>CM069859.1:112095656-113295656 GCA_036172795.1 Pelodytes ibericus
GCAGGTTGAGGACATTTCAAAATTCCAAGTTGGAATTTTGAGACACGCCCCTCCAAATATTGCCTTTTACCACCCAAGCAACCAAACAAACCTATACATGGATGGTATAGCTGTACTTGGGAGATGTTGCTGAACACATATTGGGGTGTTGTTTGGCAGTGACATATATCAGAATCTGTAAATTAATGCCTGAAGTACAATGTATGTGGAAACAAAACTCCAAAGAAATTACTACCACAAACTTTGACATAGGTTGGTGGTAGAATTAGTACATGGGAAGTGTTAAAATACTACCATTTGAAATACCCTAGGGTGTCTAGTTTTCAAAAATATATGGTTGTATGGTAGAATACAATTTCTGGCTTCAAAAATGCCCCAAATGGGACTTGGACGCAGGTTTTCTGCATGTCAAAATTCCAAGTTTCAGTCTTCACATTTTCAGGTAATGTTTACCTAAATTGCAATCTATGTGAAAAATTAAAAAAAATATATATTTTGCTGCAAACTTTGGCAAAGGTTGGTGGTAAAATGGCTACATGAAATGTGTCAAAATACCCCAAGTTAAATGCCCTGAGTTGTCTAGTTTTCAAAAATATGTACATGTGGGGGGTCATTCATGGATTTAGTACAGATATCAGTGTTACAATATCACTAATTTTGAAAAAAAATTGATTTTGAAATAGCTTTGCACTTATAGTTCTGGCCCTGTAACATGAATAAAAAAAGCACAAAAACATAAAACATGGGCTATTTCTGAACTCAGGACAAATATTAGAAACTATTTAGCAGTGTTTTTTTTGTTGTCTCTTGTAGATGAGTATAAGTCATTATTATTTTTTATATCAAATTATATGCTATTATCAAAATAATGGTATCAAAAGAAAGCCCTTCTTATGACGATAAAAACAATATATACTTTGTGTGGGTACACTAAATGAGACAAAAATAAATTACAGCAAAACACAAACACCTCAGAAATGTTAAAACAGCCCATGTCACCAAGCGTCAGATGGGCAAATTGGCTGTGGCATATTAAATGGCAAAACAATACTGGCATATCATTGGGCAAATTGGCTGGGGCATATTAAATGGCAAAATAATACTGGCATATTACTGGGAAAATTGGCGGTGGCTTATTAAATGGCAAAATAATACTGGCATATTACTGGGAAAATTGGCTGCGGCTTTATTAATAGGAAAATAACACTGGCATATTAATGGAAAAAGTAATACTGGCATATTAATGGAAAAATAATACTGCCATATTAATGGGCAAATTGGCTGTGGCTGGTTTTGTGTGTCTATTTAGGATTTTGTAATGCACTGGTTTTGTTTATCAATGTATGATTTTGTAATGCACTGGTTTTGTTTGTCTATTTATGATTTGTAATGCACTGATTTGGTTTGTCTGTTTATCATTGCTAATGCACTGGTTTTGTTTGTCTATTTATGATTTCTAATGCACTGGTTTGGTTTGTCTGTTTATCATTGGTAATGCACTGGTTTTGTTTGTCTATTTATGAATTGTAATGCACTTGTCTTGGTTTGTGCATTCGTAAATTTTTTGCACACTTGTTTGGTTTTAAAGGTAAATAAAGGCATCTAGTTCTTATGTTCTGTGTATGCACTTGACTTTATAACTTAATTTTTATATATTTTTGATTGTGGTGTGCCACGGAATTCTGGGCAGAGCTTTGGTGAGCCCTGGGTGAGAAAAGGTTGAGGAGCACTGCTATACAGTACCCACAGCACTTGGCTTGTACTTATTCTTGTACTCCACACAATTTGGCATGCCACAGTGTCAATTTGCTCTCCAGAACATACCACAGTGTCACTTTCCCCCACTGAACTGCCCCTGAAGAACATGCCATGGTGTCACCCCCATATGTTATTTTGCTCCACAGAACATGCCAGAGAATCACTTTGGCCACATCCAATTTGCCTAGTAATATGCCACTATTAGCCTGCCCATTAATATGCCACAGCGAGATTGCCAATTAATATGTCACAGCCAATTTTACCATTAATATGCCACTATTAGCCTGCCTATAATTATGCCACAGACAATTTCCCACTAATATGCCACAGACAATTTTCCCACTAAAAACCCAATTTGCCTATTAATACACCACCACCCTCCTCCCCCATTCCCCAGTACTCACCTGGTCATCTCCTCCGTGTTTTAATTTTACCTTCATTTGACAGTATTAAGGCATCATTGCAACACTTTACACACATAGGCAATGAAAGCTGATCACTGCCTATGTGTGTTGAAGTGCATACGATCACATTCGCGGTGATCATATGCAGGCGGGGGGGTCAAAACACTCTCAGAGGCTGCTTCGGACCTGAAGCAGCGTCTGAGAGTAACTGCAGGCATGTAGCATTGCGCTAAGGAGTGGAATGCTACATGAAAACTGTGGACGTGTATATACGTCCTCATGGTCCTCAAGGACCATGCCTTGTAGGACTTATGCGTTAAGGGGTTAAAGGTATCACATTTTCTTCTGCTTTTAACAGCAGATCTGTGGAATTAATACAGTATATAAAACATATTTGCCATTTGCTCAGATCTAGTGCATATTGCCATTGCATATGAGTTTTCAAAATATACTCCTACTCAGTCAGGACCACCATCAGAAATTCCAGGGCCCCTTACTGAAAAGAATTCTGGCCCTGGCCCATATCTCCCTCTCACCCCCCTACCCTCATTTGATCCATGTCTTTGTATATCATGACAATGGTTTAAATACACCCCAGGACATTCCCCATCGCCTGTATTGCACATCCATGATTTGCTGCTGCCCCATTACCCGCATTGCACAGCCAAGACTTAATATGCCACAGCCAGTGTTAGTTTATCCATTAATATGCCACTGATAATTTTCTCATTAATTTACCACTGATAATTTGACCATTAATATGCCACAGCCAATTTGCCCAATAAAATAAAATGTAATTAATTAGCAGACATGGTTTAACCTGCAAGTCTGGTCTAGCTCAGTCTCTTTTTCCCTTGAGAAATTACTTTGTTGGACAGAATCTGTGTTTTATTTAGTTGGTAAGTGGGAAAGACCAAAATTTGTGCAAGAAAATAATAAGTAAAAATAAAATATTTTCTGGAATGTGACTTGGCTTCCCCAGAAATCATACATATTTGGATACAATTAGATTGAGTAGTGTTAGAATAAAAACTCTCAAAGTCAACTTTTTTCATCTCTGCTCTATTGCCAAAAGGTTTAAAACTCATTTGCAATTTGGCACAAGTTATCATGGCCTACATTTAATAAAAAAAAGTGTGCTTGAGATGCTTGAGATTTTAAGCACGGGCACACCTTGTTATGGTGAAATAAAATGATCAGACATAGACAGATGGTAACGTAATACCCACATCTGTTTTCTGCTACAGTGATCACAGTGGACTCGACTGCTGATCACACAGGTACTGGTAGACGTGTGATCAAATTACAGTATGATTTGATTGGGGGGACGGGGGGACTTATATTAAAGCAGCAACTGTACCAGTTTCTATAAAATGGGTGCAGTACTCTGTTGTATCCACCAGTCAAAGCAAGTAAGGACATACTTGCCTCTGTTACTATGTAACAGTGCCTCTGTTACTATGACTGACAGAAAGCAATTGAGTATTGTAAGACAGATCTGTGTCTTTGGAGGTAATAAGATATGTATAAGGCTAGCAAACAAAATGATCTGTGTTTTCTGGTTTAAGCACATGTTATACTGTTATTAATATGGTGTTATGGTATATATCAAGCAATTTCCATGTCAATTGGCCATTAACAAAATATGTTTAATGTATTTTATTGTACTTCAAATATAATTTCTCCAACTATTAGTTGGTTAAATGAAATTGCCCAGATCTGGCTATTTTTGCCAATTCAAGACGATTTCAGGGGGGATTAGCTCTTTAAGAATATGGGGCGTCCTTTGGATTTTCCAGGCCAAGTTTCAGAACAAAATAGGGATGACAATTAGCCAGGATTTGGCGGATATTGGCAGTTTCAGACCATAATCAGCCAAATAAAATAGTCAAATTGTGGATTTCTCCACAGTACAGCTGTTAATATTTGGCCAGACTGGGGCATACTATAAACCCCATAGTGTCCATAGTGTTCAAGATACATATTTTTGATTGGGTAGAAGATTTGTTATTCTTCATAGTGCATCTAGTATCTGTAAATATACTTTTCTTTTCCATAGAATTCTGTGGTATACTAATATCTGAGCATAATTTACATTAGTGGATAAATAAATTATTCAGGTTTGACTACTTAACTAGCTAATCTGTTAATCCTGTCATGCCCAGGCTTCACAGATACTTACATATGACTTCTGCACTACTCTATTGGCTACATATTAAATGTATATGTCTTGAAGTGGTCACTCAACAAATGGTGTTAACTGTAAATCCCAACATACTTCCATAACAAAACATCTTCTACGTAAGTAAACATTTATAGAAAACAACCATTTCAGTAAACCTGCATTTGTATTTATGCAGGTGAACAGAGTAAAAGAGCAATATTTTCCATGGCCCTTTATCAGTCAGTAATGAAAAGATCTGAAAGGCTGAAAATATGCCTTTGTGAGGAACTCACAATCTGATCTAAAAAGTCCAAAAGGAGAGATGATCTTGCTCTTGCTACGCAAATAAGATTGAGAGATCTCTTTGTGTTATAACTGGCTATAATGCAGTCAGTAGCTCCAGGCCCCAAATTAATGTAGTGAGATTATTACTTGTATTTAAGGTAGTTAAGGTAGTCTAAAATATAGATATGGATATAGAACTAACCCCACATGTCATCTTACATTATTTTTTACATTTACATAAATAGCTATAAAGTTTTGACAGTTCATGGAATGTGTTAGTGCTACAAATATAAGTTTTAATGGATGCAGTGACAACCAGGGAAAAAGAACCTGCACTCTACTCCTTGTGTATTCAGCAGCAATCAATGGATATTTATTAGGATAGCAGACAGTGACCATCACATGTGGTTTAATATAGCCTAACACGTTTCTCTTACTCATGGTAAAGGTAAACAGTGTCAGCAAAATCAAATATCTCTTTACCCTGAGTGTAATTATTTACTATAGATTGTCTCTAATTGGATTCACAGACTATCCAGGTTATAAGGATGCTGACAAGATAATCATTTAATTAAGGAAATATCCTTGCAAATAGATTCATTGGAGAGAACAATAGCTTGTGCTATGCATTACTTAAGATCTACAAAAACAAACAAAGGTTTGTTTGCCCAGTTTGATTTCATTTGCACAAACGAAACACCCAGTTGATGAGTATTGTAAGAGAATTTATATTACATTTAAATTAACAAAATGTGTGCCCCCCATTTTTACCAAAAGGTGTGCTGTATACTTTGCATGACTACCTAATTTAATTAGAAATGCATAACAATGTATCTTACGGAGCTGGAATGATTTTATACTAGCCTACAGTTATATGTTTTCCGTAAGCCACTTTAAATAGGGGCCAATTTAAAAAATACATTGATGTAGCAGTGATTTGAATGCTGTGCATGCTTCTTGAAAACATGGGGTAAGCTGGTCTATACTATATTACAGTGTGAGTAAATTTAACTCCTGCTGAAAATCTCATTACAATGAATAGTTAAAAAGTTCTCACAATATATTATATTTTGATATATTTTTATCTGTGACCAATGCAGTGTTTTTTTAACTATCAGATTCATCTTGCATGTAATTATTTTGTTCTTACTGTACACATTTATGATCCCTTTGCCAAAGTGCCGATTTTTTTCCCAGTGTCATATCAATCCAATTTAAATCATTAATATTTTCAGAATGACAGGTAATCAGATTAATGTAGTGAGAATTCAACAATATATACGGGTACTCAATATATTTAGAATACCTTGAGTAATCTCAACACACGATTTCCAAAATGCAAGATTATAAAAGCAACATATGTTTTCTATATATGCAGTCATGAAAAAACAGCAATGTGATCACCATAACTGCAGTTATGTTTGCCCTGATGAGTAAAACCAGGCCGGTAAAAAATTGGCATCATGCCAATGTTAAGTCTATGGAGACAGTACCAAGGCCGGTATTTATTTGAAGAAAAGGTGGCAACCCTAGGGACATTGACTAAATTTTGTGACAGAAAATTATATTCTATGGGCCTTCACATGAACATTTTGCCAATCCCTTCCTGTTCGTAAGAGGCAAACCTAAACTTTGCAGCACACCCTACGTTGCAAGAGGCCAGACTGATGCCTCAGAGCTCTGCTTTCATGTAGGCAAAGTACTACATTTGTGAACAACGAAGAAAAGGAGGATGCAAAGAAGAAACCCAGACAGATCTAAATAATCCAAAAAAGTTCTTTTGTTTCTCATAATAATTCATATTGTGGGCAGTCAAAGACAAACCGCACCAGCCAGCAAAGAATTTGCATTTCATCTTGATTAGCACTTAATCATGCTAGTACATTTCCCATTATGCCCGGCCAAATCATGGGAGCCTTAAAACTGGCCTGTGCCTCATGTGAGTATACACTGCTCTCTACCATTTCTTTGAGGCTCAGCCAGCATCATTGAAATATTAACACCAAGCATTCCAGTGGTTGTAGACTACATTTTCCATGATGACCAGCTGACATCATATAAGTCATGTGTCTAGCCTCATGGGAATTGACCTTTGTCACTCAAGCTGCTATGGGTCACTATAAGTCCGAAAGAACATCATAAACATTACATTAGTATCATAATTATAACATAAGTGTAATGTGCGTTAAATTAGCATAACAAATAAATAATTGTTTGTACACAATGAGACTAATCTGTGTTACTGTTTGTGGAGGCCCATATGTAGCTGGCTAACTATATAATTAGCCAAACTACCACAACAAACTTACCTCCTTATTTTCTTCATCAGTTACTCTGTTTTACACACAAAAAACCATGACACGTACTGACTTTCTCTAAATAAATTGTTATCCATGAGATACTATTATGTGCAGGAGTTTTTTTAATAAATAGTCCCTTTTTTGCTTGTAGAAAAACAAATATGTCTCAGTGTGGCCATCTGTACTTTTTCATGTTTTGACTTCTCCTTGTGGAATGATACGAAATAATAATAATAACAACTACAACATTTTTCCATTGAAATAAAGAATATAAAGCCAGTGGTGATATCATAAACTAGAGGTAACACAGACACATTTAAAATATATAGAGGGGTAATTCTCTAGACTTACATCACTAACAATGCCAAATGTCTACAGAGAAAATGATTTAAGTTGTAAAAAATTACTTTATTTGCTAATGATAACACAATAAATCAATTTCATACCTCATCTTTTGGTGATACCATTATATTATGCTTCAGTGAACTCTGTACTCTGAACAGAGCTCATTTCAATTTAGTATTTGCTACTTTAGCACGGCAAAATGCTCATCTGTTTTCAAGTAAATAGTTATCCTATCAATATAGGGGTTTACATTTAATTGTAAGATTGTAAAAGTTGTTTCCAGCTTATAGTAACAAATTAGTTCATTCCTGTCTAATTTCATAGCCACAAGTAACGTTTTAGTTAATTCATATTGTCTATTGATAACTATGTAAAGAATTCCCTGCCAGAACATTGATTTGCAAGACAGAGAGCTAAATAATTTCACCTACAAACTGAATATGTCAAGAATGGGATATATACATATATATCATGTTTCTGACAAGTAGGAAAGGGAATGTAATATAGACAAATGAATCCAACAATTACTGTTTAATAGCTCTGTCCTACGCTATTCTTTGTGCTATACAAAATTTAAGTGAATAACAATGCTTTTTAAATTAACATAAGAGAAAGGGCAACCAGCATGTACCGCTCCATCAATTGATAAACGATAAACTGACTAGTACTACTTAAGATGCTCTTACTTGGTTAGAGACTATCCTGTGCCTTCTATTCTTAACGTGTTATGTAATTTCCATATTGTACTGGGGTTGCCATTTATTCCATGACTCACATTATATGATTGACTCTAAACCACATCACTTGGACATTTTACAACAGAATGCAATTTTGGGTGAGTTAAATTCCCTGGTGGTATCCTGGTTTATGCACCAATGAGCACCAAAGATCTTGTGATAAACAGAAAACCAGTGATCAACGTTTCAGTCCCAGTAGGACTAAGACTAGGATTGTCCGCCTGGCATGTAAAAAAATTGGCTTCAGGCCAATTTTAAATCTATGGAGGCAGTAGCAAGGCCGGTATTTTTCTGAAGAAAAGGCAAAATACCGTATTTGCTCGATTATAAGACGACCCTGATTATAAGACGACCCCCCAAACTTTGTATATTCCTTTAGGAAAAAAACTAAAAGCCTGAATATAAGACTACCCTATAGGAAAAAAAAAGTTTAACTTGTATATATGTAAATTGCTTTTTAATATGTAATTAAAAATTGATATTATACAAATGTATTTCTTGTTTTTATTTCCTTGCGGCCTCTCTCCCTCCCCCCTCCAGTGTAGTCTCTCTCTCTATCTCCCCCCTCCCTCCCCTAGTCTCTCTCTCTCTCCCCCTCTCTCTATCCCCCCCTCTCTCTCTCTCCCCCCTCTCTCTCTCTATCCCCCCCCCTCTCTCTCTATCCCCCCCTCTCTCTCTCTATCCCCCCCCTCTCTCTCTCTATCCCCCCCCTCTCTCTCTATCCCCCCCCTCTCTCTCTCTATCCCCCCTCTCTCTCTCTATCCCCCCCTCTCTCTCTATCCCCCCCCTCTCTCTCTATCCCACCCCTCTCTCTCTCTATCCCCCCCCTCTCTCTCTCTATCCCCCCCCTCTCTCTCTATCCCCCCCCCTCTCTCTCTCTACCCCCCCCCCTCTCTCTATCCCCCCCCCTCTCTCTATCCCCCCCCCTCTCTCTCTCTATCCATCTCCCCCCTTTCCCTGGTGGCTAGTGGGGGCAGCTGGGGGATGTCTGCACTATACGTGCAGATATCCTCCATGCTCCCCGACACCTCCGTCTATTATGACGGGCAGTATAGTGCAGACATCCCCCAGCTGCCCGCTTTTCCCTGGTGTCTAGTGGGGCAGCAGAGGAAGCAGAGCTGCAGGGGACCTGGATCCCCCTCTCTAGCAGCAGGGGATGTCTGCGCAACGAGCGCAGACTCCCCTGCTGCCGCCCGGCACGCTCGCCGGGACTTCTGTGACGAAAGCGGAAGTTCCCGGCTTCTTCACAGAAGCCCCGGCGGTCGTGCCGGGCGGAAGCAGGGGAGTCTGCGCTCGTTGCGCAGACATCCCCTGCTGCTAGAGAGGGGGATCCAGGTCCCCTGCAGCTCTGCTGGGGACCTGGATCCCAGTCTTATAGTCTGACCTCAATTTGAGGTCAGATTATAAGACGACCTCGAATGTAAGACGAGGGGGATTTTTCAGAGCATTTGCTCTGAAAAAAACCTCGTCTTATATTCGAGCAAATACGGTAATACCGGCATATTATTGGGCAAATTGACTGGGCCATGTTAAATGGCAAAATAATACTGACATATTAGTGGACAAATTGGCTGGGGCATATTAAATGGCAAAATAACACTGGAAAATTATTGGGCAAATTGGCTGGGGCATATTAAATGGCAAAATAACACTGGCATATTATTGGGCAAATTGGCTGAGGCATATTAAATAAGAAAATAAAACTACCATTTTATTGGGCAAATTGGCTGGGAAATAGTAAATTGCAAAAAAATACTGTAATATTACTGGGCAAATAGGCTGGGTCATATTAATGGCAAAATAATACTGGTGTATTAATGGGCAAATTGTCTGGGGATTAATAAATGGCAAAATAATACTGGCATATTATTGGGCAAATTGGACGTGGCTGGTTTTGTTTGTCTATTTATGATTGTGTAATGCACTGGTTTTGTTTGTCTATTTATGATTTGAATACACTGGTTTGGTTTGTCATTGGTCATGCACTGGTTTGGTTTGTCTATTTATGATTTGTAATGCACTTGTCATTCACTCACCACAAATCACACCTGTTTTGTGGTAGGGGCAATTCACTGGAGGCCACAGGTTCAAGAGATTCCCAGATAGGTAGGTAATGAACCATGTGATTATTGAATATATAAATACATTCTGTACATGATGCTGAACACCTGTTCATCTACCATAGGATCTGGTGTGGTGTTTTAACTGTACACTTAAAATACACCATGCATTTAATCTTATATTATATCTAAATAACTAAATAAATAACTGGGTAGGGGGGAAAAAAACTGACAATGCTGTTCATTTGCACATCCTTCAGCTATCTCCCTTTAGGACCCAAATATACTTATTTTCTCGATTGCTGATGTGTGGATGACTTCATCCCAGTGCGCAACACAATCTATATTAGTGGAGGCTTTTTACTAAAACCTTACTGCAAAAAATCAGGCATTACTGAGTTAATGATTCTTTTTTTGCAGCTAACCTGTCAGATCTGTTTAATGTAATGTTTTCCAAGCTACATAAACTAATGTATATAAATCACATTTTTGAAAATGCTAATGAGTTATGACGATGGAACACATTGCAAATACTTATCAGGTGACAAAACCACGAGATCTGCTGTGCAGTTTTAAAAGGTGTAACACACGTATGTGTCCTGCAGTGATAGGAGTTTGTGTAGGGTGCAGCCTCTTTCTTCTCTTGACAAATTGCAAAATCCACTAAAACAAGAACGAATAGGAACTCTATCCCACCTAGAAAAACGAGTTAATGACCACACCCACAGCAGTAGGACATAAGAAGACTGCTTATCCTCCGGTGATTTTTATTGTTTTTACAGTGACTCACTGGTGTCTGGATACACCTGATTCCCTGCAGCAGAATGGATGCGAGGAGCGTTATCAATACTACGAGTAAGTCTGTTTAACATTTACCTGCTTAGGTTTAGCCTGCTTGTACAGGTGAGTTTGTGTATGTTTTCATATCGGATGTCGTTGAGTTTATTTTTTAATTCACTTCGAAATTCAAAATTATGTTTCTGTGCTATCTGTCATCCGCGATTTTTAATTTATCATATATATATTTTTTTTTTTTTAAACTTACGTTAAGCTGTAACAATGGGGGTCACTTGTAAAGTCAATTCTGTGGCAATGTGTTCTAAACAGCTATAGCATTCCATTGTTTTCTATGGTGATTGCTCCAATTTTAGAACTTTGCCCATGAATTGACTTTCATAAATAACTATAAACTAGCAATTAGATTCTCACATTGAGACGCCATGTTTATTATCTTTTTGTATTGGTATCAATAATGAGGGTTATTTATAAATGTCAATTCTAGAGCAAAGTTATAAAATTGGTGCAGTTGCTAATGAAACTTTTAGATCTTTGCCAAATAAATTACTTTTATAAAACGCTGTTTTTATTTCATCTTCACATTTGTAGTAATGTAGCACACGTTCCTTCCCCATGCTGGTTATTGGAACTGAAATCAACCCAACTGTGTAACTGAATCTTTAAATACTATAGAAATTTATTATTCAACAGTGTTTTTTTTTTATTGCTTTTCAAAAAAAAAAAAAAAAAATTACAATTTTAATAGTGTAATAATGCCCTGCCCTAAGGTTTTATAGTCTGTGTATGTAAAAACCTAAAATTCACTCTGCAGGCTAAATTGATGCTAAGGGTGATATATTAGTCACCCGCATTAACACATTAAATGCTCCTTACCTTCTCCCTATGGAGGAGGGGAGGACTGGCATATTTTGGCCTAGAGGGCAAAACTAATTTAGTGGCTCATGGTGCAATTAATCAGCCTATCTGTTCTCCTCAAATATAGGCACTTGTAGACAATTGTATAGAAAGGTAGACATTGCTGTGCTCCAGGTCATTTAGAAGTGAAAACAGGTCAAGCCCAAGCCATTTAGCCATGCTAGAGGCTAAATTCCCCCAAATTGTGAATAATGGGCATAATTGTGAATAAAGACAGGCAAGTTTGCGAATATATATATATTTTTTCTAGCTTTTTTTTTTTTTTATTAGCAGTTGCTAAAAGCTGGTGGTGTAATTTTCACATGCAAAATATAAATTATTTTTCACCAAATATTTACTCAACGCTTTAGCATACGCAAATATTATTGCAATATATTAGAGCAACTGAAAAAATTACTCGTGTTTTACCTGCTCCCCCCCCCCCCCCCCGCACATGTTTAGTACATGACCCCAAAGTGGTCTAATTAGCTGGGACATTCTCTGGTGCAGGACCACTTTTAGAATGTTGCCCTGCAATTGACCTTTGTACCTAACCACTAATAAGGAGAGTTTAGGAGAGAATAATGGAATTAGGGGTATATGGAACATTCCAGGGTGTACCCCCTAAGAAGTAGTGTGTGTGTGTTAAAGAACTACAGTAAATAAAATTATAGTAGGGTATATTTTGTGCAAGTGTTGGCACGTGAATGGCTAAAGACATTAAACTGGATGATGCCATGAGTGTTTCATGGCTTGACAAATCCAGGTTGCCATGGAAACCAGGAAATCGGACCTGGTGCCCTCGTTCCCTCGTCGCTGGAATGTTTATTTATTCCCCCCCCCCCCTCTTTAATCCAGCGGTGAGTGAGGGAGCAGAGTGTGTGCACCCGCTGCAGAGACTTCCTGCTCCTTGTGTGTGTCTGAGAGTGTGTGTTAACTAAATTTTACATCGCCAGAACTCAAAACCCACAAATGCTTGTAAAATTGTTTAACTTGTACGTTTTTGTTTTTAATGTGTGCAATTGTTTAACTATTTCACTGACCTTAATTTTTTTCTCTTTACCTTGACAGATAACTCTACATCTTCAGATGATCGGTACTGCTTAAAGAAAGACCTGAGGGAAAAACTTATTGTTGGCCTGCAGGATGGACAAGTTGTAACAGATGAACAACCTGTGTCTGATTTTTCAAATATATATGCTGCAGGTAAAACAAACAAAAAAATATGTAGGTATCCAGAGCATTGTGTGGTCTGGCTTTTGCAGTTCATGGATTCAAGTGTAGCCTCCAGAATGAGTGTAGGGTTGTGCCATACATACCATTCCCTGAAAAGTGGAAGTATACTGAGTAAGCTCTTGCTGGCTGACTTCATAGGCAAAAAAAAGTATGGTTAAGGTTTAATTAAATTATTAAAAATAAAGTTACTGTATTAAAGATTTAAACATCATAACAAAAATTATCTCTTAAAAATAATTGGAGGGAAAGAAAAGAGAAAAAAAAAGAAATAATGTTAATTTAAGTGATTTTTTTTAATAGATTTTTTTTTATATTAAATGAATTATCAATTTAACAAGTTATGTAAAAAAAATCAACTAACTTAAACTCCACAGCTCCTATGTAAACACACATGTATAATTGCACAAAAAATGCATAGTGTGTGTATGTAATGTTAAAACAACTTCATAAGCAGAAAGGTGCAAAAGTAAAAAAAAAAAAAAAAGGGAAATAACATTTTTAATATGTATGCAATACACAAGTAACGAGTGCACTCCTATGTAAAATATACCAAGAATTCAAGCACTCCTTATTTCCAGAGAAGAGGAGTAAAAAAAAAAAAAAAGTTAAGTAAAACGTCTGAAATAAAATTACCCTGCCTTTGGTTCCAGCGGGTGAATCAAACATCCATAGGAGAAAATCAGAGCTGCTTGCTATATTTAGGGCTGTAAATATATTCAAAAGCTGTGGAGGCAAAGAAAAGGATCCAATGCACAAATCCTGGTTTAGGGAGCTGATTAGTGTTGAGCGAACCCGAACCGCACTGTTCGGGTTCGTAACGAACATTACGGTGTTCGGACCCCGAACACGGACATTTCACTGTATGTCTGTGTTGGAGTTCGGGGTTCGGCTATAAACCGAAAGACATTCGGTTTATAGACTTTCAACTTATAGAATAGCAATAGCATTACATGTATTCTATAAACTGAAAGACATTCGGTTTATAGACTTTCGTTTTATAGAATACATGTAATGCTATTGCTATTCTACAAAAAGAAAATCTATTAACCGAATGTAGTTATAGAATTTCTTATGAATGGGGACTCTAGTTTGGTTTATAGAAAGCCAATAGTATTACATGTATTCCATAAGCCGAAAGTCGGGTCCCCATTGACTTCAATGGGGTTCGGGGTCAAGTTCGAACCCGGACTTTATTCTGAAGTTCGGCCGAACTCTAACATCCAGGTGTCCGCTCCACACTAGAGCTGATCAAACACCACTATATGCCACAAATAAATTATTGCTTCAACAGTGTAGCACTTTAAAGACCTATCCACAGAATGGTAAAACCAAATTGATTTGTCACTGCCAACAAGCCGCCTTCTAGCCTGCACAAACACCACTATACGTCACCATTAATGCGTTTTTGTCCAGCTGAACGCTATCAAAGGAATAAAAGTACCATAGTATAAATTTAAAAAAAAATTATTTTATTTTTTTATTTTTAGAAAACTAAACCAGATTACAAAATTACTTATAGTGGAAACAGCCTGTCTAATACAGTTAAGATCTTGCATGCTCATAGTTGATTATAATTGGATAGACTGGCTGGACCGAATGGTTCTTATCTGCCGATGCATTCTATAATAACTTGCCATAAAAAACCCTTGTTTGAGAAGAGAATGTATGAATGGATATAGAGAGAGATTGGGAGAGATGGGCATATGTATATAATTTTTTTTCTTCATAAATACAAAAAAAATCTGATAATGCCAAAAGAAGAAATAAATCTACAGTTGAATGTGTTCATTTGGACCTTGAAAGAATGCTGAATACAGATAGACAAGATTATGATTCTTTGGATCAGTCTGCGGAATCTGTATTAATCAAAACTTTAAACTCCATTGTATACGGATATTAAATCCATATTGATTAGAAATTGGAGGATTTTACTCTGACACCTATGTTCTTGAGAAACCTGTTTTTATTCAAAGGCATATAATAAATAAAAAAAAATGTTGGCCATGAGTAAGCTACATCGAGACAAAACATTACAGGAGCTACCACAAGGAAGGGCAGGCACCTTTTTAGGTTCAACCATAGGAGGCACTTAACATGTAATCACATTTTAGTAGGAAATTCATGTACTGCATCTAAATGGTCTAAAAAGAAATATAATATTAAGGATAGGTTTGGTTGTTGCATACAATTCATTGTTTATGCACTGTTGTGTCCGTGTTTACCATTACGTAGGTCCATCATCTCTGAACTTTATAAGAGCTTTAGAGAACATAGGACTAACATTATTGAGCATTAATTAAATAAATGTCAGCACTTTTATTTATTTTTTTTGAATCATCGCATCCCTGAATGTTTGACATTAATGATATTGGAATAGACTCCAGTTATCTAACCCTTGGTGACCAGAAAATATATTTGGTTAAGATTGTATCCAATTGGATTCTCAATTCTTCAAGTCTCAATGGATTACATGGTGCACTGCATCTATAAATCTATTTAGTGTTACCCCCTTTTTAAAAAAAAAAAAAAAATGTTCTCCTTTTTTGTTTACAAAAAAAGTGGGAACAAGTATTACTTTAATATGGTCTAGGTCTACCCAACGTCTGACTTTTGTACTGGGATTATTGGGTCTATGCAAGTACACTTTGAATGCATTGGCTGAAACCATAGTGTGTGTGTGTTTTTTTTTTTTTTTTTAATATGCTAGTACAGAGGTGTCCAACGTGCGGCCTGCGGGCCAAATACGGCCCGCCGGGCATCGAGGTGCGGCCCGCCTGAGCTCTGCTCCGGTAGCCGCACCTCGAACTGCACATCACACGAGAAGCTGTGTCGGGGAACGAAGTTCCCTACACGCTCTGTGTAGGGAACTTCGTTCCCCGATACAGCTTCCCTTGCGGTGTGCAGTGGCGCAAGGGGCAGAGTGAGGGAAGGTTGTGTGTGTGTGTGTGTGTAATGTGACCACTACACATCAGTGTAAAATATATATATATTTACATACACACACATGTATATAATTATATATATTCTCTGAATGAAAAAATGAATGCGGCCCACGCACGCATACATTTCTAGCGAAGTGGCCCTTTGCCGAATAAACTTGGACACCCCTGTGCTAGTAGGTACATTTTTAAAACCTTAATGGTAATTGTGCCTGCCAACAAGGGTTTAATCTTGTTGTGTTTTGTTTTTGTAAATAACCTTTTCCTTTCATCTGGTTTTCACTCAAAAACTAGTAGTCCTCCATAAAACCAAACTGTATGGAACTCCTGCTGTGTGGGCACCTGCTGTGTGTTAAATAGTTTTGTACTTTTAAAGGAATGCTAATACTCCTTTGTGGATTTTTAATTTTTCTTTTTAAACGTTTGGTCTAATAGCCTTATTGGAAATTCAAAGTGCCAGAGAAGTGGTCTATTATCTGTTGGGATGTGGTTTTTACATACAGAAAGGAGACCTACAAAAAAATGAGTTCATTATACAGTCGATAAAATGTATTTGAATCCAAAATTGCAAATGGAGTAAATAGTGCAATGAACAACAGCTTAAAATCGGCTCCAACCTTCTTTTACTAGAACCAGAGCAAGGATATAATCAACGCCCAACGTTCTGATCCAACCACTTTCCTCAAGAGGAAATGTTGTTGTACAACTTGTTCTCTTTTTGGCAATCTACTCATAAACCACATCATGTGTCTGTGCCAGAAATGTAGAACCTACTGAGATTTCACAAGAACCCAAAAGGTAGAAGTACATTATTGAAATTTCAGTTGCTCATAGGTCTCCACATGAAAACATGGCTTTATCGAACTTTTTAGTGTTTAATTGTTCATTCCTTCGCAATTCTCACCTTAAGACCTAATGTATGATCACTAATTGGAAAGGAGACATTTAGACACTTTTGGGCAATGTCACATTTTTGAACACTATTCCATAACATCACATGCTAATGTCTTCCTTTTCACAGACCTCTTACCTGCAAGAAATGGAGAAAACCCAACAGAGAGATTTTTACTGGAGATATTTGAAATGCTATTTAATTACATTAAAAAAACCTATGAAGGTAATGGTAAAGTTTTAGACTTTCATCATCCGCACCAAATACTGGATGGATTGGAAGGTTTCAATTTGGAATTGTCAGACCTACCAGAACCTCTGGAGCAGATACTTGTAGATTGCAGAGACACACTGAAATATGGCGTCAGAACAGGTATAGGGATTCCTCTTCATTCTGCTAATGAATATCTCCTTTATATACTGCCATGAAAGCTTAACCTTTTTTAGTATTTCATTGCCTGACCTACAAGAAAATAACAAATGTTGCAGCTGCCAATTGTTGCATGTTTCTCTTCTATTACCTCCCGATCTGTTCCATAGATGTAGGTAAAGGTCTGGAGTGAATGGTGTTACCTCCCGATCCTGTTCAGTGTTAATAAACTAGCCTCTGTTACTTGGAATAGCAGATAAATCTCTCATGTTCTACAAAAGTTTTTTGCTATATCAACTGGGAGAGGGTAGCAGGTCAACCTGACTATTGTTTTGCATACCTTATTGTAAAGTGTCTGATTTACAATAAGGTATAGTTGCACATATGACTGGTGCATCCAAAGGGACAATATACGTATCTCTGGAGATCACAGCCAAGTTCAATTTTTTTTAACCAGTCAAGAAAACTACATGGATCAGTTTGGGGAAGTAAGTACATGTGGGATTGAGGGAAAATGGGCACTCTATTGAAATCTGTATACACCGGAAATATTTTAATCTTCTCAACTACCCTCAATATTCCTAGAATATTGTTAACCTATACATATGCCGACCCAGAAACCCTTGCAGTGGTGGTAGCAACTTTTCTGTTGCTTCTCTGGTGGATGTAGACTTGTTATTAATAATGCCTCTGCTACCCCATAACATTCTGATGAAGAATAAATGTGGCATGTCTTACTGGTACTCTAATGCAAAATGATAAATATAGTAAACTTTTTTTTTTTTTTTTTTTTTTAGCACATCCTTGTTTTTTCAATCAGCTTTCCAGTGGACTTGACATGATTGGACTTGCAGGTGAATGGCTCACTGCAACCGCTAACACAAACATGTATGTACTTTATATCAACTTTCAATCTACATTTAAAACTGTTTATATTAGATCGTACCCAATTACTGCATCATTGAAGTTCAATATCTTGTGCTATGATGAATTATAATAAGCAAAAGTTTTGCACTGGCAGAGTATTTTTCAACAGAAGTAGAAGGGAAACCACACTTTATTGCAGAAGGTGTTTTTAAATCATGGTTTGACTCACAGTGGGATCCCACCTGTCAGAGGAGGAAAAACAATGCAAGTGCCTAGGGCAGCACTATATTTCAAAACAATTTTTTTTTTAAAACATTGAAAGAAAAAAAGCCGCCTCTTTTAAAAAAATAAAAATAAAAAAAAATAAAAATAAAAACCTTGCTTGCCGGCAGAGACGGTGGCTGGGGAGATCGGAAGAGGCAGCACAGAGAAAACTCAGTGATGCCTTTTCGGCTCCCTGTGCAGTGTGACTGCACATTAGACACGCGCTGGGTCCCGTGACCTCTCTGCACACACCGCGGGGGTGCCAAACAGGCAGCATGGAGGACACAATGCTGCCTACCACTACACACCAGGGACAAGGGTAAGTCCTGGGGGATGGGGACATATATTGGGCAAATTGTGTGTCTTATTAATGACTGCATAATACTGGCATATTATTGGGCAAATTGGCTGTGGCTTATTAAATAGCAAAATAATACTGCCATGTTGGGCACATTGGCTGGGGCATAATACATGGCAAAATAATACTGACATTATTGGGCAAATTGGCTGGGGTATATTAATTGGTAAAATAATACTGGCATATTAAACACATTTATTGTGGCTTATTAATGGGAAAATTAATACTGGCATATTAATGGCAAAATAATAGTGGCATAGTAATTGGCAAATTGGCTGTGGTATATTAATTGCATAATAACACTGGCATATTAATGGCATAATACTGGGCAAACTGAGCCCTATTTTAATAGGCAAACTGACTGTTGCATGTCACAATCACAAAGTGTCTGTGGCATGTTAATTGGTACCTGATGGTGGCTCGTTTTAATGGGCAAAGTGATGCTGTGGCATGTTCTGTGGAGCAAAATAACATGAACTATGGGGGAAAGTGACACTGTGGTTTGTTCTGCAGGGGCAGTTCTGTGGTATGTTCTGTGGCATGCCAAATTGTGTGGGTGCAATATGAGTGCAAGCCAATTGCTGTGGGTGCAATATAAATGCATGGCAAGTGCTGTGGGCACTGTATGGTGCTGTGTGAAGTCCTTTGGGTGCAGTGCGAGTGGAGAAAAAGGGAATAAAATTACATTATTACAAATAGTTGAATGGATATGAAAATAGTTGCATAGAATATTAACTTTACATTTACATAGTTTTTTTTACAGTGCGACTTTAGAAAAATGTAAAGCAGCCCTGTGTTGGAGGCATGTAATGGGGCATTTAATGTGGGTGATGGGGCATGTCATGGGTGTGCAATGTGGGTAGGGGGACTGCCCAAATTTTGTCTGCCTAAGGCAACACAAAACAAAGATACACCACTGGATGAGGCCACTTTGAGTGGACTCTATCTTACAGGGAAAATGTCGCAGACACTCAAAGTGAGCTCCCACTAAATTTTGCTTGTTTGGGAACGACTCTGTTACATCATTGGGTCTCTACCACCTTGTGATTGGTGCCAGGAACACAAAATCGTAGTTAATTTTTTGTGAAAGGGGAGGCAAACTCATGGACCTCACCAGACTGCAAAACCTCTAGCTAAGCCACTGTGCTATGAAGTTTCTAATTTTGTAGTGTTTCAAAATCTTAAATTCACCAGCACATTGAAGAGTGCTTAATTTTTATTATTTTATTATAAGGATGGCAACTAGTTGAAAATGTAGATTACATTATTTGTGTGCGCCATTGCCTGCACACAAAGGTAGTTTTGAATTTTGAAGCATTGTATTTTTACCTAAAGCTATCCACCATGGATGTCCTAAATCTATTGAAATAATCAATAGATATGTGTATGTAATTCTACTGAAACTGGTAGTGGTGATGAGCTGGAAAAAAAAATGTATTTTGTTTTTGACCAAAAATGTGTTGGCTTAGTTTTTTGATTCCTCTACATGTTGATGTCTGGTCTAATTGTCAAATGTCTGCTTATTTTAGGTTTACGTTTGAAGTTGCCCCTGTGTTTATCATCATGGAGAATATAGTCTTAAAAAAGATGCATGAAATCGTTGGATGGGGAGAAAATGACGGTGATGGAATATTTTCTCCTGGTATGTGGTTGTTAAATTGTGAATTTTATTCTTCTTTTTTTTTTTTTTTTTCTTTTTTTTTTTTTCTTCATAACTCCCATTCAATACTAACACTGGTGTAACTTAAACATGGAATGACTTGTTGATTTTTGACATTGGTTTTGTTTTCTTCCCCCAACCGTAGGTGGAACCATTTCCAATCTCTACAGTATTCTTGTGGCACGTTACAAGTACTTTCCTATTGTAAAAACTAAAGGAATGTCTGCACTACCTAGGATCGTTCTTTTTACATCTCAACATGTATGTATTTTATGAACTAGAAATATTAGATAATAACAATGTTTTTTGTGCCAACAGAGGCATGCATTTTTCTACAGTAGGAGATGTGACACTTCTATCAAATGGCATTTGAATGCTGCTTTCATTGCTTATTGCTTTCAGAGTTAACATTTTTTTTTTCAATTCACTGTGCTACAGCCAACAGGGATTCTCAATAAGCAATAGTAGTCAATGATCAACTTTTGTGTCTTTATATTTTATACATGTACCCCTTGGGCCAGACTAAAACTTATGTACCCACCCCATGTGTCTACTTGGGTAGCACAAGGCAGTGTGTAGGATGTACCACCACCTAATGGTAGGGTTGGCTCTGGTGTCACTGCCACTACAGTCTACTGCACTTGGCCCAGTCAGCCTTAGCGGAAATAAAACACTGGACAGAGGTGCACAGCTGTTTGTCACTCTTAACCCCTCCATAACTTATGTTGTACATGCTTCTTGTACTTCTCAAGCAAAACTAATCTCTTACTGAAGAGTTTCATTAAGGGCAAATGGCTACCCATGAGTGGTTAATTGGCTCTGCACCTCGTTCCTAGTCTGGGTTTTGAAAGGCTTTCTTGAACAGTGTGCATATGCTCCATGTGTAAAATGTATACTGATGAACGGAATGATAACATGGCCACCTTTTGCATGTGCTTATCAGAAATACCTTGCATTGGTGAAAGCACTGTAACTTGGGGATTTCTGTGCGAAAGGCAAGTTTTTTTTTTTTTTTTTTTCCCATGTCTCATGGTTACAGATTGTATCTTTACCGTCTTTTTGGAGGGTTTTTTATTTTTTACATGTTTTGTTTTACTTCGATTTTTATCGCTTTTTCACGCCTGTGTCTTTTTGATCTTAACTGATTTTCAATGGTGAATCCCACAGTAGTCTGCACTCATGGTTGACCTGGTATATCCACCTCACTTAGTATACTAAGATCTTGTATAGATATCTAGGGTTGAAAAGTAAATTGAATGCTGTAGACTATTTTAGCATTTTATATAGAAGTTGCAAATTGTGTAGTTATTTAGCATTCTTGTTTATATTTCCGTTAAAGGAAAACTCCCCTATAACAAGTCCTTTTCTTAAAGCTTCTAACGTTGCTCTACTGTGCTAAGGCTTTCAATGTAAATCTAGAGATTTTACATAGGAAACTACTTTTTGAATTTATTTTACATTGGAAGGCTGTTTGACTGAAAATTTTGTTATTGGGGTGTTGGTTATCCTTTTAATGTAATCAAACCAATGGTTACTGCACTATGTCACTTTTTCTTTCTCTTTTTTCACTTTACCATTTGAAAGGATCTAGCAGGGGTCTGAAGTATGAATTGTAATCTCTCCATCTTTATACTACCCTTAAAGTGCCACGAAAGATTTTTTTTTTTACTTTTGCTTAACTGTTTGAAATAAACCTGCTGTGTATCTTTGCAGATACAAGTGTATACTCTCTGGCTGGATGCGAACAGCAATCATCTTACCCCTCGCATCTGATCTGGGTCTGTCCGTGCGAACTGTCTCTCTGCAGAGAGACCTTTTTTGTTTTTGAATGCAACCAGCAGAGGGTACCTGAGGTCCTCTCTGGAGGCATGTGAACACATCCCCCCCCCCCCCCCCCTTCATCTATAAAGATTTAAATATAATCATCATTCAAGCTGCTTCATACTACACTTTCCAAGAACTGCCATTTTCTTCGATCTTTATCAAAGTATGGTTGTGGGAATTGACCTTCAAAGAATAATAATGTGAAACTAGAACATGAGTAATGCATGTTCAGGCAGAAAGCCTGTATGCATGCTACATGAGCTGTACAGGTTAGCAAATTGCACTTTTGAAACCATGCTCATCATAATGTGAAAAGGTATTTTATGGACATTGCTTCAATAAATCAAGGTCAATTGGTTTTGTATTTGTTCTTTTGTGAACCAGTCTTGTTTGTTTCAAGTGATCCATAAACAATGTACTGTAAAAATGAAAAATCTATAAATTCTTCTCTTTTTATAGAGCCACTATTCTTTTGCAAAAGCATCGGCAGCTCTTGGCATAGGGACAGAGAATGTAATATCCGTGAAGTGTGATGAAAGGTAAAAAATATTGTACCCCAATAGGAGCATTATGCTAAACATATGAAATAACAATTTTCTACATTTTAAAATAAAATATCCGTTTTAATAGAATAAGACTGGAATTTGTCTTTGTGGAAACTTCTTCCCAGACAATGGCTGCTTATTTCCTGCTTAATTTTTTGTGTTTGAAACTTTTTTTTTTTTTTATATATATATATAAAAAAAAAATTTTCTCTTTCCTAGAGGGAAGATGATGCCTTCTGATTTGGAGGCTAAAATACTTACGGCCAAAGAAGAGGTCAGTACACTGTCTTGCCCTTTTTCTGTTTAGTGGCTATTGATTTCACGGGCTGGGGGACTGTTTGACCTACATAATTATGTAATAAACCATTTTAGGGCATCATCTTGATGATAACCTACAGTTGTAATAGTTTAATCTGTTTTTGTGAAGAAAATGGCTTTATTGTGTTGCAAACCCGAAATTCAGTGAATGGCTCTTGTGACTTGCGTTTTTTTTTTATGGTACAATCAGTATGACTAAATTTTTATAACTGTCTGAATGAATAATGTTTTTTTTTTTTTCACAGGGACATGTTCCATTTTTTGTAAGTGCCACAGCTGGAACAACAGTCTTTGGTGCATTTGATCCTCTTGTCCACATTGCTGACATTTGTAAGAAGTACAGTCTCTGGCTACATGTTGATGTAAGTACTTCGGATACACTGCTCTATAATCGCATGTGTTATTTATTTTTTATTTTTTTTGTAATGTCTAAGTACATTAAGATGACTAAAATGTTTGGATCTGGTTTCTATTTCACAAAATATAAAAAATTTTTTATTTAAGCTTTTTTTTTTTTTAAACAAAATAACAACAATGATTAGCTATTTGCTTCACAACCGTTTGTCCTTTTTGACTCTTTCAATATTTACACCTTTAGCTCTAAGGCACTTTTTCCGTAGAATGTATAAAAGCAATCTAATTAAAATGCAAACATGGTTGGTCACTTGGAGAGCAACGGTGTCAACAGATTCTCTACAAAGCACAGTTGTCTAATGAAGCCCTCCAAGTAGAAGAAAATTCCTCAATAAACGTTTTTTGGTGTTTCATGAATCCTGGAAATATAATACAAGAAACAATCTGTAATCCCTCTACTGGATGTTTAATTTCTGCAAGCAAAATCAAAAGTGGAAACTTTCATCAAACTTATAATTTTTAATGATTACAGTTTTTTTTTTATATAAATATGCAATTGAGAATAACTGTATAGCTTTAAAGCACATTTACACTCCATAACCCCCAAATGTCTATTAAATTAATTTTGTTTTCACTTTGTAGGCTGCATGGGGTGGTGGATTACTGCTGTCTAGAAAGCACCGTGTTAAAATGAACGGCATAAACAGGTACTTGGGATATATTGCTTAACCTAAATATGATTGTTATGCAGCTGAGGACAAATATTTGTTTTATTTTCATGTGCAATATGGTTGTTTTTTATTTATTATATCTAGAGCAAATTCAGTTACCTGGAATCCTCATAAAATGATGGGTGTCCCATTGCAGTGTTCTGCCATCCTCATTCAGGAAAAGGTAGGAGTATGTTAAAGCAGTTTAAATTGGGAATACATTGACGGTTCAAGTGGGATCACATTCTGGTTATGTGGAATAGCCAAAAGGGTTAGTGGTGAGGCATATGGATTAAAAAAAAAAAAGAAAAAAAAAAAAAAGGAATAGATGGTTGAAAGTTTTTGGGAGATGTTTGGTGTGTAGTTTCTGATGACCCATGAAATCCTAAGGCCTTTTTTAAAAACTTCATGCAGTCCAAGAAAGGTGTGGTAAAAACAGCACATGTAGTGCTCGAGCCAAAGGCTCCACCAAACCTCCTCAGTACATGAGAAAACACACGGGCAGCTCAGCACAGGTACGGTGAAGGTTAATCTGTATAAGGTGGCAATGTTTCGACCTGCTTGGTCTTTGTCAAGCCATACACACAACTCAATTAAGTGCAAATTTATAGCATGTTACGATCGGAGAGATTTTTAAAACTTCAGTCCTTCTTGGGGAAACCTTGATCTATATTGTTACCATCTATTTTCTCCTGATTGTCATTTGGTTCAGTGACTGAACCTGATAAATAAGGTGTACTGTGAACGACTGATCTAATGGAAAGTGTACAGTCAATAAAAGGTCATCATTGTTCTGTAAATAACTCAAAGGGACTTTATTTTTTTTTCTCATTATATCCTGCAAACTTTCTGTGTATGATATGGCTTTTTGGTGCAGGACATTCATGTCCACCTAACCTAAAACCAGTTAGGCTGCTGCTTTTAATCTGTGGGGGCCAGTGTTCTACAGAAATATGTTTTTTGAGACTTTAAATAGAATACATTATCTTTCTATGGTTGAAATACTTCATAATGCAATTTTTTTTCTGTGTATTTCAGGGTCTTTTGCAGGCTTGCAATGAAATCCGTGCAAGCTATCTCTTCCAACCTGACAAGCATTATAATACCGCTTATGATACAGGAGACAAGACCATCCAGTGTGGCAGACATGTTGATATTTTTAAGCTTTGGCTCATGTGGAAGGCAAAGGTAAGAATATTTTGGAATTAAAAGAAGTGTGTGTGTGTGCACTTTTTTTTTTATTTTATTTTTTTTTTTTAATCTTCTGGTACAACATTCAAATATGGAAACACAACATGGTTAGGTGGAATTCATGAATCTGAGCAGTTCAACCACTGAACAAATCCAGGATCTATGCATGCCCCCAGTACATGCCACAGCTCCCTGTTGCCTAGTGGCAGTAGCATGGTGTCTGTGCAGTGCCTCTTTCCCTGCTCTGTGCACACTGTTCTGAAGTATGAGTACTGGATGGTCCCCTGAGGTCAGGTCAGTGCTCCAGCAAATTTTTTTGTTTTTCTTTTAAATGCTGCACTCCAAAGGGTATATATGTGTACTCAATAGGTATATGGTCAGCAAGACCCACCATTATTTATATAGTGAGCTAGAAAAAACTAAATCTGGTAACTCCATCTTAACAGTTTCAGGTAGTCAAAGTGTGTGTGTGTGTGTGTGTGTGTGTGTGTGTACACGTACGTACTGGTAACGTCGTTACAACCATCTATCCACAATACATACACTTTTTTTTAAAACCCAAAACCACAAAAAAACGTTTTGAAGGTTATGTGACTTATTTAAAATGAATATTTACTTTTTATTTAAATTTTATTTTTTATAGGGCACAAGTGGATTTGAAATTCAGATAAACAAATGCCTGGAACTTGCACTGTATATTTACAAAACTCTAAAGACCAGAGAAAATTTTAAACTAGTTTTTGATGATGAGGTAAGTTTTTATAAACTATAAATGTATTGATCCAGTTTTTTTTGTCACCCCTATGAATTATATATTTATTTTATTCACCTGCCAAATGTGCTACTATCATGCTACTCTGTCTCTGTACACCACTGTAGATTGCAACTTTTAAACCCTCTGTCCTGCCAAACACTACCTCTGTCCCCTAAAAATATTAAGCAGGACAAATTTCTCTCCCCCCCCCCCCCCCCCCCCCCATGTTAAAATAATATCTGAAGAAAGCCCTTTTTATCTTTTTTTTTATTTTTTTTTGTTTTTTTTTTGTCTGTTTGTTTGTTTTTAAATTGAAATTGTGTGGCTATAGTAAGTTAGAGATAAATTACAGCTAAAGGAAAAACCCTTCAGAAAAGTAAAAACAACATTTGGCGTTAAAGGGACTCAATCTAAATATTTTATGCGGTGACTGCTAATACTGAACGTTTTGCTATTACTGCTAGGTTTCAAGTATTTTCTAATCTTGTCTTCATTGTAAGCAAGATAAACTGGTTTGTTCAGATGTCTACAGCTTCAAAGTAATTCTAACTTTATTCCGCCCGCCAACTTGGTTACATCACTTCCTCTTGCCTATAGCCGGAGCACAGCAATGTCTGTTTTTGGTATATTCCTCCAAGTTTAAAAAGAATTCAGAGAGACCAACAATGGAATGCAAAACTGCATAAGGTAAGAAAAATGAACAATGATGTATTTATTATGAGCTTACATGATGTCAAATCACACTGGTGCAACAATGAGTCTATTTGTAATGCAATGTGTATTCTCTTAGTAGATGCTGCATGACTCTATGACCTCTGCACACTTTTTGCTGAACAGATTTGTTCTGTCAATGTAGCTCATGCGTTGAACTCTGCTGCTTGTAGCCATTTTCAGTACATTTAACAATTAAGTTTTTAGGGTCCAGCTTTCAGTGGCCCCTTACGATATTCCCCTACAAACTTTTAGGTAAGTGTTTAGAACCCCAGAAGTGGGAATATGTCTTATTTCATTATTTTTTTTTTTTTTGTATGCATCAGATGTGCTCTTGGAAAGTGCTTATTTGCAGAAGCGTGAAACCTTTTTGAGAGTAGTAACTAACTGGATTACAGGATCGAGTAGTAGTAGTAGTAGTCCTCCAATTTTTTGAGGGATTGCCAAAATTGTAATCCTTTTATAATGCGTCTGTATTCTTGTTTTTCTTAGATTGCTCCCATGATTAAAGCACAAATGGTAGAGGA
Source organism: Pelodytes ibericus (assembly GCA_036172795.1). Taxonomy (NCBI): domain Eukaryota; kingdom Metazoa; phylum Chordata; class Amphibia; order Anura; family Pelodytidae; genus Pelodytes; species Pelodytes ibericus. Next base: position 112,122,921 of record CM069859.1, read on the forward strand.
AGGGACCGTAATGGTTGGCTTCCAGCCATTAGGAGACAAACCTAATTTTTTCAGAATGGTTTTTTCAAATCCAGCTTCCAAGAAATCTGATGCAGACTTCCTTATTGAAGAAATTGAAAGGCTTGGGAAAAATCTGTGATTGCTGTGCACATTTTTTACATTATTTTTTTTTCTTTTTTTTTTTTAATTTTAACCTTTCTTTTTCTTTTTAATGAAATAATAAAATGTAACTTATTTTTTAATCTCTGTTATTTCTAGTTTAACTCTGTTATTTCTAGTTTAATCGGGGTTACCCCATATTTTGAATTTAATAAGCAGTGCTCTTTGAAAGTAATAATGTTAACCTGTATATCCTGGTTTATTTTCAGGAGAGGTTTTTTATACATACTGTATGTAGTCTATAGACCTAATATTCTGTGTAACGGATTTATTTTAAATTGCAGAGATTTGGGCTTAATTAGGATTGTTTAGACTGACTGACTGACTGACTGACTGACTGACTGACTGACTGATGTAATTTTCTTGTGTGTTTTTTGCTTTTGCGAATTTCATTTTTTTTCTTATACTGATGGAATAAAAATAATATGACATTTGTGAGTTGAAAATAAATGCGTTTACACTACCAATGTGAATATTTAGCCATCTAATTCTGTCCGGTCTATAGTGTTTTAATGAATGTCCTTACCTTTTTTTATGCCAGAATATACAAAATGATTGTCAGTTGCAGTAGTCACTTGCACATTCCTCAAAGTGATGTAAATTACAAAAAAAAAAAAAATACACTTCAACCAAAAGTGGTGAGGGTACCATTAACCTGTTCGTTGTATAGAATATTTAATAGTAAGTGAAATATATATGGTGCTTCACTGAAAAATAAAGAACGTGCTGCAAAAAAACACATGTATCCCTCAACCCACCAAACATAAATACCACGTACTGGAAATGCAAACTTTTACAAAAATTAGTGTTTTTACACAAGACCCCCACTTTTTTTTGTTTGTTTTTAATATGAAGATTATTAGTATAATAAAGTACAACACAATTAAATTTGACATGTACAGTGGAGATGAGTACTGTTAGGTTACATTAGAGGTGGCCTCTCTATAAATAAATGCCACACGCCTGAGGAATAGAGGCTTGATAACGCCAACAACAATGAACTGCTCTAATACAGTGTTCTAATTTATAAATACACGGAGGCTCATATTATGCATCAACTTTCTTTATTCCCTCCACAGCAAAAAATAAATTACCCCCCAAAAAACCTTTAACCAATCAAACAATAGATATCATAACTCCTCCCATCAGGGCCGGACTGGGAGAAAAATTCGGCCCGGGCATTTTTTGATCACAGCGGCCCACTAAGAAGGGGGCGGGGCAGAGGAGGTGTGTTTTGTCATCACCAATGACAAACACGCTCCCTCTCAAAGTGAGCATATTGGTTCAATGCTCTTCCAGGGCAGATCATGCGCAGAGCTCTGCTGAAGAGCTCTAGCATGAGAAAAAAGCCCTGTATGTGTTCTGCACAGTGCAAGCAAATGTAATAACATGCTTGCACTGTGTTTCCTTGCAACTTGTCTCTGGTGTCTCTATAAATGGATACCAGGAGACAAAAATGCCAGGAAAGAGTATTGAGCATGTGTTTGGAGCCTACTTGTGGGATTGCGTGTGTGTAGAGTAAGCTGATTGTGGTGTGGTATTGTGTAATAAGGTCGGTTTTAGTTGTGTTGTGTTTGTGGTGTAATGTGATGCATATGTGGCTAGGGGCTGTAGAGAATGTGTGTATAGGGGATATAGCAAGTGTGTGCATACAGGCTATAGTGTGTGTGTGTGAATATATATATAGATTTAGTGTGTGTTTAGGGGTGTAGTATGTGTTTGCTTACAAGGAATCTAGTGTGTGTATATATACATATATATATATATATATGAGTCTAGTGTGTGTTTGAAGGACCCAGAATGTGTATAGGAGATCTAGTGAGTGTGTGTTTATAACGGTTTCAGAGTGTATATAGGGATCTAGTGTGTGTATGTGTGTAGATGATCCAGAGTTGGGTAAGGGATCTAGTGTGTGTCTGGAATGTAATGTGTTTAGGGGTGCAGTATGTGTGTGAGGGGTGCTGTGTGTGTGTGTATATATATATATATATATATATATATATATAAGTATTGTGTATGTCTGTTGTGCAGTGTGTTGTGTTCTGTGTGTATGTGAGGGGTGCAGTATGTGTGTGTGAGGGGGGCTGTGTGTGAGAGTGATGCTGTGTATGATGTGTGTGATGGGTGTGAGAATGATGGGTGTGAGAATGATGGGTGTGAGAATGCTGTGTGTGATGGGTGTGAGAATGCTGTGTGTGATGGGTGTGAGAGTGCTGTGTGTGTGAGTGCTGGGTGTGAGGGTGCTGTGTGTGAGGGTGCTGTGTGTGTGAGAGCTGGGTGTGAGGGTGCTGTGTGTGTGTGAGAGTGCTGTGTGTGTGAGAGTGCTGTGTGTGATGGGTGTGTGAGTGCTGTGTGTGATGGGTGAGAGTGCTGTATAAATGTTAGAATGGATTGTGTGTGTGTGTGTGTGTAGGGGGGGGGGGGTAAATAAACAAATAAAATAACAGGCATTATGGGGACATAATGCCTGTTATTTTATTTGTTTATTTACCTACCCCCCCCCCCCCCTACACACACACACACACACACACACACACACAATCCATTCTAACATTTATACAGCACTCTCACACCCATCACACACAGCACTCTCACACCCATCACTCCTTTCTTACCTTTAGCCTGGGAGGGGGGGACCGGCACGCTGGTACCTGCGACTGGCGGTGGCAATGTTCCCTCGTGGTGAGAGGTTCACTCTCGCGAGATCCGGTCGTTGCTATGGCAATGCTCCGGATCTCGCGAGAGGAACCCGGTGGAGCTGCAAGTTAGAGCTCCGCCGGGTCCTCTCTCCCTCTCTCCCCGCCGGCGGCCGTATTTGAAGGCATGTGGGCCGGTGAGGGAGATCTTTGATGTCCTCACCGGCCCTTCATGTCAAACAGCGGGGCCGGCGCTCGGATAGTGCCGGCCCTGCATAGACCGGCAGGGGAGATTCTGGGACCTCCCCTGCCGGCCTCGGCCCATGGCCACCGTGGCCCACCGGGCATTTGCCCGGTGTGCCCGATGGCCAGTCCGGGCCTGCCTCCCATATAAAACCCAATATCCAGGAAGTGTTCCTCTTTCTTTGCTGCTCCCTCATCTGTACTTCATGTTTTTTGTTTTTTTTTCATCTGTGGTGATTTACATTTTTGTGGTATTGTAACGGACCGTCTACCGGACGAAGTAGACCCTCGGTCCGTTGTGGGAAATCACCTCCTTAGCCCCCAATTACAGCTCAGCATTCACCCAGCAAGTCTTTCCTGGACCCTTGCTCTTTGTACTTAAATAGACAGGACATCTAGCAGTCAGGCACAGCAAGATTGAAGAACTCTTTTATTTGTGATTTACACAGCACATATATACCAAACTGCAATCAGATAACACTTGATTAAACACTAGAAAACTTAAACACATCACCAGTAAAGCAGTATCTAGCCACTTTAATCTGGAGCCAGAAGCAAGGTAGTCAGACTGGGTGCCTGACATAATTAAACAATGGAAGGCTTAAACACATTACAGACTGGGTCCATAATCTACAGGGAGATGTTTGGCCTTCAGGCCCCTCCAAGAACCCCAGTCAGGCAGGCTGTCAGAATTCACTTCGTGACAGGTATTATATGTGGGTTCCTCATCCCTGATGTCCAGGGTAAGGTCCCTCCACTTATTCCCCTATTGTATTGCTGTATCCCGGGGGATCACCCCATACTAGTGGTTTTTTTTTAATTTTTTTTGTGCTTTGGGGTCGGTGGTGTCTTGTTCTCCCACCCATCCAAATTCACTTTCCCCTGCCATTTTCTTTTCACTCAAGCCGCTTTTTTTAGTCATATTTTGGCTTACAATTTTTTTTCCCCCCATGTCAACTTCCGAATCCGGCAATTGAGACGTTCCCTTAACTCGCGACTGATCTCTTACCCTCGCATTTCGTCTAACTAGCTGAATTAAATCTGTCGTGCATGCGCGATTCAAGGTGGTGGCCATATTTTTGGAGTCCTTTGCTCATTATATACGGAGCTCGGCCCAGACGTAATTTTTCCATAGGCAAAGTGTTTTTTCCAGAGTTTCAAATAGAGGGTCCCATTTTAACGCTTCCAATAACCCCAGGATTTGTTGCTGCCCTTACATCCTTTTACTTGCTTTACCATCATGCAGGCTGCTAGAAAATCAGGTATAAGTACTTCCCAACAGGGCCAGATTGATCCTTTAGGATTTGATAGTCCGTCCAAGAATTTCAAAGCCTTCTTGATGCCACTATGGCAAAGTCTGTTTTACAGGCTGTCCAATCAGCTATGGGTATAGTATCGGCTAATCTAGCTTCCATATCTTATGCTGCCAGGCTACCCCCGATCCAATCCCCTAATACTAACAAGTCATAGGGTCTACTTACGTGGCAAATTATATGACCTCTAGAGTACTCAAAGACCTCGACGGACCAACTAGGGAAAATTGAGCGCTTAATGCCCCAGGCCTACTGTACCTAACCACGCTTGTAAGGCCCACGAGGTTGACCCTAAGGTGGCCCAATTTTTGTTAAAGGCCTGTACTATTCATTACAGAACTGCCAGGATGGAATCCTGGATATTATGGGACCCTTAGCCAAAATATTAAATTTAACGGAGACCGCATTAGAGGAAGGTACCTCAGTGGACCCTACTACCCTAAGGGGCTGGGTACAACAGGCTATCAACATTGTCAGCAAATGCCAACACAGCAGTTGCCTCAGAGCACAGGATATCTATATTGTTAAAAATTAAGACTAAATTGGTCGACATGGCCCATTTAGAGCCGGGCCCTGAAGCCAATGGCTTATTATTTGGAGACTCATTTGTCAAAGACCAGGGCTCATTCATTCAAACATTTACAGCCCTAGACAAGGCACAGTCTAGCATGCGCAAGGTGTACCCTGTTTTATCCAGGGCCAGCAGAAACTGAGTGCGTCCGGCTGGCCATTGCTCCAGGGGTCCACCTCAAGGATCCAGAGTCCTCTCCCAATTTTCTCAGCATCGACCCGTCTTCCGGGAACCTGGACCTTCAGCTCCCACCTTCTTCCAATGGGGGGAGACCCTGGCAGAACTAGGGAATCAGTGGGTCAATACAACAGACGTCCATATGGGAAGTCCATATCCACCGCTTACCCCTCCCCAGGTCAGGGTAGGGGGCAGTTACATTTTTTTCATTCACAATTGGGAACTGATCTCTACAGACCAATAGGTTTTACAGATAGTCTTAGGCTACTGCATAGATTTGGTTGCCCCTCCGCACCAGGTTACAATCCCGAATGCTTTGATGTTCTCAGGACTCTACTCCCAACTCAGACATAGAGGTTAAGACCCTACGAAACAAGGGAGCCATAGTGCCAGCAGACCAGAGGCCAAGGGTCTTCATTAGTACACTGTTCCCAGTCCCAAAGAAAAGTGGTGGCTCTTGCCCAATTAAAAATATTCACTCCTTAAATGATTTTGTCATGTACCATCATTTCAAAATAGAAGGCATTCACTGACTCCGAGACTTGTTGGTCCTAGGAGACTGGATGGTTAAATTGGACCTTCAAGATGCGTATCTCACAGTCCCAGTAGCTGCACCACATCACAGGTTTCTACAATTTCAATGGAGAGGAAGGTTATGGAGGTTTTCGTTCCTTCCCTTCGTTCTCTACTACGCACCCTGGTGCTTCACTTAGTTGGTTTTACCAGTGGCAGGTTACCTTTGCAGGAATGGTGTTTGCCTGATAATTTACCTAGATATCAGGGTTCTACACTAACCTTCTGACTCCTGAATTTAAAAGTCATAATTTATGTGTGTATATACCTCCTGCCTCTTTTAGAGGCCTCCCTTACTTTGCTTGTATTTCTTCCCCTGTGTTTGGTGTCAGGTGGCCTCATTACATTTTGCAACTCACCCAGGTTAAATAGATGAAGATTCTTGCAAACAGTGCTTTTGCATTGAAGTTGGATGCCTGAATTCTGAGAGCTGCTGCTTCTGTCCCTGATCCCCTGCATAAAGCTCATTTGAATTGTGACCCTGTCCAGGAACTTGGAATCTGAACCTGGGTGGCTCAACCAGCCCAGTGGATGATTTTCAGCATCTCCTGAGACCCTCTGACTACAGCAAGATTTTTTCAGCTAAGTTGCTCCCTTAAAGTCACCCTTCTCAATCCTCACCCTCTCTAGGGTCTTCCACCTGCTTAGCTTCCTATCTCAGACCTCACCATCTGTCGGGTGTTCCTGTTTAGCTACCTACCTCAGGCCTCACCCTTACTTCAGGCCGCAACCCTACATCAGGCCTCACTCCTTGTGTATCTCTTTACCCCTACCTCTGCTTTGTCTACAGTCTGTTCTATAGGTCTTTGTTTTATACTGTAGTTCCTACTCAAACCCTTTTCCTGTTCTGTAGTTCTTGGCTAAGGTTACCTTTTGTCTCTCCTTCAGTATTCATTCCAATCCATATCTCTTTGTTTATTTCTCTGTTCTCAACCTGCACAATAAATAACATGCAACCAGACAACTCCACTATCCCTGCACTGAAACTCCTACCTGACCTGGTAAAGGCCCTGACAATGATATTCTCATTATGTCTCAAGATAAGATCTCATTATGCCTACACATGTCATGGGCTATAGAACTCCTACAATCTCTATGCTTCCTGATGAATTGGGAAAAATCGGTCCTGAACCCATCACAGGTCATGGAATTTCTGGGCTTCTTGATAGACGCAATCCATGGGAGATCTCATGGACGTTACGGAAGCTGGAAATTTCCATCCGTCATCTGGCCCGGGTGATAGGGCTACTCTCAGCATCCATCCAAGTGATTATTTCTGGGACCACTCCATTATCGGGCTCTTCAGCGCCTCAAAACAATAGTCCTTCATCAGAGTTGGTCATATGATCATATGATTCCTCTGGATTGCGAAGCAACAGAAGAGTTGACATGGTGGCTCCAACATATGGAATGTTGGAATGGCAGGGTGATCTTCAGTGCCTCCCCGGACGTCTATCGCATCGGATACCAGCCTGCACATCTGGGGAGCAATTTGTGAAGAGTCTTTTACCGGACTAGACTAGTCTACTCTAGAACAATGCTTCCATATAAACTGCCAGGAATTGTTAGCAGGCTCCTTTACAGTCAGGAGTTTCACGGACAACTTACCAGGCTGCTCGGTGTTACTCTGCATGGACAATGGGTCAGAGGTTTGATACATCATCCACCTAGGCGGCACAAGATCGACAGTACTTTCTGACCTTGCAACGGAATCTTTTGGCATTTTTTACTGGAATCCAACGTGTCGGTATAGGCCACTCATATTCCGAGACTGGTGGGTTCAGATTGGAGTTTGCGACAACTCAAAGACACTGGAGACTGGCGGCTGCTCTCATTATTTTTTTGCTGTTAAGAAATGTTATGGGGTCCATTGGATTTGGACCTGTTCATGTCTCAACTGAACAGACATCTTCTGGACCTGGAGGTACTCGTAATGGATGCGTTTCTACAGCAATGGCCAAGGATCAGACTTCTTTCCTCCCTTTTGCTCCATTGCCAGGACATTGGTACATCACTTATACTGATCATGCCATTGTGGGACACACAGCCATGGTTTTCATCACTGCTGGAAATATCCATAGATTGGTCTCATCTACTCCCGACATTACCAAACATGTTGACGGATCCCGAAGGGAAGGTCCACTCTCTCATCCAAGCAGAACAATTAACAGTGGTAGCATGGTTGGTTTCAGGGGACACTAGTGCATTTGAGATGTTTCACAATCAACTAGAACGCTCTTGGCAGGAGCTTGGGCACTGGGTACCCGAACATCATATCAGAATGCCAGGAAGCCATGGGCTTAGTATTGCTTCCTGTTTCAGCACCTGAAAAGTTTGAGAACAGTCTAGCATATCGATCAGTTAACGTTCTATGTTCAGCTATTTTGGCAGGACACACGATTTCAAGCTTTCGTTTTGGGCTGTAGGCTAGTGGATATTATAAAAGCGGCAGACTGGTCTAGAGAGTCTACCTTTAGGGAGATTTATTTTCACCCAATTACTCACATTGCATCTAATGTTACAAGTCAGCTTTAAATGTGCATAATAGGAGACTCCATGTATTTAGAATTTTTAGGATTTTGCTAAGTCATGATGTACAGTCAGGATAATTTTAAATACACAGAGGAGAGTATTATTCCCACCCTATATTTTATGTTTACCCTACCCTATACACTTAGAGTGTATGGATAATTACAATATATATTATACGTTATTATGACTATATACCTGTTACCATTTCTTTGGAAACTATAAGTATTTCTTTTCTCATTTACAGTTTGACAGTCCTGAAAGTGTGAAGTTTTCCCAACTGAATCATCTTCCTGTTTTTTCTTGTTGAATGAAGTTCTTTTGTTTTCAGCCTTGTTGGAGGGTGATATCCTGGTTGTACGTTTTGTTGTAATTTCCAGTTAATTTGAAGGAAGACTTTTGGTATCCAGTTTACATCAAATAAAGAGGAGGAACATTTCCTGGATATCTATTGTTTGATTTTATGTCCAGTGAAAAATTTATACTGTATTGTTCATTGGTTATAGCTTCTTTTATATTCTCTCTGTCCCAATATTGTTAATATTGCATAAAGCAAGGAACGTGAACTTTGCTTTGCCCTGGGTTAATAATATTTTTTTTAGTCTACATACCCGTAGTTCTTAATACAGTATTGCCCCCTTTAGCATCAATGACCGTGTGCAGTCTTTCTAATAGTTGTCCGAGACCCCAAATTCTTGCAGGTGGTATATAGCTGCCCATTCGTCTTGGCAAAATCCCTCCAGGTCATGCAAAGTCTTTGGTCGTCTTGCATGACCTGCACATTTGAGATCTCCCCAGAGTGGCTCAATGATCTTAAGGTCAGGAGAATGTGATGGCCACTCCAAAACTTTCACCCTTTTCTGCTGTAACCACTGAAGGGTCAACTTGGCCTTGTGCTTAGGGTCATTGTCATGCTGTAAAGTCCAAGAACGTCCCATGTGCAGCCTTCGTGCAGAAGAATGCAAATTGTCTGCCAGTATTTTCTGATAACATGCTGCATTGATCTTGCCATCAGTTTTCACAAGCATCCCCGTCCCTTTAGCGCTCAGCCCTCCCCCCAAAACATCAGTGATCCACCACCATGCTTCACAATGGGGATGGTATTCTTTTCTCAATAGGCCTTGTCGACCTCTCTACAAACATAGCACTTATGGTTGTGACCATAAAGCTATATCTTTGTCTAGTCACTACAAATTGAAGTGTGCTAGAAGCTGTGAGGCGTGTCAAGGTATTGTAACCTGACTTTTTTTGTGGCATTGGCACAGTAAAGACTTATTTCTGGCAACTCGACCATGCAGCTCATTTTTGTTCAAGTATTGTCGTATTGTGCTCAAACAACCACACATCTTTTTCCAGAGCATCCTGTATTTCTCCTGAGGTTATCTGTGAGTTTTTATTTGTATCCTGAACAATTCTTTTGGCAGTTGTGGCTGAAATCTTTCTTGATCTACCTGACCTTGGCTTGGTAGCAAGAGATCCCCGAATTTTCCACTGACTGGCATTTTCAAGGCTTTGGATATCTTTTTATATCCTTTTCCATTATTATAATTTCCATTACCTTGTTAAGCAGGTCTTTTGACAATTCGTTTCTGCTCCCCATGGCTCAGTATCTAGCCTGCTCAGTGCATCCACATGAGTGCTAACAAACTCGTTGATTATTTATATACAGCCACTTATTGCAATATAAAAATCTACAGGTGTGGGAAATTAAACTTTGATTGCCATTTAACCTGTGTGTGTCACCTTGTGTATCTGTAACAAAGCCAAACATTCAAGGGTATGTAAATATTTTGATCAGGGCCATTTGAGTGATTTCTGTTATTATTATTTAAAAAAGGGCTAAACAACTGTGAGCTAATAAATGGCTTTATATGATCTCTTTCCTTCAATAAAATATATTTTTTTACATGATCAATCATATTTTCAACATCAATGCCAATATTTCACAATTTCTGCCAGGGTATGCAAACTTTTGAGCACAACTGTATGTAAACACTAGAAATGTTATTTTGGATTCATTACATACATACACCGATCAGCCATAACATTATGACCACCTGCCTAATATTGTGTAGACTAATTTTGCTGCCAAAACAGCCCTGACTCATTTAGGCTTGGACTCCACTAAACCTCTAAAGGTTTGCCGTGATATCTGGTACCAAGACGTGCCAGATATGGGTCAGGCTTGTATGTGCAGCACATCCCACAGATTCTTGACTGAGATCTGGGGAATTTTGAAGCCAAGTCAACACTTTGAACTTATTTTGTTTCCCAAACCATTCCTTAACCTTGTTTGCTTTGTGGCAGGGCGTATTATCCTGCTTAGAGGCCAATGTCATCAGAGAGTACAGTTTCCATGAAAGGGTGTACATGGACTGCAAAATTGCTTATGTAGTTTGTACATGTCAAAGTAACATCCATATGAATTGCAGAACCCAAGTATTCCCAGCAGAACTTTGAGCAAAGCATCACTGCCTCTGCCAGCTTGCACCTGTTAGTGGTAATAATGCTATGGCTAATCGGTGTGTGTGTGTGTTTGATTGGTTCCATGATTATTTCTGATAATAAGTGGACATTTTTAAAACATTTACTAGTGCTATCTATTAGCTTGTTAATTCTTATATCCATGTCCTTGTATTTTAATTTGTATGTGTATATATTATGTATTTTGCACATAACTGGTTAGTAGGAGGGAGGGGTTTTGAGTATTAATGATTTTGTCATGTATTGTGATTAATTGCCTATGAGTAAGCTCAGTTTGGGCGTGAAACATGTTAGGTGTGGTCTGTCCACACTTGGTGTTTGCTGAAATGTTTATACAATAAATACTTATAACAGAAAAGGAGGGATGAGCAGCTGATTTAAGCTCTAGTATTGGACACATATAACCATGTTTAATGATAAATCTCCACAACAACTCCCTGCAGCTCGTAAAAAGAAACAACCACAGATTACTGCTTAGTACAAGAGAAAAATCATATATGTATTAAAATATACCAAAGAAAGTGTGAATGCATAAGGTGCTGATATTGATACAAATAGATTAGCATAGTGCAAAAAACACAGTAGCAGCTGCTATTTATGTAATCTGTGTATATAACGCAAAATATATTTGGTCCTATAAATACACAGTATCATGTCACACACAAATTAGTGCAAAAGGGTATATTCAGCACTGCAAATGCAATTCCATATCAATGGAAAAAAAGTGGTTCCATAAAAAATAAATAAAGAAATGCAAAAGGTTTGCATAAATTACCACTAAATTATGGAGACGGTAAATACCTGTAAAAACATAACGAGAAAAAAAGTGCAATATGTTTGAATTATATGCGAATATAAAAAAAAATCCCTGTGTTAACAAACTCACAGGCACAGCTCTTTTTTAGTAAGTAGCAAAGGAGTAGGTGTTCCAGGATCTGTACTTTAAGTGCTTGTTTTGTTTGTCGTACATACTGTAGGCCACACCCACATTAGACTAGGTCAGGGGTGTCCAAGTTACTTCGCCACATATGTGGGCCGCATTAATGTTTCCTCAAAGAAAATAAACCTATATATATATATATGTGTCTATGTGTCATCATCTGTTTACTATATTGTATTTTTCTCTGATTGCACTACCACCCACCAGCTGAGGAAGACCCTGTGGGGTGTAGCAGTTTCTTTAGTGCAAACAGTTTTTACCTAATTCTTCAAATACCTGGCCAAGTGAACAAACCCAGTGGGTAAGGAATTTTCTGTGTATGTTTTTTATGATATTATATTATATATGATATATGTCCGAGCTCCCTCCTGCCAACAGTGTGTATTTATATACATTAAACCAATGGTTAGCATTTACTTTTAGTTCAACTTTATTTGGTGAAAAGGGTTTATTTGTATGCACTTTTTGACACTATAAGGATTTGTTCACTAGCGCTGTGCCTATCTTTTCTGTTTGTATTTTTCTATGGTCGCTATTACTGTATTTTTATCTGTTACAGACAGTTGCTGTATAACTACTAATTTCTGACTCAATAAAAATCAATGAAAACCCCCCCAGAACATATAGACGAGACTAACATTCAATTTTTGTCAGGGAAGGAGTTGTTTCCCTTATTTCCTCAAGTATAGTTGGTCAATTATGTATTTTATTTTCTCCTATTTCATTTATGTGTGCGAATCCCTTAACTCAGTTCAAGTTTTTTAATCCATTCCTCATATCTTTTTGTTTGTTCTGCTTCACCTGATTCCATCTGTTCTATACATTTTTCCATCTTCAGTTGTAATATGGCCTGTTGCTCTATCTCACTCCATATTGGGGTATCTACCTTTTTCCAATTCCTAGCACCTACCAGTATTGAAGCCATGATTATATAGAAACATAGAATGTGTCGGCAGATAAGAACCATTCGGTCCATCTAGTCTGCCCAATTTAAAATTTTTTTTTTTTTTGAGTACTTTTATTAGTCCCCCGTTCCCGGTCTTTTAGCTAGGATAGCCTTGTGTCTATCCCACGCATGCTTAAAATCCTTGACTGTGGTTACCTCTGCCACTTCTGCTGGCAGGCTATTCCATACATCCACTACCCTCTCAGTAAAGTAATACTTCCTGATATTACTTTTAATCGTTGCCCCTCTAATTTAAGACTATGTCCTCTAGTTGTGGTAGTTTTTCTTCTTTTAAATATACTCTCTTCCTTTACTGTGTTGATTCCCTTTATGTATTTAAATGTTTCTATCATATCCCCCCTGTTACATCTTTCCTCCAAGCTATACATGTTAAGATGCTTTAACCTTTCCTGGTAAGTTTTATCCTTCAACCCATGAACCAGTTTAGTAGCCCTTCTCTGAACTCTCTCCAAAGTATCAATATCCTTCTGGAGATACGGTCTCCAGTACTGCGTACAATACTCCAAGTGAGGTCTCACCAGTGCTCTGTACAATGGCATGAGCACTTCCCTCTTCCTACTGCTAATACCTCTCCCTATGCAACCAAGCATTCTGCTAGCATTTCCTGCTGCTCTATTGCATTGCCTACCTACCTTCAAGTCCTCTGAAATTATTACTCCTAAATCCCTTTCCTCAGATGTTGAGGTTAGGACTGTACCAAATAGTCTATATTCTGCTTTTGGGTTTTTACGCCCAAGGTGCATAATCTTGCACTTGTCCACATTAAATGTCAGTTGCCACTGCTCTGACCATTTTTCTAGTTTAGCTAAATCATTTGCCATTTGGCTTATCCCTCCATGAATATCAACCCTGCTGCAAATCTTTGTATCATCAGCAAGAAGACATACTTTGCCAACAAGACCTTCTGCAATATCGCTAATAAAAATATTAAAGAGAATGGGTCCAAGAACAGATCCCTGAGGTACCCCACTAGTAACAAGACCTTGCATCGAATATATCCCATTGACTACAACCCTCTGTTGCCTGTCACTCAGCCATTGTCTAATCCATTCAACAATATTGAAATCCAAACTCAAAGATTTCAGTTTATTGATAAGCCTTCTATGTGCGACAGTGTCAAAAGCCTTACTGAAATCTAGGTAAGCAATGTCTACTGCACCACCCTGATCTATTATTTTAGTTACCCAATCAAAAAAATCAATAAGATTAGTTTGGCATGATCTCCCTGAAGTAAACCCATGCTGTCTCTGATCTTGAAATCCAAACGACTTTAGATGTTCAACAATCCTATTCTTTAACAAGGTTTCCATTATTTCCCCCACTACTGAAGTAAGACTTACTGGTCTATAGTATGTATACTTATTGTTGTTATTGCTGTTATACAGTGGTCAAGTCCTGGGAAAAAAAGTGTGGAAACTCACACAAAATCCACTGCGACCCCCCTTCCCCCAAATATATATTTCACCGAAAATTCAGTGAATTTTGCCCCTCTATGCCAGGATTCTGCCCCTCTGTGAGGAGAGCTATACTGGATGAAGACCAAAATGCAGGATGGTATAATACAGATATATATAAACAAAGAATGTGAAGCTCCCACCTCTGCACAATCCACACAGACAAGGGTTATATGCAGGAACTTGCAGCAGTTGTAATCCACACTGACAGAGGTTAAATGCAGGAACTTGCAGTAGTTATAATCCACACTGACAGGGGTTAAATGCAGGAACTTGCAGCAGTTGTAATCCACAATGATAATAAGCAAAACGATAACAGTCCAAGATCAGGGGCAATAGAGAGGTAGCAAAAACGAGAGACAAGCCAGGGTCAGGTTACCAGAGAATCAGAATAACGAGAAACAGTCCAGGTATCAAGGAGCACAGGCAGGCAGAAGGGTAGTCAGGAAATCCAGGTTCAGCAACAATCAAATATAAAGGGAACGCTAGGCTATCGAAATACACGAGAATCACCAAGCACTGTTTGCTTGGTGATTCTGACTTTTAAATCTTCCCGCGCCTCGCGGGTATGCGACGCGCGTGACGTCATCGGGCGCGCGGCTCCATGTGACGGATCTCGGCTGGGAGAGAGGGTATACTCAGGGGAGCTGCTGCGGGGAAGAACCTGACACCCTCTATATGCCAGGATTTTGCCACTCAATGTCAGGATTTTGCCCCTCTATTCCAGGATTTTCCCCCTCTATTCCAGGATTTTCCCCCTCTATTCCAGGATTTTGCCCCTGTATATGACAGGACTCTGCCCCTGCCCCTCTGTTTGCCAGGATTTTGTTCCTCTATGTCAGGATTTTGCCCCTCTTTGCCAGGATTTTGCCTCTATATGCCAGGATTCTGCCCCTCTATATGCCAGGATTTTCCCCCTCTATGCCAGGATTCTGCCCCTCTATGTGCCAGGATTTTGCCCCTCTATGTCAGGATTTTGCCCCTCAATATTCCAGGATTTTCCTCTTTTAATCCACCCTCCTCCCCCTTCCCCAGAAAGTACTTACCTCCGGTCTTCTCCTCCGTGTATCTTCCCCCCCTGCACGGAGGAAGGAAGCTCCGGTCGTCACGTTTTTTTCTTTTTTTTACTTTATTGAAGTCCCGCGACCTCAATAAAGTTAAAAAAAAAAACAAACGTGACGACCGGAGCTTCCTTCCCCCGTGCAGGGGGGAAGATGCACGGTGCAGAAGACCAGAGACAGAGAGCAACAAGGAGGTAAGTACTCACCATCTCCTTGGTGCTCCCTGTCTCCATCCAGCTCCTCCGTGCAGTCTTCTTCCCTCCTGCACGGAGGAGGGAAAATGCCACCGGATATGACATGCATTCAAATCCGGTGGCAATGACAGGAATTTTTTTTTTTTTTCTCGGACCGCATCTAGTGGATGCGGCTGCCAGGAAAAAAAAAAAATGAGGCAGCTGCCCTGGTCCTGCAGGAGCAAAGGGAACGGCGTTCCTGCCATGAAAAAAGTGCAGGAACGCCGTTCCCACGCGTTCCTGCAGGACTCGAGCCCTGCTGTTATATTTGGCCATTTTATCTGTATGAAAACATTTTCCAGTGTGTTTCCTACATTTACTCCAGTCATTAGTAAGATTTTATTTAGGGACATTTTCACATAGGTTTTTATCCTTGGGCAGTCCCAGCATATGTGGAGGTGATCCCCCTCCCATGTATTACATCTCCAATTTACTTTGGTAAATAACTTGGGTATATTTTGTTATACCATCTGTTAAAACATTTAAGCCTGATACAAATTCTCTGTACTGGGAGAAAGAGGAGTATTCTTTTTGTTTCCATAGAATATTTTGAAATTCTTTTATAGTGACATTCTGCTCCTTCAATATATGGGTTCCCAAGTAGCCTTTAATCCTTAAAAAGCTAAAAATCTCCCCATTTGGTAGACCAGATTTGGTTTGAAGTTGCCCAAATGTCTTAAATTCATCTCCACTCATTAGGTCCTTAATTTTACCAATGCCTCCCTCTATCCACCTATGTAGGTTTAAATCCTCCATCCTTTCCTTTAGAACTTTAAGCTTGGGGCTATCAAGGATCTTATTTCCCAGTCCAATATGAGCTCTTTTGCTATACCAATAGCTAAATCCTTGGGACAACACCATTCAGGCCTCAGCCTGAATTATGTTCTTTTTCTAACCATAGTCGATTATCTAAATTGGGTGTACCTGCTAAAAATGCCTCCAACTTATACCCGTCCTCACCCATCATATCTGCCTAATCCAACTTTAGTATTCTGGTTAGAGTGCTTATCTCATGATATGTGTCTATATTGGGAATACCCAGGCCCCCTTTCCTGATTTTTTTTTTTAATGTGTTGCCAGGCCGACTCCCCCCTGTCCTGACAGGTTTCCCCCCTGTCAAATATAGTTATTAAATGAGGATTGTATCATTTTAAGCCAGGGTTCAGGGAAGCAGAGTGGGATCATTCTGACGAGGTAAAGCCATTTTGGCAGGATGTAGGATTTTATTGTATTTATGCTGCTGACACAAGAAATCTCTGCATTTCTCAGGTCCTTTAAAAAAAAACTTTGGGATTTAAAACTTTTTTTTATTCCCAGGTAATTTAGTCCCTCTGTTGGAATTCATACTTGTGTTTTAGATTTAGTTTAACTTATAATTAGAGTTGAGCGGACACCTAGATGTTCGGGTTCGGCAGGTTCGCTAGAACTTCGAAAAAATGTCCGGGTCCGTGCTCGAACTTGACCCCGAACTTGACCCCGAACCCGAACCCGAACCCAATTGAAGTCAATGGGGACACGAACTTTTGGCCACTAAAAGGCCTCTAAAAAATTCCTGAAAAGGGCTAGAGGGCTGCAAAATGAAGTAAAATGTGGGTAAGAGTGTCCCCATTCATACGAATAGGTCAATTAACCTATTCATATGAATGGGGACTCTATTTCGGTTTATAGAAAGCCAATAGCCATGTAATGCTATTGGCTTTCTATAAACCAAAATATAGTTTATAGAGAGGACCCTAATAACAATGAGGGGGGGACCTAGTGTCCCCACCCATGGCCGGCGGGTAGGGACCCTAAAAAGAATGAAAGGGAGGACCTAGTGTCCCCCCCGGTCCCCACCCATGGCCGGCGGTGGGGACCCTAATAAGAATGAGGGGGAGGACCTAGTGTCCCCCCCGGTCCCCACCCATGGCCGGCGGTGGGGACCCTAATAAGAATGAGGGGGGGACCTAGTGTCCCCCCCCGGTCCCCACCCTTGGCCAGCGGGTGGGGACCCTAGTCACTTATCCCCCCAATAAAATAAAAAATTTCTACCTACCACCCCTCACCGTAATAATAGTGCCCCTCACTAATATTACGGTGAGGGGGGGTAGGGAGAAATTTTTTCTGCCCCACTGGTGGGCAATAAGCTAACCTGTAAAAAAAAAATTTAGACTTACCATTTGAGGTCTTCTTTCTTCATTCTTCTTTTTTCTTTCTTCAGCCCCAAAAAAGGGCAAATAAAAATCCATAATACGCACTGCAACTGTTAAAAAAAAAAAAACCTGAGCGCAAAAAAAAAATCCACGGGTGAAAAAAAAATCCAACTTCGCCCATGGAGGGCCCCGTGCAGACTGAGCTCTGCAAGGCGGCTTCCCCCGCCCTGCAATTAAGCTCAGAGCACTCTGATTGGAAATCCAACCAATCAGAGTGCTCTGAGCTTAAGTGCAGGGCGGAAAGTTTTTTTTTAACTTTCCCACGCTGTGTAAAATGACACAGAGCACCCTGATTGGTTGGATTGAAATCCAACCAATCAGAGTGCTAGCCATTTTAAACAGAGTGGGAAAATTCAAAATAACTTTCCCACACTGCGTAAAATGACACAGAGCACTCTGATTGGTTGTATTGAAATCCAACCAATCAGAGTGCTCTGAGCTTAATTGCAGGGCGGGGGAAGGCTTTATAAGCGTTCCCCCGCCTTGCAGAGCTCAGTCTGCACGGGACCCTCCATGGGCGAAGTTGGATTTTTTTTTTCACATGTGGATTTTTTTTTTTTTGCACTCTGTTTTTTTTTTTTAACAGTTGCGGCGCGTATTATAGATTTTTATTTGCCCTTTTTTGGGGCTGAAGAAAGAAGAAAAAAGATGAATTATTTTTCACCCGTGGATTTTTTTTTTGCGCTCTGTTTTTTTTTTTTTTTTAACAGTTGCGGCACGGATTATTGATTTTTATTTGGCCTTTTTTGGGGCTGAAGAAAGAAAAAAGAAGAATGAAGTAAGAAGACCTCAAATGGTAAGTATAAAATTGTTTTTTTTTTTACAGGTTAGCTTATTGCCCACACCCCTCACTTTTATTAGGGTGAGGGCGGGTAGGTAGGAATTTTTTATTTTATTGGGGGGGGGGGGGTAAGTGACTAATGGCTGGGCACCCCTAGTCATTTTATTTGTGGTCCCCACCCGCCGGTGGGGGGACACTAGGTCCCCCCCTCGTTCATTTTAGGGTCCCCACCCACCGGCCATGGGTGGGGACTGGGGTGGGCACACTAGGTCCCCCCCTCGTTCTTTTTAGGGTCCCCACCTACCGGCTATGGGTGGGGATCAGGGGGGACACACACTAGGTCCCCCCTCGTTCTTTTTAGGGTCCCCACCAGCCGGCCATGGGTGGGGAACGGGGGGGGGGGGGGGGAACCACTAGAACCTGACTCGTGTGCATATGTATGCTGATGATACGGTCATTTATACGTCCGGGAATCCGTGCTACAGGGGCAATTTTCTAAAGTTGAAAGTTGGATAGCTAGAAACAAATTATTCCTTAACGCTGAAAAAACTGTGTCCATGTTGTTTGGGACAAATGCTAAGCTACTTAAATGAAACAATCCTCAAACAAACATCAAGACCAAATCTAGTTATAACATGACCCAAGTAAATTCATACAAGTATCTTGGCATGTGGCTAGACCCAAACTTATCTTTTGGTCTCCATATTGATAAGCTAGTGTCAAAGCTATATCCTAGAATTGGCTTTCTTTATAGAAACAAATCAAACCTAGATTCCACGGTAAGGAAACGTATTGTGCAGCAAATGTTAATGCCGATCTTGGACTATGGAGATGTTGTGTATGATTCTGCCCCCAGACTCATCTCGGTAAACTCGACACTCTGTACAATACATTGTGTGACTCTCACATATGAAGTGCACCGCAAGACGCAAATGTACTATTTAGCACCCAAAAAAATTAGAATTTTTCAAAGTGCGCTGTAAGCACAGTATTTGATGGTTCTATTTGACTCTCAGATATGAAGTGCACCACAAGACGCAAATGTACTATTTACCACCCAAAACTATTAGAATTTTTCAAAGTGCACTGTAACCACAGTATTTCACTGTTCTATTTGACTCTCAGATATGAAGTGCACCGCAAGACGCAAATGTACTATTTAGCACCCAAAACAATTAGAATTTTTCAAAGTGTGCTGTAAGCACAGTATTGGACTGTTCTATTTGACTGTCAGATATGAACTGCACCGCAAGACGCAAATGTACTATTTAGCACCCAAAACAATTAGAATTTTTCAAAGTGCGCTGTAAGCACAGTATTTGATGGTTCTATTTGACTCTCACATATGAAGTGCACCGCAAGACGCAAATGTACTATTTAGCACCCAAAACAATTAGAATTTTTCAAAGTGCGCTGTAAGCACAGTATTGGACTGTTCTATTTGACTCTCAGATATGAAGTGCACCACAAGACCCAAATGTACTATTTACCACCCAAAACTATTAGAATTTTTCAAAGTGCGATGTAAGCACAGTATTTGACGGTTCTATTTGACTCTCAGATATGAAGTGCACCGCAAGACGCAAATGTACTATTTACCACCCAAAACTATTAAAATTTTTCAAAGTGCGCTGTAAGCACAGTATTTGACGTTTCTATTTGACTCTCAGATATGAAGTGCAGGATGCAAATGTAATATTTAACACCAACAAATTGCAGTATTTAAAAATGCCTAGATGTTGCCCACTGAGCTAACAGAACAGGATTAAAGTCATGTGCCTGGCACACATGCAGTTGCAAGTGCACTGCACTCTCTGTGGCACTCGGCTCAGGGCAGGGTACAAATATGTAGTTTAGCACCCACTAAAATAATCACTGTAATTTTAATAATCGCTTTAGTTTGAATAATCGCTGTAGTTTGGAGATTCAACACCAGAATTTTTTTTAAATCTATCCCTCACAGCTGCAGCATCCTCTCCCTACACTAAGAAGAGCTCATGTGATGTGCGTGTACGTGACTCCAGCTTATATATAGAGGCTGGGTCACATGCTGCACTTGCCAATCACAGCCATGCCATTAGTAGGCATGGCTGTGATGGCTTCTAAGGGCAAACAAGTCAAACGCTTGTTGTTTGGCTGCCCTGCAGCCTTTCAAAATGAGCCATTAAATCGTCGAACCCCAAGTGTCCCTATTTATTGGGGACGACCCACCTTACACTCATGACTTTGCCCCAACACTCACCTTGCACGCGGGACTTTGCCCCAGTGACCATACACATACGCTAATGAGCTCTGTTATACATTCACACACACGTGTGGCGGATCCAGGGGGGGGGGCAACGGGGCAATTGTCCCCCCCCCCCCGAGAAGAGGAAAAAACATTAAAAAAAAAAATACCCACACTTGCAGGCAGAGACGGAGGTGAGAAGGGATCGGAAGATCCCCCTCACCCTCTCTGCCTGCCTGCCAGGCTGCACAGGGAGCCGAACAGGCAGCACAGAGAAACCTCCGTGCTGCCTGTTCGGCTTCTCGTGCAGCCTGACACGGAAGTGCCGACAGGTCACGTGACCGGCGCGCTGACATCATACGCGCGCCGGGTCACGTGACCTGTCAGCACAACCGCCGGGAAGCCGAACAGGTAGCATGGAGAAGACCATGCTGCCTGCCACTAACCACCAGGGAAAGGTAAGTGCTGGGGAGATGGGGGGCACATTGGCTGGGGCTTAGTAAATGGCAAATAACACTGGCATACTGGGCAAATTTACAGGGGCATATTAAATGGCAAATAACACTGGCATATTACTGGGCAAATTAGCAGGGGCATATTAAATGACAAATAACACTATAATATTATTGGGCAAATTGGCTGGGGCATATTAAATGGCAACTAACACTGGAATATTATTGGGCAAATTTACTGGGGCATATTAAATGGCAAATAACACTAGCATATTACTGGGAAAATTGGCTGGGGCATATTAAATGGCAAATAACACTAGCATATTACTGGGAAAATTGGCTGGGGCATATTAAATGGCAAATAACACTGGCATATTACTGGGAAAATTGGCTGGGGCATATTAAATGGAAAATAAAACGAATATTTTTGGGCAAGTTGGCTGGGGCATATTAAATGGAAAATAACACTGGCATATTATTGGGTGAATTGGCTGGGGCATATTAAATGGCAACTAACACTGGCATATTATTGGGCAAATTGGCTGGGGCATTTTAATGGCAAATAATACTGGCATATTAATGGGCAAATTGTCTGGGGCATTTTAATGGCAAATACCGTATTTGCTCAATTATAAGACGACCCTGATTATAAGACGACCCCCCAAACTTTGGATATTCCTTTAGGAAAAAAACTAAAAGCCTGAATATAAGACTACCCTATAGGAAAAAAGTTAAACTTGTATATATTCACATGTAAATTGCTTTTTTAAAAAAAAATTATGATATCAAAAAATGTATTTCTAGTTTTTATTTCTTTTTATGTGCCAATGCTGCCTTTCTCTTTCCCTTGCCCCCATTTTTCTCTCTCTCCCCCCTCCCCTTGTCTGTCTCTTAACCCCCTCACTCCCCTTGTCTCTGTCTCTTAACCCCTTCCCTCCCCTTGTCTCTGTCTCTAACCCCCTCCCTCCCCTTGACTCTGTCTCTGCCCCCCTCCCTCCCCCTGTGTCTCTGTCCCCCCTGTCTCTCTGTCCCCCTCCCTCCCTCCCTCCCCCTGTCTCTTTGTCCCCCTCCCTCCCTCCCTCCCTTCCCCTTACCTTGATCCCTGGTGGCTAGTGGGGGCAGCCGGGGGATGTCTGCACGATACTTGCAGACATCCTCCATGCTGCCCGACACGGCAGTCTATTATACCGGACAGCTGGTCCGTCATAATAGTCTGCCGTGTCGGGCAGCATGGAGGATATCTGCACGTATCGTGCAGACATCCCCCAGCTGCCCGATTTACCCTGGTGGCTAGTGGGGCAGCAGAGGTAGTCTGCGCGATGAGCGCAGACCTCCCCTGCTGCCGCCCGGCACGCTCGCCGGGACTTCTGTGACGAAAGCGGAAGTACCTGGCTTCTTCACAGAAGCCCCGGTGGTCGTGCCGGGCGGAAGCAGTGGAGTCTGCGCTCGTTGCGCAGACATCCCCTGCTGCTAGAGAGGGGGATCCAGGTCCCCTGCAGCTCTGCTGGGGACCTGGATCCATGTCTTATAATCTGACCTCAATTTGAGGTCAGATTATAAGAGACCTCGATTATAAGAGCATTTGCTCTGAAAAAAACCTTGTCTTATAATCAAGCAAATACGGTAACATTGGCAATGTGTATGTAATGGGGTGATGGAGGCATGTAAATGGGTGTGATGGGTCATGTCCTTGGTGTGCAACATGGGTTATGGGTCATGTCGTGGGTGGCATCGTGGGTAGGGGGGGGGGTGCAAATTTTGTCTGCCTAGGGCAGCACAAAACCAAGATACATCACTGGGGGGGAGAGGAGAGAACACTGATGGGGGGGCAGAGGAGAGAACACTGATGGGAGGGGAGAGAGAAGAGAACACTGATGGGGGAGAGAGAGGAGAGAACATGTATGGGGGAGAAGAGAGAACACTGAAGGGAGGAGAAGAGAGAACACTGACGGTGGGGGAGAGAGGAGAGAACACAGACGAGGGAGAGGAGGAAAAGAGACAGCTATTGGCAAGAGGAGAGACACATACATGTTTAGAGGGACAAAGAGACAGTCATACGAGGTAGAGAATAGAGAGAGACATGGGAAGGGAAGATGAGACAGACAGACATGGGAAGGGAGAGGAGAGAGACATAAATGGGAAGGGAGAAGAGAGAGACATAAATGGGATGGTAGAGGAGAGACAGACAGACATGGGTTGGCAGAGAAGAGACAGACAAACATGGGATGGCAGAGGAGAGACAGACGGATATGGGATGGCAGAGGAGAGACAGACAGATATGGGAAGGGGAGAGGAGACAGACAGACATGGGAAGGGAGAGGAGAGAGACATAAATGGGAAGGGAGAAGAGAGAGACATAAATGGGATGGTAGAGGAGAGACAGATAGACATGGGATGGGAGAGGAGAGACAGAGAGATGGGAAATGAGAGGAGAGACAGACGGACATGGGAAAGAAGAGGATACATAGACGGACATGGGAAGGAAGAGGAGAGAAACGGACATGGAAGGAAGAGAGACAGAGGGACACGGGGAGTGAGAGGAGTGCGACAGACATGGGAAGGGAGAGGAGCGTGACAGAAGGACATGAGAGAGGATAGGACAGACGGACATGGGAGAGAGGAAAAGACAGACGGACATATGCCCCTCCCGAGATCAGACTCTGGAGCCGCCCCTGAGTATCACACACCATCAGTGTCTCTCATACAGTGTCATATACACACACAGTCAGTATCATTTACACCATGATATTGTCACATAAAAACAATCACACATACAGTCACAGTGTCACATACAGTATATAACACACACAGTCACACACACAACCACATACACACATACACACACACAAAAAAATCACACATACAGACTCATACATAACTCTGTATGCAGTACAAAGTCCACCCACCACCCCACTCACCCGTCCAGGGCTCTCCAGAGCCCTGGTCTCCAGCCTGCTGGGATCCCCGGTGGGTCAAGCGGCAGCTGCTGGTTGACAGGCGCTTCATCTGCGCGTCTCCGTCAGCTGTCAGCCAGCTAGACGGAGCGCGCTCAATTTCGGCTTTAGCCATTTCACTTCATGCCCTTACTGTCCCTTAAAGAGACAGTAATAAAACTTTGGTTTCTCCACCCAGAAGTTTCCAATGGCCATCCAATCTCTCCCAACACTATTTATACCCTCATTTGTGAACTAGACATTGCCTGTAATAGTGCCTGGTGCCTTTACTAGCGTTTTGTTGTTCTCTATTGCTGATATTCTGTTGACGACTCCTGCTAGCCCTGACCTTGCCTCTTTTTGCCCCCTGTCCCGACCTGTTTTCCCATATTGACTTTGTCTGTTTGCTGCCAGCCCCGAACTTTCGCCTGTTTGACCATTCTTCTTTCGCCTGCACCCACGGTACCTTCGGTTTGGTCCTGTACTCCGTATCCAGCTTCTTGTTTGTTGGGTTTAGCTTCGGTATCCTGTTAATAGTTCAGAGTGCAAAAGTCCTGGGGGAACGAAACCTACGGCTCAACCATAGGGTGGATTTCCTTCAGGCAGAATAATTATGTTCTATTGCCGGGGTCCTTTGCAAAGACCTATATCCATTCTGCAAAGCAGTTCCAGCCTCTTACCTGAACGTGACAGCAAGTAGGAGCAATAGGGGTGCCGTTAAGAGCAGGTATTTGCTGGAGATCTGTTCTCCTGACATACTGGGGGAGGAGGTGAAAATTGGTGCCAACAGCACACTCACTGAAAAACGGATGTCACGTGACACCCGACACATCATTCAGTGCAATGCGAGAAGGTGGAGCAAACATCCCCTCACCCTGTGCTCCCACTACAGAAGGGTCGGCCCTGCCTGCAGATATTTGAAAAATAAGTGAAGCGGACTAAGGGTAATCTGTTTTAATTGTGTTTCTGTTCAGTTTTGTAGTTTCCTTGTCTTGTTTGGAGTGTTCTGATTCATAGTTTTGTATTTTTTGGGGTCTTTTTCAGCAGCACTCTAGTGATTTATATAAATTAGTCTTGTTCAAGGTTTATACCATTCCTTGCCACCCATTTTGGTTAAGCAGCAGTGGTTGAATTTTTCTAGAATATTTTAGTAACCGTTTGTTTTAATCAATTTGTTCCCTTCTGTCCTGGAATATCTTTTTGGTATGTGGCTGCACTGTGCTTGACATATTTTCTAAACAGGTTTAAGATTTTATTATATGTTTATAAGAACTATGGTGTGTGGTCCTACTGAATTATATTGTCTATATAACACCCGGATCCAGGTGGTAAGGGACCTTGAGCGCCCTAGATCAGGAGCTACATTGTAGGATAGAGACATTGGACCTGGTGCTGGGTAACTGCAATCCCTCGGAGGTTTGGGAGCCCAAGTTTATTCAGCCATGTCCCAGGCCCTGTGAAGCAGCTGTTGCATCCGGGATTACAAAGCTAGGACAGAATGAAATAAATTAAAGCCAAGCACAGCTAAAACAGAAAAGAAACTGAGGGAGAACAGAACTGAAATACAGAGTACAGGACAGAGGCAAGACATAAGCAAGATAAAGCAGAAACCAAACAAATGATAAACAATACAAGGTACAGAGTTAAGGATCACATCCAGCATACAAAGGAACAAACATAAATACAGGCTCTAGTCTAACACGAGAGATGGTAAAATGATGGGGGTTTGGTTCAACTATTGGCAACTTAGATGTTAGCTTGCCAACCACATCAAGGTACCCCACATTTGGCAAGTCCCTAACTAAGCCAGAGAAAACACCTGTATACTGCACTACTAGGGACTGAACAGAAATGGGTGTGGTTAAATCGAAGTAAACTAACAAGGCAGAGGGATCAGAGAAAACCAGGAATGAAACATAATGACAGGCAGAAATGAAAACATAACAGGATTCCATGGCAGTTCTAGAATACAAGGCAGGGCAGGAATAAGCCTAGATACAGCCTAGATGAGCCTGCACAATGGTGCATGGTTACAGTCTACTTCCGAGTTTTGATAGCTATGTGGAATTTAGATAGGTCAGTTCCTTCCAACTTCTAAAGGATACATACGTTCACATTCAACACATATGGTTTTATTATTTTAATCAAAACACCTGCTGCTAAATTGGATTAGCTGAAATTTTGTTTATAAATATACAATTAGTTTGTTTTAATCCCCTATGTTGCCTAATGTTTGCTCTGAGAATTGCTTTCCTGCATTTTCAGGTTTGTTTAAAAGGACAATTTCACACAGTGTCCAAAAAAGATACTGCATGTAAAGTAAAGAACATTAAATCATCAGAACTCTTTTAATATAAGAGTTTTGATATATTTGCCTGTTTTATAATAGATCCTAAGCAAAATGACAAATATTTGAATTCTTTTGGGAAAGGGAATTGCCCTTATGTGATTGGAGTAAGGCCTTCCCTATTTATTGAGATGTGTATTATTAAACTTTTCCTCAACTCGTCATATTTCCTAAAAACTGCATAGTGTAATAGACGTATTGCTCTTGTTTCCCATCTCTGCAAGCCATCCCTTTTGGAGGTCACTGAATTTCGTGGCGCCAGTGAAATACTTTTTAGTGTAAAACTACAGGAGAACTGTAACTTGTAAAAATAAGTGCATTTTATATTGTGACAAAAGTACTCTTGTCCTTTGGTACCTTGTCCTGGGATTTGGGGGTTACACACAGTCTTTCAGGCTTCAGAGACACTTCACACGCTGGATGAGGTAAAAAGACTTGCTTTCTTTTATTGTGGTTTAAAGATGCACAGCAAGGTATAACAGGTTGTTAAACAAAATATAAAATAAAATCCTTGCTCTTCTGAGCACTAACTAAACAAAAATGTTAAGCTAACTGGGTTGGATGGCTTGTCCATTTCCCAACATAATGTTAAATCAAAACCTTACTTCAGTGTTTTCAGCTCCCTGCTTCCATTCACCGAAATCAAAACACACTCTCTCCCTCCTCTGGCAGGGGAGTATTTAACAGCACCTGTAATCAGCAAGCCTGTTCAGGTGAGGTAAATTAGGATTGGAACACTGGGCTTCTCACCTGTAGGTTCCAATCAACAAATTAAATGTGAAGTGGAGCACTGGCCCACCCTACTCTCCAAGTGCTCCACCCCAGGGCCCACACATACACATACATAAAGTGCTATATTAAAGTGTAACATAACACATTTCCCTGGGGCTAATTACATAAAGTAGGAGCTGTGCAAAATCTGGGGAGATATATAGACTCCTTCCAGCACAATTCCTTGCTGTCGGTCACAATATATTCAAAACAAAAAATAAGTTAGGTGGAACTGCCCCTTTAATAGTGATCAATCAACAGTTTTCTAATTTAGTGTGCCCACACAAACTATATTTTAAGTTGGTCTCTCCTTTAAAAGCATTTTTTAGATTTTTGTGAGGTAAAATGTTATGCAAAAAAACCAAAGGACTGAGAAGGAAGGTTTATTTGCTTTCTGGTGTGTAGGAGCACTGTGTAAAAGCATCTCATGAGTATGTGGTGTATGATATTCTATTACAACTGGCCTATATCCTTACCCAGACTCCCTTGCAGTGGTGACAGCAATGCATTCTGCATATATTGGATGTGTAGCTATATTGAACAATATCTACTGACTAAGGTTCGCATTTTTAATATAATTCAAATATTCCATAGTGGTTGTGAATTTCTCACAGAAACACTGCTATCGCCTATTGCTGATTTTATAGACTCAGGGGGTGGGGCATAAGCAGATTGTGGGTATTTGAGCTCTCACTTCATTTTCAGTGGCTGGTTTGAGAAGATAGCTTAAAGGACGAAACAGACTTGAAAATGACATACTTTTTTATGTGTATTTGTTATTTGTTTTTTACATAAAACATTTACATTTTGCCCCGCAGAACGTAAAATGCATCTGTGTTCAGGAAATCATTCAACTACTTTGAACTGCACATTTAGGTTTAAAGTAAGAAAACTGTGTAAAATGTTCTCAGAGTTCTGTGGCCAAATAGGTCAGGAACAAAAATTACCACAATTACCCGACAACAACAGTATAGGACTAAAACAGGAACTACATTTATTTGTGAAACAGCAAATCACATCAAATAAAAATTTACATACAATGGGTAAAACATAACTGAGTTTTCAGGATAGGATACAAAACTAACCTGGGGGAAACACAATGGGATAAAGTCTGCCTGACACCTTTCAGGATACAAAGGAGTCAGGTTCAGATGCATTTTGTAAACTTAATTACAGTAACTTCCTAATTAAAGGACAACATATAAAAAGAGCATGACTCCCTTTACAAAAGGATAGTGGATGACTTACATAATTACATTAAGACACTTAACACTTATTAATTGGATAACCATGTAATATTTTACACCTAGTTTGGGAGGAAGGTGGTGGAAGGTTG
Organism: Pelodytes ibericus; assembly: GCA_036172795.1. Lineage (NCBI taxonomy): Eukaryota > Metazoa > Chordata > Amphibia > Anura > Pelodytidae > Pelodytes > Pelodytes ibericus. The sequence continues at coordinate 112,151,300 of CM069859.1, forward strand.
GTTTGGGCTGATCACATTAGACCAAAACCAAACACCAGAACCCCAAATCTGTGTCCCAGCGAAACATTCTTCAGTCCTTAGTAATCGGGGTAACGTGGTGACACCGTTACCAGGGTGAAAACAGTCCAAATGTATCCTTTCAACCCACCACCCAAAAACAGAACCCCTTTCAAGGGCAGGCCATGGTCTGTGGGTAGGAGGCTGGACCTCAGCCTCCTCCATGATCTGTGTCCATAGTCTGTGGGCAGGAGGTTGGCCCCCAGATTCTTTGAGGATCCCCGGGCCTCGGAGGATTCCATGACAGAAGGCATATTGGTAGCTCATACTTCAGTTCCTGATATGTCCTTGATGTGCCTGAAATAATTTCTAACTTCAGAGGCACCATTTCAGATCCAAATGTCCATGCATTTTGAGTAGATCCATAATTTTAATAGCTATAGGCTCTTGTGCTTGCATAAAAATCAGGCGAAATGGGGAACATCCATGACATGTCTTGTTTGTGATATACAAGCTCTTTGAAAAAAAGCCTGAATACAGCATTCTGTCAACTGAAGTATTATATAAGCCCAAAAGAAAAACATACAATGTGTCATTAAAAAAGATACATGAAATGCATCCAGTATGTAGCAAATAAACATAATAAAAATATGTAGCAATAAATTAGTTTAACCAATACTTGTTAAATCTACCACAGAGACCATCATTGTATATCCGTTACAAAACTACACTTGTTTATAAAACATTTCCCACCTAAATGAATCAATACATATTCACATTGTGCCATCTCAAATGCTTTTCACAAATATTTTGTTTTATATTTAAACAGACTTCATACGTACTAGACAAATCTGCCTCATATAGAAATGAAAATCATAAATATATACATAATGTACATAAAACACATGCAATATAAATGAACAAGCATTGATGTTATGAAGTAAGTAGGGTGTTATATATGCTTTAAGAAGGCTAAGCTCTCAAAGTATATGTTTAAGCCACTAGATGTCAGCATTTTCAAGTCAAATATCCACTTATTTTCAATTTGACAAAGTTTCCTAAAACTGTACCTCTTTTCCAGGTAAGCCTTATTTTGTCAGTGCCCAAGAAACTGGACAGGTGTTAAAGTGTTTCAGAATGGAGTGTTTGTCTGATTTGTGCAAAATGAAATATTTTGAATTGATTAACCCCTTAGTGACCGAGTGCTATGTTGCATTTGATGTGCCTTGAAGACCAGAATTCCATTATTTTTGTCATACGTTAACTGAACTGTGAATTTCTTTCTTTGTGTTCAGTCCACCCACGCAAATTATATATCATTTTTTAAAGGACGGATAGGGCTTTAATTTGATACTATTATTTTCATCTTATGATATCATTTACTATTAAAAAAATATAAAATATGATGAAAATATGCCATAAAAAACACTTTTTCCAACTTTGACCTGATTTTTTTTTTTACACAATTACAAATGGTAAAAAAGACCCCGTCTATATATTTCTACTATATGTCCTGAGTTTATAAATACCAATGTTTCCTTGTTTTTCTATGTTTTATTTCACGTAATAGGGCAATAAACAATATTAGTGTTTTTTTTTGTTTTCTAACAATTTTCTTCTAAAGTGATTTTTTTAGCCCGAACCCTAAATTTACCCCAACAAATTGAAATAGAAAAAGAAGGAAGAGTCCGCACTCAGGATCTTTGGTGATAAATCCGTGATGATTTTAATGGCAAAAAATGGTGATAGATATAACAGCAGTAGACGGAGGGAAAAAACTTGACGCGTTTCGCGTGAACACACGCTTAATCATAAGTCAATTTACCCCAACTCTAAATTTAATCTAACCCTAAATTGACCCCCACCCCTTAATCTAACCCTTGTAATCATCCGAACCCCCCTTTAACCCTAATTATGACCCTAACCCTAGATCTAGGTTCAGTAGATCTAGTATTGGCTTTTTCCATTTATTTATTTATTTAATTAATTTATTTATTTAATTTTCTATTTTTTTAACTGTAATACCGTAGGGGCAGTCAAGTAGCGGTTTCAGAGCGACGGAAGAGATTTTTTTTTTCTGTCTTCTGTCGCTCTCCTCTGGGCATGCTGTATCGGAGGAGCATGCTCCTCCGAAACAGCACACACCCGCGATCACGGGTGATCGCGGTGCCCAGGAGGGAACAAAATGTGTTGCATGATGCCTCGATAGAGGCATCATTGCAACACTTTAACACACATAGGCAGTGATCAGCTTTCACTGCCTATGTGTGTTAGCGCGCATATGATCACATTCGCGGTGATCGTATGCGCGCCGGGAGGGGGGGCTGAAAGCCCTCTCAGAGGCTGCTTCGGATCCGTAGCAGCCTCTGAGAGTAGCTACAGACATGTAGTGTTGCGCTAATGAGCGCAACACTACATGAAAACGGAGGACGTATAAGGACCATGCTTTTCAGGACGTATATATACGTCCATATGCGTTAAGGGGTTAAAGGCACTTTTGCCTAAATCATCAACTGTGTATTATTGTATTACACATGCCACTTGTGCTCTCCAGTAAAGAATATATTCTATGTTTGTGTGTGGTAGTTTAAATAAAATCTTATTTTACTATAAAAATAAATTAAACGTTCTATTTTATTCCATTTCCATTTATATTGCTAATTTTTTTCATGAGTCTGGACACAATAATAAAATCACAACACCCAAATGTTTTGGGTTAAATAGCTTTTATCTGTGAAATGTGAACATATCAATGCATTAGATATAAATGCTCAAATATACATGCTCAGATACAAATGCTTGCATAGTAAAAAGAAAATAATACTTCACAGACTGAGATGACAACATCCTAGCCAACACTTTTTGACTGGGGAGTTCGGTTCAGTCAGGGAGGACTTTTGAGACTATTTCGGCACCCGAGTTTGACTTAGAAAAAATGCCCAGGTTAGAATCTTCCCCATTAAAGGTAATTAGAGGCAAAATGATCAAAGCTATTTTTGAGACTCCGTCAACTTCAACCCCCGAATTTGACTTAGTCTTAAAAATAGCTTAGATCATGTCGCCTCCCATTACTTTTAATGGGGAGGATTCAAACCTGAGTTTTTTTCTAAGTCAAATTTGGCAAGCTGTTTGGGGCAAAGCTGGAACTGACAAACTAGGTGGCACTGGCAAACTGTTTGGAGGTAAATCTGGCACTGGCAAGCTGTTTTGGTATGTGGCTGGCAGTTGCATGGGTTTTTTTTGCATAAGGCTGGCACTCACAAATGATTTGGGGAAAAACTGAAACTGACTAATTGTGCTGACATTCTTTTAGTTATTAATAAGTGACCAGGGGATGCCCAGTCTAGCATTACCACAGTTTTTTTTTTTTTTTGACCATGGTCAATGTAAATATAGATCAGCTTTATGTGGTTTTTTTGCAGTATACTATAAAGATAGAACTAAGAGAAATTATAAATAATCATTGAAATTATATACGTATACCAACACATGTTAACAGATAATTATTTGGATGCAGTTTTATCTTTATACACCTTTTAATGTCTACCTTTTAATAATGTTGGTATACAGCCAATAATATGCTTATTGAGGCAGATATTGAACATAGAACATTATTTTTTTTTAATTTTAAATAATGAGATTCTGAATTAGCATTTCAGACATTACATTACACAATAGGAGTATAAAGCAAGTAGATTACAGTAAATATCATCTGCAAGCAGAAAGCTGTTACCAAAACAACAGTTTGCAACAGCTTGCATAGACAAGTTGTTTTAAGATTTCAGAAATTATTTAAATAAGATAACCTTTCAAAAGTTTCGAACAATGAATATATATAGTGAAAGTATTTCAGAATATGCATGGATTTTGAAAAACTGAATTAAAATTAATTGTGTCCTGCCACCTCAGTACTATTTATAAGGCATTCAGCTCATAAAACGAATTAAATGGGAACTTATTAAATAAATTACAATTAAGGAGGTGATTTCTGCTCTGTGCACTTTAGATTATCGCAATTGTGGAGAGCAAGATTCTGAGGAGAACCAAAGTGAATGGCGGTAAATGAATAAATAGGTAAACAGAAGAGAATGCACATGAATGAAAAGGGATTGATAGGTGACCAATATACAACTGTGTAGGAGGAAAGGGAACACAAATGCTTAAACAACTGTCAGATATGTATCCTGAACAGTTCTTGGTGGTGTTCAACACAGACACCTGTTGAAAAACAGCCACCAGGTTTATACCGTATTTGCTCGATTATAAGACGACCCTGATTATAAGACAACCCCCCAAACTTTGGATATTCCTTTAGGAAAAAAACTAAAAGCCTGAATATAAGACTACCCTATAGGAAAAACGTTAAACTTGTATATATTAACATGTAAATTGCTTTTTTAATAAAAAAAATTATATCAATAAGCATTTATTGTTTTTATTTCCTTTTATGTGCCAATGCTGCCTCTCTCTTTCCCTTGCCCCCAACTTTGTCTCTCTCCCCCCCTTAGTGTTGTCTCTCTCTCTCTCTCCCCCTCCCTTTGACTCCCCCCTCGCTCCCCTTGTCTCTCTCTCCCCCCTGTGCCCCTCTCGTCTCTCTCTTCCCCCTCCCTCCCCTTGTCTCTCTCTTCCCGACTTCCCTCCCCTTGTCTCTCCCTTCCCCTCTTCCCTTCCCTTCTCTCTGTGTCTTCCCCACTCCCCTTCCCTCCCCTTGTCTCTGTGTCTTCCCCCCTTCCCTCCCCTTGTCTCTGTCTCTGCCCCCCCTCCCTGCTCTTGTTGCTCTGGTACTCCCTCCCTCCCCTTTGTTGCTCTGGTCCCCCCTCCCTTCCTCCCTCCCTCCACCCCCCTCACCTTGTTCTGTTTCCCTGGAGGCTAGTGGGGGCAGCCGGGGGATGTCTGCACGATACGTGCAGACATCCTCCATGCTGCCCGACACCTCCGTCTATTATGACGGACAGCTGGTGTCGGGCAGCATGGAGGATGTCTGCACGTATCATGCAGACATCCCCCAGCTGCCCGATTCTCCCTGTTGGCTAGCGGGGCAGCAGAGGATGTCTGCGCGATGAGCGCAGACCTCCCCTGCTGCCGCCCGGCACGACCGCCGGGACTTCTGTGACGAAGCCGGAAGTACCCGGCTTCATCATAGAAGTCTCGGCGGTTGTGACGGGCGGCAGCAGGGGGAGTCTGTGCTCATCGCGCAGACATCCCCTGCTGTTAGAGAGGGAGATCAATGTCCCCTGCAGCTCTGCTGTGGACCTGGATCCCTGACTTATAATCTGACCTCAATTTGGGGTCAGATTATAAAACGACCTCGATTATAAGACGAGGGGTGGTTTTAAGAATTTTTTTTCTGAAAAAAACCTTGTCTTATAATCGAGCAAATACGGTATGTAAATGCCACATTGGTTGCATTACAGGTCTCATGTTATATAGAGCAACTTATTCTTATCATGTAACTTTATGGTATGAATGACCCATCAATCAGTCCACACACAATAATTAGTCTTTTAATACAAATATAACAAAACTAACAAATTAAATCCAATTTTATTCTTTCCTGTGTTTCTGTACTGTGGTGATATATGGGGCCAGATTTATCAAGACAAAACAGGTGCTATTAAAACAAAAATACTAAATTTGAGCAAACTGCCATAACATTACACTGGTTTCCATGGTAATTACACCTATTTTAGCACCTTTTACTGAAACAGCACCAGTTATGCCTTGATAAATATGGCCCCTAGGGCCTTTTTTATCAAGACAAAACTACTGCTATTTCATGAAAAATTGATAAAATAGAAGTAATATCCATGGAAACCAGTGGAAATTTTGCAGTTTGCTAAAAATTTAGCACTTTTTGGAAATAGCACCTTTTTTTGCCTTGATAAATCTGGCCCACAGTGAGCTCAGCAGACCAAATGGACAAACCAAAACCTATTTGGTTATTGGCACACAATAGAGTGATTTATGGGAAAGCAGCAATCCATGGTGGAGTACTAATTTATAGATGGCCTTAGCACTTTTTGGGGTGCATGTGGTTATTTTAAGTATCGCTATCACTGTCAGAAATTGTTCTTTGGTATGTGTGTAAGAGAATTTAGATTTAATGTGGAATACTGAAATTATTTGAGAATGTATTAAGACTTAGAATTTCTGAATGACATTTTCATTCTGAAAATTTTTATTTACATTAGATTAGTTAGTGCTTAAAGGGACAATCTCACTTAACTCCTTGCCGACACAGGACGCCACAGTTCCATTTAAAATGAGAATTTAATCACTTCCTATGGCTCTGTAAGTGTTGCTGACTTGCCCTGCAAGTCGAGGCAATCAGCAACACTAAAAAGAAGTGCTGCCCTTCTAAGGACAAGAGCACAGAAGGCAGGAAGTAGCTGCTTCCTGTGCTCTTCGAGCAGTCACATGATTGAACAAAATGTTGATCTTACCACTTTGGATCTGCCTCCCTCTCCTCAATTTTCTCTTAGTGAGGGAGAGAGACATATCAGTAAACGTAAAAATAAAATAATAAAAATACAATAAAACAATAATAAAACAAAATTGAGACCCAATGGCTTTTATCAAAGTAATTCCCTGGTTTTAACCTCTTCCCTGCCATTGATGTTGTGTAAGCAGTGATCTTGCACATCAACACATTTTTTGCTTTTTGTGCATATTTTAGGGGTTCATTTCTTTGTACTGTAATTTATTACAGTACTACAAAGTCTCTTTGAAGAGCTATTAAACCCTTCCTTGCTGTAGGTCACTGCTTACTCAATGATATTGACGCCAAAGCAATTTTTATGTTTTTGCATGTTTATTTTTTATTTTTTACACCTGTCAGGGGATTACGTGTAAAGCAAAAATATATTTTTTAAGCTGTATGAGTGCACAGCTATCAGTAACAGCGAATTAGTGGCAAAGGCGGTTTGGTGATTGCTCAGATGAGCATCACCATTTGCCTGGTCACATCAACATTTGTGAATATTGATCTGACCAATTTAGATCTGCCTCCCTCTTCTCACTTACATTTTTGTGATAGAAAGAGACAGATCAGTATTAGTGTTAAAATATCATTTTATAAAATAGTCAGGTTTTATGAAATCCATTCCTTGTGTATTAACCCCTTCCTTGCCATTGATCACTGTATAAGCAGTAATCTTGACCAGCAACACTATTTGTTTATGGCTTAATTTATTTGTACTGTAATGTATTACAGTACTACATAGGCTCTTATAAGAGCTATTAACCCCTTCTTTGCCATAGATCACTGCTTAGGCACTGATTCTGAGGCTGCTGACTCAGGGTTCGATTTTGACCCTGGTCAGCTTTCTGATACATCATCTATTGATGTATCGGTGGCTGCTGAGCCCTTGCCACAAGGAGTCATGGGTGTCTACTTTTAAAAATATATGGTTTGGTGGGGGTAAATTACACTGGCTTCAAAGATATATCCCATATAGGACATGGATGCAGGTTGACATGTCAAAATTCCAAGTTGGAACACTGAGATGAGCACCTCACAAATGTTGCCTTTTGTAAATTCATGCCCGAAGTACAGTGTATGTGGAAACAAAACATTAAAAAATTACTAACCTAAAGTTTGACAAAGGCTGGTGGTAGAATTAGCACATGTAAAGTGTTAAAATACCACAATTTGAAATACCCTAGGGTGTTTTATTTTAAAAAATATATGGTTTTGTGGGGTAAAATACACTGTCTAGCTTCAAATATGTCCCAAATGGGACATGGGCGAGGATTTTCTGCATGTCAAAATTCCAAGTTGGAAAACCAAAAAGCGCACCTCTCAAATGTGGCCTTTAAACCCCCAAGTAACCTAACCAACCTATGCATGGGTGGTATCCCTGTACTCAGAAGATGTCGCTGAACACATATTGAGGTGTTCTTTGGTAATACCCCTTCACATTTTCAGGAAATGTTTACCTAAATTGCAATTTTTGCTGCAAACTTTGGCAAAGGTTGGTGGTAAAATGAAAAGTGTCAAAATTTAAATTCCCTGAGTTGTCTAGTTTTGAAAAATATGTACATGTGGTGGGGTCATTCATGGATTTAGTACATATATCAGTGTTACAATGTCACTATAGCTAATATTGAAAAAAATAAATACATTTTGAAATAGCTTTGCACTACCTATAGTTATGGCCCTGTAACATGTAAAAAAGCACAAAAACATAAAACATGGACTATTTTTGAACTCAGGACAAATAATAGAAGCTATTTAGCAGTATTTTTTTGTCTCTTGTAGATGAGTATACAATTTTTCAAATAAAAGTCAGAATTTTTTTCTTTTTTTGCCATATTTTATTATTTTTTTTATATCAAATTATATGCTATTATCAAAATATTATCTTATGAAGATAACAACGATATATAATTTGTGTGGGTACACTAAATGAGAAAACATATTAGAGCAAATCACAAACACCGAAGAAATGTTAAAACAGCCCATTTCACCAAGAATCAGACAAGCCAAAAAAGTCATGTCACTAAGGGGTTAAACATTGTTTTTACTGTGCATGTAGAATATAATATATTATAGTTATAATTTTGAGAGATATGTTATAGATAAGTATAGATAAACAAAGATAAATAATAAGAGTGTAATGTATGGAATTACTATTTTTTTTCTTATTTTCTTCTCCTTATTAAAATTTGAACAAGGAACAAAACATTTGGAATGAAGGCTCTTTAAATCTGATAGTTATCATTTGTTTCTGTTCTTTATATGTATTACTTTTTTTTTTGTCTTTTTTATTTTTCTCTGATGTATATACCTATTTGGATATTTTGTGTTCTATGTCCTATAATGAAAATGTTATGTATCTCTCTATCACTGGTAAAGCAGAATAAAAATATATATATATATATATTGAAAATGGTCTATAAAATGTGTTAGCAAAACTGCAAGCATATGCCTAAATTAGAAGAAAAATGTGATTTAAATGTGTCTGTGGAGTCTCCTGCTTATGACATCACCTGTGGTATGATATGAGAAAAGACTGCTTTTCAGTGGGAAATGTGTAATTTGCATACCGTGCCACAGGTGATGTCAGAAGCAGGAGACTCCACAGACACATTTAAAACAAATTTTTCTCCTAATTTAGACATTTGCTTGCAGTTTTACTAATACAATGTATAGATAATTTTAAATCATTTTTTTATGCTCTACATGCACAGTAAAAACCATTTTCAGGTGATATCATCCCTTAAAGATAGACCACCCACGGCATAATGTACATGGGGGTTTACTAATTTTGTTATTCATGTATCTATTTTTTGGGGAGTGTAGCAAGAGCTGCTAGCAAAGATCATATATTAATTTTCACATTTTGCTTTTTAAAAACAATCAATAGAATTTATTTTCACTTAAAAAAACAATACAATTAATTAAAAGAATAAAGTTTTAAATGTTTTAAGATACATGTTCTTCTCTACTGTGACAATGAGATGTTTAATGCTATCATTTTTATTGTTTACTCTACTTTGTATCCATGATACAAATATTTGTCTTTCATAATAAACTTTACATTTCTTGTTATTCATTCAAAAAAAATCAACCTTTTTCTGTTTAACTCATATTTGTTTTACTATTCAAGCCGAATTGCACTGTTTATCAAAGGCATAGTACAAATGTTACATCCAAAGCAATGCTATATTAGATATCTACCTTAAGGGACCAGCTTCTGGCTACCTTCCCAAGATGCAGTAATATATAATGAACAATCCTATTTGGTTTCACAGGTGACAATTTTTGCTGGTGATCCAGCTTCTACTAAAAAATGTATTACCATGGTAAAAGGGACAATGTAATAGTTTATAGAATCTTAAATTTATGGTAGAGCTGAGATACAAGTATATGTCATATCCACACAAGTTTTATTGGAGCTTAAGGGTTTAAATAATGGTTTGACCTCTCTAAAATTTTGGTCTGATTGCACTACCGTTCTAAACTTAATATTCTTTCCAGCTTAACACTCTGCAATTAGTTTGACTGATATGACAGCTAAAAATTCCTTTTCTAAAACCTTTTTGAAAAGACACATTTATGAGATACCTCTGTTTTCCAAAAGACTATACCACTAGAAAAATGTTCTACAATAAAAGTCTGGATAAAACATTTTCAAATGCTCTAAATTTTCCTCTCTCTATTAGGGAATTTGTTGAATGGAGTGTATTGAAAATACATACTTTTTAAAGTGTAAAAAGTCTATTCTTTCTTACAAAATAAAAGTATTTAATTGCTAGCCTAGCAGCATTTTAATTCAACTATGAGGACAAATAACAATTGGCATTAGGATGGTCATTATTATAATATGCTGTGTTAAATTATGCATGCCACAAATGAAGACATGTTAATCGAAAAGTACAGACCTGGATTTAAACATTAACACTAAGGGCTCCATGACGAGACCCAAATTAGAAGGATACCTGCATTTAGTTAAAACAAGTTTGTGTTTAGCTAATATTTGGTTCTTATTTTTATTTTTTTCATTTATTATTTATTCATTTTTTTCATATGCAACATACATAAAGATAGATAAACAATACAAACAAAAATCAAACCATACATTACAATATCCTAAGGTATCACAAACTACAAATACATACAGAAGAGTGTAAATCTTATCACTACTATTGACAAGAACCATGTAAGTTTTTTTTTTTTTTTAAATAACATGATAATTAGATAGTGCTAAAGTAGATTTACATGGAATACAAATTTAAACTGCAGACTTTAATTGATTCTGATAGCATATAAGTAGGTGAGGTAAAAAGAATAAACGATTTAGCAGGATGCTCAGCTTAAACTTTAACTGTTTACATTGGATGGTAAAAGGATAGCAATAGGAATTAGCTAAATAAAGGTTTATATAGCTTACTTTTCTTGCTCATCAGAGCAAAGTTAAATTTAGTATATTATCTTAGCAGTATAGAGACACGGTTTACTCATTTCAGCTAGTACACTCAGCGTTCAAATTGCTATGTTTTAGTTCGGAAAATTAAGAGATCATTTCATAATCCAATGTTGCAGTGTAGAGCATTTCAGAATATACATACTTCTTTACACACAAATTAACATAGATGTGCAGGGTTCAGAGAGGACAGGAGTACAGTGCTTAGAAGGGTAATTAGGCTGTTTCAAATCTTGAGGGGGTGGGCAGGGACATACACAGGATCTCCAGATCTACGTGATTCCGGGTTGGCTAACTCCCGCTTGTTTATAGATAATTATGGTAGTGCCCTAGGTGAAATGACAGGGTTCCAAATTTTAAAGTAGGAGGAAAGATACAAATTATCCAGATAGAAAAGTTTTTCCATATTACATTGATACTGGATTTGGGATCGGATCTCAGTTTCGGAAGGTATCTCAGTTTTTCTCCAATATCTTGAGATACACATCTTGGTCGCCATTAATACATGCACTACTAGTTTTTTGGAGGAGTTGTTCATATCAGGCAACTCAAGATGGAACAAAAATTTAGAATACCCAAATCCAGATTCAAATCCAACTGAATCTTGGATAGAGCAGTACGAACTTCATTGAGTCTTAAGCAGTCCCACCAGATTTGTTTTATATTACCAATATCCCTATTACATCTCCAACAAAGTGGTGATGTGTTGCTTTGGTATTTTACTAATATTGACGGAACCCAGTACCATCTATGAAGCACTTTCATATACAACTCCTGTAGGGCAATACAATGAATTTCTTTTTTTAATAGGTCGACTCCACTGTACCAAGATTGTATCGGGTAAGATTTACTCAAATCAGTTTCCCACTTTGTTATTCTAATATATTTCTTTTCCTCCCGTTCTAGTTCTTGCATAGCTTTGAAAATTTGGGAAGATATTTTTTTTTTGGTGGGAACCATACATAATTTTATCTAAAGGTGACTCTGGTTTAAATTGTATTTTTTTGGGGAAATCTTTAATTCGGATATAAGAAAACAGTTCTTTCGTTGGTAACTTATATTTTTGTTACAGATCCGGGAAAGGAAGAAGACCTAGATCGCAAAATAGATCCCGAATCCTTTCTAAGCCCGATTTATGGCAGTTGTCTAAGTTTAAATCTTCTAAAAGAAGTTTCAAAACGTTTATAGAAACCTGAGGGGTTATTTGTGAATCGCGGAAAATTTAGATTTAATTGGGGCAATAGATAGAAACACATTGTGTATTATCGGGTTTGATATTTTTAAATTACCGAATTTTTGGTTATCCAACCAGAAAAGGAGAAAGGGATCCATACCACCACATACCTCCCTTCCCTGTTGGTACCAGCTTTTATTCTTTGACTTTGCATTACCCCATAACAGAAAATGGGAAAACATTATTGAGTCGTGTATTTGAAATATGTTAGGGAAGGACAAGCCACCTTGAGAAATTGGTTTTAACATGATAAAAAATTGGATTCTAGGTTTTTTGCCCTCTCAAACATATGTAACAAACAATCTATGAAACATAGACAAGCACTTCCTAGGGACTCTAAGAGGAATAGTGCGAAAAAGATATTCTCGTTTGTGGAACAAATATGCCCTAATCAGGTTAATTCTTCCCATCCATGAAATTTGGATTTTCCTCCAGATTTTAATTTTAGCCTCAAGCTCTTTATATAAACCAAGGTAATTGTGTTCTACTATAGATCTTATTTCGAATTTAATATCGATGCCTAGATACTTAATTGTTTCATTTGTCCAATTAAAGTGGTAAGTATGTTTGAGAAATGTATCTTGATTTTGACAGAGATTTTTACAAATGATCTGGGTCTTGGAGAGGTTGATCTTATAATTTGAAAAGTAACTAAATTCTTCAATACATCGTAATAATTCTGGCATGGAATTTTCCGGTTTCGAAAGAGTCAGTGTAACATCATCCGCATGAAGTTTAAAATGTTGCTGATAATTTCCACAGTCTATCCCATAAATTGTTTGTGTTTGTCTAACATATGAAGGAATTGGGAACCATCTCGAGCTAAGGCCATTTCCATGAATTTTTGCCGTGGGCTCTGAGTACATGAACATGGTCAGTTTTTTAAATATCCCCTCTATACCGAAAGCAGACAAGACTTCAGACATATACCTCCAATTAACTCTGTCAAATGCTTTTTCAGCATCGACAGCGGCAAAGATACATCGAGTTTTAGTGTTATTCACTGATGAAATTAAGTTCAATAGTTTCCTTACATTGTCCCCGCCAGACCTTGCTATTATAAATCCTGACTGATCACGATGAATCAGATCAGGTATAACCATTTTTAATCCGTCGGCCAGTATTTTGGAAGGGATTTTAATGTCTGTATTTATTAGGGAAATTGGTCGGTAATTACTATCAAAGTTTGCGTCTTTGTCTGGTTTCGGTATTGGAGAGATTGTAGCTTTCAGCAACTCTGGAAGAATTCTTCCAGATTTGCCTATTGCTTCATATGTTGAACAAAGAAGGGGTGTTATTTCTGGTTCGAATATCTTAAAAAACAAAGCTGTGTATCCGTCGGGGCCCGGCGCTTTGCTATTTTCAAGATTAATGATTGTTTTTTGTATTTCTTCATTACTAATCTTTTTATTTAAATTCATCAGTTTATCTTTCAATATTTGAGTCAAATTAATTTAAAAAAAACAGAATTCAGATCAAGAGATGTGAAGTTTTCTTCTTTAAGGTTATACAATAGTTCGTAGTATCTAGCAAATGGTTCGCCGATTTCTCGAGGAGATAGATGTTCTTTATCTGTCTCCACAATTTTTTTTTATCTTTTGGTTTATATTACCATACTTAATTTTCTTAGTAAGCATTTTACCGGTTTTATCACTACTATTGTACCATCTCTGTTTTGAAGACAGTATCATATTATTAACCTGTTCTTCTAGTCTTTTCTTGATCTTCTCCCGTACATTCACAATATTTACACAATTTCCCTCCGTAGGGAAACATTTATTACTGCATTCCAACCGGGCTAACTCAATATATAGATCTGTTAAAGAAGCACCTTGGTCCCTTTTCTTTCTAGCATCTAATTGTATTAAATATCCACGTATTACACATTTTAATGAAGCCCACAATGTCTGGTCAGAGACCTGACCATTGTTGTTATGATTAATATATTCAATGATTAGATTTCTGAGATGCTTTTTGTCTTCTTCTTTCAATAACAGTGTTTCATTTAACCTCCAGTGCGCTTTTATGTTATATTCATATTTTAAGTGAGACTAATGGGGGCGTGGTCAGACCAAGTAATCTGGCCAATCATAGTGTTAATTACATTCTTGAGATTAAATTAATTACTTAAAAAGAAATCAATTCGAGAGTACATTCGAGGAACACTGGAATAGAAAGAATAGTCTCTCTCTCTCGGATGATAGACGCGCCAGATGTCATAAAGATCGTATTTAAGAAGGATTTCTTGTAAAATTTTAGCTTTGGTCTTTATATATTTAGAGTTGTTTTTCCCCTTTATAATATTTCTGTCCATTTCATCATCTAGTATAGTATTCATATCACCTCCCATAATCAATGAGCCCTTTTTAAGTTGGTCGACTCTTTTGAAGAGGTTCTCATAAAAAGACTGAGAAAAAATATTAGGGGCATAAATATTAACCAAAGTGTATAGAAGATCGTTAAGCTTACAGATCAATATTATATATCTTCCCCTTTTGTCTCTTTCCTCCAATATCAATTCAAATTTGACCCTGCTGGTGATCATTATTGCGACCCCCCTTTTTTTATTATCGGGCAAACTGGCGGAGAAAACCACAGGGAATTTAGAAAATCTCCAGAGCCTGTCCGTAGAACCCTTCCAGTGTGTTTCTTGGACATAACATATGTCGATTTTCTCCCCCAACAACATTTTATATAAAAGACCCCGTTTCATTGGGGAGTTTAGTCCCCGGACGTTTACTGAAGTAAATTTTAGAGACATTTGGTAGTCTGGAGTTTACTGTGTGTCACCGCCCAACCCCCCAGTATTACTGGACATCCCGCCTCGACCCTGCACATCTTTACAAACAATACAGCACAAAACAAATTACAATACAATAACAATCTCAATAACATACATCACCTATAAGGGGACTACCCAGGTGAATCCTGATTACCAGGCTACAGTCGTTGGTGGTCTCACCCTAAATGCTATCTTAATGCTTCTATTTATCAGAGATATATGCTCTACCCTTATTTATCCCCCCTTTTATCCTATCCTTTCTAACCCAATCCTACCCTCCTTCTCCCAGGGTAAAATATAGACAGGGTATATCCCTGTTAACTTCTGCTAACACTAAATTAATTTGTCCAGGGCTTAAACTTCACAATTTCTATTTCATGTTGCCGTTTTTATTGATTCCCTAAGCAGTGAAGAATATTTATTACTGGATATAAAAAGTGATCACTTAATTATTTAATAGACAAACAGTGCCATAACTCAAATGGACTAATTAAATTCAGTGCATTTCTTTAATGATTTAAATTTTGTCAGTGTTTAACCTGTGAAAAAATATTGTGATTTCGGGTTATTTTTATAGGTTGTGTTGTATGTGATTGTGTACTTTTATAAATAGTGAATGTGTCTTCTATGTACTTTAAACTAATTCTTATGGATTTCTTTAATATCTTATATCTTATTAAGTAGTGCATAATAACTTTATTGGTATAAAGTGCAAATTAAATGTATAGCCCTTAGGGCAATATATAAAGAGAACTATTTCAAACAAAGGCTATTCTGCTACTTCTGACATTTATTCCCCCAAGCCAAGAGCTCTGAGATTAAGTTCAGCGTCTTTACATTAATTCAGTGACAATTGTAGTTTCCCCTTTAAAGGGGTCAATGGTTTATTGAGGAGTCTCCCCCCATATTGTGTATCTATAATGAATTCTTATATCAATTAGTGAAAAGTAATAAGAGATATATCAGGGTATCTCATATCGGTATATATGTGGTTCATAAGTTAAGTAGATTTAACCTTTAAAAGATACAAAATATAAAGGATATTTTACTTCATTTAATCCAGTAGACCAAGAGCACTGAGTTTGGATTGAGCATCATCTACATTATTGAGCATTATTGTTTCCCCTTTAAATGGAATCAATAGTTTGGTAGGGAATCCCCACCTATAATGAATTTGCTTTAGCCTTAGTTGTTGCGTTAGCTCTCTAAAGGAGTTACGATTCATCCTGGTGGCATAGGACAAATCTGGATACACCAAAAGTGATTCAAATTTCCCCTTATTTTTATCCGAATTTGTGCGTGAACTCATCCTTTAGAGAGCAATTTAAAAATCTCACGATTACTTCACGTGGGGTGAATTCTAGGAATTCGTTCAAAAGGTGATTTACCAATGGTCAATGGGTCGACAAACATTGAGACAAATTCGTACAAGTATTCATTAAGATTAACATTTTTAATTTCTTCAGGTATTCCTTTAATTCTAAGATTGTTCCTTCTCGACCTGTCCTCAAGTTCTGTTTTCTTATTATTACAGTGTTTAACTTGATCTTTCAAGATAGTATTTTGAGTTTGTATATTAGCCATCTCCTCTGTGATTTTTGTGATTGTTTCGTCTTTATTAGATAATTTAGCTGACGGTGTTGCAATCTCCCTGGATAGGTCAGAGATATTTTGTTTAAAGTCATTTTTAAATTTTTCATACAGATCATTCATTGCCGATGTTAAGCTAAGGTTTGTTACTGTTTCGGTCAGTGCCGAGGTTGTATCTTTGTCTATGGAGGAGGCTGTATCTAGGGCTGTAGGGGACAGAGATCTTCTATGGGTTCCCAATTTATTGGTGTCAGCTTTCGGTGAGAAAAAAATTGACAAAGAATGCTTATCTGCGTATGGTGGCTTTTTTGGAGCCATCGTTCTGATTTTTTTTTCTTTCCCTCCCTTCCCCTCCTCCTCCCTGTCCTTTACCCCCTATCCTTTTCCTTTCTCTATTTCCCTTCCTCTCTTTACACTAGCCATCCTCTTCTTTTCCTAACCCTCACTTCTTCCCCTGTAATCTCCTTTTGGTTTCTCACGTTAATCTTCACCAGGGTTTTATTATCTCCCTTTAAACTTTGACTTTATAGTTTAGTTCCAAGTGGCAAATGTAGATGATTATTTTGGATAATACAAATGCATACAAGTACAACTTTTACATAGATTATCAACAGTGGATTACTACCCAAAAGAGAATTTCTTTCAGCTAACAACACTGAATTAGACATGTGCATTCGTTTTCGGACGAATGCATTTCGTCCGAAAATAGCATTTTCGTTAATTCGTTTGAAAAACAAATAACAAAAATGCTAAGCTAACGAAAGCCGAATGAACGAATGGTTAATAAACGAAAATCAGAATACTATTTATAGAATACAATAGCATAGTACACTACATTCCATAAACCGACATAATGAACGACTTTTGGTTAATGGAATGCATGTAAGTCTATTGGCATTCTATAAACCGGCTCTATTTCGGATTATAGTAATGCCAATACTATAGCACGAATGGACGAATGATTTTCGTTTATATTAAACCATTCGTTCATTCGTTCAACTTCTTAGCTTTCTATAAACCGAAACAGAGTCCCCATTCATAAATTTTTATGAATGGGAACTCTAGTTCGGTTTATAGAAAGCCCATAGTATTACATGTATTCCATAAGCCGAAAGTCTATAAACCGAACGTTCGGTTTATAGACTTTCGGCTTATGGAATACATAATAATGAATAATACCATTCATAATAAAATGAATGGAGACTCTGTCTCTGTGTAGTGAAAGGCAATAGTACTATTACATTAATTACAAATGCTGAAAGTCTATAAACCGAACGTTCGGTTTATAGACTTTCAGCTTATGGAATACATATAATCCTATTGCTATTCTATAAACCGAACGTTCGGTTTATAGAATAGCAGTAGGATTACATGTATTCCATAAGCCAAAAATCTATAAACCGAACGTTCGGTTTATAGACTTTCGGATTATAGAAAACGTATAGTAGTATTGCCTTTCTATGAACCCATTCATAATTCTTGATTATGTAGACATGACAATTTTTAAAGTTATACTCATTTTATACACAACATTCCCTACCCATCCACCCCCCCTTCAAACTGTGCCATTCATCATCTAATTTTAATAACAATCTAAATAGTGATATATTTGTAGCTCTGCACCTAAGACATATATGTACCATCTAATTTGTGTAACAACAATCCCATCCTGTCCCATACAGTCCAATTTATGTACATGGAATTCTACCTTTCAGCAATTGTGTCGCATACCAAGATGTTTCTTGAAAAGTGTTTCGGATTTGTGTTTTTATCGTGTCATCTAGAGTTTTGATATATGGTTCCCATTTCCTAAAAAAATTCTTTGCCCCTCTTTCCCTGGTCATGGCCGTGTCAAGCCAGTCCATTCTCATGAGGAATTGTAGTTTCGTTTGAAATATGGTCAGGGTAGGGGGGTCAGTGTGAATCCAATTTTGTAGAATAGATTTTCGAGCCACCGCTAATACAATGCGTATCAATGAGATCCGGTTGGGTCTCTAAGTCTACCACTCCCAGTATCGCCGCCATAGGTTCAATTGAATAAGTGTGGAAGCCCAGTGAGGTGAGAAATGAGGTGATATGGGTCCAGAATTGTTGGCTGGGCAAGACCAAAAACTGTGAAATAGATCGGCTCCGATTTGAGTGCATTTTGGGCAAGAATCATGGGGTAGTATTCCCATTTTATATTGGCGTTGTGGGGATAGGTAGGCCTGATGGACAATTCTTAAATGCATCTCCAAGTAGGAACAGGCGGGTAGTAATTTACCTAGGATAAGGGTGTGCTTTATTATGTCTTCTCGTGACAAGTCAGAGAAACATTGAAGCCATTTGGTAACACTCATGGTATGACTATCAATGCGATTAAAATGCAGGGTTCTAACTATAGCCCTTGTGGAAATCAAGTGGCAGTAACAGCGCACAGCTCCTGGACACTTAAAGCTAATTAATATAAAACAAGCTGTGTAAATATCATTGGTGGCAAATATTGCAAAGAGAATCAAATAGCTGACAATGCTTAATATATATATATTCCACCGTGTGTGATCACAGAAGGCAGATGAGTGGCTATAAAAGAAAAAGGAGTGGTAAGGACGTCATTCCCTGATGAAGTTCCCTCTGGAACGAAACGCGTTGGATTGAGTTTTTTTGCTCTTTGTGAGCCACCGTAGAGACGTATCATCACACACCAGGAAATCATAACGAGGCACCAAAGCGCACGGAGCCGCCGTTTTTGCCACTGGGACTGTGTTTTACATATACGGACTCGACCTGTATACAACAGACTTCTATCATCGGTTTTCTATCGCATCCTAAATGTTTTTTAACTATTAAAGGATACATTGTACTGGAGAAGAATCTTCCCGTTTTTTGGAAAGCAGCTATCCCAGGAGGGGGCAAGTATATGATTTTTCATGCAGATACCTAGCTCCTGAGTCGTTGGGAGCTAATTTTGTGAGTCCATTTATTACCTTGGGCTGTACCAAAAACCTTTATACAGTTCATACTTGCACTATTTTGTGCTTCTATTTTTTGTTACAGGTTTACAATCGTGAATACCTGCAGCAAGTATATTACATTTGTTTTTGTGCACTTGTATATATGCACTTCTATTTATTTTTACCATATCACGTATGATCACACACGGTGGAATATATATATATATTAAGCATTGTCAGCTATTTGATTCTCTTTGCAATATTTGCCACCAATGATATTTGCACAGCTTGTTTTATATTAGCTTTAAGTGTCCAGGAGCTGTGCGCTGTTACTGCCACTTGTTTTCTCACTTGTTAAACAGCCCTAGAAGTTGTTGTCACTTTAGTTTCAGCTGCCGGTCCCAAGTGGACACAATCACGTATTTTAGTTATCACAATATTTGTTAGATTGTAGCACTTGCAATTGTTTGCTCATCCACACCACTGTTTTAGTTTGCTTTTTTCACTTCTTTCTGGATTTGAGCACCGAAGCAATGGCTGCAGGATATAAAACCAACAGCAATATTTTTGATAGACAGTCTCAGAGAATTATTGATTGGGACTCTATTTCAACACACGATAGTGAAGATGAAGACTATGATGACAGTCAGAAAATTAAAGATTATTTTTGGGACCTCAAAAAAGTATTAATATCAGACACCAAAAAATGGTTAGATTTGGAGCTCATAGAGAAATATATCTCACATAATATCATACCAAGGGGTCTGAGAATAGACAAACTCCCAACTATAGGTAGGGAGGATGGGGAATTCATGGACCTGTGGTATGAACAGCTAGAAAAATGCTCTTTGAGTTTGATGGGCTTAATAGTGAACAAACATAAAAAAGACATGAAATCAACACAAGAAAAAATAGAAAATATCAAAAAAGAATTACTACCCTTCCAGTATTCAGGAGAATTCCTGAAACTAGATGAAGATCTCCAAAGAACTTTGGATGACCTAGAGAAAAAAACTCTAGCAAATAAAAAAGGCAAATTTCTTAGGGACAGTGAGGACTACAAAAGAGGGTCACAAAGAGATTGGAAAAAAAGATCCACATATGCTCCATACAATAATAATAAAATTGGTGAAGAAAAATTAAGGGATCCATCGATTAGAGATCAAAACCCCCATAGACATCACACCCAGATTAGAGGACACGTATACAATTCCAGGCAAGATTTCCGATATACGGATAGAGAGGATTATGGATCTAGGACGAGGGAATGGGACAATAGACGAACCCCTCATGGATACTATGAGAAGGATTTTTCATTTCCATCAAGAAAATACAACAGATTCTATCAAAAAAGTCCCATCCAAAAAAGATACAAATCTAATGATAAAAGATCAGAAGACATGTCCACCAACAGAGATTTTTTAGAGAGGGGTCCACACACCCCAGTGAGAATAAAATCATACTTGAAAACACACTCCCCAAAAAGAATGCAAAGAACAGAACCTTTAAACTTAAAAACAAAAGATCTGGCAAAAAGAAAAAGGTGGGAGGAAGAACCAGACGAGGATGTAGAGGACAGGAAATAACAAAAAAGAAACACAAAAAAATATACAATCAAAACAGTATCTATAACATCAGTGGTCTTACACTTACAGAGAACCAAAAGAAAGTTCTCAACAAAGGCCTCACATTTGCACCCACAAAACTGCCTAATAAATTCAATCTTTTTATAGACGCACAAAAATTAATTAGAAAACTGGCAATTAAACGATTATTTGCCAAAAAGGATCATGATATTGGAACAATAGCTATAGATAATTTAACTCCGGTCCAACTGAATCTACGTCCAATATTATACATACTAATTTAAAGGACAAATCCTCTTTTGTTCCCACCATACCAAAGGGTACGCATTTAGATATCTACAAAAATTTAGTACTAAAAGATCTGGAGGCTCTAGATATTGCAAAGATTAAAGTGAAACAGAACCTCACTAAAAAGGAGAATGAAGCTCTTAAAGAACTTAAAGAAAATCCTGATATCATCATCAGATCAGCAGATAAAGGAGGAGGTGTGGTCATCATGAATAGGGACAGCTACCTTAAAGAGGCTAATCGCCTCTTAAGCGATGACAGCACATACCAGAAACTACAAGGAGATCCCACCTTAAAATTCCAAATGGTCCTCAAGAATATAATAGACAGAGGTAGGGAACAGGGAGTGCTTAACAAACAAGAACACGAGTTCCTATCAGCCCCAAACCCAGTGGTTCCCTATTTCTACTTTCTACCTAAAATACACAAATGCATAGACAACCCTCCGGGTCGTCCTATTATTGCAGGTATTGAATCAATGTCATGCAATCTATCACATTATGTCGACACTTTTTTACAGAAATATGTCGTAAGGATACCATCTTATATCAAAGACAGCACTGATATTATCAATACACTTAGAACAATACAATGGGAACCAAGCTTTGTTCTTGTCACGGCAGATGTATCAGCCCTATATACATCCATAGGACACTCCAAGGGAATAGAGGCCATCAAACAAACCCTGGAGAGAGATGAAAAAATTGACCCCAAGCAGTCCCATTTTTTGCTAGAGGCCATAGAATACATTCTAAAATATAACTACTTCTATTTTGAGGAGAGTTTTTACCTACAAAAATGTGGCACAGCCATGGGGACCAGGTTTGTGCCAAGTTATGCGAACCTATTTATGGGTCAATGGGAGACCAAATATGTAGGAATAGACAACCCTTTTGGCGCGGATCTGGTCCTCTGGAGAAGATACATAGACGACATCATCATGATCTGGAGAGGCACAGAGGACAATTTACAAACATTTGAGAACTATCTAAATGATAATACATATAATTTGTCGTTCACCTTCACACATAGTCGGGTAACTGTAGATTTTTTAGATCTCAGCTTTTATGTCCATGATGGTATATTGAAATCAAAAACCTTCTTGAAAACAGTAGACAGCAATAATTACATAGATAGAAATAGTTGCCACAATCCCCAGTGGCTAAACAATATCCCCAAGGGGCAATTTAGAAGGATAAAAAGGAACTGTAGTGATATAGAGTCATTTAAGGAGCAAACAAAAACGTTAAAAGAGAGATTTATACAAAAGAACTATAAAATCGAACAACTAGAGACAGCAGAAAAAGACATAGAAATAATGGACAGGGAAGAGATTCTCAAACCTGTAGCCAAAAAAAAAGAATCCTATCAGAGATTTCGGGATCTCGTTTATCTCAGAATATAATATAGCAGCCCCTCAAATAAAGAAAATACTTTCCAAACATTGGAATGTTGTACAGGGAGATGATATTCTTGCTCCTATAATCGACAACAGACCCACCGTTATCTTTAGAAGGGCCCCAAATTTAAAGTCTACATTAGCACCCAGTGTTATAAAAAAGGTTATGAAAACAGATGGGTCTAGTTGGCTAAAGAACAACAAAAGCCATGGTTTCTTTAGGTGCGGTAACTGCAAGGCATGTGTCAATCAACCAAGGAAAACTATAGAATTCAAATCAAACAGCACAGGAAAGACCTATAAGGTGAAGAGTTTTATAAACTGCAACACCACGCATGTAGTATATCTAGTTGAGTGTGGATGTGGGGCACAGTATGTAGGCCAGACTAAGAGACCCCTTAAGGTGAGAATACTCGAACATTTCGGTCTTATGGGAAAAGAATGTGACAGATTTCAGTATAGTCTCCCAAATCACTGTCATAGTTGCCCAAAAGGAAATCCATCAGATGTAAAATTTATGGGCATAGAGTCTGTTCCCACAACTTGGAAAAGAGGAGACAGAGTCAAAAGACTTCTCCAGAGAGAATCATTCTGGATATTCAATCTTAAAACACTGTACCCAAATGGCATAAATTTAGATTTCGAGCTTAAAGCTTTCCTCTAGAATGCCAGTGGAGCCAAAATCTGTTCTCTTAAGTCTTTTAAACATAGGATACATTATAAAATGCATATCATCACTTAGAGACATTTTTCTCTATGAAATCAGGTTTCTTATATGCATTTACTTGTATCACCGTCTATGGTAATCCAACAGCTGGGATAGGGTTGTGACAAAAGACTCTAACTACATTCACCTATTCCCACATGAATTTGGTATCATTTTTTATCTTCATAACATATATATATAGCTTTCTATATATGTATTAGTAAATTGTACTCCTTTATGATATACATATATATATATTATTTTTTTATTGTATGTTGGTCCCCTATTTATTTATTATCTTTTAATCATAATTGAGTGTCATGTGCTATATATTCTATTTGAAACCTTCTATGTAATTATATACTGTATTTTAAGTGTTTTTTAGAATATCTGTGGTCAGCCTTCATGTCAGTAACTTTGTAATTTATAATTTATTGGGATTCCTGGCGTCCCAACAGGAATATAATGCACTTTGTTTATATGTGACTAGTTTTATATGTTTTTTTATATAATAAATTTTTTTTCATTTTAAGGACTTTTGAAACATTTAGTCCAACCGCAAACGTTTTTCCATATATACAAAAACACTGCGAGATAACTGTTTGTAATATAACAACGATCACTATGGGAAATACTGCTGAAAGAAACACCCCCATCCACTCAACTACCAGCTGATATGTGGAGTCAATCACAGAAGGCAGATGAGTGGCTATAAAAGAAAAAGGAGTGGTAAGGACGTCATTCCCTGATGAAGTTCCCTCTGGAACGAAACGCGTTGGATTGAGTTTTTTTGCTCTTTGTGAGCCACCGTAGAGACGTATCATCACACACCAGGAAATCATAACGAGGCACCAAAGCGCACGGAGCCGCCGTTTTTGCCACTGGGACTGTTACATATACGGACTCGACCTGTATACAACAGACTTCTATCATCGGTTTTCTATCGCATCCTAAATGTTTTTTAACTATTAAAGGATACATTGTACTGGAGAAGAATCTTCCCGTTTTTTGGAAAGCAGCTATCCCAGGAGGGGGCAAGTATATGATTTTTCATGCAGATACCTAGCTCCTGAGTCGTTGGGAGCTAATTTTGTGAGTCCATTTATTACCTTGGGCTGTACCAAAAACCTTTATACAGTTCATACTTGCACTATTTTGTGTTTCTATTTTTTGTTACAGGTTTACAATCGTGAATACCTGCAGCAAGTATATTACATTTGTTTTTGTGCACTTGTATATATGCACTTCTATTTATTTTTACCATATCACGTATGATCACACACGGTGGAATATATATATATTAAGCATTGTCAGCTATTTGATTCTCTTTGCAATATTTGCCACCAATGATATTTACACAGCTTGTTTTATATTAATTAGCTTTAAGTGTCCAGGAGCTGTGCGCTGTTACTGCCACTTGTTTTCTCACTTGTTAAACAGCCCTAGAAGTTGTTGTCACTTTAGTTTCAGCTGCCGGTCCCAAGTGGACACAATCACGTATTTTAGTTATCACAATATTTGTTAGATTGTAGCACTTGCATTTGTTTGCTCATCCACACCACTGTTTTAGTTTGCCCTTGTGGAAATGTCTGGGGAGGCTACTGTCAGAATTGCACGGTCTTGGGAATTGTCCCAGTCCTTCTGAGTAAAGCGCGTTTGCAAAGCTTTGTATTTGCAAGTATGCAAACCATGGAATGTTAATATTTTTAAATTTAACTCTACATTGTGTAAGAGTCATGAGTTTTGAAGTGTGGGGATCAAAGAAAGGGGATAGGTTCTTAAAACCTCTAGTTTCCCATTTATGAAACGGTTCTGTGATCAATCCATCTTGGAATCTTGGATTTTTATGTAAAGGTTGGAATATGGAGAACTTCCATTGCATTCCAAGATTTAAGCGCACCTGTTTCCACGCTCTTATTGTCAAATACAGCAGTGGATTTTGTCGTATGGGCATAGGTATCTGGTCAGCCGGGGTGTGCAATAGGGCCTGTATAGCTATGTCAGGGCTAAATGTTTGGTCTAAATTTGAATCGGTGTGTATATTCAAGTATGATATCCAGTTCAGAGCATACCTATACAATGCGGCCAGATTGTAATTTTTTATTATGGGTAAATTGTATCCAATTTTTTGTTTGTATTGTTGTAAATTTACCTCCCCAAATGAATTTCCGAAAGGCTACATTAAGGGCTCTGTCATCCTTCTTTGCCTTAAGCAAATTAAGAGATTGGATAAGGTACAGTAATCTCGGAAATGATATCATCTTAATTAGAGCTATTCTACCTGTGTATGTAAGTGGCAATTTTTTCCCAGTTGTTTAATTCTCTAAGAATTTTCCTTATCAGGGGTTTAAAGTTTAATGAATATAATTTTGTGAGGGATTTTGGCAATTTAACTCCTAGGTATGTAATCATTTTGGTTGCCCAACGAATCCCTGTGTTTGGCATTCCCGATGGTTTCCTATGGGGTGACAAACATATAGCCACAGATTTAGCTTTGTTGATATAGAATCCAATAATAGGACCATAGGTATAAAAGATCGTGAAAAGTTTTGGTATAGTCAATTGTGGGTAGGACGTGTATAAAAGAACATCATCAGCAAAAGCCGAAATCTTCACTGTCGTAGAGCCTAAGTCGATCCCTAGTAAGTCTTCAGAAGATGCTATAATTCTTAACAGTGGGTCTAATGCCAGATTAAACAATAAGGGTGATAATGTGCATCCTTGTCTGGCCCCCCTATGCATTACCACTTCACTCGAGTCCAATCCGTTTGTTGTTATAACTGTGGTTGGGCGGTTATATAGTTGTCGAATTAAGTTTAGGAAAGTCTGTCCAAAGTGTTGGTGTTTAAGCACCCGGAATAGGTGTGACCATGACACTTGATCAAAGGCCTTTTCGGCGTCTAGACTTAATAATGTAGTATGAGAGTTTTGTTGTTTGAGTTTGGGAGGTTATTATGGCTGCTATAGCTGTTCTTATTCCTTTCACCGAGTGGCGACTCCTAACAAATCCCAATTGATGTGTACTCAATATATCAGGTAAAATATTTTGCAGTCGATTAGCATATATTTTGGTTAATATCTTTATGTCTTGGTTTAGGAGTGTTATAGGTCGATACGAGGTGACCAAGGTAGGATCTCTGTCAGTTTTTTTTATAAGTATGGTTCTTGCCGCATTCAGCATGCCGATGTCATGCCTAATAATGGCGTTGTAAAGGGACGTCAAAGTAGTCAAGAGATGCGGTTTTAATATTTTATAGAATTCTGCTGGGAAGCCGTCAGGGCCAGGGGTCTTGTTATTGTGTAATGACGATATGTTTGACTTAATTCTATCTCTGTAATTTCCTTTTCCAGTATAATTCTATGGTTAGGCGTTAGTTTAGGTAGTTTCGCTTTGTTTAGAAGATCGAGACCTATAGTAAAATGATCGGGTTCATCACGGTATAGGTGGGTATAGTATTCATAAAATAATTCATTTATGCGATTGGGCGTTGTTATAATGTTATTTTGTTTGTCAGCAATATGTGTGATATTATGTATGTTGGATCTGGGTTTTGCTAGAGTTGCCAATATTCTCCCCGATCTTTTGCTCCAGCGGAAAAATCTGGATTGTGAATAGTACAGTTGTGTCTGTGCTTTGTTTATCAGAAGCGTGTCCAGTAGTTTTTTGCATGTGAGGAAGGGATGTTTTGTGGTTTCTGTCGGGGTTTGAAGGTACGTCTGATGTGCTTCGCACATCTTTAAATGTAGTTGGTTAAATTTGTCCGTCCATTTTTTTCCTCTGTCGAGTCACATATGATATTATATGGCCTCTCACAACTGCTTTAGCCATTTCCCAAAATAAGAGTGGGTCATCCATGTGTTCTATGTTATCATCCACATAGTTTTCCCATGTGGTTTCTAGAAATGAGGTAAAGTCTCAGTTTTAAGGTATTGGGGAAAGCGCCAATGTCGGGTATATGTTTTGTCTACTGATAGATTCAAATGGAGCTCCACCGGAGCATGATCTGAGATCATTATATCCATAATGTGGGCAGAGTCAACTTGGGATATCAGGCTAGGCGATATTAGAAAGAAATCGATCCGAGAAGATGTGCAGTGTGCCCTTGATACATGGGTAAAGTCTTTGTCTTTCGGGTGTAAAGTACGCTATGGGTCCAATAGTTGTAAGTTATATAGCAGGAGATTCAGTCCGTCATGATTGTTAGGGGTTAGGGTGCGAGTTGGTCCTAGTTTGTCCATTGTTTGGTCTTGTACAGCATTGAAATCCCCACCCATAATGATTACCGTGTGCGTGGTATGTGTCAACATTTCAAAAAGCTTACAATAGAAAGATGCATTTGGGGCATTTGGAGCATATATATTGATCAAGAGCAATCTTTTCTGCTCAATAGTCACATCTAGTAAGATGTATCTTCCCTCAGGGTCCACAGTTACTGCATGCTTGACATAATTGAGAGATTTATGTAATAATATGGCCACCCCTCTGTTTTTGGAAGAATAAGGAGCCGATATACATTCTCCAATCCAATTATCTTTAAGGTTTCCAGTATCAGAATCTTTCCAGTGAGTTTCCTGTAAGAAAACAATTTGCGGTGACAGTTTCCTAAGGTGATTTTACGAGTTTACGTTTTATTGCGGTATTTAAACCGTCTACATTCCATGTACTAATATGTAATATGAATGGTTTGGTGATTGTTGTGGGTTTCGTTAGTATAGAGTTAGATACTCTATCCAATTCCTGTTTTAATTTGGGTAGTCAAAAGGGATACAATTAGCATTGGGACTTCCCCCATGTCCCAGTGCCTGGGGGAACATCCTATTTTGGTGTCAGAGCATGCAGAAAGATGTGATATGGCTAACCAAACAACCATAACCATAACATTAACAACAGTCATATAAAACATTAACTGTGATATATTGCCTGTGCCGACAGCCCTGTGGACAGGCTTTCTTCTATCCCTCTCAAAGAACATAACACGTTTGTTCATTGATCACTGAACCTTCTATTCCGTCTTTAAAATAGTTATTATTACGATTGTTCCTCAGGTAAAGTGGTCTGGTTTCATGTGTCAATGAACTGCTGTGCCTCATTTGGTATAGTGAAGAAGTGATTTTGGCCATCTTTTGAGATTTTTAGCCTTGTTGGATATGCAAGAGCAAATTTTACATTCTGGAGGTGCAATTGCTTGCAGATTGGAGTGAATTTGTGTTGTTTTTACGTTACTTGCGCCGAGTAATCTTGGAAGATGAGAATTTTGTGTATGTCATACATTAATTCTGGCTGTTTTCTGTATTCCATCAGTATCTTCTCCTTATTCTGGAAATTCAAAAACTTGATGATAACCGGTCTGGACCTCCCATTGTTAATCTCTTTTCTCTGGGCCTATTCTATGCGCTCTTTCTATTATTAATGGGTTGTCTTCGGAGTAAGGAAGGTGAAGTTTGTTTGTGAGCCAGAGTTGTATGGTTTTCAATAGTGATTGAAGTTTTATTGTTTCCGGGAGGTTGATAAATCGTAAATTACTCCATCTGCTACGGTTTTCTAGGTCCTCTATATTGTCCAACAAGGCTTGTATGGTCAGGCAATGTTGTTCCACATCTTCACGCGTTTGATGCAAGGTGTCTTCAGCATCGCTGACCCTTTGCTCCATTTAATTGATTTTAGTAGTATTCGTTGAAATTTGGGTTATTGTAGCTTCCATTTTTGTCGTAAGCTCCTGGAAGCGAACATCAAACAGTGGCCAAAGGGTTTTTGCCACTTCCGATGCTGTTTCAGCAGCCATTGATTGAAATGAAGCGGGAGGCGGAGAGGGGCTGGAGTGGGTAGGAGAAGAACAAGGAGATACGTCCATGGCATGGGTTTTGGATTTAGATTTTGTGGACGATTGTTCTCTGAGCTTTGAGGATTATTTAGAAGAAGCTTTTTTTTATGTTTTGTCTATGTATTTATCCATGTTGTGGGGTGTTTATATTGAGCAATATAGCCGTTTGGTATGATATATATGTCCCCCAATTGTCTCTTGACAACAGTTCTTAGAAATTCCAGTATGTTTTGCTGGCAACAAGTGAATCTCCCTCCGGGTTCTATATTAGGTTGCGTATTATCTCTCAATCCGTTGAGAAACAACTTCCAAATAGCTTATCACATGAACAAGCTTTTATATGCACAGATGTTTAGTAAGGTGTCACAATTTTGAGGAGTGGCATGGTTCTGTTACCACAGCAAAATTTTGTATTTCCTTGAAATAAGTACAAAACCAGTGTCTTTGCCCCTTCTTATTTACATATGGCTATGTAGTCTCTGCAAGTTTATGCAGTCGTGAGGACAATGATGGTATATTTAGGCATTATGAGCCTCTACAAGAAGTATTCAAGAACAGGTAATACGTCTCAATATATCCGTGAGGGCACGAGATACACAATATGGAAGTTCAATCAAAGAGAAGGTTTAAGATTTAATATTTACAGATGATTGGGTGAGTCTCTTTGGTCTGAGTAACAGACTGGTCTGCAGCAATATGGCAGAGGTATGCAGACCTTTGTATTTTGTGAATATTATTCAAGAACAGATAGCACCTCCTGATCTAGGTTGTGTCTCCTTATCGCCAAGCGGTATGTGTATGTCCATGAGGACACGAGATATATACGATATGGGAGTTCAATCAAGAGGAAGGTAGAAATGTTATATTTACAGATGATTTGGTGAGACTTATAGATCTAGGCCACAGATTGATTCGTAGCAATGTGGCAGGGGTATACAGGTTTTTGTATTTTGTGTATATTGTTCAAGGGTGAGTAGCATATGCCATTCTAGGTCGTTCCTCCATATCGCCCAGCGGTATGTGTACATCAATAAGAATACAAGGTACACACTATAGAAGTTCCATCAAAGTAAAGGCAGACATTTTTTATATTTACATATGATTGGGTGAATCTCACAGGTCTGGGCAGCAGATTGATCCGCAGCAGTGTGTCAGGGGTGTGTAGGCTTTTATACTTTGAATATATTTGCAGCCTTATTTGGGTAGATTATAGTGATGAAAGCAGGTTGTATACTTAGTAGGCTGAAAATTGCGAGGAGCTATTTTTGGCGCCAAAACGGGACACACAGGCTGCTCAGCGTTTTTCAGTCAAAGACAATGTATGAGTCGTTTCAGCTAGGAACAGTGTACTTATCTGCATCCTGAGACATCCTCAGATGTTTTCGTCCCGACTGCCTGTTTGATGTTTCGTGTCTTTATTCCGTTCAGCCTCTACTGCCGCTTCCTTCACAGGTCTTTCCCGCACCTCTCTTCGACGGGCATTCCTTTCATTGGCCTGGCCGTCTCCGGTTTCAGCAGGATATGAGAGTGTTGTTTTCCTCCGTTGACCGCCGTTGTTCAGCCAATTCGGGTCTTTAAGGTTATTTTCGGATTCTGTCCCTCAAAATGGCGGGCTCTCGAATGTGCCGTCATGTGCACTGGACTCCGGGTTGTAGGTGGAGAGCTGGGGATTACAAGGGTCTCTTGTCCACCGTTTATCTTTGCCCCAGCCAGCTGGTTCAAGAGGTGAGTCCCCGGTAACGAGGGGGTTTTCAGCCTCCTTAGTGCTGTTGGAGCGGGAGCTCATCTAAAAAGCGTCCATTTCAGTTAGGTCCGCCCCTGTGCCTTCATTTTTAATATTTCAGAGACATACTATGCATCAAAATGTCTGGGTCTTGTGATTCTCACAATATAAAGTTCTTCGTTGTAGGATTTATAGTTTTTAAAATACGACCGTTTGAAGATGGTAACCGTACTCCAACCTTTCCACAGTTACTCTAGCCACTCCAACCACACAACAGTTACTCAAGCCACTCCACCCAGTTACTCCGCCCACTCCAGTTGTAGACTATTGGTGGAGGCAAGAACACTTTACACAATTTCCCCAGAAATTTTAGCTTTTCTAGTTTATTTTGAAGTTCTTAAACCCGGTCCTCTCATGGTGTCACGATCTGGTACGAGGCTGGAACTGCTTTGCAGAGTAGGTATAGGTTTTGGCAATGGACCCCGGCAATAGAACAGAATTATTCTGCCTGAAGGAATTCCACCCTATGGTTGAGCCGCAGTTTTCGTTCCCCCAGGACTTTTGCACTCTGAACTATCTCCAGAATACCAAAGCTAAACCTAATAGGACAGCAGCTGGATACAGAGTAGGACCGAGGCAAAGGTATCAAGGGTGCAGACGGAAGAATAGTCAGACAGGCGTAAAAATCAGGACAGTCGGCAAACAAACAAAGTCAATTCAGGCAAACAGGTCGGGACAGGCGGCAGGATAGGCAAGGTCGGGCAAGCAGGTGTCGGCAACAGGAATCAGCAATTCACGAAAATACACAAACGATAGTAAAGGCACAAGGCACTATTACAGGCAAGGACTAGTTCACAAATGAGGGTTTAAATAGTGTAGGAGAGATTGGCTGGCCAATGGAGGCTTTGGGGAGGAGAAACAGAGGTTTTATTACTGTCCCTTTACGGGGCAGTAAGGGCAGGAAGCCAAATGTAGAACTGCACATGTGCAGAGCAGTAACCTAGGGATAGTCATGAGAGGCTTGCTAATGGAGCTTGTGTGTCTGGCTGGGAATCCCTGCAGAAGACCCAGAGGGCAGTGAGACAGAGCTCCGGGGAGTTCTGAGCAGGTAAGGAGAGAGTGATTGGCAGTGTGACGGTGCTGTCGTGTCACATGGCAGGTTATCCTTACCAACAAATCTTATTTCTCCCTCCTCCCTCTACTTTTTTGGGTGGCTAGTAGCTTCCTTGTTTGACGAAGGGTCACAAAATTGCCAATACAGCATAACATTTAGGCAAATAAAATTGCTTTAATTGCAAGTATGTGTGTATTTTATGATTGATTCATGACAACATGTATTTCATGTTTTAACCCCTTCCCGTCCTTATGACGAGTTAACTCGTCATAAGAGCCGCCGCATTAGCGACCTTATGACGAGTTAACTCGTCATGCAGTCTAGCCGGCGGTGCGCTCCGTGGGGACTAAGCCTCGCACCCGAGGCAAAGCTCCTGGACCCGATCGGTCGATTTCCGGGCATGTGATCGCGGTGATTGAGTCATCACCGTGATAACATGCAAATTAGATGGCAAAGCCAGTGTGTTCACACACTGACTTTGCTTCTAATTCACTCTCTGTGCTTCACGTTCTTATAGTGAAGCACAGAGAGTGACCTGTAAGTAAAAATAAATTAATTAAATACAGAGGTTAAAAAATAAAAATGTAAAAAAAATTAACCCTTTCATTGCTGATCACAGAACTTTGATCAGTTTCCTTCCACTTTATGGCCCTCATTTAGTTTTTTTTTAACAGATTTTTTTATTTTTACAATTTATAAAGTTTTTTTTAATAAATAAAGGTAATTTTAATATATTTATTTAATAAAATTTAACCCATGCATGCCTGTTGCATGATTTTTACTGATCTGACATCGCACTCTTCAGAGTTTTTTTCTGTCTTTTTTGTTATGGGGGGTTTGGGAACCAATATTTTTCTTTTTTATTAGTTAGTTAATTAGGGGGGATAAGTGGGTTAGTGTTGCACTAGTTATGTAGGTTATTACTGGGAAAATAATGGGGAAAAACTTTTTTTTCCTCAAAAATTTCCTCTTTTATATTTATTTTTTAATACTAAAATGTAAATCATTTTTATGTATAGGGTATCAAAAGAAAGCTCTAACTGTCCTTTAAAAAACAACATATAACTTGTATGTGTACGTTAAATGAGAGAGAGGAAAATTATGTTTCAAAAACCGCGTATTAAAAATTGAAAAACGCTCTGGTCCTTGGCCCAGGAAAATCCCTGGTCCTTAAAGGGTTAAGAATGTTGGATTATTTTTTGTTTGTTTTAACACTTTATTTTGAAATTATCAATAAATTCCAAAATCCAAAAATTTCTTCATACAAAACTGTTATAATTTTCTTGGGTGTCTTGATCCATTTTTCTGACCCCACAACATCATTCCAATAATTTACATCTTTTTTTAATTTGTTAATCCAATCTTCATATATTCTAACTTTATTATGTGCATTTAGATTTACCAAGCCTAGTCATTTTTCCATTTCCATTTGGAATTTGATTTGATTTTTGAACTGTGGCCAAGTAATTGATTTAATCTCCTAAGAACCATGGTACAGGCACAAATATTAGTGACGTGCAAAAGTACAAGATGGTTGTTACAAAATAATGGTAAGGTAGTTTGACTTTATTTTTATATTAAAATGTTTAAACATAATGGGACAATGTCAGAGTCACTAATGTTATAATTTAAGTGATGTCAACAAGGTAATCAACAGAGTCCAGAAATAAATTAGAAAGCACAAAATAATAGCTTTGTTAAGTAGCCTATTCAAGCACTAGTACTAGAATGATTTAAAAAGGAAGTTAACAAAGTTAATACAGTGTGATAATAGCTTATTCCTGTGGGAACAATGGCATTGGCTGTGATCATTTTATACATGATCAAAAGGATCTTCATTTACATTACTATTATTAATTGTTTATTTATAAAGCAAGATCATGTTTTGCTCTGCACCAAGTACAAAGAAGACAATAGATACATTGTACAAAATACAAAAAGAAGGTCAAAATTACAATTTTAGAGTTCATGGGATAGGATGTAAGATGGACCCTCTCAAACAAGTTTAAAGTTGGAAAGGAACTGGAAATAAAGTTAAATGTGACATAAAATGTAAACATGTTGAGGTGATCTAGACACATAGTCTATGGTAAGACCTCATCTTGAACATGCAGTACATTTCTGGGCACCAGTCCTTTAAAAGGATATTATGGAGCTAGAGAAAATGCCAATGAGTGCCACAAAATTAAATAGGTAATTGGAGGATCTTAGTTATGATCAGAGACTAAAAAAGTTTCATTTATATATGCTAGAAAAAAGGATGTCTTAGAGGGGATATGCTAACATTATATAAATATGTGCAGGGCCAATATAAAGAACTCTCCAGTGAACTACCCACTAACAGAAATGTACAATGAACATGAGGTCATCCCATGATTATCCGGGCAGTATATTTAAAGAAAGAGAGGGACAAACAGATTAATGATTAAGCAAATATCAATATTAGAAATGAAACATAAGTCCTCAGATCAAAGTGTATTTCAGTGGCGTCACCGGGTGACACCCCCAGCAGGGGTGACACCTGAGCTGTCTGCATCCTCCTTGCAGTGAACTTGAACTTTTTATTTTATTTTTTCGCCAAGCCGCATCTGCCGAAATTAAAAAAAAAAAAATCTTTGCCACCGGCTTTGACTTAAGTCATACCTGGTGACTGTATTTCCCTTCTCCATGGGAAGACTGCACGGAGGAGACCGTAGGTGAATACTGGGGAAGGTGGGAGGAGGGTGGCATATTATTGGTCAAACTGGCTGTGGCTTATTAATGACAAAATAATACGGGCATATTATTGGAAAAATTGATTGTGGCTTATTAATGGCAACGTAATACTGGCAAATTGGCTGTGGCTTATTAATGGCAAAATATCACTGGCATATTAATGGTAAAATTGACTGTGGCTTATTAATAGCAAAATAACACTGGCATATTGATGGCAAAATATTACTGGCATATTAATGGGAGAATTGGCTGTGGCATATTGATGGAAGAATAATACTGACATATTAATGACAAAAGAATACTGCCATATTATTGGGCAAATTTGCTGTGGCTTATTAATGGCAAAATAATACTGACATTTTTTATTGGGCAAATTGGCTGTGGCTTATTAATGACAAAATAATGCTGGCATATTACCGTATTTGCTCGATTATAAGACGAGGTTTTTTTCAGAAAAAAAAATCTGAAAACTACCCCTCGTCTTATAATCGAGGTCTTCTTATAATCTGACCTCAAATTGAGGTCAGATTATAAGACATGGATCCAGGTCCCCAGCAGAGCTGCAGGGGACCTGGATCCCCCTCTCTAGCAGCAGGGGATGTCTGCGCAACAAGCGCAGACTCCCCTGCTTCCGCCCGGCACGACCGCCGGGACTTCTGTGAAGAAGCCGGGTACTTCCGCTTTCGTCACAGAAGTCCCGGCGAGCGTGCCGGGCGGCAGCAGGGGAGTCTGCGCTCGTCGTGCAGACATCCTCTGCTACCCCACTAGCCACCAGGGAAAAGCGGGCAGCTGGGGGTTGTCTGCACGATACGTGCAGACATCCTCCATGCTGCCCGACACGGCAGACTATTATGACGGACAGCTGTCCGTCATAATAGACTGCCGTGTCGGGCAGCATGGAGGATGTCTGCAAGTATCGTGCAGACATCCCCCGGCTGCCCCCACTAGCCACCAGGGATCAAGGTAAGGGGAAGGGAGGGAGGGGGGCAGAGAGACAGGGGGAGGGAGGGAGGGGGACAGAGAGACAGGGGGGACAGAGAGACAGGGGGAGGGAGGGAGGGAGGGGGACAGAGAGACAGGGGGGACAGAGATACAGGGGGGAGGGAGGGGGGCAGAGACAGAGTCAAGGGGAGGGAGGGGGTTAAGAGACAGAGACAAGGGGAGGGAAGGGGTTAAGAGACAGAGACAAGGGGAGTGAGGGGGTTAAGAGACAGACAAGGGGAGGGAAGGGGTTAAGAGACAGAGACAAGGGGAGTGAGGGGGTTAAGAGACAGACAAGGGGAGGGGGGAGAGAGAGAAAAATGGGGGCAAGGGAAAGTGAAAGGCAGCATTGGCACATAAAAAGAAATAAAAACTAGAAATACATTTTTTGATATCATAATTTTTTATTAAAAAAAGCAATTTACATGTGAATATATACAAGTTGAACTTTTTTCCTATAGGGTAGTCTTATATTCAGGCTTTTAGTTTTTTTCCTAATGGAATATCCAAAGTTTGGGGGGTCGTCTTATAATCAGGGTCGTCTTATAATCGAGCAAATACGGTAATAAGCAAATTGTCTGTGGCTTATTAATGGCAAAATAATACTGGCATAATAATGGTCAAACTAATACTGGCATATTACTGGCAAAATAATAGTGCCATATTAATGAGCAAATTGACTTTGGCATATTAATGGCAAAAGAATACTGGCATATTAATGGACAAACTAACACTGGCATAATAATGCCAAACTTGCTGTGGCATATTAATGGTCAAACTAACACTGGCATATTAGTGTAAAAATTGGATGTGGCATATTAATTGGCAAGCTGGCTATGGCATATTTAATGGACAAATGGTGGCATATTTTAAAGGGCAAACTGGCTGTTGCATATGTTAATGACAAAATGACTGTGGCATGTTAATTAGTACCTGATAGTGGCCTATTTTAATTGGCAAAGTGATGCTGTGGCATGTTCTGTGGGGCAAAATAGCATGTTCTGTGCGACAAAGTGGACTGGGGTATGTTCTGTGGGGCAAATTGACACAGTGTCATGACAAATTGTGTGGGTGCAATATGAGTGCAAGCCAAGTGCTGTGGGTGCAATATAGGTGCATGGCAAGTGATATGGGTACTGTATGGTGCCTTTAGGTGCAATGGAAAGGAATAAAAACAAGAAAGGCGAGTCTGCTTTTTCTCCCACATGTTGTGTTGTTCTTATTTCGTTTCTTCATCGGATCCACTTTCAATGAATTATTCACTTTTCTCACTGACAAGA
This sequence comes from Pelodytes ibericus, assembly GCA_036172795.1. Classification (NCBI taxonomy): domain Eukaryota; kingdom Metazoa; phylum Chordata; class Amphibia; order Anura; family Pelodytidae; genus Pelodytes; species Pelodytes ibericus. Next base: position 112,188,378 of record CM069859.1, read on the forward strand.
GGAAATCTCATCTGTTCTTGTATGTTCCTGTTTCAAGAGCAATAACACCTAAATGAAAGTTTACTTATATGTTAAAAATGAGGGATAAACTTGTAAAATTTCCGTTTGCATTTTCATTCGCATACAACTCACAAATATTTTCCTCCCTCCCATCTTACCTGACTGATGCACAGACACACCACTAGGATTGACCAACTCAGTGAAGCAGCCACAAAGTGATGTGTCCCAAGGTTTCTTTTTTTTTTAGAAATACTTTGGGCTATTCTTTCAATGCTACTTTGCTTAAGTACTATTCAAAAATTATATAAAACAGGGTGAAATGATCATTCATATATAAAAAAATTAGTTTATTATCTGTTTAACAATAAGAACCAAGCATCACTATGCCATTGTGTACTACATTTTTCTTTTCAAGTGACCTCACCTACAATGAGAAATTTGCAGCCAACAAATAAATAAATGTACTTAAAATACTCTTATGGACTTCTTGTTTTATTTCTTAGAATTACAGTACATATTATTAAGAAAAGAAAGCTGCTTCCTTTGAAGCCATTGTCTTCTTCTTCCCTTCATGCCCACTGCTGTCAGATTATTCAGTAGTTCTGACAACTAGACAGACAACAGGTTCTACCCACGTACTGGTTAGGAGAGCAGAATAGGCTCTACAATAGGAGTACATTGCAAGGTTTTCTTGCTGGTTTAGCTTGTTTCTGTGTTAATTACAGCCTAACGTTTAATAGATGACAATATATAATTGTACCTGTTTTAAGTGCCTTCCTTAGCATTAATTTGCTGTTGGCTACAGAATTACATGGAATGTGTTTGTTCAGCAAGAGTTGTTTGGAACTTTAACTTGGAATGAAACTCTATATGGTCTACCCAATTTATACTGATTAGTTCTGCATTGTATTCAGATAGGGCACAAATCTACAAAATGTGACAACTCAATATTCTGGAATTCTGGTCCGAATTCAGGATAATCAGCAGTCTGGACACTTTGGGAACCAAAGCATCAGAAGTTGGAAATGAAGTGGAAATTTTTAATATTAAAAAATATAATTTTAGCTACCAGATATATGCTGAACATGCTCGGGAAATATATATGAAATTCGCCCCTTTTTAATTCTCCAAATTTGAGTTTGAGAATTGAATAGAAAATGCTAGCAGAATTAAAGTTAACATGTTTTAAATACAAAAATATTTATTTACACTTATATTAATCTTATATATTATAATAGTATATTCACATTAAAATAAAAATGTTCACAAGACTTATTTTATTTATGTTTATTTTAATGTATTTAATTACTGTGTGTTTTTTAAATTAATTTTATATTTTACTGATTTTTATTTTTTATTTTGGTGCCATTTCAGAAGGACTTTGGCTATTTTGACTATAGCCATAGTCCTCCCATTGACTGTTGTGGGAGGACTTAGGCTATATTCATAATATCCAAAGTCCTCCCCATAGATATCTATTTATACAGCACATTTAAAAAATGTCTTCAAAACACAACAGCTCCTGTTCTTGACTACTGTCCAGCAGGGGACGGAGAGAAGGATATGGTGAGAAAAAAGAAATGAACAAGAGAGGAGAAGAAAAAAAGGGTGGGAGAAAACCAAAACGGGTCTGTTAATCTGCAGTTTCAATAAATTCATTCAACTGGAACCAAATATTCCTGTATCGATCAAATCTAGCCTGTGAAGAGTGACCAGAGGGTTTGTAACCACAAAAAGCATATCACCCGCATCCGCCAATACCTTATGGCTGAAGAATAGTAATAACAGAAATTTACATAGCACTTTTACACTACTTACTGATGACAGCTGTGCCATTCCCAAGCTTGCTATGGTTTCACTGGTAGAAAGTATGCTGTTCCACAATTTTTAACTCTTTGTGGGAATCAGAGCAATACATGGAAACTTAGCACAGAAGTAGTTGACAAGTAACCAGATCTGAAAGTTTAGAGTTCAGCGATTGGGAATATTGTGAAGGAAATCTGTTAAGAGATGTATGTTACTAGATAGAATTATAGTTGAGAATCACATTCACCTTCTCCTAAACAGCTGATGACCATGGACAGAAAGGGAGCTTGGAAACAAGGTCATAGCTACAAAGTCCCTCCTGAATTCATGCCACTTAATTTTTGTGGACAATATTTTGCTAACAAATCTGTATAACAGCATTTTATTTGTCCTATATAAGTTTCAGCTCTAATGTGGTGGAAAGATATGGGCGTTCACAGTAATGTTTTAGTGCAGAGGGTATTTACCCCATGCATGCTCCATCTTTTATTACAATGTCACAAAGGGCTCACACCTTTTTCTATAACAGCAGGGGAAGTGAATTTAAGCTACTGTAACATATAGGAACACACTGCCCCTCCACCCAGGTCCCCTTTCAGTCACAATCAAGAAAAGGTGAATCCTTACAAACCCTGAAGGTTGTTATTGTTCCCTGAATTAAGTTTATTTTCTAGTACGGGAGTCTCCAAACATATCAGTATGGGGGCCACACTGTACATTTTACACATTTTTGGTGCCCAAAGGAAAAACATTGTTATAATTCAACTTTTTACATACGGTATGTCATGAAAAGGTTATTGAAAAATGAATTTCTTGTTTTTATTTTCTCTCTCTGCATCCACATTACACCTGGGACTTACCCCAGCACCTAGACTGCACCCACAATTCACAATAATGTATCACATCTACCACGCTGTGTTGGTGCATTTCAGCTATTTTTGGTGTCATATTTCGATATGGAATCAGCTATGATGTGACACAATGGGGCATACAAGGCAGCTCAAATTATTGTTCACAGTGTGTTGCTGATGTGTCCCAAATGAGTCCAGACTTTGGAGGCACAATTTCTAGGGTCTCCCTCACCCCCATTTCATGCCCCCATCAGTGTCATTATATGCATCCATCACCCCCATTATATGCCTCCATCATCACTCTGCCCCCTAAGAAAAAAATTCACGGGCTGCATGATCGTCGTGATCAGGCTGCCCATGCGTTTTTTTCTTAGGGTTTTTTTTCACTGTTGGGGGCCGCCCCCAAAATTTGCTGCCATAGGCATCCACCTAGGATGCCTCGCGGTAAATACTGCACTGAACCTACCCAAAAAATTTGCATAAAGGTACACTTATTTCCACTGTTTTATTTGCTGTACCATACACATCCAACCCTCTTAATCTAATTTTTGAACTGCAACTGTTTCTTACCTTAATTTCTTCAACTTAATATTCTATGCATACTTATGTATGTTCAGCCATTTTGTGAAAGTCACCTTTGTAATCTAAAGTCCATATTGTGACATGGGCAATATTAGCAGCACCATATCTGTCCCATATCTGTCAACAGCTTCTCATTGCCATCTATGTCCCCACACAGCTTGTCAGTACCATATCTGTCCCCATACAGACAGTCAGCACCATCTTTGTCCTCAAACAGCTTGTCAGCACCATATAGGTGACTAAACAGCTTGTTAGAGCTATTTTCTTTGTTTCTGCTTTTCAATTTTTTTTATGTGGTGACACCTTGAGTTACACTGGATTGATGCCACTGGTCTAAACAAAAGCAAAGACTAGGTGCTTTCCAGCTAGAGAGCAGAGGGAGACGGTTCTATGACCATTTCTTTCTGTGACTGGTGTGTGTGCTTGTCAATCATGCTCCACACAGCCAATTAATATTCATCTCCTCCCTCGTCACAGCTGATTTTGGCCAATCCCTTATGAATCCTTTTTAATCACAAATAAGTTGTGCCTTTTTAAAGTATTTCTATTAAAACATTAACCATTCTGTATTTGTTTGCTTTTAGTTGTCCTTTAAGCTATATCTTTATCTATTGAAAGGTCAAAAATGTGTGATTTGACAAAAGTATTTCTAAAATTCAGCCTTATCAATTTTGTACTCCCTGCTGCCAATGTCAGACCAGTAACAACTACATAGTAACCTTTCATTTCTCCCCCTGGGTAACCTCACTCGACGTCACTTCTCCCAAAAGAAGGGTATGAAGATGGCAAATTAAGGTGGCATTTTTGAAACTAACTGAGGCTTAAAAGTTATTAACTTTAAAAAAACATTGACCTGCTTGTTATGTTTAACCTTAAAACACTTTTTATGCTGTTTTCAAATTGCTAAAGCACTTTCCCTTAAGTTAGGAAAGCTCTTCAGTTGTACAAAGCTAGCATTATTTCTTTTAGCGCACAATTACTACATTTTCATTTGCTCGACATGTAGCTGTATACAGTGCATCAGGGAAGATATGCCTTGAATGCCAATTTGTTGTAGAAAACATTGTGAAATGTGGAAATAGATTTTCTCAACAAATCATTAACAGCATCCCAAGCGATTGTCTATTACTAAAAGTCAATTGGGCTGAGATCTATAAGTGGAATGGAATGGTATAGTTTATTACTTCATTTTTAAAATTCTGCCTAATAATTGATTTTTAGAAAAATCTGAAATTGTACCTGTAATTTGCTCAACCCCTTCGCGACAATGGACGTGTCAGGTATGTCCAGCCAGCAACTCTGTTGCCAAAAATTGATGTGCCTGGCACGTCCTGTGGTGGAACAAGTGGTTTTCGCAAAAAACTGCCCTGACGGTGCTGCTCTTTTTCCTTGATGTCAAAGCTGTAGGCAGCAACAAAAATTTTAATCTGGGGAACAATTCTTCCATTTTCCACGATTTTGTCAAAATATGATCTTGCTCCTAGGGAATTGTTTAACTTCCTGAGGGTAAAGCAATTTTTACATTAAAGATGAATAGGAAAGACATAATACCTTTGACTTGGAAGAATGACTAAGGGGTCTTCTATAAGTGAAAAAAAAAATCATTGTAGAAACCTTCAGGAAGTCCACTATAAAATTGTTTTCAGATGGTACCTCATTCCAACGAGGTTAAATAGAGTTTCCATGTCTTTGTCTCCTATGTGCTGGAGATGTGGACTGCAAAATGGAACACATTTCCATATCTGGTGAGAATGTCCTGAGTTACAATCCCTGAAAGAAAACCTTGGTCTTCTTTTAAATAAAGTCTTTGATAAGAGTTACCTTGAGCATACAAATGTTTCTAGTTCATATTGAACTCCCTGGCCTTGGTGGGGAGCAGAAAGCGTTACTTATACATTTTTTTATGGCTGCAAAACTAATAATGGCAAGAAGGTGGAAAACACTGGGTCCAATTGCATGGAATATACTGAAATTGTGATAGAAAAAAATAGAATTTCTTGTTTTTATTTGTCAATCTGGCCCCAGACTTAGCCAATGGATTGCCCCCATACAGTTATCTGCCCCCAGACTTAGACAATCATGCCCCCCAGACTTAGAAAATCAAGCCCCCACACAGCAAACTGCCCCAAGACTTAGCTAATACAGCCCACAGACTTTGCCAATACAGCCCCCAGACTTTTCCAATGCTGCCCCCAGACTTTTCAAATGCTGCCCCCAGACATTGCCAATGCTACCCCAGACTGTGCCAATGCTGCCCCTGCTGCCCCCAGACTATGCCAATGCCAAAGTACAATGACAATAAGAGGCAGAAAACGAACTATGCTAGACTGTGTATGATACATAATGTTTTTATATTATCTTTGGATTTCTTATAAACTCAATAAAAGAAGGATATGAAGGAAAAAATAAAAGTAAACAGTATGGTGCAACACTGATAAACATATCAGGCTTTATTCACGAAAAAGGGAATTGCAGTGAATGGACAAGGGAGTTGTCAGCTGGAAAGTGCAAAATCTGCCAAACTTATACATTAAACTGGCACTAAATGTTTTTTTAACATTTGCTTAATTTGCAGTAATGGGAATATTATTGGTCCAAGTGTCAAATTTTAAGATCTCAAAATGCCTTGCCCTTTTTGTGACCCCACACAAATTGCTCCCTCTTCAGTTTTAGTTTCCTAAGGGTGTACTCAAGTAGTTCCAATTTTCTCATTAGCCCTGTACCCCTAATAATAAACAAGGCTGGGAGCCGGCCAGTAGCCCTGGGCCCCCAATGATAAACAGGGCTGGAAGCTGGCCAATTGGCTCTCTGCCAAGCCCTGTCTGGCCAGCTCCCAGTTTAACATACTTGCAGTTCATGTTTACTTGCCCTGGCCTCTCATGATTATAATTGGGTCTAGGGAATTTTTATTTTTTTATTTTTTTAATTCTACGTTTTTTTACTTGAGGATTAAAATGCCCAAACTTTGTATTTGTATGTTTTAGCTGATTTTTGTGCCCATATTATGGAGGTATAAGCCATAGGATTCCCAGGGCAGAAATTGGCTAAATTCCAAAATGCGGCTACTTTGACCAATCGGGCCTCATTTCAGGCCAGATCAGTCTATACTATGTAGACCCTCAACTCTTCTCATTGTGTTCATTCTTCTCTCCATGTACTTTTTACATTTTCTACACTTCCATTTTAATTTCTATATGTTCTTTCTGATTCTCCATATTAACGTCCATACCTTCACCACTGCAAGGGATTCTTGGTCGATATATAATGTGCAAGCTATGAATTCATTGAGAATGCTGTCGCATTACCATAAAAATACACATGAACCAAGCAAGCCACTCATTTCTGTACTCATATCATTATACTTGTATTCACATTCATTTATTTTATTATTAAAATCATATTCTAAAGATATTGAGAACAGTGGGTTGAAGGGGGTTTTAAATGTGGAAGGGGGTCACCTCTTACAATGGAGAAGGTGCTTTCCTCTTACAACAATATGTGCATAGTGGGTTTAGTGTTCATTGCAACAGGCATGGCATTGGCATCTGGCCATTTTTCCCCACCCTTAGGTCAGTGGGGCTAATTTTAGCATTGACAGTTCGACAAGAGAAAAAACCATGGCTCACATGAAATACTTTGTATATTTTCCTGAAAAATCTGATTTTTATTTTGCATTGCATAATCCTTGAAAACACACTGGCACTATTTAGTCAGTTGAACAAGAATAAAACATACTTAATTCTTTCTTGCTTCTGAACAGAACACAAATACTTCCAATTTAATGAAGTCATTTTTCCCATAATTCTATCTGAGGTTAATAGATATGAGCTATGAAATGACTGGATCACTTCTGAAAATGGATAAAAAGAAAAACGTAAAAGTCACATTTCCATAATAAATACAATAGGTCAAATAGTTTTAAAATATGGCTATTTAAGATGAAACACATATAAAAAATGACTATTGAATAGGTATCAAGCCATTATTTACATAAAAAATGGAAATTACATTTGCAAATGCATTGCCAAATTATGGCTGTGTTCTATACGAGTGTTAAACTTCTGCTATCGATAGAATCTCATTAGGAAAAATTAGATGACATTGAATATTTTGTGTTCTTATTATACATCTTAAAAGAATTCTCGTGTTTAAAATTTCTTAAGGGTCTACTCAAAAAAAAGAGAAAATTGCAGTGAATTGAGATTGGAATTTCAAACTTTAGACCAATATAGGAGAATTGGAAAAATTATTTCTTTATTGAGGATACCCTTTATTCCAGGGATAATAACAGAGCCAAGGGCCCATGGCCAGCGCCAAGCCCCACTACTGTTGGTGGGTTTATTATATCCCTCATTTATTGTGGGGGTTAATTAAAAGTCAGAGACCCTGGTCCATTTCTATACATGGACTAGCATTAATAATGTGGTGATGGGAGCACCAGGACAATTTATACAAGTAGGTGGATTTTTATTTTTTTTCTATTTTTTAAGGAACATGCCACCTCTAGAGGTGGTGAGTTGTTGGAAGGCAGTTGGATGGCAAAGTCCAACTTGCCTCCCAATTTGAACTTCCTTAGCAAATGAAGTGAGTTTGAGATGGGAGTGCGAAATGGACTTTGGCGAGGTAGTGTGAAAGGGAGGTAGAGTTTTTTTGGTGAATTGCGTTAGAAGGTTGAATTGGAAGGTTTTACAAAGTCAAATTTAACCTCCAAATTTGACCTTATATAATATGTGTAAGGACCCACAGAAACTAAAAGTAATTCACAGTCATATCCAAGATACTAGGTAAGAGGAGCACGCATAGTAGAGTATGAAAACAAAGCATTTATAATATCCATACATGAAAAATGGTTGTTATGCATGCTGTGGACTACGATAAAATGGAATTTATTTTTTCTATCATAGTACAGCATACCATTTATTAATGTTCAATCAGTTGATAAGTTAAAGGAAAAAATAATTTCCATATTACAACATTTCATGGATAAAACATTCAAGTCCAGTGTAAATGCCAATTTGTTGAAATATATAATCCAAACAAAATAGAAATTGATATTGTTTTTTCAGAAATAAATTAAGGCAATTTTGCATGGTTTTCATCATTTATATGTTTTTATATAAAGTATTCAAAATTCTCATTTTACTCTCCATTATTTGAAATATGCGCTTATGCCTACATACATTAATACGTGAAGTGTCTTGAGGCAGCTATTTTAATACAACAGATAAATACCACAAATAAAAACTATCCTTGCAGTTCCCTACTTTTTACATGAGACACAATTTCACTATTTATCATTTTCTTTCATTTTATTGCCAAACTGTATATTGGGAGATCGGTTTTATAGCCAGTGCTAGTGGCTGTTCATCACAGGAGATTCATGGATAAAACAAAAGTTGTAGGAGACAATAAAAGAAATCATTTTTGACAGTTTTTGGGTAAAGGCAAATCAAGATATTGGCAACGTGTTCAGAGATGAAATACAGTCTAAGCATTTAAAAGTTCAGAAGCTGAACATAACTACATATACTTGAATAGACATTAGACATCCCACTATATAGTTTGTCATATACAGATTTAGTATAATTCTAGAGTATTAGAGAGGAAACACATGATACAGGGGGGTTTCACTCTAAAGCACATTTAAATTGAGGTTTTTCTTTTTGATTCTCAAATATGATACTGTATCTTCCAAATTTATAGTCTGCCAACACACAACAGCAAAGGGCGTGGTAATGTCATACATCACAGTTTCACTGGCAGATGGGTGGAAACCAATGGCACAAGCACGGGTGCATTGCAAAACAGCATTCTTGATGCTGATTAATCACCCTGCATATACTGCACTGTGATTAATCATTCCGTGCATGTGTCAAATGTAGAACAAAAAGTGGAAAACAGGGAAATATACACTACTGACAACTGATTGACAAATAAATGACTTAACAGTGAACATGGGATGATTTAAAACACATCAACGCACCAAGAATTGATCTTGGTGCCGCTATTTAATACATACATTATGCTGACAAAGAGCTCTATCTTTATAGAAGTTATATTTATTTATGTAGATTAGAAGTCATTTGTATCGTTGAGTTAGATAAACAGTGTCCCAAATTTTTGAATATTGCATTTTTTTAAATTTCATGTTTATTCACACAATTCATATTCTGTTATTTTTCATTATCCTTATAGGTCTTCCCATTACCTGTTATTTAGTATTTTTCCTTAATAAGCTTTGCTTATATCAACCAGTTAGGGACAGTACTTCAGCTGACATACTAGAAAATATGTATGTCACCATATGTATGGCAAACTTTATATTTCAGGACCCTATGCAACCCCATGTATATGTCTCTGGCATACTGTATCTTAGGGAAACTATGCAGCACCATGTGTATGTCTCTGGCACACCATGGAACCTTGACTGCACCATCCTTATATGATTTTCAAATACTTCTCTTCACAGTTCGTAAAACCTACTCTTTTATGTATTGAGTTCTTATAGGATGGCCCTATTTTCTATTGTACATGTTAGTTGGAGTCAATTGTATTATATATCTTAATTGAGTACTGAGGGCAGGATTGAGAATAAAAATCTTCTCAAGAAAAATGTTTTATCAACCCAATAATGCCATGCTAATATCTGGGTAAAACTGAAAACAATAAATAAATAGAAATAAATAAACTCATGCAGCATTCTGTTCTACATTAAAGAAAAATGAATCAATAGAGAGAGGCTATTTCTTTGTACAACAGAGATTAAAAGAATTATATCGAATTTGGCAAAAATGGCTACAAAAATTTCCTAGGGACACAGATGAAGAGTTGATGTATAGTATTTGATACAACGGAGGCTGGGAGTATTAGGGGGATTGAGAGGGGGGAGGCCAAACGGTCTTCTGGCACCAGGAAAGAGTGTATAGATGTTAAGTTGGTGAGATGGTTGGTAGTATGTATAATAAGCTAGAGAAGGGGGGTGGTTAGTAAACTAAGGTGGCCCCTTTAACCCCTTCGTGACTGATGACGGTCCAGGACAGTCATGCAGGTCCGATTGAGTATGCATGCTGGCATACCGCAATCGAGCTAAAATAGACATGGCTAAGTGTCTCGATACCGAGACTCTTCAGCCATGCCCATTGAAGCCCCCCTGAAACATCTGGGCACTGTGACAGCCAATCACAGTGCCAGGATGTTAATAGCTGTCAAAGCAGCTATCATGGGGCAGGGAGAGACTAAATGTAGTGTTTCAAGTCTTCCCCTGGTCCCCCCAAGCACAACCAGCCCCCCCAAGGATATTTTAATTTAAAAAAAAATGTTTTATTATTATTATTATTATTTTATTGTGCTAATCCTAACTCTTGGGTTATGGTTAGAGTTCTTTAAAACCCTAATCCTAGAGTTAAGTAGATAGGGGCCTGCAGCAGCTGGATATATGATCCATGCAGCAGCAGGATAGCAAGGATAGCAAAAATCTGTGCTTCCTACTATAGACTACATTTCCTATTTTGCTACGGTAGCTTTTGGCTGGCTGAGCATGATAGGAAATGTAGTCACAAGCATTACATAATAAATACACATTTTAAATCTTCAATGACTGTATCCTAAATTTTGCCCTGTACCTGCCACATAAACCTAGCAAACGTATATGTGGGATACCACTATACTCAGGGAAGGTTGCTGAACATATATTGGGGTTTTGTTTGGCAATAAAATAGAACAACCCCTTTAAATTCATACATGAGTTTCAAAGTGTGTGGAAATAAAACCCACAAAATTACTACGCCAAAACTTGTCAAAGATTGGTGGTAAAATGACAGAATGAAAAGTGTCAAAATACCCCAAGTTGAATGCACTGGGATGTCTACCATAAAAATGTGTACATGTGGGGAATTATTCAGCGATTCATGACCGATATCATTTTACAGTGTCACTAACTCTAATTTAAAAAAAATATGGTTTATACAGCTATATGCTACTTGTATTTATTAACCTAAAACAAGCAAAAAAAGCAATAAAACATATAAACATTGAAAAGAAAGCCCTTGTCCTGAAAAAACCCCCAATATATAATTTGTGTGGGTACAGCAACTGATACAGAAGAAAATTACAGCTAAACACAAACCCCTCAGAAGTGTTAAAACAGCCTCGGTCACTAATAGAGTTGAGCAGACACCTGGATGTTCGGGTTCTGCAGGTTCGGAAAAAATGTCCGGGTCCGTGCTCGAACTTGACCCCGAACTTGACCCCGAACCCCATTGAAGTCAATGGGGACACAAACTTTTGGCCACTAAAATGCCTCTAAAAAAGTCCTGGAAAGGGCTAGAGGGCTGCAAAATGAAGTAAAATGTGGGTAAGAGTAGGACAAGTGCCCTGCAAGCAAATGTGGATAGGGAAATAACTTAAAATAACATAAAATACATACAAATTACAAATACAACTGAACCATAAAATAGCACTAGATGGAATCTTTGATTTTAGCTTTGGAAGAACATAAATCTAAATCTAAAGCATGGCTGCCAGGAGGATCAACAGAATTATCTATTTGAGAGAGGGTTGGAGTGCAGGGTATTCTCTTTCAGTTTATACTAAGTGACCCATAGGTTGAGGAGGCGGTGTAGGTGGAAGCGGCACTGGAGGAGGAGGTAGCCAACACTGTTTTTTATTTGTTTTTGTTTTTTTAAATTGGGGTAGCCCCCAAAATATTGGGACATATAACAACAGAAAACAAAGAATAAGTGTACTTGAGTATAACAATGACTTGGTGAGGCCGGGATAAATGTCTATTCTGCACAAGGTACAGAGAAGTCTGGTGGGATCCATGCCTGGTTCATCTTAATAAACGTGAGCTTGTCGTGAGCTTGTCTAAACAGTATTGGACTGTTCTATTTGACTCTCAGATATGAAGTGCACCGCAAGACGCAAATGTACTATTTAGCACCCAAAACAATTTGAATTTTTCAAAGTGCACTGTGACCACAGTATTTTACTGTTCTATTTGACGCTCAGATATGAAGTACACCGCAAAACGCAAATGTACTATTTAGCACCCAAAACAATTAGAATTTTTCAAAGTGCGCTGTAAGCACAGTATTGGACTGTCCTATTTGACTCTCAGAAATGAAGCGCACCGCAAGACGCAAATGTACTATTTAGCACCCAAAACAATTATAATTTTTCAAAGTGCGCTGTAAGCACAGTATTGGACTGTTCTATTTGACTCTCAGATATGAAGTGCACCGCAAGACGCAAATGTACTATTTAGCACCCAAAACAAGTCTAATTTTTCAAAGTGCGTTGTAAGCACAGTATTGGACTGTTCTACTTGACTCTCAGATATGAAGTGCACCGCAAGACGCAAATGTACTATTTAGCACCCAAAACAATTAGAATTTTTAAAAGTGCGCTGTAAGCACAGTATTGGACTGTTCTATTTGACTCTTAGATATGAAGTGCACCGCAAGACGCAAATGTACTATTTACCACCCAAAACAATTAAAAATTTTCAAAGTGCGCTGTAAGCACAGTATTGGACTGTTCTATTTGACTCTCAGATATGAAGTGCACCGCAAGACGCAAATGTACTATTTAGCACCCAAAACAATTAGAATTTTTCAAAGTGCGCTGTAAGCACAGTATTTTACGGTTCTATTTGACTCTCAGATATGAAGTGCAGGACGCAAATGTAATATTTAACACCAACAAATTGCAGTGTTTAAAAATGCCTAGATGTTGCCCACTGAGCTAACAGAACAGGATTAAAGTCATGTGCCTGGCACACATGCAGTTGCAAGTGCACTGCACTCTCTGTGGCACTGGGCTCAGGGCAGGGTACAAATATGTAGTATAGCACCCACTAAAATATTCACTGTAATTTGATTAATCGCTGTAGTTTGAATAATCGCTGTAGTTTGCAGATTCAACAGCAGAATTTTTTTGAATCTGTCCCTCACAGCTGCAGCATCCTCTCCCTACACTAAGAAGAGCTCATGTGATGTGCGTGTACGTGACTCCAGCTTATATATAGAGGCTGGGTCACATGCTGCACTGGCCAATCACAGCCATGCCATTAGTAGGCATGGCTGTTATGGCTTCTAAGGGCAAACGAGTCAAACGCTTGTTGATTGGCTGCCCTGCAGCCTTCCAAAATGCGCCATTAAATCGCCGAACCCTGAACTTCAACACGAACATACAGTGGAATGTCCATGTTCGGGGTCCAAAAACCGTAATGTTCGGTACGAACCCGAACATTGCGGTTCGGGTTTGCTCAACACTAGTTACATGTACTGTAATTCTGTTACATAGCAATGTGGAATTTGTTGGCACTTCATGGCCTTTTTTGGGGCTGAAGAAAGAAAAAAGAATAAAGAAAAAAGAAGATGGATTATTTTTCACCTGGATTTTTTTTTGTGCTCGTTTTTTTTTTTTTTTGCAGCGCGTATTATGGTTTTTATTTGGCCTTTTTTGGGGCTGAAGAAAGAAAAAAGAAGAAAGAAAAAAGAAGACATCAAATGGTAAGTATAAAATTGTTATTTTTTACAGGTTAGTTTATTTCCCACCCCCTCACTATTATTAGGGTGAGGGGGGGTAGGTAGGCATTTTTTTTATTGGAGGGGGGAGTGACTAGGGGCTGGGCACCCCTAGTAATTTTTTGTTTGTGGTCCCCACCCGCCGCTCATGGGTGGGGACCGGGGGGGGGACACTAGGTCCCCCCCTCATTATTATTATAGGGTCCCCCCTCACTATTATGATAGGGTCCCCACCCGCGGGCAATGGGTGGGGACCTGAGGGGGACATTAGGTGTCCCCCTCATTATTATTATAGGGTCCCCACCCACGGGCAATGGGTGGGGACTGGGGGGGACACTAGGTCCCCCCCTCATTATTATTTTAAGGTCCCCACCTGCGGGCTATGGGTGGGGACCTGGGGTAGACATTAGTTCCCCCCCTCATTATTATTTGCAGGGAGGGGGGGGGGCTGGCACAGGTAGGGGAAGCAGGATTTTACCTGTGCCAGCCCCCCCCCTTATTGCACTAGTGACTAGGCAGCAATAGCTGTCCAGTCACTTGTAATTTTAAATTTGTTTAGGCGATATGCCCCTACTCGCGAGTAGGGGCATTCAGGAGGATTTAGCCTCACATTTATTAATGATGCTTGTTGAATGGGGGGTGGGGACCACAAAATGCGCCATTAAATTGCTGAACCCCGAACCCAAACCCGGACATACAGTGGAATGTCCGTGTTCGGGTCTGGGGTCCAAAAAACGTAATGTTCGGTACGAACCCGAACTTTGCGGTTCTGGTTCGCTCAACTCTATTTATGACAACATGTTTCATAGCTTAATTTATCTTTTATTCATCTATGCCAACATGTACACTCACTTATTTAATTTTCCATGTTACATAATTATAATTTTCACCATGTGGTGCCAGTGAGAGCTAGGTAATAAATGATATTTGATTGGAGTATGAGATGCCTGAATTGGAAACTTTCCCCAAGTCTTTTCACCTACTATTCTCACACCGCTGATTGTTTCTAATTTCTGATTTTATTGGTGCTTCTGTATATGCATGATAGATTAGTGTTAGTCTTAAGAATGAGCACAGTCATGTGCAAAATGCATCAAGAGTTCACCCAGAGTTTGCTGTTTATGCTGTTTATTACTTTTGTACTCCTGACTAGAGTTGAGCTGACACCTGGATTTTCGGGTTCGGCCGATAATAATAATGAGGGGGGACCTAACGTCCCCCCGGTCCCCACCCATGAGTGGCGGGTGGGGACCACAAATAAAGTGACTAGGTGTGCCCAGCCCCTAGTCACTTCCCCCAATAAAAAATTGCCTACCTACCCCCCCTCACCCTAATAATAATCTCTTCATTTACCTGTCAGAGCACTTTGATTGGTTGGCTTTATTATTATAGGGTCCCCACTCGCCGGCAATGGGTGGGGACCAGGGGGGGACATTAGGTCCCCCCTAACATTATTAGGGTCCCCACCCATGGGCAATGGGTGGGGACTGGGGGGGGGGGGGCTTTTTTTACTTGTGACTGGGCAGCAATAGCTGTCCAGTCACTTGTAATTTTACATTTGTTTAGGCGATATGAATCTCCGAACCCCGAACTCCAACCCTGACATACAGTGCAATATGCGGTTTCAGGTCCGGGGTCCAAAAATCTTAATGTTCGGTACGAACCCGAACTCTACTCCTGACATCTCCCCTGATGGGTCTGGTGTCGGCTTTGCACTTTTATTTTGGATTTGCCAAAAATTAGGAGACAAATAATTGGATTGTTTGCTAAATTTTATCTCTCATGATGTTTTGGATAATCACGTAGTACATGTATTCATTTATGATATGTAGCTCATAACAGCATACACATTCACATGCACACAGGTTCACAGATTCAGAAAGTCCAATTTCAATAGGGCAAGCAAGATGGTGATGGTTAACCTAGACACTGCAGCTGTTTTAAAACGACATACCCCGTATAGCTCAGACATTCATTAGGCTGACCGAACATCATGGCATATGTAATTCACAAATATCTGTAGTGCCAAGGTAAGCTGTAACTGGTACATAACTAAATATGTTTAATATACAGATAACCAGTGACAGACAGGGATACTGTTTAACCCTTGCCAACATTTAATTATCCTGCCATATCCTATTGTACATTAAAGCTCTTATCAGAAAATAGTTTGCCAGATGGTGGTATAGCACAATTATTGCCCACCTATAGTCAGTCAGTAACTGATGGTAGCATAATGTGGCCAACTGCGACTGGACAGTCTGCCAGTCGCAGTTGGTGGTATAATATAGCTGTTATCAGCCTATGGTGTGCAATCTGCAAATGGTAGTGTAGCATAGTTATTGTCAGCTTATAATATGCCAGCTGCAGACAGTGTTATAGCATCAGCCTGTAGAGTTCCAGCCAAAGACGGTGTTATAGTATATTGCCAGCCCAAAGTGTGCCAGTAAAAGATGGTAGTATAGCTTAGTTATTGTGAGCATACAGTGTGCCAGCCACATAATGTGGTATAGTGTAGTTGTTGTCAGACTACAGATGGTGGCAACATTAAGTGATATACCACAGTTATTGCCAGTCTATATTGTGCCTGCCACAGATGGTGGTATAGCATAGGTACTGTCAGCCTACAGGGGGACAGTCACAGATAATGATGTAACACAGTTGTTGTCAGCCTATAATGTGCCAGATGCAGAAGGTTGTATAGCATATTGTCAGCCTAAAGTGTTCCAGCCACAAACAATGGCATGGCATAGTTATTGCCAGTCTGTAGTGTGCCTGCCACAGGTGGTGGTATAGCTTAGTTATCATCAGCATATAGTGTGCCAGCCCCATGTGATGGTATAGTATAGTGTTTAGTTTATTTATTTAGAAAGTGTTCTACCAGTAAACATTTCTTCATGGACATTTCATCCCAGATAACATTTTGTTCATTGTAAGCTTGCGAGCGGGGCCCTCTACTTCCTGTATTAGTCTGCTATTGTTCGTTTAACTTGGTACCTAGTTCCCCTCTATTCTCTGTACCTAGCGCTATATGTTGTTGGCACTATATAAATAAATGTTAATGTAATGTAATATTGTACGTAAAACTTAGTTTGAATTTAATTCCATTATTATTATTTTAAGAATACTCTATATTAAGAGAAAACTATAGATATATATATACTATACCAAAATATTTTTTGTAATGCCAATTAAAAATGATGCACATAATACTATTTATGGATGACACATACAGGGAGAGCAGAATTATTAGGCAAATGAGTATTTTGACCACATTATCCTCTTTATGCGTGTTGTCTTACTCCAAGCTGTATAGGCTCGAAAGCCTACTACCAATTAAGCATATTAGGTGATGTGCATCTCTGTAATGAGAAGGGGTGTGGTCTAATGACATCGACACCCTATATCAGGTGTGCATAATTATTAGGCAACTTCCTTTCCTTTGGCAAAATGGGTCAAAAGAAGGACTTGACAGGCTCAGAAAAGTCAAAAATAGTGAGATATCTTGCAGAGGGATGCAGCACTCTTAAAATTGCAAAGCTTCTGTAGCGTGATCATCGAACAATCAAGCGTTTCATTCAAAATAGTCAACAGGGTCGCAAGAAGCGTGTGGAAAAACCAAGGCGCAAAATAACTGCCCATGAACTGAGAAAAGTCAAGCGTGCAGCTTCCACGATGCCACTTGCCACCAGTTTGGCCATATTTCAGAGCTGCAACATCACTGGAGTGCCCAAAAGCACAAGGTGTGCAATACTCAGAGACATGGCCAAGGTAAGAAAGGCTGAAAGACGACAACCACTGAACACACAAGCTGAAACGTCAAGACTGGGCCAAGAAATATCTGCTTTTTCTAAGGTTTTATGGACTGATGAAATGAGAGTGAGTCTTGATGGGCCAGATGGATGGGCCCGAGGCTGGATTGGTAAAGGGCAGAGAGCTCCAGTCCGACTCAGACGCCAGCAAGGTGGAGGTGGAGTACTGGTTTGGGCTGGTATCATCAAAGATGAGCTTGTGGGGCCTTTTCGGGTTGAGGATGGAGTCAAGCTCAACTCCCAGTCCTACTGCCAGTTCCTGGAAGACACCTTCTTCAAGCAGTGGTACAGGAAGAAGTCTGCATCCTTCAAGAAAAACATGATTTTCATGCAGGACAATGCTCCATCACACGCGTCCAAGTACTCCACAGCGTGGCTGGCAAGAAAGGGTATAAAAGAAGAAAATCTAATGACATGGCCTCCTTGTTCACCTGATCTGAACCCCATTGAGAACCTGTGGTCCATCATCAAATGTGAGATTTACAAGGAGGGAAAACAGTACACCTCTCTGAACAGTGTCTGGGAGGCTGTGGTTGCTGCTGCACGCAATGTTGATGGTGAACAGATCAAAACACTGACAGAATCCATGGATGGCAGGCTTTTGAGTGTCCTTGCAAAGAAAGGTGGCTATATTGGTCACTGATTTGTTTTTGTTTTGTTTTTGAATGTCAGAAATGTATATTTGTGAATGTTGAGATGTTATATTGGTTTCACTGGTAAAAATAAATAATTGAAATGGGTATATATTTGTTTTTTTGTTAAGTTGCCTAATAATTATGCACAGTAATAGTCACCTGCACACACAGATATCCCCCTAAAATAGCTAAAACTAAAAACTACTTCCAAAAATATTCAGCTTTGATATTAATGAGTTTTTTGGGTTCATTGAGAACATGGTTGTTGTTCAATAATAAAATTAATCCTCAAAAATACAACTTGCCTAATAATTCTGCACTCCCTGTATATTATGTTCACTTGTTAAAGGATTTGCAGTTCACATCACTATAATGTTTATAACCAGTCCACCAGAGGGTGGTAATATTCTTTACAACAGCATTATACAAACATAACATAGTAAGAAAATAAAGCTGTTTAATACTTCTTAATCACACATCTGTACACTCAAGCATGAAGCAAATGAAATGTGTTAATTTACATATTATTTTTATATCTCTACTTCCATTTCATATGTAAACAGTATCGACATGTAAATTTAATTTAAAATGTCATTGCCATTAATTCATCACAACTTAAATAACAGCAGGAGGTAAGAACTGCAAATGGAACATGTGCAATTTAATATGTGTTTTATCAAGGTTTGCAATAATTGAAAACCATTTCAACCCACTGCAGGTATGTTATAGGGAATAATGTCCCTTGTCATTAATAATTATTTTAAGATTGAAGAAATGTGCACATCTATAATGTAATGACATTGCTTGTAGCAAGGTGACACACTAACGAAATAAACCACCAAATTGTTTTTTGTAGCTATCACAAAATACACTGAAATGCCTTTAAAACTTTGAATTCATTAAGGTATTTGGTGTAAAGCAGTAAAGTTGAATATATGGCATGGGTGCCACTTCCAACACTCTGGTTTCTGATTACAGTGTCACCATCAGTATATATATGGATGGATGTAGAATTTATGGGCTCTTTGAGATGCAAAGGATGGAAAATAACCAAGAAAGGGGATACTGTGTCAGGCAGCAATAACAATAAGCAAGGGGAGTAGAGGATGGGAAAAAAGGGACTTTTAGATCATTAACTTTGCTTCCTGTGGAATAATTGGCACTTGTGCTCAAAAAATTTCACCATCACTGGTTTAGAGTGTAACTTACACACCTAAGGGGGATACAGTACTTTTAGCAGGGCATGACCCTAACCATTTATAACCAGAATAAATCTAAGGAATACAAAGATTGCTGGCTAAATTTTGGTAACAGACCATTAGTAAGTATCGATGAGACTTCAAGCACCTCATTCAGCAACCTGCTGAAATATATAGGACGGCTTTCTTTTTTGCCTATGACATTAGGCAAAAAAGAAAGCCTTGTTGTACATTAACTGTTAAACAAGGAATTATTTTATACTGTTTGTTACTGTTTGTTACCACAACTATAAAAATCCACAATACTATAAAATATGGAAAATATGTTTTAACAGTTTATTGGAGGCAGAGATAAAAAGGTAACCATTATTTCTGTATTTAATTACTGGAAAGTTGGTATTAATTATGGAGATTTGTTCTTGAAATATATTTATACGCTGCTCACCAGTTTTCTTACATTTTCACTCTTTTTACTTAAATTTATACTTTATATTAATTTATTTTTACTTTAGTTATTGCTGGCACTTTGCTGATAAACATTAGTATGGTATTTTTATAAACACAATTGATACTAATCACACCCTTACTCAGCAAACACAAGTGTTTTGTGTACTAGCTAATTTGCATTGGTCCCTGATTGGTAGTAAATTAATTGTTAGTACTACTTATATGCTCTTAAAATGTGTTACATTTCACTTATAAATAAGCATGGGTAAAATGGGTCAAGTGGTTTCTGTTCCGCTCACCCTATGTTGTTATTCTGGATTTGCAAGCACTAATAAATGCGCCAAAGTATTTTCACGAATTGGAGTGCAGAGTGTTTTTCAAATGTGCTGCCTTGTTTCTCATGGATCAAAGAGTGTCTCTGAGCACCCATGAACATTGTGAGTAACCTTTATGTGATTCTAATAACAAGTGGAGTCACATTTCCTTCACCCATAAAGAGTTAACTACAACATAATAAGAAACACAGCTGTGTCGGAATAAGTACTGTTTGTTTAGCAAACACATTTTATTTCTTATTTGATGCTGTAGCAACTTGTTAATTGTGATATTCAGGTCGTATTCTGAACAGAGGTGTATTCACAATGTAATTATATGTTAATTCGTTTTTCTAATCAAAATTATGCATATTGTGATATTTTTATGTTCATACGAATTGTGAAAGAATATAAGTGTTCATAACATCTATACATCTTATAATTTTTAGGCCTTTTCTTCTCCTTTGCTATTCTGTGCACTATAAGAGCACCAAATTCTCTTTATATCTTTTGCTCCTATATCTGTGGCTGCCTCCAGTCCCACTCCAGTGACTGCCTTATCTCAGCTGCTATTGAGACACAGTAAACCCAAGTTGGCTCTGCCAGAACAGTTCAGTGGTCATTCTCATTAACATTGTGTGTTTCCGAACCAATGTTTACTACATTTAAGTACATTTTTATCCCATGCTACTCAGGTATCATTATTATATCCTTACTGAATGGTGAGGCACTGGTATAGGCTTCTACACTGATGGAGAAACATTTGCCACTGCTTGAAAATTTTAAAACCATTTGTAAATGTTTTTAAAGCCACAGTCGACACTTTTGGTCATCAAGAGCAAGCCAACTCCACACTCTACCTATGACAGGATTCTTGTTGTATAGGACAATATACAGTAGAGTTTTGAAAAAATGCATATGAGATTGATAGGAGACCTGGTGCATTGAAGTCCACTTTCTGCTAGCGGCCAATTAGCAAAATCAAAGATGCCGTGGTGGCCCATGAGACACCCTCAAACCTGGAACAGTTCATCATGCTTTGTATCAAAATATAAACTAGCGGAACAGGAAGGTTAGCAACACAAAAATAAGTTCAAGACTAAAGCCAATGAATACTCAGCCCTTCTATGAAGAAGCTCCTTCTACTGATGTCAATAAGGTAGAGCTGATGGAACTTGGTGTGGTCCGGTGCCTAACCATAGCAGAGAGATGCCAATGGATGGAGCAATTCCTGAGCCTGTATTGCAGATCTAAATGACATCTCATGAGACAATATGAAGAATGTAATTCCTGGCCAGAAAACTCGCACACTTAGGGACGCTGTATCAGTAAATATATTCCCTTCCTATTTTCCTTCCATAAGTTTTCATCTGTTCCTGCCTTTATGTTTGGATAAGGAAGACCACACTGTCGCCACACAGGCTTTCATAGACCCTGGACATGTGTGAAACTTCCTGGATCAGTCATGGGCTTAACTAAATCACATCAGTGGATGGCAGACTAATGGGTTCTGGTCTAGTTTCATTGAAATCCACACCACTTTACATGGGCATTATCCATCATAACATTTTTGAAGCTACATGTTCACCTTAGTTTTCTTGTCATTCTAGGCCTCGCCTGGCTTCAGAGACATAACCCCTAGATGGATGGGCTAAGCAGAGCTCTAACCACTTGTGGTATGGACTTCCTGTCTACCTCTTACTGTTTCTATGGGTACAGTTCTGGCGATACCCCACAGAGATCCTAAGATGCTTTCGCCAAAGACTTTTTGGAATTATCCAAGAAAGAGGCAAACGCTATAGACCATGTAACTATCCTATTGATTTACTACCCAGCATTATACAAGCAAAGAATTGCAAAGACTTGAAAGGAATTGAGAAAGAAATTTCAAATTTAAGACCCAGCTAGCCGGGTAGGAAAAAAACATCTCCAATTCAGTAGAACCATTTGGAGCATGTACATCACGTAAGGACTACGGGACAATAGCCTTTTCACCAATCCTTTTTTCGACTAGGTTGTACCAGCCAATGGCTTCTGTAGGGATCCTGTGAAACTCACTGCTGTGCATGAATGGTTTTGTCCCTCTGCATTAATTGCACCCACATTGCAGAGCCAGGACATACAGCAGACCCAGCACCACAGAACATACCTTGTCACCCACACTGCACACCCAGGACATGTCCCATCACCCACATTGCAAACACAGGACATGCCCCATCAGCCACATTACACACCAGAACACTCCGGACTTACCCAAGCCAGCAGCAACAGCTTCCTGGCGTCTAGTGTAAGACAGCATGGTGGTCCCCGCACTCTCTGTAGTGCAGGAAGGTCACGTGACCTGAGTGCTCTAATGTGCGGTTAGAGCGAAAGGCAGCATGGGAACATGACACCATGCTGCTTGCTCACCTGCAAAGGGCTGGCCAGTGCCTCTGATGGCAAGCTCTTTTTTTTTTTTTTAGGGTGCAGCATTTTAGCCATCTTCCAGGCATACAAGGTCTTGTCTGCATCATGCTAAATACAGCACTGTGTGCATGTCTGTCATTATAAGGTCTAAATGTTGAAGAACTGAGCTCCAGGCATGCCTGATTTTAACTTGTGTGGTCACAAAATGTTGTGTGATGTCACATGACATTGCATAACCCGCCCTCTTTTGGATACACCCCCTCACATCCCATACAAGCATATTTCAATTTGCACTTTACATTATATATTTTCTCTCTTTTCAAAATTCGTACATAGCTCTTTCTAATGAAAAAGTTCTGCTTTTATTCTGTCTTCATTTTATATCTCCAAGTAAGCCAAAGAAAAAAAATTATATTTTAGCCTTTCAGTATTTTAGTCATTTTTCATTCTGTGGAAAACCTACTCGGTACACTCAACAGAAAATAATATATTTTTATTAAGAAGTACTAAATAGTGGCAAAGAACATGAATAACGCAATAGGATTTTTTTCCAAACACTTTGCGATAAATAAACAATATTATAATAATACACCTGAACCATACTTGCTAAGAACACAGAACTGAATGATACCAGTATACATTTAGAAGAACATTAAAAAAAATAAAAATAAAAGTGATACAAGCACTTAATGTGAAAAAAGTCTCTATGTTGCTTTAGCTGCGGTCTCAACACACTAGCCACAAAATAATGTGTATTTAATAAAACAGGACAAATTAAGCAAGAGTGTTGTGCATCAACTTATATAGCATCAAGTGAATAGAACACACAATAACAGAAAATGTATACTTTAGTACTTAAATGTATACACTTTATTTATATATGCAGTTACTGACCTTCCCAGTTAAACAAATACATACATGGAAAACAAATAAAAGGAGTACACTGCATAACACAACAAGATATAGGAATACTAATGCGTACCCTTCTGTATAGCAATCACTTTTAGGTGAGCAGACTGGCTGCTTACCAATTTAGGCCCAAGGAAACATTGATAGGGTTGCTGGCTGTCTGATGAGCCTGATCAGATGGTCTCACTGTGGGTGTAGTGTAATCAGGCCCGGACTGGCCATCGGGCACACCGGGCAAATGCCCGGTGGGCCGCGGTGGCCATGGGCCGAGGCAGGCGGGGAAGATCCCAACAGAGCACAAAAAAAAAAAAAAAACATACCTCGTTCCTGCTCTGTCCCCCGGTGCTCTGAAGGTGCGTGGCTGTGAGGGAAGCGTTGTGAGCTCCCCTCCAGCCGCGCGGTCAATAAAGTGTGTTGGAACTTTTTTTTCAAACAAACTTTATTGTTCCGCGCGGCTGGAGGGAAGCTCACAACGCTTCCCTCACAGCCACGCACCTTCAGAGCACCGGGAGACGAAGCAGCAAAGAGGTAAGTACTGGGGTCTGGGGAAGGGGGGGGAGGAGGGTGGCATAACGAGCATAATATATGGGCAATATCATGGCATATTGGGGGCAATATCCTGGCATATAACATGGCATATTGGGGGCAATATTCTGGCATATAACATGGCATATTGGGGGAAATATCCTGGCATATTACATGGCATATTGGGGGCAATATCCTGGCATATTACATGGCATATTGGGGGCAATATCCTGGCATATTGGGGGCAATATCCTGGCATATTACATGGCATATTGGGGGCAATATCCTGGCATATTGGGGGCAATATCCTGGCATATTGGGGGCAATATCCTGGCATATTACATGGCATATTGGGGGCAATATCCTGGCATATTACATGGCATATTGGGGGCAATATTCTGGCATATAACATGGTTTATTGGGGGCAATATCCTGGCATGTTACATGGCATATTGGGGGCAATATCCTGGCATATTGGGGGCAATATCCTGGCATATTACATGGCATATATTGGGGACAATATTCTGGCATATAACATGGCATATTGGGGGCAATATCCTGGCATATAACATGGCATATTGGGGGCAATATCCTGGCATATTACATGGCATATTGTGGGCAATATCCTGGCATATAACATGGAATATTGGGGGCAATATCCTGGCATATTACATGGCATATTGGGGGCAATATCCTGGCATATTACATGGCATATTGGGGGCAATATCCTGGCATATTGGGGGCAATATCCTGGCATATTACATGGCATATTGGGGGCAATATCCTGGCATATTACATGGCATATTGGGGGCAATATCCTGGCATATTACATGGCATATTGGGGGCAATATTCTGGCATATAACATGGTTTATTGGGGGCAATATCCAGGCATATAACATGGCAAATTGGGGGCAATATCCTGGCATATTGGGGGCAATATCCTGGCATATTGGGGGCAATATCCTGGCATATTACATGGCATATTGGGGGCAATATCCTGGCATATTGGGGGCAATATATATACATATAACTAATAGACAGCAAGACACCAGTATATTATATTTGTCATAATTATCCATTTGGTTTAACAAAAAAATAAAAATGGGCTGCTCAGTCTTAAATGCCCGGGCCTATTTTTTGTCCCAGTCCGGGCCTTAGTGTAATACAAGCCAAAAGGACCCTCATGTAACCCAAGACATGGAGGATCTTGCTTCCAAAGGACAGGTATTCTCCCACAAAGTTAAATATGGAAAAAAGAGGAACAGGAGTTAAAATGCACATATTCATTCAATCCCCAAAAAATATAGAATTACTAGTCTTATTTTTAGCCAAGGGGAAAAAGGTTACCCAAAAATTAAAAAGGAATTCACCAATTCTATAAAAAAAACTGGCAAAAAGAAAAAGAAAATCACTCAAGTATCTCTCATAAGCATCCGTCCTCAGTTGCTATTAGAGCCGGGATTTCATTTTAAGAAAAAAGGCATATGTTCGGCTTGCATAGTCAGCCAATCATAGTCTTTTAATCAGAAGCTTTTATTTTTAAAAATGAAATCCTGGGACCCAAAGGTTGATTTTTTTTTTTTAGGTGAATCGTCCACCCCACCTGTGCAAGGTAGAGGTAGGAAGGAGTAGGTAGGTAAATTATTTATTTTGATCAGATTCAAGGGGCTTTCAACAGCTCCAGTCCTGGGGGGAAATTATTTATTGTTCTATGGCCACTTCATTTTTTTATTGAGTCTGACCCCAAGAAGTTATTAATTTATTTTGTGAGGGGTCTGGGTGACAGAAGCAACCAGGTGGGGAACTGACGTGGAATTTGGCAATCAGAAAATAATTCCTGTGCATAAATGGTCCTTGACAACAGTATATATGGTTGGGGCTCTATGTCCCTGATGTGCCCCAAATCAGTCAGGAGTAGATCCTATAGATGTCATATTTATGGTAATATCATACCTCCTACATGTCCTTATTTAGGAAGGACAGTAATAATTTTGTATGGAAAATCCATTGCCCATCTTTCCTCCTCCACTGTTGTTCTTTTCTGGGAGCTCATGATTTTTGGTTTGTATAACTGTATCACAGAGCTTAAGAGCAATACATCTCACAATAAATTCTGTTTAAACTGCAGTTTTTATAGTCATTTGTAAAAATCAAATAATTTATTCTTATTCTAAATTACTTCTCATTTAGAATAAGATTAAATAATTACCATTTGGCCATTGCTGACTATTTTTTCCATTAAAGCACCCCCTTAATCACACCTTCAGCAACTCCCCCCAAAATAAAAGTGTCCCTCTTTGGCCATTTGAAATGTTGGAAAGTATGTACTAAGGATAGTGTGAATCTGATGCCAGGCTGAATGGCATACTGCTAACAGTTCACTATACAAAGAATCAGCCCCTTCTATCTTGATCTGCATAAAACCTTTGGAACCAGGGTTTTACGCCACATTATTAAAAATAACTGATACAAAATGGCCTGTAATTGTTTTTGACATCTATAGTGCTTTTGTTTTATACCAATAAACTGCAGATGAATGCTTAGAGGCTATTGTCATATCAAGACTTCAAATCTGTCATGTCTGCTACGGTTGTTTTCATTTCTTACTTGTCAGTTAATAACATGGTAAAATGAGCAAACACTCATGAAATGGCATATCTGCAGATTTGTTACTGAATTAGGTTAACCTGAGAACCTATTACAAAAAAATACATATACAGATGACTAATTTTGACAGGCCATTATCTTAAAGCTAGCTTTAAGGTCAAGGAAACTGCTGCCCTGTATTTTCAAGCATGTTTGTTAACTTAAAAGAATAGACTCACAGCAAAAGAAGAGGAGAAAGGCAAACCAGTGAAGTACCATATTTGCAAAATTGATATTGACTTTGTTTGCTTCCTTAAACGTCATGAGTAAGCTTATGTCTTGACTTAGCTTCAAGAATAAAAACGTGAGCATGTAGACAAATGCATTCCTCCCAACTTTCACCCCTGGGTTCTAACACTTTCTCCAAGATTGCAGAAGTTCCCATGAAGTGATGCTTGAATCAACTGCACATACCCAAGATCAGTAAAATCTGAGATTTGACCTTTTGGAGAAAATGCCCAGTTGCAGGCACCACACATGCATGAACAGCTCAACATTTCACACCACAAGTCTAAGATACCAAGTACTTCATTTCCCATAATGCCTCCTGCCTTCAATTGTACACAGTTTGATTTTTTAAAAACTATAAAGTATGTGTATAAATTTTGGGGGAAAGTGCTTTTACTGCACCTTTTAACAGAAAGTATAATATAATGGACTGCATAATGGGGAGTCAGGGGGGCTCACCAGTGACATCCCTGTCCCGCTCTTCTTCCCAGTGTCACCTCTGTCCCCACTCAATGAAAGATGTGTGATTGGTCATTAAAAAAGATTGAAGCCTTGACATGGTGTTACTGCTCACATTGTTTTTAATGTGCCAATTCAACCAATTTGAGTGTCTGTAAAACTTATGTGGTTAACCATAGTGTTCTATTATTTGAATCATCAAAGAAAAAATTAACTTTTACACCCCACACTTCTTCATGTCACTCTCAACAGGCTAATATGATCATATATGTGTTTAAAGTGGTTGTGTTTATGATGGGTTTATTATTTTAAAGATGTGTGTATGGTTACTTAACCTATTTTTTGCAGCTTCTTTTTATAGCTGTTAGTCAACCCTCCATTGGGCACCCTTATCTGTAAATTTGTTTATTTGTTATTAATTTATCTAGTCTAACTATCTTCTCAAGTCAAGCCTTTTTATTATTTTGGTACACTGTATGTTTCATTAAATTTGGAGAGGGCGATGATACCTTGTTACTTGTGGAGGATGGGCTGTGAGTAACATTGTTCTGGCCATGACGCTTCCCCTTACCAATAGGGTGACCACATTTAACTTCTGCCATTCAGGGACACATTTTATAATAAATTGTTAGGAAGCCTTGAGAACCATTTTAGACTGTATAATATATTTATAATACATACCTAGTTACCAGACAGGCAGTTTGAGAACATTTAACTCTCTCTAATTAACAGACAGGCAGTTTGCGAGCATTTAACCAACCCTAATTACCACACAGCCATATGCCCTTGCGGGATACAGGTGCAGACAGTAGAATGGTCAAATAACAAGCCGGGTGGGGGTAGCCAGAGAGGATGTGTAGTGAAAATGAACAAGCCGGGTCAGGAGTCCAGAGGTAAGCAAAGTCCAGAAAACAAGCCAGGTCGGATCACAGGTACAGCAAGAGAATCCAAATAAACAAGCCAGGTCAGGGAGATAGAAAGCAGGGAGAATCCGGAAACAAGCAGGTTCAAAATCACAGAGAACAGGAACAAAACACTGGGTACAAAGCTTAGTGAATAGCCAAGCAATTTGAATTAGGCACGCTGCTGTTTTAAAGGCCTAAAGGGCCACCCCCGTGATGTGTAAGAGGTGTTTCTCCAGCTGCCCATCTCCATGGCGACGCAGGAGACACAAAAGGAAGTGCAATGTGGTGCGTGCAAGCTAGGATCCACTGACATGTGTGCGCTACCAATGAAACTGAATGGATGCTGCTGCCTGATGGATGAGGAATGGGGCTCCTGAGATTGTGTGCATGAAGGGACTTTCACCAGTGGGGATGGGTACCATGCCACGGAGAAACTGGGACATGGACCTTACACATAGTCTCACTCACACATACACGGATACACACACAAAGTCTTTCACTTACACAGACACACATGCTTACACACACAGACACTCAGTCAGAGAGAGAGAGGTTTTGTTTTCTTATCTAGTGCAGGCAGGCAACTACAGCTTTGCGCTCCGTGTGAAGAAGGGACTGAGCAAATCAGGAGAGGCTTCTGAACTCTCCACCAATCAGGATAGTTGGGATGTGTCACTTGATTGGCATTGACCTCCTTCTTTCTGAGCTCTCAATCCAGAATATTGCAGGAATGTCACAGGCTTTTTAAGATGCAAGATGGGTACCGGTCTTGAACTCGCTGTCATATGCATGGCTCTGGCTGTGACAACCACATTAGTACACCTTTCAGATATGTGATCACAAGAACAACTGGGCAGATTCTTATTTATGTATCCTGAATACACTTACCTTGCAGACTCTATGTTTATTTTTATCCCTTCTTAAAATCTGTGCTTTCTTTTTCTGTGAGACTCCACTGTTTAGTTATCTCCTTTTTTCTATAATGTTCCTTTTTTTGTAATACCATGGCAAGATTTACTGTCACGGATATTTTTTTATATTTTGAAGGGCTACTAGTTTGATAGTTCATTGTCATTAACTTATATTATTTTTTCTTCCTACACATATGCTATTGATGTTAACATATACAACAAAAAATACACTTTATTTCAAATGTTTTTCCTTTATTTTAGGGACATAATACATATACATATAATAAAGGTATTTTGAATCTTCAGAGTGTGCTGGAAAAAAACACATCTCATAACAAGCTTAGCAGCCTAATATCCTTCACTTCAGTCCCTTACAAATATTTGAATTGTATAGGATATTTTGTAGACCCTTGGTCACAAATAATTAAGTCTCCTGCTAAGAGCTATTAGGTCAGGCATATTGGCACAACTGTGTGAAATAATGATTTTGTATTTAGATGAGTAATATAATAAGAAAAAAACAGAGTTGGGATAGAGGTGACACTCTGGAGCAGAGGGGTACAAGGGTGACACTGGGGAGCATAGCAGGGTCAGGGGTGAAACAGAGGTGACACTGGAGAGCAGAGGAAGGATAGTGGTGAACCTGGGGACAGATCTGGGTCAGGGGTGACAATGAGGAGCAAAGAGGAACAGGGGTGACACTGGGGAGCAGAGTGGGGGCAGGTGGACACTGGGAAGCAGAGCGAGGGACAGTAACACTGGAGAGTGAAGTGGGAACAGGTGTTACACTGGGGAGATCAGTGGAGATGGAGGTGACACTGGAGAACAGAGCGGGGACAGGAGTGACACTGGATAGCAGAGGGGAACAGGGGTGACACAAGGGAATAGAGCAGGGACAGTGGTGACACTCAAGGGGAGTCTCTGCACCCCCATTATATTATACCTTGTGTTAAAAGGTGTAATAAAAGTAAAAAAAAACTTGTCCCCAACTTGCAAAGCATTATAATGTCTGTGTAACTGCTGCCTGTCCATAATTAGTTAATTGTAGATGACGTTAGCACTCTGTTCTATAGAGTAATACTGTATGTACTGTGTGTACAGTAACTTGACTTCAGTTTTGTAAAAGAAATGCATGATGTTAGCACTTTAACAATGAGTATAATGGCATGAAATGTTGCTGGGCCCTTCGGAGTTGGTAGGGTTAACCCCCTTGGTCTAAACACTGCATTCAGGTTTTAAACAGATTACATAACGTTGGAGGTGGAGGCATTATGGGAAGTGTAGTTCTCAGTATCTCACAGACTTAACGTGTGGAATGAGCAGTTGTTCATGCATGTGTGGTTCCTGCTATTGTACATCTTTTTTCATAACACATGTATTTCCAGTGCCCACAGCTTGCACCCACAGTTGCCCAGCAGCCAGACTGCACACATAGGACTTTCCCAGTAGCCAAAAGGTTTTCTGAAAGGGTGTATTGCTGTTGACAATCATTGGTGTAAATGGTGTAAATCGTTTTTTCCACTGTTTTTTCCTGGGACATGAAGTGCTGGTAAAAAAAGATTGTTAGTTCAGCTTAACTGCCCCAAAGTGAAAGAGAACCAGGCAGAGGAAATAGAATGATTTTGAACCAGCATGTTGGACACTAGAATAAAAGAAGGAAGGAGCACAGAAGTTAACAAAATATATAAGTATTCAGTGCCTAAAAGCAATGTGATCATTCAGTGGAAAAGCACACAAAATTTTTGAGGCAATACTTATAGGTGGGTGGATACAAATACATTTGATTGAAGGTCTCAAGTAGAGATGGAGGTACCCAAATTACAGATAGAAAATAGAAAATACAATAGTGTTTCTCTGATAGCAAGGAATCTTCTTTGATATGATGAATGAAGGAATTATAGTCACAAAAAAGGAGCAGTATACTGCTCTCTTAACACGTATGAATAAGGTCCCCATGGGTCTCTGTGGGGGGACTATCGGTTTTCTCTGGGTATTATGCTTGCTTCTCAGAACATGTGCATCAGACCTTACAATAGAGAAAAAGATTCCACAATAGTGGTAACAAACTTTAATACACAAAAAAAGAAAGGCTTACTTTAAAAAATGTGAGTACAATCGGGTAACTCACAAACTGCGCTGTGTCGGATAAAACCGACTGACCACACTGAGGGAGGAGGACTTGATAGCAGTTTGGATATCTGCAAAGGCAAAAAGCTGCAGGTCAAAGAAATTTGTCTTTAGACCCTTAGTTCTGTGTTGTCATCTGGCTGGTCAGACTCTGAATATGGAAGTCACAGAGAAGAGGGGGCATGTCATACACATTTTGCCTGGTGTGGCTTCTTCATGTGTAAGCCCCCTCCATCGCAAAATCCTTCTTTTATACCGTTGACAGACCTTTTCTCCATTTTAAAGACTTAATTACTCGCATTCTGGCGTGGAGCTGGATCTCATGTGTCTCTTATAATCTGAATATAAATGCTGCCTATTGTCCAAAATCAATCACACATATAGATAGAAAAACGCAGTATTTCATATCACACAGTTTATTATATCAATAAATAAGACATATACCTATTAAAACCTTATACAATGTATGAAACATTGTACATTTTTTCATCTCTAAAGTGGGGTTATTTGCAAGTTTTTTATATATTGATATATAAACTGTCTTAAGTTTTCTGTTACACGCCTCCAGATTCTGATCTACGTTTAACATCACTATTCCGCCCCCCGTAAAAAACTTGCAAATAACCCCACTTCAGAGATGAACAAAAAAGCTTAACTGCACTATTGGATAGGGGTTACACATCAGGTATTCTCAAAAAAAAGAATATCAGTTCTTAATTGTCACACATCCAAAAATTCCCATCTTCTATATACTACCAAAGATACATAAAGACATTAAGAATCCATCAGGGATAGGGAGACTGCTCTTCCAGATGTTTATAATTGATGGCATCAAAAAGATTTTAACTAATAATATTTTTTTATCTGCAGCTACAATGGACTGCTATGGGCACTAGCTTATCCCCCAGTTACGCAAACCTATACGTCTTTCTGGGACAAGCAATTTATTCATGGGTTGTGTTTGTGGAGGGTGAACCTAGTCCTTTATGTAGATTACATTTTTCTTATTTGGAAGGGCAGTGAAGAGGCCCTGTTACTTTTTTACAACCACCTTAACACCAGTGATTGGAATATTAAACGCACCATGTAGCACAGCAAAAATAGATCGAATTTTCTTGATTTAGAAATCTACATAGAAAATAATGAAATTAAAACAAAAACATATTTTAAGAATGTATATGTCAACAGTTATATCCGTTTTGACAGCGGACATTTTTCTCTGTGGCTTCAGTTTTTGAGACTAAAATGAAATTGCACTGAGAAAACGTTTTTTTTTGTTAACAAGATAACAAATTACGTAAACATATTATTTATGTTATTTATGATATATTGTACAAAGGTTTTAATAGGTATATGTCTTATTTATTGATATAAATAACTGTGTGATATGAAAGAATGCATTTTTTCTATTTATATATGCAATTGATTTTCGACAATGGGCAGCATTTATGTACATCTATTTCTCTATTGTATGGTCTGATGCACAATTGTATTTTCTATTTTTTATACGTATTTTGGGTACCTCCATCTCTAATTGAGACCTTCAATCAAATTTATTTGTGTCCACCCACCTTGACTCAAAAATTGTGTGTGCTTTTCCACTGAATGATCAGATTGCTTTTAGGCACTGAATATTTATATATTTTGTTCATTTCTGCGCTCCTTCCTTCTTCTATTCTTCTATCTCACTAAAGTGGAAATAGAGGTCTTTTTCCACTTGGAAGTGAGCTGCGTTTAACAAAGTAAATAATATAAAATATTTGATATTTTCACAGTAGTGCCTAACACTTTAACATATTCCATGTTGGACACTGTCACTGTCACTGTGTGACAGATCACTTGTCACTGGGTATTAGATGTGGCTTGCAAAGTCATTTATTAGTGATTCACATAACAGAAGCAACTTCATAAGTGCATATTAATGATATGAAGTACCTCATAGCATTTTCGTCCATTCGTCCGAAAAACGAAGAACAAAAATGCTAAGCTAACGAAAGCCGAATGAACGAATGGTT
Organism: Pelodytes ibericus; assembly: GCA_036172795.1. NCBI lineage: Eukaryota > Metazoa > Chordata > Amphibia > Anura > Pelodytidae > Pelodytes > Pelodytes ibericus. The sequence goes on from CM069859.1 coordinate 112,221,685, forward strand.
AATAAACGAAAATCATTCGTTCATTCGTCCATTCGTAGTACTATTGCAATAATTTTATGAATGGAGACTCTGTCCCCGTATAGTTAAATGCCCACAGCCTATAAACCGAACGTTCGGTTTATAGGCTGTCGGCTTATGGAATACATGTATTCCTATTGCTATTCTATAAACCGAACGTTCGGTTTATAGGCTGTCGGCATTTAACTATACGGAGACAAAGTCTCCATTCATAATTTTATGAATGGAGACTCTGTCTCTGTATAGTTAAATGCCGACAGCCTATAAACCGAACGTTCGGTTTATAGGCTGTCGGCTTATGGAATACATGTATTCCTATTGCTATTCTATAAACCGAACGTTTGGTTTATAGAATAGCAATAGGAATACATGTATTTCATAAGCTGACAGCCTATAAACCGAACGTTCGGTTAATAGGCTGTCGGCATTTAACTATACGGAGACAAAGTCTCCATTCATAATTTTATGAATGGAGACTCTGTCTCCGTATAGTTAAATGCCCACAGCCTATAAACCGAACGTTCGGTTCGGTTTATAGACTTTCGGCTTATGTAATACATGTAATCCTATGGCTATTCTATAAACCGAACGTTAGGATTACATCTATTCCATAAGCCGAAAGTATATAAACCGAACGTTCGGTTTATAGACTTTCGGCTTATAGAAAACATGTAGTACTATTGCCTTTCTATGAACCGAAGGAGAGCCCCATTCATAAGAATTTCTTATGAATGGGGCTCTCGTTCGGTTTATAGAAAGCCAATAGTATTACATTGTATTCTATAAAACGAACAAATAAAAATTAACGAAACGAAAATAATGAACGAATTTCGTCTGAAACTAATGCAGTAATGAACGAAATTAGTTTTAGACGAAATAAATAAATTTTTCGTCCGAATAGACGAAAACTAAACAAAAATGTTAGTTTTGCACATGTCTAGTTTCCATAGAGGGACTAAGCTGGCAATTTATATACTGTACTAGCATTGTGAATAAAAATGAGTTTTAGCTGCCCTTTTGTGTATAGCCATTAAGTACAGAAGCAATTGCTGGATAAAGCAGCAACAATTTAAAGTTGCTAATGCAGATTGTGTGCTTTGTTTTTTTTAAATAATAACACAAATGTCTCCGTAGTCCCATTTGTCCACTTTTGTAAAATGTGACACAAAAACATTTAAAAGTCAAAACCTAGTTACAGGCACTATACTTGAAATTCAGTATGGAAATGTTCACACTGTAATATGCTTTTTACATTTCCTTTAATGATATTTGAATTTTGCTGTTTGTTCAAGTTCTTCTAATTACAGGTCATTTACTCATTTTGCCAAACTTTCCATTTAAATTACAGTACGTGTTTTGCTAGGGAAGTGTGCTGCAAAATGGTACAAAAGATAATCACATTTTTATTGACATTAGGGAGCACATATTTTTTAGAGATACAGATTAGCTTTAGATAGTATGGCTATGAAAAACATCTTAAAAGCAATCCATTTAAGACTATAACTGCTCAAATAAAAACATATGAATTTGTTCACTAAAATCAATATTTTTGGGATATTTTGGTGGAGATGAGAGCAACTCAACAGATTCAACATTCCCACATAGCTCCACCTCTACTTCAAAACATGCTATTTACAAAGCATAATTTCAAGGTTGAGATGTTGTGAGCACAGGCAAGTTGAAGATTGAGTGAGGCGTCATGAGTTGGTTGAGTATGGAGGTCAACTTGGACTCTAAATCATGGTTTGCTTCCCACTATTTTAGTGGGAGAAGAAATTACAATAGCGTTTTTTTGAGACTAAAGGGTTCACCAAATATGTGCTGATATTCAGCCCTGAAATTGTGACTCCAAAGTCCAGACTAATTTGGGGCAAATCAAGAAATGAATTACTGCCTACTTTGCCCATTGTGCCTCCTAATACATTCACAATTCAGAAATCATAGCTGATTCCACACTGATATCTGCTAAAACAAACACAGCCTCAAAATCCTGAATGTATCCTATGGGAGATTTAGCACAATAAAAAATAGCCCAGAAAATAATCTATAATTCAACCGAAATAAACCAAACCATCCATAGGAAATAGGCCCAACTTTAAGAAATGTATACAAAATATTGAACTTACAGCCAGTCACTATTGAGGAATGTGAGCATAAATGCTGACCACATGGCAAGACCACCATTTAACAGCAAGATATAGAGCCAACATGCCTATTAAAAAAATCAGCATTTTCAAATCCAGGGCAGAGGGAGACCAGGATACTGGTAGCAGAGGAGCCAGGAAAGCAAGAGAAAAGTGCAATGCCATAAGTTTTTTTTAGCAGGGTGGAACCTGACACTGGTCAGGAAACTGTGCCAGCACCACAAATGGGTGATAGGGGCAGCAACCAAGAAGTCAAACCAGAGGAGGAGGAATGACATCTGGCAGAAGGTTGTGGGTTATGTCAATGAAGTTGGTGGGAACAACTGCTCCATAGAGGTGGTGAAAAAAAGGTAACTGCATTGAACATACTCATACACCATAGGACACATGTAAAATTGCACTAAATACATAGCTCACACACCTGTAGATGCTATAACACATGTAAGAACTGTGTCAAGGATAACACATATTAAAATGGCTGCCACATGCATTGTTGTGCTTGGCTATCAGCAGTGTCATGATCTCACAGCCCTTTTAATAGCCATTCAACTCGGCACATATACCATGTATCTATATTCCTTGTTATTTCACAGGCGATCGTCAATAACAATGACTGCTGAGAGAAAGATTATATTATGGCATTCATGTAGGGATGTCCATGTGAAAAAAAGCAGTTTAAAATATTTTGTACACACAGAAAAGGTGGTAGGTGCGCTCAGTAACCCCCACCAAAACAAATAGCAATAAGGAATGCTAATATTTGCCTGAAGTGATGATCACTCTTATGCAGATGGTAAATAATCAAGGAACATATGCAAAAGAAAAAGAAGAAGAACACAAAGCATAGAGTAGCACAATTTTAACTTTCAGGGGAAAGTGGTAAATATAAGCTGTTGCACTCACAAAGCTTTCATGATAAATAGAGTTCATCAACTGCAGGCTAGGTTCATCATCTGCAGGCACTCTTTTCCTCTTCCTCAAATAATTTCCAGTAGTGTATAAGGAGAAAATAGCAGGAGGTAGTGTAAGTATACAAAATACAAAATTTATTAATAAAAACAAGTAGTATCTTACATGAATTGCTCCAGATGAACAGCTCAGCAGTAGCTCTCTGAGGGTCAATGCAGAGAGAATAAATGGCGTGACGCCAGAGGAAGCCTTCATTAAGGCGAAACGCGTCCGTGGGACCTGTACTTTTTATCTGCAAATAGCCACCTTTGGCTTCATCTTTGGATCTGTAAAGACTTCCTTGTTTTTACACGTTTTTATTATTTTTGTATTTATTCTCTCTGCATTGACCCTCAGAGAGCTACTGCTGAGCTGTTCATCTGGAGCAATTCATGTAAGATACGACAAGTCTGGTAAATGTTTTTCCAACATGGATGGGTCTATTCACTAAAATTAGATTTGAAGGTTGACTTTCATTTTGAGACTAAGTAAAATTTGGCAACCCAGGTTCAAATCTACCCCACTAACATGTTCACACTATATACTATAAATGAATGTTGAGACACACATATGGTTTAGTTTTACTTCATTGAGTCATTTGTTTATTTTATTAAAAAGACAATCTAGTACCCAAATTCACTTTGGTGCAAGTGGAAGACTACTGCCTGAATAGTGCACAGGCTTTTTTCCTGTGTGATTTGATGCAGGCATTCTGAATAAATAACATTTTTAATATTCTACTCAAGCCCTCCCCTGCATCATATCCAACGGGTACTGCCACACTGATTCTGTGTAGGCACTGAGCATGTATCAGTTTTGTTTCATTTAGTCGCTTCCTCTGGTGCTCTGCTGGTGGAATAGAATACATTGTGAGGAACCTAAATGACCTTGCTCTTTTACACATAGGATCTCTTAACAGTGCAACACATTATCCAATGACATCACTAGAGAAACAGAAAAAAAGTAAATTACTTTTAATCAGCTAGTGTGGGCAGTCCTGGTTTCTTGCAATCTGCTGTAATTTCACAAATTCATCGAAGTGTAAGATTTTCATATTTTAAGCAATGCAAAATGTAAAATATGCATTGTAAAGTACTTTGAATGTACTTTCATAAGCATTAACATTTGGAAGATGCAATTTTGGGCAATAGACAGTGCCTTTAAGTCTTTTCCCTTTCCGACTGTTGCTTAGCTTTCAATAAAATTGTATCATCAATAAGCATCTTTACTAAATTATTTTCACTTTTCAGTGGTAATAAAAGTGGTGTCATCAATCGTAAGAGGGTCTCAGGTATGCCAATGAAAAAGCAATGACTGGAAAAGCCACATAAGCTTTTAAATATTGTGTTCCATGTTAAGATCTTCTTTCAGCTTCTTTCACAGTCTGTGTTTCAGAAAAAAATGAGCTTGAAGATTACACTGTCAAATCAAAAGAAGTTAATGTTTATGTGTTATAGCCAAGAGCCTATAATTCATATAATAAAAATGCCTTGTTCTGACTACTAATCCGAATGGCACACCATTCACCTTTGATATGCACAGAGGACTGTCTGTTCATCTTAATATACAATGTGCCGAATATAGTATAGTTCTGTGAAATAGCTTCAATAGATTAATTGCAGTATAACAGATGAAGAAGATTCATTCTCCGATTCTAAACAACTATTTGACATGACTGTCTAATGTCAATAAAAACATAGATTGTTCTGCAAGAAAAGTTATGATATTTTAAAATTTGGAAAATGGACTTTTAAATTAACCTTTGCAACTCAAAGATATAAAGGTTTATTCACAAAAAATAAGCTGTTGTAAGTTGACAAATGAATAAAAAAATACATAGAAAATAGAAAAAATATTTTGATTTTGCTATTTTCTTTGCTTAATTATTTTTTTTATCTCTGTTTTGTAAACTGGATTTCAGTTCACTGTTTAGTGTTTAAACTCTGAATGTAGGTTATATTATGACTGAAAACAAAATATAGTTTCTATGTTTGACCATTGAGATACAGCATAATACACACATTTTAATGAATGTTTTGTTTACTTCTTCTTTGTGCATTCTATACAACCTTGGTAAGTGTACACTTTGTTTATGCTGTGACTATAGAAATAACAAAATACAAATCTATTGTTAGCAGAATTGCTCATTTGAGAATTAAAGCTAATTTTCTAATTATTTCTACAAAATGAATGCTTTCCTTTTAAAATATATTTGGATACTTATTCTGTCCTGAAAATAGTTTTTTTTAATAATATTGAAAGCCATCTTTAACAAAGGGCAGAAGGGGCAGCTTTATTTGTGGGAAAATCGAGTACTAGAAAAATAAAGCATAACGTATACAACTGGGATGTTCTTGTGAAGCATCCTCTGGCTATGCTTCATTTTAACCTTCACGACAATGGACGTATCAGGCACGTCCAGCTGGGAACTCCGTTTCCGACAATGGACGTGTCTGACACATTCTGAGGTGAAACGAGCAGTTTTCGCGATCAAGATCGTGAAAAACGCTCTGATGGTGCTAGTATATTTCCTCAATGTCGAGGCAATATCCAGCACTGAAATTTGGTCTCTGGGGCGCCCACTATCACCCCACAGAGAGATCATGGGCACCATATTGATGTGGGCAGAACTTTGGACATAAAAACAAAAATTCACTTCCGTTGCTCTGAATATGTTGCTTGACTGCCCCTAGAGCAGTTAATTAGCTTAAAACCAGGATTAAGGTTAGATTAGCTGTTAGGGTTAAAATTAAATTAGGGTTCGCATAAGGGATAGGGTTAAAATTAAATTAACATTAAAATATATTAAGGGATAGTATAAGGGTTAGATTTGGGGTTAAATTTAGGGTCAATATAGGAAAAAACAAAAACACTATTTTTAGTTTTTGCCCCATTACCCGCAAAAAAATGCAGAAAAACATGGAAACATGCATATTTCTGAACTCGGGACAACATTTAGAAACTATTTAGATGGGGTCTTTTTTAATGATTATATTTGTGTAAATTATATTTTAGGTCAAAGTAATAAAAAGTTTTATTTTTTTATTTTTCATCATGTTTTATGATTTCTTTGTAGTAAATTATAAGATATGATGAACATAATGGTATCTAATGAAAACCTTCTTATGACGATAATAACAACATATAATTTGTGTGGGTACAGTATGTGAGAGAGAAGAAAATGACAGCTAAAAACAACCATGTAAAAACAGCGCTTGTCACCAAGGGAAAGTCAAGGTCAAAATGTCTTGTCACTAATGACATGAACTTTAATTAAAAGACACCGAAGGGTCTACTCATTATGCACCAATCCATCACAAATTTTATTTGGATCATGCTTAATAGCCTAATCAAACAAATCCACAAATTGTGGCTACTCAGTATCTCTTAATTCTGGTCCTAATTGGGAGTTTGGGCCATTTGGAAAGCAAAGCATTTGAGGTTTTAATATTGGGACATTTTTGCCATAAAAATCCATAGGTGTTTGGCTACTAAATATACCCTGGTCATACCCTAACAGGGTCCTAATTTGGCTAAAATTTTGGGCATTCCAATTTTCCCGGGGTCGGGAGGTGCTGGCCATATAAAAAGAAAAGAATGACCCCGGTCCTATTCAAAATTAGGTGGGGCTCGGGTTAGTAGGCCTAAAAGGGGTGGGAGTCAGTCAAATGGCTCCCAGTTCCCCTTTATACAGGTTCAGGGTAATTAAGCAATTGGGGATGTGAGCTGGACAAATGCCCCCATCCCCTATAAAATACATCAGGGGTCAGGGCAAGTAGCCCTGGACCTTCCCTATAATAACAGCCGTATATACTGTAATCTTTCTGATGTGGAAGATAGGATCCGCGATGCAGATATGAGAACAGACACTCTCTAATAGACAAGACATATAGTGAGGATGTTTCACCTTAATGGTAACACACCTTTGGTTGAGCCGCGGATGGTTAGCCACTAAGGACTTAAAAACCCCCACCCCACTGAAATGCTAAAAGAGAGGAGGTCTGTACTGTAATACACCAGGCAATAGTAACGCTGAGTTACTGGAACAGGATAATATACAGCAGGGAGGTCAATGCAGGCTGAGGTCAACACAAATAGAATACTGGATAATCAGGAGGTAGGCAAGGATCGAGATAGGCAGCAATCAGGATAGTCAGAACAAAACTGGGTCATACCAGGAAATCAAGACGATAAGGATAAGGCAAATAGAATGGTGTGGAACAGGCAGGAGTCAGGACTGTCAGCAAACAATAGAGAAGTCAGGATACAAGCAAAAGTTCAGCAACAGGAATCAAAAATCAATAATAATGCTAGTGAGGCTGAAGACAGCACTAACACAGGCAACTGGCTGTTGGAGAACTGAGGTTTAAATAGCCCTGCAGTGATTAGGTGCAGCCCCTGGGCAGAGTTTGCAGGGAGGAGGAAAGGTTTACAAATAGCCCTGTACTGGGCTTCAATAATTACCTTGTTAAATGTGTATTGTGGTGACGCCCACTACCTGTTTGCTCTGCAGGAAGCGACGTCTGCCTGGCTGTGCATTTGGTTCTCTCTGAAGGGCGTCCGGAGCAACGGTAAGTGACATATACTACATTGGGGGGCAGAGATTCTTGCCCTGACTCCCATATAATAACATAAGGTGTCTAAAAAACATAAGTGCACACAGAAGCCATAGTGCAGTATGGTTTCTAACAATGAAAAGTAGAACCCCACCTCCTACAGGAAGTACTCACAAGATGGTAGCAAAATACTAGCAGTCAGGGACATATAATCTCCAACTGAGTAAGAAGAGTTCTTTGATCGCTTCAAAGATGTTAGGCTCAATATGCACTGGTCCAAATAGAAACTCCACACCAACGTGCTACACAGAAAGGGTGGACATGACATAATGGGAAGGGTTAATTAATTTTTTATGGCATGGCTTGGGGGAATTTGACCACCCACAAGACTCCGCGGTGTGTGTCTATTTTATTAAATGGTGTCCAGGGCCTTATGGTCTCTGTTTCTATTTATTATTTTGTGTCCCCCAATGTATCTGTTTACGTTTTGTGATGCTGGCTGTTCTCTACTGTTTAGCATATCAAATTGAGTGTTTTATGTTATATTTTTTGTTATTTATGTTATATTTCAGTTGCTTCATAGGGCCTTGGAATGTGGAACCTCAAGCTACCAGGGGAGTGCATCTGCACCGTAGCTCCTGAACTCGGGCGCTCCGGGTTCCATGCCACCTGGACCCCTGCGTTACAGTTCCACTATATTATTATTATTTTTTTATATATTTGATCACTGTTTTATCCTTTATGGTTATTATATTTATTGTCCTTTTCTATTGTTAGCTTTAATTTATCTGTTCAATTTATAGACTTGTCTGACAGCATTATTTACATTATTGAGCTTGATTTATTTAGTTTATTTGTTTAGTTTAGTATTATTTCCCCCTTATCACATATGTTTTATTATAAGTATTCATAATTGTGGAGTAACATATGTGCATAATTTCCAATATTTTTCATTAAACCTTATTGATGAAATGTCAGTAGATGTCAAATTTAGCTATTTCCATTCTCACATCACAACTTGGAATGGGACACGCTCAGTGTAATTAAAAATATACATTTTGAGGATTAAGACTACATCCAATAAGAGATGAGACTGGTCTTTAGAATAAGGGATTTAACTTTCAACATTAGCATGTATAAAGGAATACATGTATATTTATACAACTAGTTGAACATTGTTATAAGCTGTGACTGGATAGTTGTTTGGTTATTTTAAAAAGGGAATACTGTCAAAAAATCATCTTTCTTTAATGTTTTGTTTAGAAAATATAATTTGTTATGCAGAGTAAAAAACAAACAGTAGGGATTTGCTTACTGAGGGCTTCAAAGGGTAAGTAGTCTGTCGCTGACAGAAGCACGCTCTTATGATTCTACCAGAAAAAAACCTTCACAGAATAGCCTTTCCTTATTCATTTATTGGTCTGCTACAGTATTTGTTTGACAGCCTATGCCCACAAGCAGACATGGAGGAGAGCAAGTGTCACAGTGCTAGTTATGTAATCTACTATATATGTGATGTTTTTCAAACAAAACATGATAGAAATCAAAATAGAGCCAATGTATTAATAGCATTAACATTTTGGCATAGAGTGTAAATTTGGATAGTTGATTGGCCTGCCAGCATACACCTTCCTGTAGATTATAACTGTGAAATGAAAGCTACGTTGTGATTGGCTGATTTGCAAATACAATTCAATCCCCACACCTCACCACTGGTACATGATAAAATGATAAATTCAACATGAATGTATTACATTACCTCTAAATATGTGCATGGGGTGTCCTTCCAAACCCTGTACAACCAAATTAACCCCACATATAAAAAGTCTTAGAACCACCATGTCATGGTAAGTATAGTTCAGCACCACTTGTCCTGTGGTGTTTTAGAAAAATGTAAAAAAAGTTTTAAATGTTTTATTAGTTAGTACAGTTGATTGCAATTTATAACAGTTTATTACAATATTACCCTGTTTTTGTAGTCATGCTGACAAATAACTGTTTCACATTACAAACAGATATCACTCAAAAAAGTCAAATATTTGCCTCAAATATTATTTTAAAAGTAGGATCATGTGCAAACCAGTTCTATGAGATAAATATATTTTAATATAATAGAATAATAAAAAAAAAGTTCTATTGTATGTACCAATAGTGGCAAAGGTTCAGCGGGTACAATACGGTAAATAAGGAGTGAATCTCAAATGAACAACCAATCAGAATGATTGTATCATGATCTTCTAATTTCGGTAGAGTCAGTATTTTACTCTGGAAAAGGGTTTAATGGTAAAAGGAAAGAGAAGAAGATGTGTTTGTATATACAAAGCAGAATTATCTCTGAACTGTGAAAACAGTAGAATTGTGTTAAAAATGACAGCACAGCAATCAGATGTGTTTGATTTATCCTACTGAAGTAGAAGTGTGGAGAGGAAGAAAGTAAAATGGTCTGAGAAAACAGTATAATAAACAACATCCAGCATTGAGTGTTTTTGAAAATGATGAATTTTTTTTTCTACATGTATAATAACACCACTTTATTTTTTCAGACTGAGTTGAATCAAAGAGTAAAATACAAAAAACAGGAGGAGCACGCAAAAATACCATGTATCACCAATTTATTTATACAAATGAATAATAGCATAAGAATGCATACATGCATACATGGGGGACCCCATTCATAAGAATTTCTTATGAATGGGGACTCTAGTTCGGTTTATAGAAAGCCAATAGTATTACATGTATTCTATAAGCCGAAAGTCTATAAACCGAACAACGTTCGGTTTATAGACTTTCGGTTTATAGAATACATGTAATGCTATTGCTGTTCTATAAGCCGAAAGTCTATAAACCGAACGACGTTGTGTACATAGAACAAGTCTGAGAAAGAGACAGAGAGATCCAAAACAAAACCATGCACTCACGGGATATTTTTTAATCTAGTAGTCAATATATTATGTAACAAACATCGACATTTCAGTCCTCTTAGAAACCACTATCAAAACTTGGTCTGACCAATATTTTACTGAACAAAAAGTGTCAACCAGGAGGAAGCACAAATACATTTTGAAAACAAAGTCTCGTTATTTTTCATGCATAAAGAATAAATATTGTTATACTCTACATTCTTATTACTATTTAGGTGAGGGAGTCCTTTAATTGTATGCTGCAAATAAAGATTCACAAGGTTATAAATCATAATACCTTTGCACATTCAAAGATTATGTTGATATGAAAATGGAGATAATAGAGCAGACAGCAATGTAGCATTACATCTTACTGGAGATAATGATAAAGTTTAATTAAACAAGAGGTACTTTAAAAAAAATGCATTTTGCAACCAAGCAAAACTCTAGGTCAAGTGACTCTTTCAGTGCTTTTAATTTTGATTAAAATATTACAAGAGTGAACCAAATAATTGCAAATAACTGTAGGATTATCCTGAATTCTGATTTTGAGTATGAATCAGTTTGGCATGAGTGATATGCTCTCCAAATAAATGTGTTTATAACATAAAAAACAGCTGTTACAATTTCCATAAAAGTGAAAAAAATGAACTATATACAATAAGGTAGGGTCCACGGATGAGAGAACATTTAGTAAACCACATTCCCTACAGGTAGAAACTTTCTTATGTGCAATAATGATGACTTGTGATTACTTGCATTTATCATGATAGAAAGAGTCTTCTTACTTATTTGCACCAACAAGACATCTTTTGGATGTTTTGTTTGACCCAGAGTCTAAATTCCCTGTATTATGTTTCATGTTACATAGGTATTATATTTTTTCATTCTGTTTTCTTTTGTATATTTAGATCCTTTTATCACTCAATGGATTACTCGATGGAGTAATTGTTGCTTTGTTTTATCACAGAAAACAAGTCTTCCATATATGTAATTGGCTGTAATTTTCTTCTGAAGTATCATATTTATTTTGTGAGTTTTCCCTGACTTAAGTCTTAAAGGGACAGTCTAGTTCCTAAACTCACTTTTGTGTAAGTGGAACTGCCAGAATAGTGCACAGGCGTTTTTCCAGTGTTGTGTGATGCAGGCATTCTGCATAAATCACATTTTTAATATTTTACTTAAGCCCTCCCCTAGTGATTAATCTGCATGTATACCAAAGGTGCTGCAGCACTAATTATACAGACAGTGAACATATAAAGTGTTTTCATTTATTCACTTACTGTGCTGCTGGAATAGAATAAATTGTGTGGAATGGGAAAATGGTGTTCTTGTACATAGTAGGACCTCTTAACAGTGCAACACATAGATGATATCACTAGAGAGACTGGAAATTCCACTCATTTGAATGAAATTATTCTCTTTGGTTTCTGCAGAAAAAAAAAGTGTGGGCAGACCTGGCTTCTTGCAAACTTCTGTAATTTCGCAAATTCATATAACTGTAAGTGTTTTATATTTTCAGCCATGCAAAATGTAAAATGTGCATTTTAAGGTACTTTGAAAGCATATTAATATGCATTCACATCTGGAAGATGCATTTTGGGCCAGTGGCGTCCCGAGGGGGGGGGGGGTGGACCGCACCGGGTGACACCTCCAGCGGGGGTGACACCGGTGCTACCGGCAACCCCCCCCATCCCTCCCCCCCCCCGCATTTAACTCTTTTTTTTTTCTTTCACTGGATGAGGCCGCCGGAAAAAAGAAGAACAATATTGGCACAATATTACTGGGCTCTGACTGGCACACTATTACTGGGCTCTGACTGGCACAATATTCCTGGTATCTGACTGGCACAATATTACTGGGCTCTGACTGGCACACTATTACTGCGCTCTGACTGGCACAAACACTTTGGGTCGGAAGTTTTTTTTTAGATAAATAGGAAGTGGCCTGTTTGATGAGCAAATTATCGCAAATTGAATGCAATATCTAAAAGGAGAGCCTTTTTTTTATACAATCATAATATCTCCTTAGGAAGCTGAGACAAAATGTGTTAAGGGGCAGGACCTTTGGGCCTTTCTTGCTTCTGGACAGTAGATTCCTAGGACTGGAACTATTTTGCTACTATTACTCCATACATTGTGATTTTTCCACATCCTTCTTAGTGCAATATATTTATCATCTTTATATGTCTGTGGTACTGTGCCATCGGTGATTTTAGCAACAGAAGATCAAAAGATGTATATATGATAAGCATGACTGACATTTCTAATTATGAGTGCAATAATACCCTCTCCACACATTTCATTTTTATAAAGTGTTATGGAACTGTTTTTTTTTTCACTTGTACATATTCACCTCCATGGAAGTTTATTGTTTTCTCTTATGAGCCATGTACATGTCGGTAAAATATGGATAGGTATATGTAATTTTTTAGGAAACATTTTATGTTTTTATTTGCACTAGTGAGTTTTTTTTTATTTTTTATTATTTATTAAACATACAAAATATAAATATACATACTACATTCACATCAGATGACAATAATACATAGGCCATCCTCAGCAATATATTTATGATAAACTATCATATATAATCTGTCAGTTGAGGATTGTCGCTGTGCTTTCAAAACTAACTTAATAATAGACCACTGACATACCGTTACAATAAACCAATACAATCGCTGTTCTTTCAGATTAAATTAATAGTAGACCAATGACGTAACAATACACTTATACAACAAACATTATCGCTACAATTATACTACCTCTGCCACCTGCCACAGGTGGGTTCGCAACTGACGGAAACTATGGAATAGTATATAAAATATTTAAAGCAAGTTTAAGCCCTAAAGGGAATGGGTACGTGCCCACCAATTATCAATTCTTAGTGGGGACAGAAAAGGTTTATATAGAAAATACATGGCCAATTCAGTTTTGTTTCATGCTCAGAGTAATGAACTGGCTCTATGGTTAGCCAACCATATGTCCCATGTATTTTTATATTCCTGGATATTATTATCGTCGAGGAATGATGCCCTCTCCATTGAGCCCTGATAATTTATCTGTACAATAACTTAATTTATTGTTGGGGGGTTTTCACTCCTCCATTGCCTGGCCATACACAACTTAACTGCCATAAGAATGTGTACAGCCAGCATCTATAAATTCACAGGGTCTCAACTCCCCATACAAGAGGGCCTTTTTATATGATCTCTTGACAAGGGAATCAGTTGATATTGCATTTATACAAGAGACCCATTGGAAGAGAGACCAAAAACAATACTGGAAATATAAGAGATATCCGCATGTCTATCAGTCCTGCCTTTGTGATAGGAAGAAGCGGGGAGTAGCATTAATAATTAATGGCAGGCATAAATTTGAGTATATGTTTCACGAGGCAGACCAGGATGGTCGTTGTCTTATCTTAGTCTGTCAAATTAATGATAAAGTTTACACATTTATGAATCTATACGCCCCCTCGGACCACTCATCTCAATTTTTTAGATCAGCCCTACAAAGACTTGAGGAATTCGCTAAAGGCTTGATCATTGTAGGAGGAGACATGAACTGTATCTTAGATATTGAGCGGGATAGATCTTCAATCAAAAACTGTAAATATATTGGAGATCTCAGACGTAGGGCGGATAGATTTGCGGATATACTCTCTCGGTTTAATTACTATGATATCTGGAGAGTTCAAAACCCAGACGAGAAAGATTTTACTTTTTACTCCCTGCCACACTCCTCTTACTCACGTATTGACTTTTTTTTCATGCTGGGTCCAACCCTGGGTAGCTGTATTCGCTCCTGGATTGGTCCCATCACATGGTCAGATCATGCCCCTATATTCATGGAGATTAGGCAGAACCCAGAATATGGATCTAAAAGGTCCTGGAGACTTAATGAGACTATTCTTGCTACAGCTGAGCAACAATCAGACCTGGCTACTCAGGCAAGGCTCTTTTTGCAGGATAACGATACGGGAGACACCTCAGATATTAATCTGTGGTGTTCCTTGAAATGTTTCCTACGTGGATATTTAATAAAACAGGGATCATGGATTAACAAACAAAGAGGGAAATCTCTAGCTGATCTGCATATTGCACTGGCGAAACTTGAGAGAACAAACAAACTAAATCCATCTTCGCACTCCAATGGGGAGATTACTAAAATCAGGCAGGAGATTATTAAGAAGCTTAGTGAAAAGGCAGAGTATATGCTGGCGAGACTGAAACAGAGATGGTACTCCACCAATAATCAGGTGGGTCGGGACCTCACAAATAAATTAAGACACAATAATCAAAAAGCTAGGATAAAAAAAATTATATATAATGGGAAAATAAACCTATCTCCAAGGGATATTGCAGACGCGTTCCGAGATTACTATGAGGCGCTATATAATCTTCCAGATCCCCAGATAGAGGAAACTGATCTGACTAGATTTTTGGATAATCTCGATCTTCCAAAAGTCTCGTCAGAAAAACTAGAGACTATAGGCCGTCCGTTTACACAGTTGGAGATCTCGGGTGCAATACATGAGCTGAAGGTTGGCAAGGCTCCAGGTCCGGATGGATTTTCGGCACTGTTTTATAGAATCCTGGATCCTGTGATTGTACCAATTCTGGACAGAGTATATAATAGTATTAACGGAGATTCGATCTTTCCAGATGAAATGATGGAAGCTTCGATACTTCCTATTCTAAAGGATGGGAAGGACTCGACTCAGATTTCCAACTACCGCCCAATCTCGCTCATCAATCAGGATATTAAGATTTATTCGAAAATCTTGTCTCTTAGACTGAATGAAGTGGTTTTGGATCTGGTGGCTCCCGATCAGATAGGCTTTATGCCAGGGAGGTCGAGCGAGGACAATATCCGCAGGGTCCTCGGCATACTGGAGGTAATTCATCGGGAGGAAACTCCCTCAGTCCTCCTCGCGCTTGATGCCGAGAAGGCATTTGATCGAGTAAACTGGAAATATATGGCGGGGACCCTCCGGGCGTTCGGACTTGCTGGCCCTTTTCTGGATAAAACTTTGGCACTATACTCTAACTCCACCGCTAGAGTGAGAGGCATGTGTCTGGACTCGGCAGTGTTTGGGATTAGGAATGGGACCCGACAGGGGTGCCCTTTGGCCCCATTGATCTATGCGCTTTCAATTGAACCACTTGCAGCTCTAATACGTAACTCAATAGACATTACCGGGATTGGTATTGGAAACAATAATCATCGTATTATGCTATACGCAGATGATATCCTGCTAACGCTTTCGTCTCCCCGATCTTCAATAACGGCTATGATGGAAATGATCTCCAAATTTTCAAAATTCTCAAATTACAAATTAAATTTATCCAAAACCCAGGTCATTGCGCTCTACCTAGGCACCAATGAGAGAGATGAATTAGAAATCATAGGTCAAAATATTTATAACTTAAGCCCGATTGATTATCTGGGAATCAAAATTACACATACTCCTGGAAAAATTATCCCCATTAATTATGACCACCTCCTAACGGATATAAAGAAGATAGTCACCCCATGGAAGCAGCTAGAATTATCCTGGCTAGGTCGATTAAATATTATAAAATCATATATACTCCCTAAGGTACTATTTCTACTTAGAATGATTCCTTATAGAGTACCCTCTGATACACTGAAACAAATCGAGCTTGAATTCCTGAGGTTTGTCTGGGGATCTGGCAAGCCAAGGATAGCCAAGACAGAATTAAAAAGAAGTATCCAAAAAGGTGGTCTAGGCTTTCCAGATCTGATTAGACTACAGAACGCATGCCAATTGGCAAATGCGTTGGCATGGAAGGTGAAAAGCTCGGATAATGTGAGCTGGATTAATATAGAAAGGGTAGGAGCAGGTAGAACAGACCCATTCCTATTCCAATGGTTGAGTCCAGAGACATTTAGAAAGTTAAAAATAGATAATAAAATTATCGGAACACTTACTCAAAATGTATATAGATTGCGTAGAATAAAGGGACCTCTGGGAAAGATCACATCTGACACTCCATTGGAGGTGATATCCCTGATAATTCAGGATATAGACCTATCGAGATGGAAAATCGCAGGGATCCATAAGGTATCTGATTTATTCGCTAATGACAGCTTTCTCTCCTTCTCAGACTTACAGATACGATATACTATCTCGAATGCAGAGATATTCACATATCTAAGACTTAAACATTTTTTCACGGGAACTGAGGTTACTCCTCCAGATCTATGGGGAGATCTGGTTAGGACTATCTCAGCTTCCTCTGGGAAGATGATTTCTAAGCTGCTTGCCTTCTTGGAAAATCTCCAACCACAGAATAAACCTCGGGCAATTGTAAGGTGGGAGAGAGACCTCTCATTGGATGAACCACTACAGAAATGGTATAATGCTTGGCAGTCCACAAGGAAGGCCACCCATTGTGCAAACCTACAAGAACAATATTTTAAACTTATGTACCGATGGTACTTGGTACCCACACGCCTATTCAAGTTTCATCACTTGCCAGACGATTTATGCTAGAGAGGTTGTGGTGGCCAGGGATCTCAGATTCATATCTGGTGGGAATGCCCCAGATTAATGGAGCTGAAGGAATGGCTGAGCACTACCTGTCAAGAGATCTTTGGGCTACCACTGAACCTACTGCCTCAGACATTTCTGTTCCATATGGATACTCCTTATAGGGATAAACATAGTACTATACTTTTGATGAATGTCCTAATGGCGACAAAAATATGTCTGGCTAGACACTGGCGTACGCCTGTGATACCCTCTGGGCATGAAATAAAAAGTCAAATAGAAAAACAGGCTGGAGCAGAAAGATATTTCTATATGAAAGATAGAGCGCTCCGCGATTCCTTTCTTAACATCTGGTCCAAGTGGAATGATAGGAGGAGTAGGGAAAACCCTGTGAACCAGGAAATAACAAATGTATATTAACTGGGTAACCGAGGGAAAGTGCCGCCGCGCCCTAGTCCCGGGGAGGAGGGGGGGAGAGAGAGGGCAGACCCCGAGAGAGAGAATGTTTGAATGTAGGGTTGAATGGAATTAACAAAGCTAGTATTAGAGCGTATGATGGCATCAGGAAGCACAAGAATAACAATTACCTCATAATATATGAAAACATATAAGTATAAACTCAGGGGAGACGGGATCCAGGACAACTAGGAAGCTGTATCTTTCCGAATCTCACTCATGAAATAATGTGCGTTGTCTTGTATTTACACGTCTCATACTTTCTGTATTTGTATGCTCCCATATTTTCTATCCCTTCCGCCATCAACTGATATATTTTAACTAATACTGAAAATAATAAAGATGTATTGAATACCAAAAAAAAAAGGAAAGGAAAGGAAAAAAAGGGAAAAAAATAAAAAAAGAATGTGTACAGCCAGGATCATATGGGACTTAGGGATTGCTGGAAAATCTAGGTGAAAGAGGAAACCTGCCGGTGTCAAAGTCGTAATATTGATTCCCAGATCCCCAAAGATTTATAATACCTGTCCTTTTAAAGGGCCCAATATGCTACAATCCCACCAAATGTGCAATAGAGTCCCTATATCTTGCTTGCATCTCCAGCATTGATTCGATGTTAAAGGTTGGAATTTGGATAGTTTTACTGGCACCATATACCACCTATGAATGAGCTTTTCAAATATCTCCTGTATATTTACACAATGTATTTGTTTACTAACTATCTCGAAAGCTTTCTGCCATTGTATAGTCGAAAACTGTACTCCCATATCGGACTCCCATTTAATGATGGTGGACATTTTTTCTACTCTCTTTGATTTCTTTAGAATGTTTCTAACTTTCGCAGTTATCTTTGTTTGGGGGTCACTTAATAGATGATCCAGTGGGCCCTCTTTGCTAATTATACTCTTTGTTAAAAAGGATTTTAAACGAATAAACGTAAATATATCCGTGTTTTTTGAGACATATTTGCATTGTAGTTGATCAAAGGAGCCTATCTCATCACCCTCATATAAGTTTCTTATATGCTTTATGCCCGCTTCCATCCATTGTTGTATGTCTAAGTCTTGGATGAGTATTTAAAACAGATAGAGGAGTGTTCCATGTTAGGTATTTGCATCCATATAGCTCTTCTTTAATCTGTTTTAGAGTCAAAAATATGTTTTTTTATGAGGTTATCACAAGTTTCGTAAAAGCTTTTTTATCCAGCCAAAAAATTGTTAATGGATCAATGTTTTTAATGTCGAGTCTTTCTTGAGTATACCATGCTTTTTTTTCTACATTAGGGCTACCCCAACGAAGTTTGGGAAAAAATTGAAAATTGGGCTGAATCGTGTAGGCTAAAAACATTGGGGAAGGAAAGGCCTCCTTCTGACAGGTTAGATGACATCATTTTCTGGGAAATTCAAGGTCTTTTACCCCCCCAGATATAGACCGAGAAAAGGTTATGGAACATATATAGGGTCTCATATGGAACCCGTATTGGGATCATATGGAAGAGATAGTCCAGCTTCGGGATAATATAAGCCTTGACGATGTTCATTTTTCCCATCCACGATACAAAGATTTTCTTCCAATTTGCTATCAACCCTTTAATTTCTGAGAGCAGTCCCAGATAATTTATTTGCATCCACTCATGTGTATCTCTGGTTATCTGGATACCCAAGTAAGTAATAGTATTTTTATCCCATTTAAAATTGTACATCTTTTTTAGTTTTTCCTCCTGATACTGGGAAAGATTACACGAAACTACTTGGGTCTTTGCCATATTAATTTTATAATTTGAATATAGACTATATTCTTTAATGATCTCGAGAATGACTGGGATTGATTGAGTAGGATTTTGTACCGTGAACAAGATGTCGTCAGCAAACAACGTGATCCTTTGTTGAGATGGACCCATGTGTATACCTGAGATTGTTTGGGATTGCCTAATATTAGCTGCTAGAGGTTCTATGGATAGGATATATAACAGGGGAGCCAGAGGACAACCATGTCTTGTTCCATTTTTTATTTGGAACCAACTTGAACACATACCAGAACCTTGCACTCTTGCTATAGGATCAGAGTATAAAGCCATCGATAGGTCCTTAAACAGTCCCCTCAACCCAAATGCCTCCAAAGTCTCGGATAGAAAAAGCCAGTTAACTCTATCTAAGGCTTTTTCCGCATCGACAGAAAGGACAACTGCCTGAAGTCTATGCTTTTCAATTAGTTGGAAAATATTTAGCCCTTTTCTAATATTATCGCCCCCCGATCTGCCCCCTATAAACCCCGACTGATCGTGGTGTATCAGATCTGGAATCACCACGGTCAGTCTTTCTGCCAGTATTTAAGAAAATATTTTAATATCCAGGTTTATGAAGGAGATCAGGCGGTAGTTGCTTATAAATTTAGGATCTTTTCCGGGCTTTGATATGGGAGAAATTGAGGCTTGTAAAAGGTCCCTATCAATTTTTTTAATACTCCCTATTTCGTTAAATAGTTTCTCGAGTAGAGGGGCAATTATTACTTCCAGATGTTTGTAAAACTGGGGTATGAATCCATCCGGGCCTGGTGATTTACCATTCTTCATGTTTTTTATAGATCGTAATATTTCTACCCTATTTATTGGTTGGTTTAATTAAGCCAATTTTCCTGGATCGATTTTGGGGAGGCTACATTTTATAAGGAAGGATTGTATATCTTGGATTGTGGGATTAATTGCATCAATATTATATAACAAGGTATAGTATTTAGCAAAAGCATTGCCTATTTGAGCAGGGTACAGAAGAGTTTTATCTCCCTCAATGATTTCTTTTATAGTATTAGTTTTTTATATATTTTTTAATCTATTCAAGAGGGGCTTCCCTACTTTGTTGTTACTACTGTACCATCTTTGTTTTAGCGACACAATCATCCTTTTAACATTCTTTTCCAGGAGATTTTGGATCTGTCCTTGTGTTAATGTAATTTGTCTGGCTAAAAGAGGCGATGGATTAACTCTGTTTGTTGTTTTCAGTTTTGCAAGACTAATATATACATCAGATAGACTCCTACCCTTAGCTTTCCTTTCTCTGGCCTCCATCTTTTTTTTCCCTGGTAGTAACTTTGATGGGAGCATGATCTGACCAGGTGATTTGTCCAATTTTAGACTCTTCAATTTTTTTTAGGTTTTGCAGATCGGTTAAAAAAAAATCTATTCTAGAGTAGTTGTTATGTGCTCTAGAAAAATATGAGAAGTCTTTTTCTTTCTGATGATGGACTCTCCAAATATCAAAAAAATTATATTGATTACAAAGGTCCGGCATCCATTTAACCTTGTTTACATAGGTTTTGTTTGATTTCCATATCCTAAAATTTGTTCTGTCTACTTTTTTGTTTAATACAATATTCATGTCTCCGCCTATCAGTAATGTCCCTTTTTTAAATTTGTCTATACTCTTAAAGGTTTTTTTGAAAAACGTTTAGGAAAATTTGTTTGGAGCGTATATATTTGCCAATGTATATATTCTATCATTTAACTTACACAGAATCAGAATAAACCTCCCAGCCTTATCTGTTTCTTGATGTATTAACTCAAATTTAACTCGTTTGGAGCATATAATGGCCACGCCTCTTTTTTTCCCCCCCACTAGGCTAGATCCATATATTATGGGAAACTTTGTGAATTTCCATAGGTCCAGAGCATTTCCTTTCCAATGAGTCTCCTGGACTAAACAAATGTCAATTTTATCTTCTAGTATCATCCTATATAGCAACCCTCTTTTTACCGGAGAGTTCAAACCCCGAGCGTTAATTGATACAAATCTAAGAGACATTTTCCGTCAATATTTTATTGCGTTCCACCCTCCCATCGGGCTCCATATCCGTCCCGTCAGGTGCAACAAACACAACACAACAAAAACAAATACATACATTTACACTACAACAATACATTCTTCACCAATTTTAGAAAATTAATTCTTTAAGGTGATTACCCTGAGAGACTAAAAAAAAAGAGATCCCAGGTACATTCTGCTGCTGGTGTATCGCCTGGGAGCTGCCCAGCCACCTAACAAGTTGTTTAGTTCTTATTTTGTTATTTTTTTTATGCCCCATTATTGTTTATTTTTTATTTTTTTTTACTCTCATTATCTCTCTTACCATTTAGTCATACCCTATTTTTACACTAAAATGATTATTCTTGTCTAATATACTCTACTCTGTGTTAGAAGAGGCTAAATCTGTTTTTCTTCTCACCAGGAGGAAAACGGAAAAAAAAGGAAACTGTATCTAAATTCTGCTAGCTAGTGGGAAAGGAGAGCAGAGAAAGAGGAGAGTCTAGTATATAGTAATCATAATCATCGATACTATAATATTATAAAGGAACTAGATTACATTATTCACATTCCCTAGTAAAATCACCAGGTTAGTGTAGTATTAGGAGGTATATAGGAGGGAGCGGAGGAAATGGCCGTATTCTTATCAAATTTCCAGAATTAATTTCATAGATAGTGTCAAGGGTTTAGATCCATAGAATGTATTATTTAAGGTATTTATGTATATATATTTTTTATTTATTTATTTATTTTTTCCGCTTTTTTTTAAGAATAGTATTAAGTAATTAATCTATACCACCTTAAGCAGTTTGTCCGTAATTCAGTGTGCAAAACACGTGTATAATTTTCTGCAAATTCTAATTAAAGTGTTATTTAATCAAGTCATCCTATTATCATTTACTATATATAAATATTTTGATGTGTCCATTATTTCCAAATTATAGAAAAATTTTTTTTTTTTTAAATTAATTCTTATATTTGCTACAACAAGAGTGTTGTGCTCGTGTACCCCTTCAACCCATGTACTTTTTTTTACATATTCTAATCAAAGTGTTAGTTGTTACAAATTCCTATTATCTTTTGCTATAAATAGGTATTTATTTTGAATAGTTTCTTATAATTACAGCTACAGGAGTGTTGTGCACAAGTGCCCCTTCAATCTATTATCATACTACTATCTTGCAATATTATGCAAGGGATCATATGACCACAAATCTACGATCACAGATCATTAATTCACACCATTGTTTTTCTCTTATTTAACCCCCTTAATTTCCTTTTCCATGGGTCCTTTACTCCATACTATGAAATCCTGTTCTTAATTCTTTAAGTTCTTTTTTAATTTAATTTTTCCTTTTTCCTTTTCCCCCTTTTTTTTCTTCTCCCCTCCCCCTTTTTCCTTTTTTTATTTTTTATTTTTTTTTAATTTTTCCTCTTTTTTGCTCCCCCTTCCTATCTTCCTTATGCTTCCTCTTTTTACTCTCCCTTCCTATCTCCCCTATGCTTCCTCATAAAACACCTTCCCTATCTTAAGTTGGTTGTTGGATTCTATTTGTTTGTGAGGGTTCAAAGATTCCCATTGATTCTAGTTCAGATAGATCACCAACGGGATCATTCATCGGTATAGTTTTACCATTAAAGGTAATCAGAAGTTTAGTAGGAAAACCCCATCTGTATGAAATGTTCCTTGCTCTAAGTTGTTTTGTAACTTCTCTGAAATGTGTTCTGTTTTGCCTAGTGGCCAACGATAGATCCGGAAAACCAAAATATCTTTAAATTTCCCTTCCTTTGAAGGAGGGATTAATCTCATTTGTCTCAAAAGGGTATCCTTTATTGAGCAATTTAGAAATTGAATGATAATATCCCCCGGGGCCTGTCCCTCCTGTCTTCAGGATCTAAAGATCCTGTGCCATCGTTCAAAGGGAGCATTACCTAGAGTCGTAGGATCTATATATAAAGCCATAAACTCCAGTAGGTATTTTTCCATACCCTCTCTTGTGACAGTTTCTGGAACCCCTTTTAATCTCAGATTATTTCGGCGAGATCTATCTTCAATTTTATCATTACAGTCCTTCACTTGTCTTTCCAACCAGTCACATCATTTCTGAACTGCGGATACCTCCTCCCTGATTTTCAGCACCTCCGTACTTTGATCTGTTACCACTTTACTCAGGGAGGCGATCTCACCACTAATTTCAACCATACTCTGTTTGATATCAATCTTGATTTTTTGGTAAAACTCGTCCATAATTTTAGCTAAGGACTGCACTAGTGAGTTGTTACTCCATATTGCAATATTCCATATTACAAGTTAACCTTGAAGTGTGTACATGGCAAGCAAAATGTTTTTTTAAGACAGAAGGTAACATCCATTGTAATGTGAAGGTTTATATTTGAAGATATTTTGGGAACATTATTCGGTAAATAGATATTTTATTACTAGGAATTATTTGCGTACTACATTTATATGCTCATTTCTATATGCCTGTGAGCACTATGACTGGCCAGCATGGTGCTGAGATAGACCTGAGGTGTGATGGGGAACTGGGATAATGAGGGTTGTTGTGATAGCTAAGATAAGATGAAAGTTTCTGTAATCAAAAGGTTGCTCATTCTAAATAACCCAGTATGCAGGGTAATAAGGCAGTAAAGTTCTTCCAAGGTTTGAGCCACCAGCTTCAATATAATATGTTTCTGCTTCCCCTTTTGTGAAACCAGAAGAGTAGCTATGACGTAATAGAGTACAGGTTTAAATAAACAAGCACGTACAGGGTAACTTCCTACTATAATATGGTATTTGTAAAGCAGGAGCCCAATAGGAAAATCAGAAAACTAGAGAATAAGAATACAGACTAATGAGAGAAAAGCCAAAGGGAATCAGAACACAGAATCAGTTAACAGAATAAAGCACTAATACAGTTAAATGATGCACACATGCAAAGGTAAGGTGACGTTCCAGATGAAGAGGGGATACAGGCTGAAATAAGGAAGAGGTGTTGAGAGGAATGAGAAGAGGGTATTTCGGGTTTTTTTTAACAGTTGCAGCGCGTATTATGGTTTTTTATTTGGCTTTTTTTGAGGCTGAAGAAAGAAAAAAAAAGAAAGAAGAAAGAAAAAAGAAGATGGATTATTTTTCACATGTGGATTTTTTTTTTTTTTTCGCTCAGTTTTTTTTTTTTGCGGCGCGTATTATGGTTTTTTATTTGGCCTTTTTTGGGGCTGAAGAAAGAAATAATAAGAAAAAAAAAAGAAGACATCAAATGGTAATTTTGAAATTGTTTTTTTTTTTTTACAGGTTGGTTTATTGCCCACCCCCTCACTATTATTAGGGTGAGGGAGGGTAGGTAGCAATTTTTTTTATTAGGGGGGAAGTGACTAGGCGCTGGACACCTCTAGTCACTTTATTTGTGGTCCCCACCCGCAGCTCATGGTTGGGGACCGGGGGGGGGACACTAGGTCCCCCCCTCATTATTATTATTAGGGTCCCCACCTGCCACTCATGGGTGGGGACTGGGGTGGGGGACACTAGGTCCCCCCCTCATTATTATTATTATTAGGGTCCCCACCCACCGCTCATGGGTGGGGTCCGGGGGGGACACTAGGTCCCCCCTACTAAATATTATTATTAGAGTCCCCACCCACCGCTCATGGGTGGGGACCGGGGGGGGACACTAGGTCCCCCCCTCATTATTATTTTAGGGTCCCCACCCACCGCTCATGGGTGGGGACTGGGGGGGAGACTAGATCCCCACCTCATTATTATTTTAGGGTCCCCACCCGCTGGCAATGGGTGGGGACCAGGGGGACATTAGGTCCCCCCTAACACTAGTTTGTTCGGGTTCGGGGTCGAACTTGACGAACCCGAACGTCCAGGTGTCCTCTCAACTCTACACATCAAATGGCTAAGCAAGTCACACTTCATGAGCTGTGGAATTCCCAAGGTATCTTTGTAAATAATCCTCTTCAACATCATTACAAACAATATCAATATTTCTACACTGTGTCTTTTAACAAAACTTCATGATAGCACCTTGTAGAATTTTTACATAGTTGAAGAAAGCTATATTGTTAATAGTGTTTTTGCTTGAATATGAGACAACCCTTATTCTAAGATGACCCCCAAACTTTTGATCTTAATTTAGGGAGAACAAAAAAATGCCTAAATATAAGGTGACCCTTTAGGAATTTTTTTTTATAGTGAATAAAAATGAAATAAGACATCTTTTACTAGTAAATATTCCTTCACATGTAAACTGTTTTTTATATTCTATAAAAAATAGATTAAAAAAAGATTTATTGTTTTTATCTTATTCTTCTGACACCCTTTATTCCAGTTAATCTGCTCATCTACCCCAGAGAAAAATATTTAACACCTATTACTTGCTAGTGTACCTGGGTCTTGCCAATGCACCCTTCAGCACTTGCTATTTTTTACTTGTGTCCAGTGTGGCAGCTGGAGAATGTCTGTGTGCTGCTTGCTACGCACAGACATCCTCCAATGCTGCCCAACATTTCCACCAGGACTCCGGGATGATCTATGCTTTCTTGAATAAAAGACAAAAGGTAATTTTCAGAATCAATTCTAAAACAAGACAATTATGGTTGTGGAGTTTTTGAATAGAATTTTTTTTATTTTATTTACCTACATTTTTTTTTATAAACACATTGGCAAATAAGTAAATTATTTTTATGAGTACTTAAAAATAAGTAAATTGGCCATGTAAGTTTATGGAACTCAACATGCCAAGAGCTATTTCTTAATTTTCTCAAAGGAATAGGCATTACATTTATTTGCATCAAGTGATGAATCTAGCTAAGTTTTAATATTTATATTTTAATTCATTAGTCTGTAACCTGCACATTAAAGGCATTATTATAGCTTATTTAAGGAAACTCAAGAGACAGTGCTTAGTATAATACATAAAATATAATTTAATATAATAAAACTCAATACATAAAATAAATAAATATCAAACAAGATGTGAGTAAACAGAAAATAAGTAATATATATGCACAAAATACGTATGTATGTATGTAAAAGTAAAAAAAAAAACAATTCTGCAAAGAAGCATACATTTTTTCCATTTTAGGCCCCTTTAATTTATTATTTTTTTCTAATTACAACATGCTGCTTTCTTCCTGGTCTCTGGCTGGGATTTTTTGGCTAATCCTCTTCCTAACAGATGGGTATTTCAAGCTACTAGTGTTTGGCTTATTTCTTTAACATATTTTATATGGTATCATTTATCTATGTTTATATGATATTTTATACACTGTTACATAGCACTGTATTTATTATATTCATTACAACTTATTTAGAAACATAGTGTGTGTCAGCACATTAGAACCAATCAGCCCATTTAGTTTTACCCAATTGTATAAATATGACTGGCTTACGGTTTATCTAGTATTGCCATATGCTTATCCCATGCATGTTTAGAATAATTACTTCTTAAAAAGGCAGTAAAGCCAAAATACTGAAACTATTGACCTTCTTCTGCTTTTTCAATTTTTCAGATGTTCTTTCGATCAAGTTTTGTGTATTTGGGATACATACCCTAGGGCAGTGAAGGTGAATTTCAGAGCAGCATTCCGACCTCTCCAGTGGGAGGAGCGTAACTCTTGGGTGGGAGGAGCGTCAGTGCCACGAAAGGGAATTTGACGTATTCATGGCAAGTATGTACTGTGTGTATGTAACTGTGTATGTATGTACTGTACATGTGTGTGAGTATGTGTATACTGTATGTGAGTGCGATTATGTAAGTGTGTATGCATGTACTGTAAGTGTGTATACAAGTACTGTATGTTTGAGTATGTAAGTGTGTATGTACATATACTGTATGCGGTGTTGGCACTGAAGTGGAAATACAGAGGGTGCAGACTTGAAGGTCCCGTGAGTAAAGGCAACACTTTCTGTAAACTTCACTGCCTATGTTTCTTTCATAGATCAATTGGGAAATGTCCTCTTTTCAATTACAATAACCTCTGGCTACAGGATTTGGAGGGTTGTGAATTTGAAGAGTTGAATGCAATAAAGTGGGACTGTGAACCGAATGATCACTAAAATCTCAACAAACTCTCTAACCTATATGAAATAAAATAGAAATAACAACTGATATTCTGGAATATTTTATTCCTTGAATCTTACTCCTTGAAGCTGTCTTAATGACTGTAGGGGTATCGGCTGTTTATGAAGTAAATTCAGGAACCAATATCTGCCAAATAGTTAATAAATATAATCTTTAATTGGTCAGCAGATGACTGAGATATGGATGTTAAACAGCTTGTCTGGATTCCTGTATACAACAATGTTGACCGTTTATAACTTACCTCTCTATCACCAAGAATCAATCTACATATGGACGCTAAACAGCTTGTTATGATAATTTAGCACTGTATGTAACACGGTTTACTGGTGAAAATCTACTTCTCTAATGAAAAATAGTTTTCTGTACCAAGTAAAATTGGAAAGCAACAGTAGACTCACTTTGATTACATGAAACAGCCTTCACCACGACACTCAGTAAAGGCCAGTCCAAGATTTAGTACACACAGAACCTGGAGTTAATTTAACACATTTAAATCATTAAAGTGGCAAAAATTGAGGAAACAATCTAACAAAATTATAGTACCCAGTGGGAGGCTTGCGTGCAAATGGTTCTGAAACAGAAAGAATGGGAGAAGGAGAAAACCAAATATCAAGACAAAAATAAGCTGACTGATCAGTTTTATTCTCCAAAACCACAAGCATATGAGCAACCTAATAGTTCAAGAATGTCAGAAGAGGACAATAACTTTCAGGCTATACCACAACAAGGAATGACCAAGATGCTGGACAATCTGTACAGAAAAATTAAACAAGACTTTGAAACAAATATCTCCGAGTTGAGAGGCAAAGTGGGCCAGCTTGCTGAGACATTGTCTACTCAGACAAACACTCCTACAAAATTCCCTATTGCTTGAGAAAAATAAAGTAATGGAGAACAAAGTTAAACAATTAGATGCAAAATTGGTAGACCAAGAAGATAGATCAAGAAAAAGAAATATTAAACTTAGGGGAATACCTGAAGCAATTCAGCAAAATGGAAGATTTCCTGAAGAAATTCTGTGAATGTTACATCCCTCTGGAGGATATGGGTGCTCATCCTTTCGACAGATTTCACAGGTTGTACAAACCAAAAGAAACAAATGCAGCACTTCCAAGAGATGGAAGGAAGAGATGGAATAGGGTAGATAAAGGACACTATTATGCAGTCTGCAAGGGTAAAAGTACCAGAAACAGAGACCTTTAATGAGATAAAAATGTTTCCAGGCATGTGCATAACGACTAGACAAGCAAGAAGAAAATTTACAGATTTAACTCCATTTCTTTTTAACAATATTAAATTTAAATTGATGTTTCCTACAGCCCTGACTATTTATCACACTATTTAACGACACTACCTACATTATAAAAGACCCAGAGGCCCTGATGAAAACTGGTCCTATGTAACTTAATCCCAACATGAGGTAGAAGGACTCTTTTTTTTCTCTTCTTCTTCTCCCCCTTTGCTGAACAGGTTTAAGGAAATAACTTGACTTTGCTAATGCTTAGAGATGTTTGATATTAGAAAAATACAGAGGAAGTGGGGGGAGGGGGAGGAGAGAGAGCGAGAGAGGGAAATTTTATAGGGTTGTATTAATGCTGTTCGCTATGTAACTAAAGACATTATGATTATTGAACTATGACCTAAATAAATAGGGCTCACATAATCTTATACTGCACTTACAAAGTGGTGGAATCGAATTTGACTGATGTTTAAGATATTTTTTGGATGTAACACTGAAGAGGACTATAGGAGTTCATATCAATAATATCCTGTTGTGTAAGAGAAAGGGAAAGAAAAGGGAAAAAGGGGAGAAAATTTTCAGGAAATAGTAAAGTTTAATATCGCAAGGACACGGATGAAAGCATGATAATTTGTAAATTGACACACTGTTTTGTCCTCTCTCTGTTTACCGGGTTTAAAGATTTGCCTTAACAATTTGGAAATTAGGAGAAAACCGAAACTAAGACGATCCCCTTGAGCATAGTAAGGGGTTGGCTGGAGGAGGTGTCACATATAAGAATGGAGGGGTAGCACACCCCAGAGTGTAATCCTGGGATGGAGTAAGAAATAGAGTTTTAGGAAATTAGATTTTCTATAAGACTCACCTTTGGTTAGTTGATGATGGATGCTGAGGAGGGTGTACACGGTGACTGGAGGCATACTAACTGAGGAGATTTTTATATGGACGGATGACACTTAGAATTGCGACACTGAATGTCCAAGGGTTAAATTCACCACAAAAAAGAGGCAGTTTGTAGAATGTTTTGTTCAACAATAAAGTGGACGTTATGATGCAACAAGAAACCCATTGAGTTGACTGTTCAGATAGGTTATGGAGGTAGAATAGATACCCAGTGGTTTGTGTTTCAAACATGTCTGAAACAAATATAAGGGGTGTTGCAATAATTGTTTCCAGTAAAGTATAATTTGAATACATACATCAAATGAATGACGTAAACGGAAGATATATCACACTGATTGCAAAAGAAAACAATCAAACATACACTTTGGTAAATATCTATGCTCCTAATCAATCCCCAATAAAATTCACGAAGGATATAGTATCTAAAGTCGATAGGGTGGTGTGTTGAACACTGATTTTTGGAGAGGATTTCAACTATAAAGTAGATTGAAAGTTAAATAGAAATGGGAGATAAATGATGGCAGAGAGGCCATCAGGTCTGCAAAAAATGTTCCATCAGAACGCTCTTTTTGACTGCTGGAGAATTTTCCACCCAGGTGAGCGGAACTATACATATTTCTCCCAAGTACATCAAACAAATACATGAATAGACCTATTATAAATGAAATTCCAGGATTGAAGTAAAATAATTAAAATGCAGATTAGACCCATTACATGGCCAGACCACGCGCTTGTTTTTCTGGACATAAAGAACAATTCTAAATATAAAGCAAGGAACAACTGGAGATTAAATGAGAACATCCTAAATTTTGCTTCAAATGTAAATTTAACTACAGAGGCCGAAAAATGTCTGGAAGTAAATGATAATGGAGAGGTGACACAAAGTACATTATGGTGTACTTTTAAATGTTTTGTGCGTGGCTTGATCATAAAAATGGGTTCACACTTAAAAAAGAATAGAGAGAAATCTTTAGCAGAACTATATATTACAATTGCAAAACTGGAGCAGTTAAATAAAATACATATTGACACTAAGATAGCAGCAGAAATATTAGATGTACGGGAGAAAATATAAATGAAAATATTTGAGAAAGTTAAGAAGACAATAGTATTCTTAAAACAAAAGTGGTACTATGGAAATAACAGAACGGGAATATTACTAATGAAAAAACGACATCATAGAAAGATTAAAGTTAGTTATTCCTTTCTTGGTGCATGTTGATCAATCAGGGTTTGTACAGGGCAGGAAAGCATCTGATAATACGAGAAAGATCTATGACTTAATGTACAACATTAATACTTCTGGATTTACTAGAGCCATGTTGGCTATTGATGCTGAAAAGGCATTTAACCGGGTCAGTTGGAGATTTGTAGATAGGGTTTTAGCGAATTTTGGAATAACAGGAACATTTAAGAAGAACAGCATCTTTTTGTACTCAGACCCATGTGGGAGTAAAAGATGTAAATAGCGGGGAAGTATATATAATGGCATATTTAAAAAAAACTGAATACAACATGAATTTATTTTGTGAATATAAAGAAGTAAAAAAGTATTTTTAAATTAAATGCTACATGATTATTATAAAAAAGGAGACAAGAAAAATATCAATGTGAATAAATCATGCGTTTTGCTCTGTAAAATTAATAACATTAATTAATAACAGTAATAAAGTCTATATAAACAAATGAATATCTAAGTCTATAAACATCATGAATTTAGGACCAAACCAATCAGCATTATCAATTCAATATCTGAGAGATGTTCACAAGTCTCTACATATTGATCTACATATTGATCTTTACATCATTTACATTGTATTGAATAGATAACATAGAAGTTAAAATGCAGGATTCGTGAACATTTCAGATATTGAAAATTGAGAAAATAAAAAAGTTGCCAATGCAACATTGAGGTTATTGGTATAGAAGCCATTAAAAGGGATCCTAGAAAGGGCAGTATGTTTCTCAATTTATGTCAACGTGAAGTTTTAGAGATTTGTCATCTTGGTGCAAGACAACGTCATGAAATGAAAAAGGAAAATTATTTAACACACTTTTTTTGAATCAATAAGACAGGAGACTTACAAGTATTCAAATGCATATATTACTTAAAGCATTTTGAGTTTCTGGGATACTAATAAATACTCTCCTGCATTAAATACGAAACTGTTTAACCAATTAATTGAAATTTGAATGATCTGGATAGAACAATGCAAATAATTGTTGCTGTGCAATATTCTAAACCCCCCCTTCTTTCTCTGCTTAACTAATACATATTTCTTGGTTATTTAAGTATGATTCTCTAACTACCAAGCATGCATTGAATAAACAGATTTTTAGATTACTGGTGAATATTTATGACAATACATATATTAGTTTTACAATTATTTTTGACAAGAATTCAATCAATTCAACTACAATGTGGATTAATGTTTGAGTTGGGGTTACTAGACCAGATTTATAATAATGCAATTGGACGAAAGCATTTGTCGGCATGTTTACTAATTGATTAATATATATGCCTTGGCATCTGTATACTTTTAACACTGAATTGACCATATTGGTTTGTTTAGTCTCAACGTTCTCATGTACATAGACTTAGATATTACTTCATATAAAGACTTAGTAATTATTACTTTTATTATTAATTTTATATAGCAATTAGGCATGTTTTATTCACATTATGATTGTTATCTCCTCCCTTTTTTATTATAAGCGTATGACACATTAAATAACAATATAAATATATATATATATCACTTTTTTTTATTCACAGTATAATGTTTTATTCATGGTTTTTGATATGCCATTATATATACATATACATGTTGTTTTTGAGACTACCAAAAATGTTTTTAGGAGAGTAATTACTGCATTTTTTAAACAATTGTTTGTTTTTTAATTGGATATTTGATTCACATCATTTGGTATTTAGATAACTACATATACACTAACTATTTATGAGTAAGTATTTTTAACATGAAATGGGTAAAAAGTTGTTTGGTCACAGCAAGGCCGACGTCATCTAATACACATTAAATAAATTATTTCACTGGCAACAGAACCTGAGTGCAGAGTCTAAATTATTATGTTTTCCACAATGTCATCAATAACTGAAAAACTGCTGTGTTTTTAGAACGCTTGTTGTGGTTTCACTCACCCTTATTTATGTCATTCATTATCATAAAAAGTGTAATCGTCTATTGAAGTTTTATGAGGCATGACCTTGCAAACTAACCTTGTTTGTTTGATGTGAAAATAAAAAGTATTTTTATAACATTCCCTTGTAATTCATGTAACTTACTTTAATTTTAGCATGCATTGAATAAATAGACCATATTCTGCCAATGCATAGCCCTTTGCACTGCAGCCAAATATTTGCAAAATGATATCTTTAATAAGTAGGTCCCATTAAGTCAATGTCTTTGGCTCAACCTCAGTCGTACTAAGAACACTTTCATAATCTCCATTTTCAGACAGTTTTTTGGCACATAATTTTTTTAAGATGATCGTTATAACAGTTTTCACAGTAATGCTGGGAAATTTTCCAAAAGCATAGACCTTACAGGATTTTATGTTTACCACTATGAAAAACATTTTATTGCTCATAAAAAAGATAAATTCCTGTCCAATTAGGATACCTTCCCAGTTATAATAATTGATAATATCATATTAGGCTTTAATAAATCTATTACAGCTTCCAAATAGGAGAGCATAAATGCTTTTGAAATGAAAATAGAAAACAATATTAAATCTATTTAAGAAATGATAGCTTGTAAACATCCATTTGAACACATTTTCGAAATCAGAATAATAGATTGTCATTTAAGGAAAATGAAAAGACTTGACTTCTCTAGAGAGGGTGAAGATATACTGATAGAATTACTAAATATGTGACTCTGTGTTACTTTGATTTTTGATAAACCTTTGTGTATTGGTTTGTACTATTGTTAACAACTTGGTGAGAGAAAAAGAGAATGTATGTCTCAGGTACAACTTCAGAAGAGATTTACTTTTTATCTGTATTGTTGATGCTAAAATGTTTTGGTTGGCAAACTTTAGAATTACTAGGCAGCACAATTATATATTTATTTTAATGTCAGGTTCCTGTTTTATTTTTCTTCTATGCCATACAGGATTTTCAGATGAAACTTTTCTGCATTTTATTGTTTTGCATGAGTAGGGCAACTTGTGTTTGTTTCTCTTTAGGCACATTCTTGTTCATTTTTTTATTCGGGTTGTCCAATGCGATAACAGCTGTCTTATGTGTGACATTTATGCATCCTCTGGCAATGTTGGTGCTGTCCGGACTGTGCAGTTAATTTAAGGTATTTGCAGAGTATTCAGGACCGTTGGATAACAATGATGTCTAGAGATATTGTCCAGTGCACTTAGTTTTCATGCATAATGGAGATATACAATGTAATAGAAGTTCTGTAGTGCCCGTAAATTTTTACAAGTATCTTAGATGAATTTAAGTTTAAAGCCAGTTTATAAAAGTTATAATCTACTTATCTTATATCTTCTATTACAGAAATGGGAGAGAGACAGAAGCTACAGAAATGAGAGACAGATGCTACAGAAATGAGAGAGAGAGAGATGCTAGAGAAATGAGAGAGATGCTGCAGAAAGGAAAGACAAATGCTACAGAAAGGAGAGAGAGAGACGCTACAGAAATGAGAGAGAAGCTACAGAAATGAGAGAGAGATGCTAGAATGTGGTGAGAGTGAGAGAGACACTACAGTAATGAAAGGGAGAGAGAGACACTACAGAACTGAAAGAGGGAGAGAGAGATGCTACAGAAATGAGAGAGAGAGAGAGACGCTACAGAAATATGAGAGAGATACATGCTACAGAAAGGAGAGGGGAGAAAAAGACTGTAGAAAGGAGAGGGGAGTGAGACCACATACATGAGGGTGGAGAGGAGAGAGAGACTACACACATGGAGAAAAATATAGGCCAACATCAGGGCCGATCCTAGGGTCACGGGCGCCTGGGTGCAGGTTTTCCTTTGGCGCCCAAGGGTGGGCGTGGCTATATTATGAACTCCTCCCCTTTAGACATTTCTGTTCCAGACATGCCCATTTCAATATTGGGGAGAGGGGGAGGGAGAAAACTGTATTTTAATGTAAAGGACCAACGTTTATTTTAAATAAAGATATATATTTTGCCATAATACTGTGTAGTGGTTTTATTTATTTCTATGATGCTCAGCCAGCAACATGGGAGACTTTTTGCTGGCTAGCAAAATGAGTTTTAACTACCGTTCCCATGATTCCCAACCAGCCAAAGTCTCTCATTAGTCTGGCTGAGCATCATTGGAAAAGAAGTACATAAGGAGTGATAAATAATATTCCACCAAGTTAGTCACTCACGTGTCTCTCTCTCTCTCCGCATAGACTCATGTCTGTCTGTCTCTCCCCATACCCTCATGTCTGTCTGTCTCTCCCCGTACCCTCATGTCTATCTCTCCCCATACCCTTGTGTCTGTCTTTCTCTTCCCCATACCCTCATGTCTGTCTCTTTCTCCCCATTCCCTCATGTCTGTCTCTCTCCCCGTACCCTCATGTCTGTCTCTCTCTCCCTATTCCCTCATGTCTGTCTCTCTCTCCACTCATGCTCCATGTCTCTGTCTCTCTCTCCATTCATGCTCCATGTCGGTCTGTCTCTCTCCACTCATACCCCATGTCTCTCTCTCGCCACTCATACCCCATGTCTGTCTGTCTCTCTCTCCACTCATACCCCATGTCTGTCTCTCCCCTCATCCCTTATATCTTTTTCCATCTCTATCTTTCTGTTCTCCATGCTGGCCTCTTGTACACACAGTCATACATAAACACACACAGTCACACAAACACAGTTACACACTTAGTCACCCTCACAGACATACATTTACACAAACACCCTTATACACACTGTCACACACATACATAAATACACACAGTCATACATAAATACACACAGTCACACAAACACAGTTACACACGTAGTCACCCTCACAGACATACATTTACACAGACACCCTTATACACACATACATAAATACACACAGTCATACATAAATACACACAGTCACACAAACACAGTTACACATTTAGTCACCCTCACAGACATAAATTTACACAAACACCCTTATACACACTGTCATACACATACATAAATACACACAGTCATACATAAATACACACAGTCACACAAACACAATTACACACTTAGTCACCCTCACAGACATACATTTACAGACACCCTTATACACACATACATAAATACACACAGTCATACATAAATACACACAGTCATACATAAATACACACAGTCACACAAACACAATTACACACTTAGTCACCCTCACAGACATACATTTACACAGACACCCTAATACACACTGTCACACATACATAAATACAAACACAGCCACCTTTACACACTTAGACATAGGATACACTTGCACAGACACTCATGTACACACATTTACACAGACAGTAACACACACATAGTTATACACATTGACACACACATACACACTTATACACATACACACACACTTACACAGACAGTAACACACACATAGTTATACACATTGACACACACATACACACTTATACACATACACAAACATTTACACAGACAGTAACACACACATAGTTATACACATTGACACACACATACACACTTATACACATTCACAGACAATTCCACACTTTCTTTCTTTTTTTATTTTATATTTTAACACCCCCCAAACCCCCCCCCCAACTGTTATTACCTCCTCCTTCTTGTTAGTCCAAGCACAGAGCAACGGGGGAAAGCTCCGCCCCCGTCGCGTTCTGTGATTGGCTGCAGCGAGGAGGATGTTCTCTATGGTGTCTTGGCAGCTACTCTAGAGAACGTCCTCCTCCCGGCAGCAGCCAATCACAGAACGCGACGGGGGCGGAGCTTGCACCCGTCGCGCTGTGCTTGCTTTAACAAGGAGGAGGACGGCAGGGAGAGAGCTCCCTGCTTTCTGCGCCTCTCCTCTCGTGCGCCTGGGCGCGGTGCACCCCGTGCACCCGCCCAGGATCGGCCCTGGCCAACATCCTGAAAAAAGACTATGGATCCATTTCTGTGGTGCAGTTTCAGCACTGGGCTGGGTGCTGGGGTGAGTCCTGGAAGGCTGGGGTAAGTCCTGGATGCAGGGTCAAGTTTTATGAGGGCAATTTGGGTGCTGAGGTATATCACTATATCCACCCATTATGTACACAAAGTTATATGCCACACACTGCCCTGATATATATTTCTGTACAGGGCAATAAATGCCCTCAGTATGTCCACAAGGATATGTCTCACACACTGCCCTGAAATATACCTCTGCACAGAGCAATTCATATAACTTTGTGTATGTACTGGGGCTTATGTACTGCCCTGTGCATGAGTTATATATTAGGACACTGTGTTTGATACAATCTTGTGTATGTAATGGGGGTATATATTTCCCTAGACAGGGTATATATCAATCTTATCTATAAATACACTCTTCAAATATGCTTTTAAAATGCATGGTTTTCTCTTTTTTTCTGAACAAAAAAAATGATGTTATGCTGTGGGGCCGGATTAATGATGTTATGCTCTGGGGCTGGTATACACATTTTTTCCAGGGCTGGTTTTCGTTCCCAGTCTGGCACTGACATCATGTTAGAAGAATTGCAAGCAAATGTACGAATAGGAGAAAAATGTGCTTTACATGTCCTGTGGTGTCCCCTGCTTATTACATCAACTGTGGCTTGATATGCAAATGAGCGACTTTTTAGCGGAAAATGTGTAATTTGGACATTATATCACAAGGTGATGTCCTAAACAGGAGAAACCACAAACGCAGCAAAAACATTTTACAACTGCTGTCTTTTGTGTTTGATACTAATTTGTAACATTTGTGATCATCCTGCACTGGATATTATACTGTTCCTTAGTTAATTTAGGCTTCAAAGTGAAAACAAAAAGTTTGGATTTAAATGCCAGAAGAAAGACACTCAGGAGTTATCACTTCAGATGATTTAAAGGTGAATAAGCACTGTGAAAAAGCAAGGGTAAAAGCCAGTGGGATACTAGTTTGTACAGGAAAAGGCATCTGCAGCAACTGTCATGAAGTCTATTTTATCAGTTGGTAATAACTTCAGACTATCATTTCAAAAAAATATAAATAATTCAGACAGAATTAACAAAATGTACAACAAATAGGATTGGAAGACAAATATAACATAAAAGACATGATAGAAATGTTTACTTATTACATTTTTATATTATATTTATATTATATTAATGGATTAAAGAACACAGCAGAAGGTGGCATTGTCAATAATAAAAAGAGTAGTGAACAAGACTACGCAGTTATAATTTAATGGGTAAAGTAAAAGGTTACTTATACACATGGAATGGGTACTTTTATTACAGCAGTATGCATCAGGGATTATTCACAGTGGATACATTTTTTGGTCTAACAGCCAATTTATGTAATGGGACTGGTGTGGGCGCAAGTTCAAAGAGAAAAGGAGAGTGATGGTGCCACAGATCTTAAAAAATACAAAAGCAATTTTAATTATATAAATAAAATATAAAACATGTACACACTAAATAAATAAAGCGATCAATAAAAACAGATACAGTGATTTGTATGCAGATTGAACAATTTTTGGTGTGTTCTCAATTGACTGCGAGCATAGCAGGAGTGAACCTGATTGCACAGAAACAGCAATTGCCACAGGTTATAGCAGACATCCTGATAATATTGGGTAAAAGACACCTGACGTGTTTCGCCACATGGGCTTCTTCAGAGGTGATGGAGATGTATAAATGGTCAAGTGTGCTCTAAATTGTGTTAATTGTGGTATCTTATAAAAGCGAGCTGACAGGGTATTGTGTGTAGGATTAGTGGGCCCGTCTAAAGACAATTTATGAATATTCTCAAGTACGGCTGGTGTTCAGCTCAGCTATTGTCAAATGCTGTGCCATATTGCCACCATGAGCTCTGTTACCTTCAATCCCAGCTTCACCATTGGCTGGTTTTCAAAACACAGTCAGTGGTAAAGCTGGGATTGAAGGCTTCTGATTGACTGACACAGACAGCCAATCTGATGCATTTTTCTCATAATATGAAACCCCCACCTTCATTATGCTTCAGTCCTTATGATAGGTATATTATTCTTTTTTTTTTGGGTTGCCCCTTTCCCTGGGGTGAGGATGAGGAGTCCTGGTCATGTTTGGGGGGCCCACTGATGTATTTTATATGGGACTGGGAACATTTGGCCTGCTCCCAGACCAATTTATTCTAGTGGGGGTCAGGGCTATTTGCCTGAACCTCCATATGTATAATGGAGAAGCTCATAGGCATTTGGCCATATTTTTGATGGGGGTCATGGCTATTTGACCTGGTCCTCCATGATTTTTTTTTTTTTACTTTTTTAATTCTTTATTTCTTTTAATTTTTAAAATATATTTATTTTAATTTTGGGAGGACTTTGACTATTTTCATTATAGCCAAATTCTTCCCAAAATGAGTCTCTATCCCTCTCATAGAAATCTTTGGGGATGATAGAGGTACTTTTCGGTTCAGGCATGTTTCAGTGTCTGCAGGTATTTGTGTGTAATCGGCTATGATGTTCTATTTAGGGGCATGTTGGGTAGTTAAAAATTCCATTCCCAATATGTCAGTGATGTGCTCCGAATCAGTCTGGACTTTGTAGGCAACAATTTGGGGCCAAAATCCAGAGTATATTGCATGGACCCTAAATATTTACACTATGATGTCCTCCATTGGAGAACAAATAATGTATCTATCTGTAAAATATATACCCCTCTACCTATACTGAGAATATTGCTTATATATTGTCCATAATAGTTAAATAATATAATTTTAAATCTTCTGTAAAGAAAATAAAACATGATTTGTATTCCTGTTCTGTTCCTTTCGAAAGCATCATTCATTTTTACATATTTTATTCCTAATATTTTTAAGTTTATAAGGGTTGTTTTTTTCTTTGAAAAAGGTTGTGTGACGATTTTCCATAGTTTTTAAATGATAATTGGGCCTACTAGCCCAAATAAAATAATTATCTATATAGTTAATGATTTTTATGATTTCTTGTTTTCAACTTTGTGTTGAAACCATTCCCCCTTGGTTCTATTCACAAACAATAATTTAATATGAATCATTAAATGTTGCCTGTAGGTCATGCTAAAACTCAATTTTGCTCTAAATATACATTGTATAAAATGTCCTGATACAAGAATTACGTTTAGCCTGTTATCATAAGTATTGAAACTGCACACATTCTTAATGTCCAGTTTGAGTTATAGAAGGCATAACAGGGATAATTTAAACATTGCTGAATAAGCTGTATAATCCCTTAAATGAATTTGAATCCCATTATATGTCAAGCTTTCCTTTCACATTTACATAATCACTTTACGTTTTACTAATTAAATTCCTTTCTTGCCAATAAAAAATATCAAGCTAATGTGTTGTAATATTTATATAAACAATTCATAATAGGTTTTTAACTGAGTCGTATAAACAGAAGGATTTTTTTTTTTTTTTTACAAAAGACAAATTTAATTGTTTGCAAGCTGTGACTTACCGAAGTTTAAATCATGTTTTCCAGAAATTCATCCATTTACAATGAGAAAAGCTTATTCAAGGAAAAAAGGAAAATGATTGAAATGCAAAGAGGTTGGTGGCCCAAGTTACAGCAAATCCTGGTGTTTTTCAGAAATACAATCAAGGATATTATTCATGTAATTTTGTCATAATGTGCTGTGACCTGTTGGTCAATAGCTAATGTATATCATAAAACAGCATTTGTAAATTAGTTACAGATACATACTTTATTTTTTTTTATCTTTATACTAAAGCATCATATTAAATGCTAGTCTTATGTAAAAAATATACCATGTGATAACCTTAAGCTTTACCCCTCAAAATGCCATGTAAATGCCAAATGCAGTCATTTCTCTATTCAAAGAAAAAATGATCTTTTATATTGTTTTCTCCGAATATTCTCCACAGGGGTAGTTGTGAGGTTTCCAAATCAGTTTTTTCCACTTGATAGTCACAGTGAACTTAGCACAAGCACAAATGTCTAAAGCACATGAATTTCAATGTTTATATGAATCAGATAAAGAAACATGAGAGGGGGACCATTACTATGATATGTACATGGTTTTGAAAAGTATGTTATTAAGGGTGAGATTGTATTGTTTGGGAATTATAGAGCATGTGTGTTTTCATTTTGACAAGGCTGACATGCACAAGCTGCTCTTTCCATAGATGAGAAATATTCAGCTGTTCAATTTTTAATGTATGGCAAAAGAAGAGAATAAAAAAAGTATATTTTACATTGTCTCTTACTTAGTTTCTCAAGAGGAGATCGTCAATATAGGTATGAGCTCTTTCTCTCTGATGTCTTTCATCCTCATTTGCCTTTATATGTTAGTCTCGTACTCGCCAGTCTTCCTAGTACACAACAGGAATCAGTCCACGGGTCAATGTTTTTTCTTATTTCCAGCAAAACATTTCAATAGATCACATTGATTACACAATTCAAAGACTGGGTGTGTGTGCATATGACTGTGAAACATCTCAGTCCTTTATCCATTAAAAATACACAATGGTCAAACCCCATCTTCCTTATAGCCTTCTCGGTATAATTTCTTAATATTGAAACCACCCCACTCGTTACAAAAGAATGCATGAATTATTGAAAAAAAAAACAATAATTACAATGCTGTGTCCGGCATTTGCATTTCTGAAATGTACTTTAATACAGTCACTATATACCTGAAGCAAATAGGGAACATAGATTTTTTTATTTTTTTATTTTTTTATTTAGAAGGTGTTTTACCAGGAAGAATACATTGAGATTTCTCGTTTTTAAGTATGTCCTGGGGACCCAGTGCAGAATGGAATTACACAGAGTTAGACATTTAACAGTAGATTAAAAATACATACATACATATATTTAAACAAGTTGCTAGGAAAACATACAGGGTAAATCATTATTAATACAAAAAAGGAACAACATGTACAGTATTCAAAGGAGTTTGTAAACTTATAACAGGTACAATTTGTTTTGAGGATTTGTGAGACACTCATTTTCAGGGATTTTAGACTAGAGGATGATTTGGCAGAAACAGGGAGGCTATCCCATGCTCAGGTAGAGGGGAGCTTTCCAGAGAAGTGGTTATGCATGAGGTGGAGAGTGCGCCTGGAGGCAAACGTCAGCCAGTTTAACTCTTTTAACATTTTACAGTGATGAGTGTTATAACCGCACTGTAGTGCAAAATGGCACAATGTATTGTACTGAGTGTCGAGTTTACTGAGATGAGTCTCCGGTGCAGAATCGTACGCAACATCTCCATAGTCTAAGATCGGCATTAACATCTGTTTCACAATACGTTTCCTTACTGTAGAATCTAGGTTTGATTTGTTTATATATAGAAATCCAATCCTAGGATATAGATTTGACACAAGCTTGTCAATATGGAGACCAAAAGATAAGTTTAGATCTAGCCACATACCAAGATACTTATATGAATTTACCTAGGTCAGGTTACAACTGGATTTAGTCTTGATGTTTATTTGACGATTGTTTAACTTTAATTAGTTTAGCATTTGTCCCAAACAACATGGACACCATTTTTTCAGTGTTGAGGAATGATTTGTTGCTAGCTATCTAATTTTCAACTATAGAAAACTGACCCTGTAGCACGGATTCCACTTGTGATAGTTTAGTACTGCACGTAAAAATAATCACCAGCATACATATGCACATGAGCCAGGTCACACACAGAGGGTAGATCATTTATAAAAAGTGATAAAAGCAGTGGCCCAAGGACAGATCCTTGAGGCATTCCACACTTTATTGGCAATGGGAGGGAGGCAGTATCGGCAATGGACACATATTGAGTTCTATCACAAGTATGAACAAAACCAGCAGTCACCTCTCATTTATACCGGAACAATTTAGCTTGTTTAGCAGAAGATCATTATCAACCGTATGAAAGGCCTTTGCAAAGTCTAGGAAAACTGCACCTGTAAGTTCACCACTCTCCATACCACTCTGAATGTCATTGCTCACCTTTAAGAGGGCAGTAATTGTGGAGTGATAGTAGCTGGTGCGTTGATAATACCCACACAGTTGATTTGGTAACAGTCCTACTATATTCCTATCATACATATGGCATAATCTAAAATTACATAAGAAAGTTTGTCATATCTTTGCTTGTATTTTTACTTGTTCAAAGAGATTATAGCTATACTGGCTTATGAAATTAATTTCTGGATGTTTTCTTGGTCACTTATGTCTTTTATAGACAGTTACAGAAGCACTGTGTTTATCCCAGTTAGCTGGGCAAATCCAGGATGTAAGCATACCTTCCTACCAGATATAATATTTATAAAATTTATGGAATTGATGGATACATTTTAAATTGTATTAGCAATAAGTAACAATAGTTGTAATCAACGGTATACACATTTACAGAACATGCCTGTTGAAACCTTCGAGGACAAAATGTGTAGTATGGGATAAGTTTACGACCCAAACGGCCACTCTTTACTTGAGATTACTTATTTTTATTTGGTTTTATAGTGAATAACTATATTGAGACACATTAAATTATGGTATGTCTTCTTTAATTTCCTCTTAAACAAATTTCAAAACTAGCCACAAAAAGGTATAGGGGACAGGGCTCTCAGATTTTTATAATGGAAGGGGAGTTCATTGGGAATTTTTACATAACTAAAATAAATGACCTTTTCTTATTTGAAACTTTTATATATATATATATATATATATATATATATATATATATATATATATATATATATATATATATTTACATCAGTACAAAGACAGCACCTAGAAAGATGGGGTCTATTTACAAAAATTTGAGAATAGCTCAAGGAGGTCGACTAGGAGGAAGACTTTCATTTTGAGACTAAGTCAAAATCGGCACCAGAGTTTAAAAAACCCAGGTTAGAGTTTTTTTCACATATTTCCGATTGGAAACCGAGACAGCGCCAGGAAAGAAAAAAAATCCCCCTCTGTTAAGTCAGTCCGCGGCTGTGGGGAAGCATTTTGTGCTCCCCACCAGCCGCGTGGCTGCAATAAAGTTTGTCCAAACAAAAACTGATTTTTTTTAAAACAAACTTTATTGAAGCCGCGTGGCTGGAGGGGAGCGCAGAACGCTTCCCTCACAGCCGTGGACCGGCTAAACAGCAGAGCACTGGGAGACAGAGCAGCAAGGAGATAAGTACTAGGGAAGGGGGAGGAGGGTGGCACACAACGAGCATAACGCTGGCATATTAAAGGGCAAGATTCTGGCATATTAAATGGCAAAAGAATGACATACTGAGGGGCAAAATACTGGCATATTAAATGGAAAAAGAATGGCATACTGAGGG
The DNA here is from genome assembly GCA_036172795.1 of Pelodytes ibericus. Classification (NCBI taxonomy): domain Eukaryota; kingdom Metazoa; phylum Chordata; class Amphibia; order Anura; family Pelodytidae; genus Pelodytes; species Pelodytes ibericus. Next base: position 112,265,689 of record CM069859.1, read on the forward strand.
GCAAAATACTGGCATATTAAATGGCAAGAGAATGGAATATGAAATGGCTAAATACTGGCATACTGAGTAGCAAAATATTGACTTACTGAGTGGCAAAATATTACTCCATATTGAGTGGCAAAATATTACCGGCATATTGACCAACTGCTCCCAACCACCCTCCATATTACACTAAATTGGGATAACATGCTTGTGAGGGCAGGTGGGGCGAGTGGGAGATAATGTCGGGGGCGTAGGGGCCCCAGAAAATGTGTTCAGTAAGGGGGCATGAAATTCCTGGTGGCGGCCCTGTTCGGCACTATACAGCAACTTGAGCCTGAGCTGCGCAGGCATGGCTATATATAAACATGGCTGCAGAGCCAATGTGTTGCTCTCAGGCAGTTTGACACTGTGAATGTGTGATATGCAAGTAGTACAGGTATTTGGTTGCATTACAGCAGACTGTTAAGTGCATAACAACCGGTCAGTGATCTGAGGCGTGTATGACAATATACACTACACCCTTTCTCACACTGTGAAGCACACACATCAATAAGCACCACTCGCCTTACTAAAATAATGTTCTGATTATATCAGGTTTTGTATGGAATGCAAGTGAACCAAGCTACGTCTGCAACTCCGTCTATCAAGCATGGAAGTCCAGGGGCTTCATCTTTGCTTAGCAACAGCTGCCTAGAAATTGGAGTCACTGATATCACAGTTACATCCATTCAAATGGCTGTAAAACCACCAATGAATGTCAGTCTTGTTCCTGCGTCCCAACCTGCTGTGCTCCCTACATCCATTAGTACCATGTTGTCGCCTGGGTCTAGTCACACCACATCCATAGCGCCGGTGGGACCCAGGATGACAGCACCACACCAAGTAGCACCTCCTAAACCACCATTAACTACTATACAATTACCTACCAACTTCCAAATACCTCCGGGTAAGTAAAGGGTACAGTTGGGGAGGTACGTGACACACTTTTGAGGATTTGAGGATTATTTTTAAGTTTGTACTATTTCATTAAATCATAAAGACAACATTTCATTTATTTGTAATTATAAATAAATATTTCACAATATATAATTACATATTGTTTTTGTGATTAATCACTATGCTTTAATTATGCCCAATTTGTAACAATGAAAATACATCCTGCATATCAGATATTTACATTACGATTCATAACAGTGGCAAAATTACAGTTATGAAGTAGCACTGAAAATAATTTTATGGTTGGGGGTCACCACAACATGAGGAACTGTATTAAAGGGTGGCGGCATTAGGACCACTGCATTAGACTATGACACTAGATAATAGAGAACACTGGACACAAAAGTCAAGAAGAAAATTTACTTCTTAAACTAAATCAGAGCAACAGAACATACTGTGCCACATACTCAGAGCACACATTTCCTTAAAATAACAGATTATTATTGTTAGGATCCCTATGAAAGGTAGTCTCATTGCAGATTGAAGTAGCACCTTGAGATAAAAAAGTCAATTTACTGTTATTTTAAATTCCAAGTCCAAAAACTAATGTAAGATTTTTTTGAAATTCACACATTAAAATAATAAACACTGAACTTTTGCATTGTCTGAGAAGTGTCACGACACACACTAAACACAATGAAACTTAGACCATTAGTAACGATAAATGTTCTTTTGATGTAAAATACAGATTCATTTCAGAGCCTGCTGCACTGTCTATAGAGAAAAGCAAATGCTGAAATCACTCACTCTTCCATATAATCGACAATTGGCAGAGGAGAATAAAATCAATACTTTATAACTGGTGGCAAAATAAAACATCTTCATAATAAAATAGATATTAATATAAATGGTTCTCATTTACCTTTGTAACACCATTGGCTGGTACATTTTTGCAATTATGAACATTAGCCACACCCTTCAGAATCAAAAGACATTCTATGTGTAATGCACCAGTAAACTAGTCAAACATAAAGGTCCTTAATTACTTTATAGGCAACTTCACTATGTGGGGAAGAGCTTCCACTTTCCATTATTATTATGTATATTGCAATAAATCGGTTGCTGACATGATAAAGCTATTGTACAGTTGATCTACTGAGAAAAAATGCAATTGTGTTGAAATTGGCAGTTCATGAGAATCTGTGATTCTCTCATTTAGTAAAACACGTTCGCCTAATGATTTCTCTAGGTCAGCTACAGAATGAATGAATAAGCATTTACCAGCATTCCTTATTCTGCACAACATGAACACAATCAGTTTTGGGTCTCTAGCCAAGGGACAGGCAAAATTGCAGCTAGGCCCACACAAATCTGTAAAATAACACTATTATTAGGCACAGAACATCAACAAACAGCAGAAGCAGATTGGAACATGGCAATAAAATGAAAATAAAAGAACTGTTCAATTAACGCTCAATCAGCGAATGGGCAGTTTGTCACCAGCAGTATAAACATCATAGCCAATGTAGTGTTTACACTTTATAAGTTTAACCCTTTGAGTGCCTGGGGTTGAGCAATGAATTTTTGATTGCACATACTTTTTAACAGAGCCAGTGAGATAAAAGAAACCCAACCCTCTGTCCATCTTTAGGAGTGGAAGAACAAGCAGTTTAATTTTTTAGTGACACAAAGAGGGTGCTGATGGTTGGGTAAGTGGGGGTAGGTTGTTGGTTTATTATACCCCACCAATAGCGCACATGTTAAGGTAAGAAGGGGGACTCCTAAATCCACAATTATTTTCATATTACAAACTTCCCATTGCACAGCTCAGTGAATGAGAAGAAGGAGGAGCCATTCACTTTCTCATTATATTATTACTTGCAACTGTCAAAGAGGTCCAATAAAGACAGAATATCCAGTTAAGTGTATTCCAGTGTTTAGTTGAGAGTTCAAGTCTATCTGCAAATATGTACAGCTAGTGCACATCTGGGGTTGGGAATCATCTACTTTCCCATAAAGATCTGCCCACTAGAAGCCACCTGCTTCAATATTGATAATTTTGATGTCTGTGTTGTGTCTTTCAATATTAAACCCCAGTATAGTATGGCCTCCTGTGGAGACAAAAGTATTGGGACAAACCACTTGCGTGAGCCCGGGTATGGTGGATTCCAGAAGGACATTACCAAGACATTTTGGACAATGCTCATGACCCTATCCCACGCCATCTCTTCTCCGCTCAACTCCTTTCCTTTTTTCCGTCTCTCCTTCTCTTGGTGACAACACAACTGAATCTCATCCAGTGTAGCCACCTAACCTCTTGCATCTGTACTCTCACCTTTTTTTTTTTTTTTTGTAAATCAATGTTTATTGAAACTATTTTTGGTTTTGTGTCAAGAGGAGAAAAAAAAAAAAAAAAAGGGGGGGGGGTTGGGTGGGGTAGATACAGAAACAAATAGGGTGGTTAAGGGAGACGGGAAGGGAGGGGGGCAAGGGAAGGGCACAGCACATACAGTAGTGTCTGACGCAACAGACTCCATTTCAATATTTGTTCATTCTATAACTCTTAACAGATTTCACTTGTTTTCTTCTCAGATATATACAGATATACATGTATGTACATATACTTGTATACACACGCACATACACACCTATATACACACATACACGAATTGATCTAAGTTCCACTAAACATTATTTGGGATTGTGGGTCTTCTAGGAACTGTAGCCAGTAGAACCACGTCTGTATGTAGTGGTTGTGTTGGTCTCCAGCTTTCTTAATCAGTTCCTCCATCTGTCTAACCTTTTCCACCCTGTTTATCCACTCTCGGAAAGTAGGTGGTGTTACCTCCCCCCAGTGTGCTGGTATGAGTGCTTTGGCCTCATTTAATAGGTGTCGCACCACTGATTTTTTGTATTGTGTGATGGGCATTGTTGTGTGGTGCAACAGCATTGGTGCTGGTTCGAAGGGTGGAGGGTGGTCCGTTAATTTCAGGAGTATATCCTGTCCCAATAGGGTCGTATACTGGGGCAGTCCCACCAAATATGTAGTATGGTTCCAGATGCTGTACCGCATCGCCAACATTCTGTAGGGTGTGTGGGAAATATTTTCTGGAGACGCACCGGTGTGAGGTACCACCTTGTTAAGAATTTATATGACATTTCTTGTGATTTGTTGTTAATGGAGCATTTGTGTGTGAGTCGGAATATTTTTCCCCACTGTGACTCGGATAAAGTGATATCTAGGTCCGATTCCCATTTTCCCACCAGGGTTGGCAAACCTACTGCTGTTGTGGTCATCAACATTTGGTATATTGTGGAAATACTATGGGGGGGAACGCTATCACCGGAGGCCCACACTTCAAACTCAGTGGGTTCCCTGTAATATAAATGCTTACGTTTTGCTGTTTTAAAAAAATGACTCAGTTGGGTGTGGTGAAAACGGTCTATGAAGGTCAACGACTCCTCTGGGAAAATCTCTTTTAGTGGTTTTAGGGAGCTGTCCAATAGGAAATTGTTAATCGATATCGAATCTGTCATGCGGGTCCGGAGAAAAAGCCCTAGTTGTTGCCCAGGAGGAAACTCCGGGTTGCACCTTAACGGTGTCTTAGGGGATGGGTGGGAGGTTATAGTGCCCCTGCGGGAGTGGGTATGTAATACCGAAAGTGAGGCCGAAATCAGCGGGTGTTGTGTCCCTATAGACTTGGATTCCTTAGGCGGTAGCCGGCGGTAGCCAAGGTAGTAAATGTAGTGGCTTAGATATTGCCGCTGCTTCGGCACTGATCCATAGCTTATGGGGTGGGTTAATTGCCCATTCCAAGACTCTCAGTAAATGGGTCGCATGGTAATATGTGTGTATGCATGGGAGACTAAGGCCTCCTTTTTCTTTGGGTTGGGTCAGTAGGTTCATTCTGAGCCTGGGGTGTTTTTGGGTCCAAATAAATTTTAGGAACATCGTTTTTAGTGAGATGAAGAAGGCTGGGGGGATTTTGATCGGGATTGTCTGGAACAAATATAGTACTCGGGGGAGTACATTCATCTTCAGTGAGTTAACTCTGCCCAGCCAGGAGATGAATGTAGGTCCCCAAACACTTAAATCTTTTTGTATGGCTTTTAATAAAGGTTGGAAATTTTGCTGGTAGAGATGCATGGTGTCTTTAGTGAGCCAAATGCCTAAATATTTCATTTTGTGTCTACACCATTTAAAGGGAAACGCACTCGATAAACCCTGGACTTCATTGTCATTTAAGTTGATATTGAGAATCTCCGATTTGGAGTTATTAATTTTGAGATTGGCCAGAGCTCCATAGTCATTAAATTCTTTCAATAACATGGGTAGTGAAGTCCTTGGTGTGGTAAGGGCAAATAACAAATCGTCTGCGTACCCCAACACTTTATGTTGGGTGCCGCCAATTGATAGACCTCTAACATCGGGATTATTCCTTATAGCTTCTAGAAAAGGCTCTAGTGTGAGGGCGAATAATAATGGTGACAATGGACATCCCTGCCTCGTGCCGTTGGTGATTGTGAAAGATTCCGATAGAGTCCCGTTGATACGGATTCTGGCCGAGGGGCGGGAGTACAGGGATGCGATCCAGGCCACCACATGGGGTCCAAAGCCCACATGTTGGAGTATTGTTAGGAGAAAGCTCCAGTCTACACGATCGAATGCCTTTTCGGCGTCTGTAGATAGGAGGATTGTTTTAATATTACGTGCTTTAGCATGGTGAATCATATTGATGGCTCGGATCGTGCAATCCCTGGCCTCCCGTCCCGGGATAAATCCCGCCTGGTCCGGGTGGACCAGGCTGGGCATATGGCGTTGTATCCGTGTGGCTAATATTTTGGATAATAGCTTCAAGTCTGCGTTGAGCAGGGATATTGGGCGGTAGCTGCCGCACTGTTCCAGGTCTTTCCCTTCTTTTGGTATTAGTGATATGGTCGCTGTCAGGGTGTGTGGGTGTATGGTCCCCCCTTCGAGCACTGAGTTGAAAGCTTCTACCATACGCGGTCCCAGGACCTCGAAGAATTTCTTATAATATAGTAAAGGAAAGCCGTCTGGACCTGGGCATTTACCTAAATTGGAATTTCGGATAGCTAATTGTAATTCTAGGAGTGATATCGGTCGTTCCATGTGCGCGGAATCTGCAGGTGTAAGTTTCCGAATAATATGCTTAGTAAGATACTCCGTTATCTGAGCAGCGCGGGTGTCCCTAGCAGTGGGGCTCGGTTGTGAGGGAGAGATATTGTACAGCTTGGTATAGTATGATACAAATTCCTCGGCTATGTCTTTTGGGAGTAAACGGGGTACCCCCGCTGATGTTTTGATTTTAGGTATATAGGCCACTTGTTGCCGTTTTCTGAGAGCCCTTGCTAAGTATTTACCAGGTTTATTGCCATGCTCATAGTATATTGATTTTAATTTGGTAAAATTACGGTGTGCCTGTTGGTTGAGTATTGTTGCTAGCTCTTTTCTCAGTAGTAGAAGTTGTTGGAATTCCTCTTTATTGAGTTGTTCCTTATGTGCTCTCTCCAGGGTCACAATCCTTGAATAGAGTGACTGAAGAGTTGCACCATTGGCTCTTTTCCGTGCTGTGGCCTGCATTATGTACTGCCCTCTCAGTACGCATTTGTGGACCTCCCACACCGTCAATAACGGAGTATCTTTATCGCTATTAATTTGGAAATAATCTGTCAGTGCTCCTATAATGGGTTCCTGTAGTGTGGTATCGTTCAATAGGGCCTCATTTAACCGCCAGGTGCGTTGTAGTGGTTTCTGGAGTGGTGAGAGTAAAGATATGGTAAGTGGGGCATGGTCTGACCAGGTTGTGGTGCCATAATGTGCCGATCGTAAATAGGGAAGGTAATAGTATGGGACAAAAAGATAGTCTATGCGTGAGTATCGGGAGTGGGGTATGGAATAGAAGCTGTAGTCTCTTGTTGTGGGATGTAGTGCTCTCCAGCAGTCAGTGAATTGGAGGTCAGTGAGTAATTTCTTTATTTTACTTATAACACGGAAAGGGGTGTTCGCTGACCCATGTGAGGTATCCATCTGTGGATCTAAGGCGACATTGAAATCCCCTCCTAAAATTGTCATGCCCTCTTGAAAGAGTCGCAGTTTAGATATTATTTTAGACAAACATCTGTGTTGTCGTGTGTTAGGGAGATAGACATTCGCGAAGGTGTATAATCGGTCCGCTATCGTTCCTTTCACGAGTGTGAATCTACCCTCTGGGTCGGAAAGGTATTCTTGTGCAATAAATGGAATATGTTTTGCGAATAGAATTGCCGTGCCCTTAGATTTTGTGTTCGTGTCATTACTGAAAAAGCCCTGAGGATAGTCGCGTGTGGTGAGTCTCGGGGGTGATTTAGCGCAAAAATGCGTTTCTTGTAGGAAGGCTATATCTGTTTTGTTATATTTGAGTTCTTTCATCAAGTGTGAACGTTTTTCTGGTGTGTTAAGTCCTTTTACATTATAGGATAGAATATTTAGGTCAGCTGGTGTCGGCTTCCGTGAAGTTGTTTGGTGTGGCATTTTTTAAGAAGGTTGAGGTTATCTGTCAGTTGGCTCAGTTTTGTTTGGTGTAGCTGCGTCAGACCTTACATAAACTAAGTATGTGGGTAAAAATATTTGGGTTGTATTTACACGGGGGGGATAGAACACGTGGGGGAGTAAGGAATACACAACAGGGATATGCCCTGTGGCTCCTATTGGTCGAAAAGGGGTGTGCCTGCACCTTCGGGGCAGAGCTCCGGGGTCCGACCAATATAAATTGGGCCTGGGCGTGATGGTGGGTTGCCAATCCCCTTGGAAGATCCTACCAATCGTAAATTGAAAATTTCACAATTTAAACAGAACAATTGTGGGGTTCCGTCACCCCGTAACCCATTAATAATAAAAAACATTTAACAAACAAATGAGAGTATTGTGCACAATCACTCCTGAGGTATTTTGGGCTTTGCTATGCGATGTTTTGTTTACCCTTCATTTATATCTCTAACTTTGTAGTTCGTTTTCAGGTAGCGATCTTTATGATCACAACATCTAAGTATCGCTATCGCGTTTAAGTTTAGCCAATAGCTCAAGAGTGGTTGGCCGTCATCCATTACCAGAGATTAACTTTCAGTGTACATTATTTAAACTTCAACTGATCACTGTAACCCTCCTCAACATACCTATAGAGTACTGCGGTGGTTGCCATATATATGGGTTTCTCTGTTCCCATCCCTGCTACAGTAGTTAGGGATCAACCCAGGGTGTGGGGTGGTAGTTATATGTGGCATGGGAGTAGGGGTTATTTAGTTAGAAGGGGTTGGGGGTTCGTGATTCTGATATTCCCTTTAATATATCAATACAGGTATTGGATAAAACACTTATCGATAGTAGAGGCGATGGGACGCTCCCCACCAGCAGGTACCTACAACGTTGTCCGTTGGCTTGGGGGACATCCTCTTCGGTTTCCCGAGCCCGATGTCAGGGTTGCCTGGGTGTGATCTGCAGATGTATATAGGACTCAGGGTCTAGTTGTGGATATCTCTCTAGAGTCTTTTGGGGTCCTTTGGTAATATGCGGTGAGAAATGCAATCAAGAGTGCATGTTCCAAACGAGGTGAATATCCATGGTCCTTCAGATTCCATATAGACAGAACAATAATATAAACAATAAAACTTAGTGTCGATTGTCTCAACTTATTTCGGCTTCCGTGTTTCTTGCGGAGATCTTTTGGCCTGGCTTTTTGGCTATTCCTCTCTCTCCCTTCCAAGTGAGTGAGGTGGGTCGGCAGGGTTCTCTTCGGGCGGGGTCGTCGTTCTTGCTTGAGGCGAAGCTGGTCTAGGACGTTGTCTCCGTCTACTATGGTCGTTTGGTCTCTGCCTGGAGAAATCGTGTGTGTTCGGGAGTGCCCAGTCTGGTATATGAAGGTCTTGGAGCCGTAAGATAGCCAGCAGTTCTGGTAGGTCTCGATGGTATCTGATAGTGAGGATCGAATCATCTAGGTGTACCATTAAGGAGAAAGGGTGGCCCCACATATAGCGGATGGCTTTGCGTTGTAGGATAAGTGTAAGAGGGCGGAGGGCCCTTCGAGCCTGGAGGGTGAGGTCCGACAGATCTTGATAGAAGGATATGTCATGCCCTTCGTGGCGCCATGTTTTAATTTCCCTCGCTTTTTTCATAATCTGCTCTTTGAGCTGAAAGTTCACCAATCGACAGATGATGTCTCTTGGTGGGGTATTTGGTGGGCCCCTGGGCCTGAGTGCCCTGTGCGCCCTGTCCATCTCGACCGGCTCTGAGGTTGGGCGGTTTAGCAGTTGGTTGAAGACGGTGGTGAGAAGGCCGAAGATGTCTTCGGTAGCGCCATTGGCCGCTTCCGGTACCCCGCGGAGTCTTATATTATGTCTGCGGCTCCTGTTGTCAAGGTCTTCAAGACGTCTACGGTATTCTGTTAGTGCCTCTGCTTGGTAGTTTACCGTACGGTCTAGGTGAGTTAGGTGGCGTGCCTGTTTAGTCGTTTCAGTTTCCTGTTTCGTCAGCCTTGCGTCCAGGCCCCCTATGTCTGACCTTAATTTCCTGACTTCATCCTGGACCGTATGTTTCAGCTCCGTGATCAGGTTTGCAAAATCGTTTTTCCATGGGGCCGATGAGAATATATGTTGTTGTGCCGGCTGCAGGGAGGTAGGTAGACTGGTGCCCGGGTCTCCGTCGTCCATCGACAGGGAGCTGGTTGGGGAACTCGCCTCGTGGTCGCCCTCCGTTTGAGAAGATAGGGCCGCAGGCGTTTGGAAGAAATCCTTTACGGAGTTCGAAGGGTGTTTTCCCTTACCCCTAGGTGTTCCGGGGTCCAATCCTCCTTTTTTGTTGCGTCTCATTTCGCTGGTAAAGCTTATGTTGCGCTGTATAGGCTAGGGGGTGACGGAGCTCTCACTTTAGGCAGCCATCTTCCTCGGCGGTTGGCCACGCCCTTGTACTCTCACCTTTTTATCCTTTGTTCTACTATTTCTCTATTTTTTTCATCCCCTTATATCCATCCAATCTACCAACTATTAACATTTACACAGTGCCACTATTTAGATATCTACAATCAAAAACATAAAGTTATTTCTAAAGCTACCAATTGTAAAATGAACTAAACATCACACAAATGTAGCAACATAATACAAGCTTCTTACTAAAATAATCCCATTCTATGCATTTAAACGGCAGGATATAACTGAACAAGTATTGAAAAACAGCAGTTTACCGGGAAAGCCAAAAAAGGACACTCAAAAGTAAGAGACATCTGGCCGTGCCTTTGATCCTCAGACCTGTGATACTTGATGCCACTCTTTTTGAATAAAAAATATCAATTGATAAATTACAAATGTTATGTAACAAGCAATTATGTAACCGAGGATACAACATTGTGATTTTACTGCACATTCTATAGAAAAGTAACTCTATGGGCTAACAATGTATAATACAATGATGCTACAATATATGCAAAAGATTTCTTGATGTTTGTAATGTACCCCATTTTAACAAACATATGTATACATTTTTTACAATCTCAATGATCTAATATTATAGTCTTTGACTACAACAACCATTCTCTCCTTTTTACATTTCTTTGAACTGTTTTTAAACTTCTTGCCTGTTCTCATTTCCTCTCCAGGATCACAGCACATGCATACCACAACAAAACCACACCTTTGATAAAGCCACTGGGTGAAACGTGTCAGGTGGCAGGTCTTCAAAAATGCATAGTCCCACTTGTGATAAAACATTCTATATATAATTTTTATGGGGCAATTGTAATTATGTCTTTGACAACTGTTTTTATACATTATTAAATTACATTATATTCTATAAACTGCGTTGATCCAGCATTTCCCTTTAGCGCACATACCAGTAATGAACAGTAAAGAGTGACTCGACAAATTCAGGAGCTAGTAAAGTTTAAGCAAAACCTTCCTACAGTGGAACCCCTAAGCTTGATACATAAAAGCTTGCTACATAAACAAAATAAAAGAGAAAGATTATTTGAAATGCTAATTAAACAACTCTTTAAAGTTTTTTTTGTTTGTTTTTTACATTTTAGCATTGCTCCTTCTTTAAGAACACATTCAAAAGACCAACACAGCTGATCCAATTAAGGCATCAAAAGTTCACTGAAAAACAGTTTATGTATTGTAATAAACAGTTGTATTTTCTGACATTTTGTTGAAATGTTTTCATGATGTTCCTCAAATGACTGAAAAAAGGTAAAATGCTTGCATTCAGCTTTTCAGACAATATGTTGTACAAGTCAGCAGGATGGTTGTTTTCTATGTAGTAAATACAATAAAATTCAACTTGCAACAAACACAAAAGATTATTCTATGTCCTCTAGACTTCATATTGCTATTCAGAATTGCAAACAAAAATAATATTGTTATAATTTACAGATCTCTTATTTTCTTTTCTGTCCAGACAACAAACAAGGAATATATATATATATATATATATATATATATATATATATACTGTATATAAATATATAGTATATATATATATATATCCATGTCAGACTCATGTCAGAGCTTTGTGCCTATTGAGTCATTAAAGCATAGACTTTTTTGGATCAAGTCCTTTGAGTGGAATTTCTTGTGGATTTCTTTGTATGAAGCATCACAGCACCAGGGCTGGGTATCCCATATGTAATTAATATAGCAGAGTAGTCTAACGGTATGGATTGCTATTAAACTAAAGGTACACTCCTAATTTCAGGGAGAGACTATGAAGGACTGCGTTTGGAGGCAATTGTACATTAAAAATAAAGAACAATAGTAAATGTGTGACTTATTTGTTATATACCTATCTCCTGTGATAATATGCAGCCCCAAAGAGTCAATCCCAAAACAAGCAGCTTTACAAGCCACATAAGAAGTATGGATTCAAAGAACCTATGTTTAATCTAAATGTAGTGGCGTCATTAAGTCTGCAACATTTAGTATCACCTCATATAGAGGCTAGGGATACTATATTAATTTTTAAATTTGAAACCAATAATCTTGGTTAACATTCGGTTTATACAGCACGGTGATACCAACTGTGCTATCTATTTTCTTTCTTCTTTCTATATTATAATGTGAATAAAAAGTTAAGTTTTAATTAGAGTTAGACTCCACACAAAGAAATTGATATTCATCATTATCATCATCAACTGTTATGATATGTGTGTCCTCTCACCTCATGTAATGTGTAGTAATGAACCATTTAATTTCCACAGTGTAAATGCCAACAAAATGTGTAAGCACAATAATAATAAATGTACAGCGCAAGAAATAAAAAACACCCTGTGACGTAATGAAGACAATTTTATATCATACCATATATATGAAGATTCAAAAAGAATTTTTTTTTTTTTATTGTTTGACGGGGTCAGTAGTATAGTCTGTTAAATTCCAGAGTGATGTGTTGTATATATGTCTTTAAATACTCATACATTTACATTCCAAAACTAAGCTCAGACAGATCAGGGAAATCTGATTTTTTTTCCCCACAATCTGGAAAATCATGCAACACCTTCTGTGCCCTCCAGGGCACCGCGATCACCTGGTGATTGTGGGTTCTGTATTGGAGAAGCATGCTCCTCCAATACAGAGTGTCCAGCCGAGAGCGAAGTCCGTCACTCTGAAATTGTTGCTTGACTGCCCCGAGAGGCAGTCAGCAACATTACAGTTAGAAAAATAAATTAAATAAATAAAAGGAAAAAGCTAACCCTAGATCTACTAACGCTAGATCTAGGGTTAGGGTTTTAATTAGTGTTATAATTATGCTTATAGGGGGTTCAGGTTACTACAAGGGGTGGGAGTAGATTTAGGTTTAGGGTTGGGGTCAAAAGGTCACTGTAGAAGTAAACTGTAAAAAAAAATATAATATTGATTATTGCCCTATTACTGGAAATAAAACATAGACAGACATGGAAACATTGGTATTTCTAAACTCAGGACAAATATTAGAAATATACAGATGGGTTCTTTTTTACCATTTGCAATAGTTTTTTTTTTTAAAATCAGGTCAAAGTTAGAAAAAGTGTTTTTTATGGCATATTTTCATCATATTTTATATATATTTATTTTAATAGTAAATTATATCATATGATGAAAATAATCATATCACATGAAAGCTCTAACCGTCCTTTAAAAAATGATATATAATTTGTGTGGGTGGACTGAACACAAAGAAAGAAATTCACAGTTCAGCAAACACATGACAAAAATAATGGAATTATGGTCTTCAAGTTACATCAAATGCAGCATAGCACTCTGTCACTAAAGGGTTAATAAAAATATGTTTACGAATAAACATTTCCAGAAATATTACCCCAAAGCATGGGAGTCCACAACGGGGGGAACTTGCCCCGCCCCGGAAATTTGACCTGCAGCAAGAGAGGGAGAAGCAGTAGGTTGTTTAGGTTAGGTTAACTAGACATACAGATCAAAAAAACACCTGTCAGACAGGGAATTGCAGCAAAAAAGTGTCCAATGATTCTGCTATTTGAGCCCTACAGTTTATTAACCCTTTTTTTTAATATTCTTACTTGCCAGGGTGGATGACATTTCATTCTTGCCCTGACTTACCACTAAACCCCTTTCTTTATGGTATTGTCCAAGTTCCCTTAGCTTCTTCGAACTACAGTTCCTAAGTTTAAGTATGATATGATTATGGCTTGGTATTGCAGCTGCTGTTGAATGAACATCTCATGATTCTCAGCCATCCATTTGGTTGGCTGAACATCATGAGAAATGTAATAACAGCACCTGTATTGCCAAAGCTTACTACCATTGCTGCATAAATACCAAGTTTTCTTTTTTGGAACCAGGCGTCACAGAGCTGCACTACACAACATTATGTTTGTTGACTGCAACTCCCATGATATTAAGCAAGTAACATTGCTTGTTGCTATCTGTGGATGGGGCTGTGCAAGGGGAAGGGGGCAATGGGGTTACAGTAAGTCTACAGTACAAACACTAGCTTTTGTTGACTGTTTCTACAATAATATTTAACCAGCCATATTGCCAGCTTGACTTTATTTGATTTGTAGTTACAGACTGGGATTGTCTGCACACTAACTTTTTTTGTTGTTGACCTCAGCTTCCATGATAAACAGCCAGCCCATTACTGGCTGAATACCATAGAAGTTGTAGACTGGGGTAATAGTGGCTAATCTTTACCACCCCAGCTATTGTAAACTTCCCATGATGCTCAGTTATATGCTGGTCTGTTAGCTACTACTACCATGCTTATATAATTGTCCTATTAATGGGTAACCATTGTAACATTTGCCCCCCACAGGAAACCTCTCTCCTGAGCCAACAAAGGTAAACAATGGGGAGGAGGTAGGAGGTTTTAGGGGTACTAGAGAGGATATTTTGCTCTAATAGTGCGAAATGCATTGAGCTGTCAGAATTCGAGTTCTGCCTCCTCACAATATAAAATTTGCTATTCTCGATTCAATGGATTTGTCTCACTAATTTTCTTCAATAAATTGCTGATTTCCACATGCCGTAAGTCCATTCCTGCTTTGATATTTGCCCCGCCTCTGAAAAAATCCTGAGATGCCCATGACCAAAAGGTTAAATAATTACTCTGCTTATTTATAAACTTTAACATGAAAGCTATACCTTTGATTACAAAGAGATCTAAAGGGGTTTAAACATAAAAGTGACAGGCTTAAGGGGGTTGGAGCAATGGTGTAGAGTGTGCAACGCCACGTGGACTTGTCAAGATGCTTAGGATGATTGGTCTGGATGCAGCCGTTGAAGCACATTTTTCCCTGGTGAAATGGCACTGTTGAGCGGAGAGAGGAGCAGGCAATAGCTGAAGGAAGAGGAGATAGAGTCGGCCCTGATTGAGAGGCTGGAAACTCCGCTTGAGGTCTGCCCGCCCTGATTGAGAATCTGAGAGCCCCGTGAGAGCTGGTCTGAGAAAGTAGCAAAGGAAACCGCAAGTATTCTACTTTCTTTTAAGGATACACTGGGGCAGAGCCATAACAAGCTACTGACCCATTCACATAGAGGACTATGTAGGACGGCCTACTGGTGGGACCGGTGGAGAGTTGGTCTGGATATTTCTGACATCTGATGTGTGTATAACTCTTACGTGTGCCTGTGTGCAAGTCTGTTGAGCAGGTAGGGGGCAGATTCAAAATACAGCGGGGACTGGCTTGCAACTATATACACGCCACAGTACAGATAAGTATCTAGCTGCGCTACTTGCTATTTCGACTTTATGGCAGATACCCCTGAGGACTGAGATCCAGAGACAACACCTGGAATGGTTACACCTATATAGCCCTCAATTTAGACCGCAGAGTGGTTGCCACGTGGTAATCGAGGTTAACAATACTGCATCTATTCCTTTGGGGAAGGTCTCTCCCCTTGTTCAACTTAGGGTTTGCAGGACTTGCTCAGTGGGGCCCCTTGCTAAAAGTATCAAGTATCTTGAAAAAAGATTAAAACAAATAGTTACCTCATTGATACATCAAGATCAGGTGGGTTTTATCCCAGGGAGGTTGGCAGTCAATAATATCATAAGAACCATAAATATTTTAGATCTATGTAAGAAGAAGAAAACGCCTTTTATGATGATGGCCTTAGATGCTGAAAAGGCGTTTGATCGAGTTAACTGGCCCTTTTTGGAACCTTCATTTGAGGACCTACATTTGAGGGCCCAATTTTAAAGTCAATTATGGCCTTGTACTCATCCCCCACGGCAAAAAAGGGGTCAAGTTTTATCTCAGAGGAATTTAAGATTGGCAATGGCACCCGTCAGGGTTGTCCTCTATCCCCGATCCTGTACATACTCACAATCTAAAAGGGATAGTAACCCCATAAACAAGCATAAAATGTAATATGTACGCAGATGATGTCCTAATAACAACTGAAGAACCAATAGGCTCCATGAGGGAAGTTCTGGCAGAAATTAAAAAATACAGTCAGGTATCAAACTATAGATTAAACATAGATAAGTCTATAGCCATTACGGGATATGTCCCCAAGGAAGAAAGAGACTTGATGTCTCATTTATTTGGTTTTAAATGGGCAAAAAATAGTTTTTCGTACCTGGGATTCACAATTGTAAGAGACCCAAATAGATTAGTTGAGGCAAACTTGCTAGCCCTGCTAAAACAAACTAACACGAATCTACAAGAGTGGAAGAAATCTTAGATTTCCGGGTGGGGAAGGGTTAATGTTTTGAAATCATATGTGCTCCCTAAATGGAATTATTTATTTAGGATGATCCCGTTGAATGTCCCTAAGATATGACACAGATGGCCTTTGCGAGATTTATTTGGCAGGGTAAAAAACCTTGAATAAATAAAAATGTGATCTCTTTACCAGTTACAAAAGGAGGTTTAGGTGCCCCGTACTTATATCTAACACAGGAGGTGAACATGTTAGCACATGCAATAACGACACAGAAGAGGTCATCTACCTTAGAAAACGGGAGTTGAGAATTTCTTCCCCATATTTTGGGCTACGAATAGTAAAGTCTGGGGGGAGCAGAAGAAATGTGCCAATGCCCTCATTCTTGATCATATATTGAAATTCTGGATAAAATTTAAAAAGAGAATTAAGCTATATAATAAAATTTGGGGGGCTTTGCCCATTCAATTAATAGCAAAGAACATGGGAAATATAGATCTAGCAAATTGGCTATACCAAGGCATAAAGGCAATAGAGGACCTAGTAGAAGGGGATAGACTTATCTCTTTTGACGAGTTACAAGCCAAATTCCAAATAGATAAGAGAGAACTGTTCTCTTACCTAAGAGTGAAACACTTCCTCATGGGACAACTACCCCTACCTAAATCGGAACTATTTGACCACCTAGCATCTCTGATTAATGAAGATAAGACAGAACATATTCTAGCAAAATGTAATAGAATTATGGAACTCAACCAGAGTCAGGAACTTAAAGTAATAGAGAAATGGGAAATAGAACTAGGAGTGAAAATCCCCAGAGCAGAATGGAATGGAATTATGATGCTAGTTAACAAAGTAGTGCACTGTCTGAATTTGGGGGAATTACACTTCAAATTGTTAAACAGGTGGTATATGGTACCCAGCCAACTTGAAAAAAATATATCAGGGACAAATTAATAATTGCTGGAGATGTGGAAACATAAAGGGAGACCTAACACACGTTTTGACAAATTTTTGGGGGGAGGTATTTCAGAAAGTGCCCACCATGACACAGGTTGATATAAAGAGTGGACCTGAAGTAGCCTTACTACATCTGAATTTAAATTCCGTTCCAAAAAACTCCAGGATGATCGTCATCCATATACTATTGGCAGCTAAACAAATCATTGCGAGAAATTGGAAGTCTGATAAAACCCCACAGTGGGAACAGGTTAAGACATAGGCAAAGTTTCAATGTAAAATGGAAAGGGGGATTTCGAATCAATATAATACCTCAAGCCACAAAAATGAGAGATGGTTATACTGGATAGAGAAACTTTAGGACAACCCTCTAATACCATATAGTAGAAATAATTAGTGCCTCTCTCTTCTTCTTTTGTTCTTGCATATCTCTGTTAGTAAAATGTCTTGTCTTGTATTGTTTTTATATATGCCATCGATCTGTTTATATAGGTTGTGTATAATAAAATTAAAAAACAAAAAACAAACAAACATAAAAGTGAAATGAACTTCAAAAATCAGACATTGAATTTTCCATGTATTGCTTGATTTGTGCACTTATCAGTTCCCTCACTTTCTAGTGAATAGATACCTTTGCAATTAATCAATTTGCTTCTACAAAATGAACAGACATTTTTTGGTACTGCTAATCATTGTCTGTCCCAGTACAGTTACATGTGCCCTGAGTTAACAGACAAAAAGGAACACTGAGTTGATTAAATTACCTTATTTTACAATCTCTTCCTAAATGAAGCGAAACAGCCCTACAAATCGTAGTGCATAGTCACAATTCTTCAATATCTTATTTTCAGTTCTATGAAAAACCTTTGGAATAGTTATCAACATTAATTGTACAATACATATATTATTAACCACTTTTAACAATTTTCATACATTTCTCCCTTCCCATATTTTTTGCAAATCATTGGTAATTGGTAGTAACTGTGACAGCACACATTCAATAAAATTCTGCTGTAAAACCATGCCATGTTGATCTTTTCCTTTGAGAAAACAATCTATAATTTCCAATGAGATTAGCATAGTTCTTTTATAGGAGCGAGATACAGGTCCTTCAATTAAAGTAACAGTAGTGTTTATATGCAAGAATGCTAAATCAATATAATATATAAAATAAATATATTGAGTGTACAGGAGATTGCATGGCACTTCAGTATTTTTAAAGGTAAAAAAAAACCATACTTGCTCTATTTAGCAAGTATGACACTCATTGAAGATATTATTTGGGTCCATCACCAATGTTTAGGTATGGGCTTACGCAGCTTAACAAACATCTGCTAAGTGTGATCATGTATAGTCTACCATATTATCACTAGAGATGAGAGTGAATTCTAGAAATATTTATTAGAAAAAAAACAAAGTTGGCAATTGCATCACATTCCTAAGTATTAATCTGCTCTTTTCTTAAATGTTTGATACATTTTAAGTTGGCAGTTGATTTATATCTACAATTTACTTTTCAATATAAATTAATTTTCATTGTTCATTTTAGAATAAAAACATTTTTCTAATGTGGAACAAAAAAACATGGATAAACTTATGACTATTTCTATTATCATAAAGCAAGGTATTAACAAATGGAAAATTTATATAGAAAAGACATATTAATATAACACTATGCAGTTTTAAGTTTGAATGAGTTTTTACGTGAAACACCTATTTTCCATTCTGTTTTGACAAAATCTTTTATAGAAAGATGACTAAACAACATCTGATTAAAATAATGAGTTCTCTGTATATAAGTATATAAAAAAAAATTAATGAGTTCTTGTGAACAATGGCAAAAGTAATTTGCATACCTGAAAGCTTATTTGAATAAAGAAAACACAGAATGTTTAGCTGCCATCGCATGCTGTGAGTCTGGAGAAATGGGAACATTTAATGTTTTCACTTTCCTCTAAAGGCCAGGCATATCCCAGCATGACATGTATTACTATGGACATTCATGTACCTATTTTATTTGTGCACTGCATTCAGCTTTGCATTTGAGCAGGTATTCTGCTTATTTGGCTATATGTTCAATATTACCGATTAGCATAATTCATTTCTTAACCAGTGATTTTAAAACTCTTATGTTATTTAGGTATTGATTTGCATTGATTGATTTGCATTGTTCATACTGGTCTATGTTACTAGTTTAATGCTCCATATTGTTTAATGAACAATTGAGCACATGTCAAATTAGATATTCGACCCAGAAATATTATTATGTATATTATAATATGAAATTCATTGCATGCAAAATTCTAAAATGTTCAGATCAAATTTTAGTGATACAATTAAGCCTTTATTTTAATAAGGGGTGTGTGTATATCCAAAAACTTGCTAACCAACAGGAGGTTACTTTGTTGGAAAGCTGCATGAACTGACTGAAGTGAGTCTCAGAAGTTTGGTAATTTTCCTATTAATATCAGACTTAGGCTAGATGTTATTAGAATTATATTAATGTTCAACTGTAGTCAAAAAATAAAGTCATGTTTAATTGAAAAATGGTGTCATTGAAACTTTTAGTTTAATAAAACACAAAGTAAAAATAAATACAAATAAGGTACGTCATTGAGCCCCCTTTGTTTGTATAACCCTGTCAGGTAACAGACATGTTGTTTAGAATCTTGGGTCAGATAGGTCAGATCTTCCTTCATCTGACCCAAGATATCTGCCAAATGATAGAGCTATACAGAGCAAAGAGGACACAATAAGATACTACATTTGTATTTGTTCACTGAAGCATGTCTATTAAAAATGTCTAAACTTGATTTATATTAAATATAATATATTATTTTTCCATTAGTTTAACCTGAAATAGAATGAATGTTGATAAATAGATGTGAATGTCAGCTGAACAAGATGAACTATGTGGAGAGAGGGAAGTGCTCATGCTATTGTACAGCAGTGATGCAACATCAGTACGAGTATTGTATGTAGTATTGGAGCTCATATCTCCAGAAGAATATAAATACTTTGGAGAGAGTTCAGAGAAGGGCTAATAAACTGGTGCATGGATTGCTGGATAAAACTTATCAGAAATAGTTAAAGAATCTTAACATGCAAAGCTTGAAAGAAAGAGGAGATAGAGGGGATATAATAGAAACATTTAAATACATCAATGTAATTGTCATGCCCCTCTTATCCTTACTTGTAATCCCAGTGCTCCCATACCTCCATCCAGTGTTACAGTTCCTCCGCAATTCGGCCTACTCCGCGTAGTAGGCCGAAGCCGGGGCCTGTAGTAATACCTTCTATCTGTGATCGCGGTAGCACGGTAGGCCGAAACCAGGGCCTAAAGTTTCCACAAAGATACATCATGCAGAGTTTACCCCAATCAAGGGGGGTCTATTTGCACCTGGAGGGGGAGGTAAACTCTGTCTCCCCTATCGCCAACGTTCCTATAGTCTCCAGGCAAAGAGACAGAGAGGTATGTGCTATAGAAGCATACCCCTCTGACATCTAATCCAGTGAGAGGGTTGTCCAACAGAGGGGAGGAGTGTAGACCTGAAGCACTAAAAACAACCCTCAGACTGTTACCACAGTGCTCCAGTGTTCCAGAGCTTTGGTTCCTGTTTGTCCTTAAACTCCAGTTTCCAGTTATCCCTTTTCTTGCTGTGTTGCAGTATCTCTATTGGATTTCCCATTACCTGACCTTTGGCTTGTCTCCTGGATTACTCAGTTTGCCTGAACCATGACCCCTGCGTGGATTATTCTACTACTCTTGACCGTTGCCTGCCCTGATTTATGGCACTGTTCCTATTTTCACTTTTTGGATTTAACTTTATTATTTTTGTGGCACTCTAGTGCTCCTATCCTTACCAGGGTGCTCTGCCTATATACACCTGTGGACCACCTGGTAAGGGTTTCTAGCAAGAGATAGCATCGCTGCTCTATGCTCCAAAAACCTCAACCCTGACAGTAATACTCACAGTAAAGGAGGAGAGTATAATACAAAAGTGCAGAAAAACGACCACAACAAGAGGACATATTCTTAAATAAGTGGGGCAAAGATTTAAAAGTAATTACTTTACTGAGAGAGTAGTGGATGCATGGAATAGCCTTCCAAAAGGGGTGGCGGTTAATACAGTTAAGGCATTTAAGCATGTGTGTGATAGGGCATAAGGCTATCCTAGTTATAACATCAGGCTGGTGGCTAATAAAAAAAATTGTATTAGCAAGAAATTGGGCAGACTAGATGGGTCATAAGGTTCTTATATGCCGACACATTCTATGTTTCTATGTAGACAATTTTATGTGCAGCATGCATAAAATTATGTATGCACAGATTTGAGTCTATGACAAATTTAGTATACCAACTATTTTATTTTCCCTGATTCCACTTAACTGGAAGTTTTCTATTGTTTGGTTGCAGCTTGCTGTCTAAAAGTTAAATAAACCACCTGCAATACATTAAAATGTTTTGGTAGCAATGTAGACATATTTTTGTGGCCAATCGCTAACAATGGATTCCTTTTAAGATGTGACAAGCTTAGATTTTGTTTGGTAAGATCATGTAACCAAAACCTCTCATTTCTGGCTGAACATCATGTGCAATGTGATCCACAGCAGCAGGTTAAGAAAAAAACTAATGTCAGCTCCTTCCCAGGTCCTTGTTATGGTTTTCATGTCTAATTGGAGGATTCTTGGTGGTCAATTATAGGGTGGGAACTGATGGCTTGTGACTCTTTTAGATTGGACCGATTCCCCATATTACAGCAAGAGCAATGGTAAAGGGGATCTTAATTCATTTTGTCCAATTACAATTATAGAGAAGATTACCATATAATGATCATGTATCTTTGAAACCTTATTATAGCTCTCTTTTTATTCCCTACTTAGCCTAACAATCTATAGTTCAAACCAAAAACTGCATGCTTGATGTTTTTTTTTTAAATAATTAAACTTGCTAGTACTGTAGCATCTAGCCAGAAGAGACAACATCCTTGAAGATTAAAAACAGAGGTTTGGCAGTTACAGCAACAAGCTCCTAAAAAAAAAACTCTTGGTCCAGATATCTTAATTTTGTAGAGACTTTCTTTGACTTTTCTAGCCAGATTTTTGCTAAAAATTCCTCAATTGTCTACTGTAACGGATCGCCTGGCACCCCGACTGGGTACCTCCATTAAAGGATGCTCCTAGCGCTTCCTGAGGACTCCAAGCACTGCAGCAGACACCACAATCACTGACCCGGAGAAACAAATAAATTCTCCCAAGCATATGAATGCTGTAGACAGTGGAATAGGAACCATACGAATAGGTTTACTCTCCTAGCAGTCAAACTGGAACAGCATACAATAAATCCTTCCCCCAATAATGAGACGACACTTCACTTTGAGGGTTAAGCAGGAACTCTTACAGCAAGATTGAACTACTTTATTTGACAAACAACACAGACTTATATACACCAAACTGCAATCAGATAACACTTGATTAAACAATAGAAAACTTAAACACATCACCAGTAAAGCAGTATCTAGCCACTTTAATCTGGAGCCAGAAGCAAGGTAGTCAGACTGGGTGGCTGACATAACTAAACAATGGAAGGCTTAAACACATTACAGACAGGGTCCATAATCTATAGGGAGGTGTTTGGCCCTCAGGCCCCTCCAAGAACCCCAGTCAGTCAGACTGTCAGAATTCACTTCGTGACAGCGGCCACCCCCGAGAACAAAGGACGGCTACTTACAGTTCAATTACCCGTTCGCAACAATGTTGCAACGGGTAATTGAGGACACACTTTAAAATACATAAAGTCACATTTTACACATAACACACAGACATTTCACATATCCCCAGATAGCTCAGGTCTGAGCGCACATTATTAAGTGAATGGCGCTCGGACCACACAAATACAGTTTAATCGCCATGGAGCTAAAGTCTTTACAGTCAGTTTCATACGAATGGGCTCCATGGGATTCCTATCTGAGGTATAACACATTCACATAAAGTCTGGTCCATAGTCCAAAGGCAAGAGGCGGGCAAGCAGCCCCCTCCAAGGACACGTGGCGAGGCCGGTTTCGCCACATTTCTCCCCTTTACCATCCAAACTAACAGGGTATCTGACCTCCTGCCGGTCAGTGCCCTGGTTAGTCCAGCAACCCACCCACGAAGCACAAACAGCAATACAACCCACCCACAATAACTGGTTACTACACCTGGATGAAATAGCAACTTGTCCATGTCCAGGTGCCTCACCACAGCTGTGCGGGGGGCTGGTAGACTGCCTTGGTGGGTTGCTGAGTGGGCAGAGACCAGCGGTACTCTGCCCGGGTGCCAGCGCTACCACTGAAGTTGCCTGGTTGGAGCCTGGTTGGGGGAGGGGGAGACCGACTGTCTCCCCTCTGGATACACTGCTCTGTGGCTGGGGGACAGGACCGACCGTCCCTGCCCCTGGGGCTGCAAGTGCAGAGACTACGGTCCCATCTGCATAGTTGTGGGGCTTAACATCTCCCCTTGGTGGGTTAGGCTGCCGCTGGAGAGAGGGTGTAACAAGCTCCTCTCTCTGAACTGTAGACTGCCGCTGGGGAGAGGGGGTAACCTGCTCCTCTCCCTGACTCTCTCTTTGCTGGTGGAGAGGGGGACCAACTGTCTCCCCTTTCAATATTTTGTCCTGCGGCTGGGGTGCGAGACAGATGGTCTCTGCTTCCTGGGGTACACACTGCCGCTGGGGAGGAAGGACGGCCCCTTCATCTCCCTGGGGTACATGCTGCCGCTGGGGAGGAAGGACTGCACCTTCTGCTCCCTGGGGTACACACTGCCGCTGGAGATCTGGGCCGACCGCCCAGCATCCCTGTAGGGCCGGTAGAGAGACCGCCATCCCATCTCCACCTGCCATCTGTGGGTCTTCCCAGGACCAGTCTATGAGGTCCCCTACTTCTGCCGCTGGTAGTGAAGCAGGGGGTACCTCGGCTGCGTTTTCCCAGCTGTAGGTTGCCAGGTCTGGGTCTCCCAGCCAGTTTTCCTGTTCTGTGTCTATGCCCTGTGGCTGACATGAGTTTAGTAGTTCCACATAGTCCATCTCTAGCTGTCGTTCCATGGCAGCCAAACGGTGGAGGTCTTGTCCCAGTCCCATAGATCTCGGGCCCTGTACCATCTCACCCCGGTAATAAAAAATAGCCCAGTACCGTGACTCTGCTGGACTGCCAAAGTCGACGTCTTCTGCTAAGGCCTTCCACAACAGGCCAGGGCTAGTGTAGTTCTCCCCCTCCGGCTGGATGCCCTCTGCCCTCCATGTCTCTGGCTGGACAGTGCACCACCACAGTGCCCGGTATGAGGCGTCAAGGCTCAGTTCCCTTTCCACGAGGTACTCAAGTTGTCTGACCTGCTGCCCTCCGGGTTGGTCTCCCAGAAGCGGCATCCGCCAGGCCATTTGTTCCTCCAACCGGTATGCGACACCAGGAAGGCGCTGCTGCCGTTGATACTGGACTTCCTCCAGGGCATTGTACCATAGTTCTTGCCGGGCAATATCTCTCCAGTCCAATTCACCCTCTTCCTCAGGTGTGCGAGGTGCCCAAGGATCCACGAACCCCATTTTCCCAAATCTTTATGTAGACAGGGACGCTGTATAAACACTAGCGTCGCCTTCAATTTGTAAATCCAAATGACTGTGTCTCTGAGCTGCTTTACCTCGCACTAGGACGCCATCCCACCGCTTGCCACCAATGTAACGGATCGCCTGGCACCCCGACTGGGTACCTCCGTTAAAGGATGCTCCTAGCGCTTCCTGAGGACTCCAAGCACTGCAGCAGACACCACAATCACTGACCCGGAGAAACAAATAAATTCTCCCAAGCATATGAATGCTGTAGACAGTGGAATAGGAACCATACGAATAGGTTTACTCTCCTAGCAGTCAAACTGGAACAGCATACAATAAATCCTTCCCCCAATAATGAGACGACACTTCACTTTGAGGGTTAAGCAGGAACTCTTACAGCAAGATTGAACTACTTTATTTGACAAACAACACAGACTTATATACACCAAACTGCAATCAGATAACACTTGATTAAACAATAGAAAACTTAAACACATCACCAGTAAAGCAGTATCTAGCCACTTTAATCTGGAGCCAGAAGCAAGGTAGTCAGACTGGGTGGCTGACATAACTAAACAATGGAAGGCTTAAACACATTACAGACAGGGTCCATAATCTATAGGGAGGTGTTTGGCCCTCAGGCCCCTCCAAGAACCCCAGTCAGTCAGACTGTCAGAATTCACTTCGTGACAGCGGCCACCCCCGAGAACAAAGGACGGCTACTTACTGTTCAATTACCCGTTCGCAACAATGTTGCAACGGGTAATTGAGGACACACTTTAAAATACATAAAGTCACATTTTACACATAACACACAGACATTTCACATATCCCCAGATAGCTCAGGTCTGAGCGCACATTATTAAGTGAATGGCGCTCGGACCACACAAATACAGTTTAATCGCCATGGAGCCAAAGTCTTTACAGTCAGTTTCATACGAATGGGCTCCATGGGATTCCTATCTGGGGTATAACACATTCACATAAAGTCTGGTCCATAGTCCAAAAGCAAGAGGCGGGCAAGCAGCCCCCTCCAAGGACAAGTGGCGAGGCCGGTTTCGCCACATCTACATTCTACATACATACTCCCCCCCTCAACTTACCGCAATGCTGCAGTCCCAAGTTTCTTTCTTGGGGACACCTGAAAATGAAAACTGCGCATTCACTGGAGCCTGTGAATAAGAGGTGAGAAAACTTTACCTTACTAAGCACAAATCATATGTTATCAGAACTATTACATATGCTAAACTCACTATCACTAAGAGCGCTCACATCATCACTCCCAGTGCTTCACAGCCAATAATCTAGTAGCAGAAACTCTGAACATCAGTGAATACTTCCTAGTAAAGCAGCAAATAATTAGATCCAGCAGTCTAATCTTTATTGAAATTGATTCAATACTCAGTCCATTTGCTTCTTGTGATTTTCCTAATTACACTAGGTTTTTAAAAATAATTGAATTAACCAACACAGAATAGTTCATTCCAACGTCAGTGTTTTGATAAAAAATGCTAAAAAATGATACAGCAGATCTAGAAGCTGTTGATTTCATATTTTATACAGTTTGTGTTGAATAGACTTCTCAATAAATAAAATGTGCCCTATAATTCATTGGTTGACACATTTCCAATTTCATTTAAGGCAATTTCTGGATGGTTATTTTCCAAATATGTGAAAATTGTATGTGTCTCTACATCATTCACTATCACTGAGTTCAATGCAGTCTTCTTTATTCTTGGTTGTATGACAAGTTAAACCAAGTAGTTGTTTTAAGGTATGTTTGAACAAAGTATATCCCTAAACCTTTTCCTATTAGCTGTTCTATAAGTCTACTTTTTTTGTTTGTTCGCATAATTTTATAATCCATTGCCTAATTGGGTTTGTGCTAAAAAGCAGTTTTTTCCATGCCACTAACAATAACATGCAACATGCAAGTGATAGCCAAACATACTTAGCATCAGGTTTGTAATATTGGTTAGCATTATGCTTACATAATATCTTAAACATTAGATTATTTTTGAGAGCCTTACATAAGGCTCAAAACGCGTAATGCCCATAGTTGTCTTTGATTCTTCCTGATTGTTTGACGGAGTTGTTAAGAAGGCCTATGTGTAGGAGCCAAACATAAGGCACAAAATGCATGTCTTACTGCTGTTCTGTCACATAAAATCAACACAGTTGTGAAGAATCTGTCTCCTTTATATTTATTCTTAGCTGCCACTTGGAACCTTATATCCTTCGTTATTTGAAATATTTATGTTACAGCGGCTAGGACTCCACAGTGCTCCATTGTGATTTTGAGGAACTAAGCCAAACTTGAGATTTTTAGATTATGACTCAATAACTAGGATATTTTCCAGTTCTATGTACTGTGTAATGCTTTTGCAATTATATATATTGTTTGCATTTTAATTATAATAAAGCTTGGTACCAATCCAACTCGAATTTGTTGCCTTTTTCTGTGATGAGGATCCATAATACAAAAATGATTTTGATAATTACCCTACCACATACCATTACAATAGAATCAGTGTTCTATAGATGAATTAAGTAAGGTTATGTGAAATAATTGTATGTGGAATAATAACTATTCATCTTAAATGTGTAAAGATGGCTATTTATTATTTTTGTACAAGTTTTAGTACATGATCATGTCCAGGTCCAAGATAGCTAAATGTTGGTGCTATCAAAAGCAATCATGATGTTAAATGGTAGTTAAATTTATGACTTCATTTACTAATGTAAGATCCTTCCATTAACACCATGATAGCTCTGAGCCTGTCATTAGAAATATCATCAGTCTTGTCAGCATGTGCACATGAATGTTAAGTACCTACATATTCATTATAGTTATATTTATCTCTAAGATTGAAGTGGATGTATGAATACTATTCTGAATAATCTCACATTTGTGTTTTAACCCTTTGAGTCCCAGTTGGGTAAACACAACCTACAAAGCAATTTACTGAAAAACAACCTAGCACTCAGGAAAAAAAGAAACAATGTTTATAATATATTCCACTACCCTTTTAAATAAAAATATCAACTAATGTTATATTCTCTTGTAAGCCAAAGTACAATTGCTTTATAAATGACATATTAGCCATATAACTTTTAAAACATGCACTTAAGAAACTAACTAAAATATACAATTCATAAATTAACTTTCTTAGCTTTTTTCAGTGAGAAAACCAACTATTGGGGCACTAACGAATCCCCTTTGCTAGAAGCTTGCAAATAAAAGTAAGTATTGCAAAAATGGTTGTGTAGAAAAAAAATAACACTTTTTAAAAGATTTAAATGGCCACATATGTTATATTATCTGTACATGGAAAAACATGGAAGTATAGGCATAAAACAAAAGCTTCAAAGACCTCAACTCGCTGCAATAGCCACCCACCTTCCCTAACTTTAATATTGTATTACTTTATATTGTATAAAAAAATTACAGTGCTAAGAATGTTGTTTTCTTTTTTTCTTTTTTTTCACCCCTTTAAATTGGTACAATATTTGAACATAGTACAGTTTGATCATATAGAGTAAGGTAGATGGAAGAAAATGTACAACAGCAAAACCATATAACATATAAATATATACATAAAGAACAAATGGAGGAGAGAAGGGAGTGTATTCAGTAAACTCACAGGACTGCAAGAGATAGGCTCGAGTGTGCAGTGTTCCCAATATGCACCAGGGTGCTGTATAAGAATAAGGTCAGTCAGCTCCAAACTCTTGCCTTTTGAATTACTGATCAGCAACAGGAAGCAAATAATATAAGCATCTCCTAGAACCTCAGCAATCAGCACACATTACATTCCAATAGATAAAATCAACGTTTAATGTAATAATTGAGAAGCCTGTAGCACTACACGTTTTGTCAGGTACCCTGACTTCCTCAGGGGATCAATTACAGGCAACTCCTAAGCCACTAGAAAAAACTCCTAAGCCACTAGAAAAAACCTAGACACTGAAAAAACTTCTCTTTAAAATAATACACATAGTCACCCCAACCTCCCTCCACTCCCCAATGTCTATTTAATTAGTAGTTTAAAAAGATTCCGCCTTCTCCTATCCACGAGTGTCCTCACATCACGGAAATCATCAAGCCTCCACATCTGGAAATTGCTCTTCATCACCAATTTAGCTCCCCTTAAAATTAATATTACCATTTGGCATAACCTTATATAGCCTGACTTGGGGATGATGCATTTTACATCACATCTTGATTTTCAGTGCAGCCATTGCCTCCTATCCTTTGAGCATTGGGGTCTTATTGAAGCCAGTAGACCTGTTTGTATCACTCATATCTCCTGTGTACAGTGCCTTTTGTTTCCCTCTGAGCACTGAGGTGAGTTACATAATTGTAGGAGGAAAGGTAAACCCTCCCACGGAGGCATACATGGCTACTTTGTTTGTGAACAGAAGTGAACCACATGGATGAGTAGAGGAGAGCACCAGCCCATTAATTAAAGTTCAACTCCAGAGGTGCATTTACCTAAGAGACAATTAAATTAATACATTTAGTTTATTCCAAAGTAGGGGTCATTTCTGGTGTTTTACACATAAATCATAAATACATGTATTTTGAATACTGAAAGGACTGTATTCTTGTCATTTTTCTAAGGCAGTGGTCTACTAATATTGATTTTAATTTTCGATGTTATTATAATTTTATGATGTATGACCCTATTAAGATATGCACATTTATCATTTCTGTCTGCTTGCGGTGATCATTCAGTTTATTTCCCTGCTTATAGCGGTGAAATTAATTTCCTATCATCTGATATTGCTTGAAATGTGCTTATATATATATTAAATATAAATAAATATAGATTTTACAGAATCCACAATCACAGTGTAAGTTACCTATGATAGGCAAAAAAGCATACCTTGTAACTGAAAAACTCTACTGATCTTGACTACAAAAATGTCCTATATGCATACCTTACAACATCCTGTGATTGGGCCTCAGGATGTAGCAGGGGCAGAGCAAAAATACAACAAGGTCACGTGACATTGCATGACATCATATGGCTTTGCGTGAACCTGCAAGACAAACGGAGGGGTCTGGAGTTAATTTCTTGCCAGTTTAAATCATGTATGTCTTTTGGAAATACAAATGCAATACTGCCTGCGCACAGTGGAAAGTGTTGCCTTTTTTGAGGGATAGGAACCCAAAAAACATGAATGCTACCTTGGTTTGTATTCCTTACCCAGAATATATAAGCTATAATAATCTATATTAAATATACATTGATCACATATACCTCTGTTAGCCATTGAGAACCAGAAGCACCACAACTTTTTTGAAACATGTTATTATTATTTTTCTGTCATAGGGGAGAGCAACATGTTGGAAAAAGCAAATGTGAATTCTTTATCAGTTTTTTTAATTTGATCTTTAAAAATTAGTGATTTTTTCAGTTGAAAACTGTAGTCATATGTCATATAATAGCAAATACAACTACTCATTTCATTCACTCCAATGTGCATCTTTTTACTGACCATCCCAATTTAAATTCATCAATGCTAGTTATTACTGCAACACATTGGCAAATCTTCTTTAAAACCAGTATCAGGAGTTATTTTTGGATGTTGGCAGAATGTAATTGAGCATCTGTCATGCAGATATGCATGTCATTTCCACTGTGCATCGTATACTATACTAGGATTCCTAATGACATAATGATTAGCTACTTTTACCTGTATGTATTCTGCTATTTGTTTCTTAACCTTCATATGTGTTGTAGTGAGTAATATATACTTTCTGATTTTACTTTAGACATTATTAAAATATTATTTTTCTTTATTATTATGACGGAATTCACACCCATAAGCCTTAGTTGGGCCGAATGTTATGTATTTGTTTTTGTTGTAAAAATAATATATTTGAATTCATTTGTTACAATTAGGGTTGCCGCCATTTTTACCGGCCAGATATATATTTTGCATACTGCCTTGAAGTGTGAAGAAGTCATATGGGTCCAGAAGGAAATCAGTTAACTAATCATCATGGTTCTATGGGATATACTACTTAATTTGTTAATTGATTTCCTTTTGGTCAAATATAACTTCTACACACTACAAGGCAGTATGCGAAATACAAAAGATATTTACAATACATACATACAATATTAATACATACATACAATATATACATACAAAAGATATATGTGGCCAGCAAAAAATGGCCATTTTGGCAACTCTAGTTACAATTTTTGTTATGTATTGGCATGTATGGAAACACTAGAATAAACTTCTGAATTCAAAAGCTAGTTCTCAAAAAGGGGCAGTTAATAGAAAACATTTTGTTGTTTGATTATTTAGAAAGGTAAATATTATTTTCATTTCTGGAGAAACAAATAACAATTTTTGGAAGGTATACATATTGTCAAATGGTGTTATTTCCTCTAACCAAAAACCATTTATTTTCGGTTTATTTTTCTGTTTGTTGTATATATTGCTAATAGATTTTTGATTTTCTATTTTACAACACCATACTGCTTTTTTCCTCTGAACTGTACCTTTCTGTACTTTGCTTGACACCTTTTGTACTGCTATTATGCATGCATATGAATATAGAATAAGCAATTTAAGAACACGTGTCCATTAGTTGTTTACCTAATTACTGCTTCATTGAGTATTAAATATCCCTAATGTGGTACACTCTCAAAACAATTAGGATGTAAGCATCCATTAAATAATGCAAATTTTAAAAAAAATGTAATGTTTTTCAGTGTAGCAACATTTTAACTTGCCTTCCAGTTATAAAACTTTTACTTGCTATAGGAGATGGTGTATAGTTTTTTAATCACTCACTCTAATGTACTAATTCTTTCATTGTATTGTGCAATGTGCAAAACATAAGGTCAGTAGAACATGAATACTTTAGGGCATATGTACACGGTTTTAAATATAGCCCAGGACAGAAGTATAGTGCAAGCTGTTTGGATGCTAATGGGGATAATCAGAATAAAGTAAAACTGCTTGTAAAGTTTGGGAAAGTTTGTTTGAGCACACACCACAATTTTGCTATGGTAAAGACAAAAGGAAACTGTAAAACACAGTTAAATATATCATTGTATGAGATTCTGTCCATGATTCTGTCCAAGACTCCACATTTGGCAATGGCTTCTTATCACAAATTTACTTTAGTTTGTGTCAATGTTTGAACACATGTACTCAGAAGTAACAGCACAATATAATTTTCACACCCATGTTCCGCAGGGCAACAACTCCTATAGTCTACATCTCACTTTATAGTCAAGTTCCGCACACTTTTGATCTCATAGGATAGCTGTGTCCAATTCTCCACATCTGTCAATGGCTCCTCACCACCAGTTTACCTCTCACCACATCAACCAAGAAATGTATATAATTAAGATTCCTCTTTGGCAATACCTTTTATAGCCTGATTTGGTAATGATGCATTTTACACCACATTCTAATTCCCAGTGATCATTGCATCATGTTCTTTGGGCACAGGGGTCCTATTCAAGCCAGCAGTTCTGTTTGTTCCACTGATATGTCCTGTGTACAGTGCCTTTTGCTTTTCTCAGGAATTCATACTGATATTATTCACTATGCCATGCTGTCCAAACTACTAAAAGCAGAGTGATCTAAAAACTTGAACCTACATACTCTCTACAAATTCTTATACGGACCGTATAGTCACAATGCTCCCTTCTTTTGAAAAATTCCCATAAATGTGTATAATAAATGGTTTAAAATGTATATTTCCTTATTGTAGTAACTTTTTGTTTTCTTTAGATACTGTATTAATGAAATGCTACTGCAGGAAATTTAAGCACCACCTCCAAGGTCTGTAAATTGTTATGAAATAAGAGTAAGAGAAATTTACATCATAACATTATTCTTAAAGCTCTCTCCCCTCATCCACCACTAAAAGATAAAAAAACAACAACACACAAACATTGCAGGATCCACTCACCAATAAAATGTAATACAAACAAAACATAACTGCCTTCACCCAGAGAAAAAAGAAGGATTCCAGAGAAGACCTCCTTTTGAAGGTAAACTAATAATAATTATGCCAACAGTAGAGCCACCTGTCAATGCAGGATTCTCTCCTGCCAATCCCAGACTTACTTTTAATATCACAGCTGGTACATAGCTACCAAACTGATTTTAGATGAGAATAGCAACTGTGTGACATTTACGCTACAACAAATTAAAATG
Source organism: Pelodytes ibericus (assembly GCA_036172795.1). Lineage (NCBI taxonomy): Eukaryota > Metazoa > Chordata > Amphibia > Anura > Pelodytidae > Pelodytes > Pelodytes ibericus. The sequence continues at coordinate 112,298,510 of CM069859.1, forward strand.
ATTTCTAGGTGAAAACTTCATACATTTTCATGGAAAAATAGCAAGCAGCACATTAACAATACTATTGGATACATTAAAGTACATTTGGTTTCTGGACTGTTCCTTTCAAGAGAGATGTATAATTACTGATTAACAAGGGATAATGTTCGTAGAATACCTTACATATATATTTCTTTAAGTTCTGTTCATTTGCATATATTAACATCGCTAAATTATGTGTTTGGCTCATAATGATCTCAATGTTGGTCATCCATACCTTTGCGTCAAAGGATGTGTTGCCTGTAAGTTTTAGTCTCTTGTTTTCTAATATGTTTTACTTTTTCTGACAACATTAACAAAATACAGAATTATTATTTACTGAAATGTGTATTACATTATGTTGGTGATTTTTTTCTCAGTGACTTTGATAAATGTATCTCCATTCCTAAAAGGTAGTTCTCCTACATCATGTCAGATTAATTCACTTCTAACTATAATTAATTTTCTTTAGTTTCATTTGTTTAGCTTCTGCTTATTTCCATCTAATTTTTAATATCTTACATATGTTTTCAAAAAATAATTTCATGATTTAAAAAAATGCATAAAATTGTTGTTGAGTTTCTAAAAAATGCATATATTAACCTTGAAAATAATTGTGCTTAATAAACATAGAAGTGTTCATTAAATTGACAACTGGTAGTTTTCCCTTGAGTTGTATTCCTTATATGCAGTATTTAACAAACGCTGTGGTCATGTTAAGTCCATGCTTAAGATCTACTATATTATTTATGACACTTAAATGTGCCCGTGTGGATATTATATGTGTGTCTGTTTCCAGTATTCTTATTCAAATAGAAATAGTTTCTTAACTGGTCCCTCATTACAGAGCTATATGACAAATCTTTCGATTTCCTGTAAAAGATTTGTTAAGCTATCAAGTATTTTATTAGCAGTGTAACAAAGAATTAAAACAAAGCACAGAGAAAAAGTTATAATAATATTAAAGAGGGAGTGAGCCCAAACAATAATTATTTATATCTGAATGGCCACTTATTCCTGCTTCATGTCATGCTGAAGAACTATAGGTAAGTTGTTTTCCAGCACATTAGACCAGGATAACATTAGTTATCCTGGTCTAATGATTCTGGTCTCTGACTCTCCACCCTCCAACTTGTAAGCAAATATCACCAAAATAATTGGAGAAAATGTCCGGCAGGTCCCTGGAGCAAAGTCCTTAGTATCCTTTGCGGTGTGTACTGCCGTAAAGCAAAGTGCTTCCTCTGGAGTCAGGCAATCCTGAGCACTTTATGCCCCCACTAGAGAAGAAAGCAATACTACCAATACTCAACAGAATAAGAGCTCCACATGAGTTTCCATGCAAAAAATAGTTTAATAGAAAAAGTAGGCATAGCTGAGGGGGAATGGATACATGCTTATGACGACGCATACATGTGCTTAATCATAGGTAGAATCATACTGTCTAGCACCTTCTTATAAAGTGACCATAATCACCAGATAATTAACTTCGCCTCAAAGGCAATACAGACCAGTGCTAAAAAAACAATACAAATGTGCAATTGAAAACAATATCCCTGAATCTGAGAAAATAGCATACTTTAAATATCCTCAATAAATATAAAAATTAAGCACCATATTTATCAAGTTTAGTACTATTTCAGGAAAAGTGATAAAATAGTAGTAATAGCAATGGTAACCAATGGAATGTCATGGCTGTTTGCTCCAAACTTGATAAATCTGGCCATACATGTGCTGACATGTACTTAACAAATATTGCATCAACCAAGCACATACAAACAGGTATAAAAATGCAAAAAACATATACAAAATATAATGCATGAAGCTATAACATAATTCCTAAAGGACCACTTGAAATACATAGTATATGCATATATATCTAAGTAGGAGGAGAAAGAGGAGGGAAGAGAACCCCCCCCCCCCCACACACACACACACATTATTTAATAATTAATAATAATTCTTGATATTTAAGCATTAGGGAAATCCTTTTATATGGCATGTTTTAATCTTAAAGTATTAATAAATAAAAAAAAAATTATAATATTTTGCCATTTATCCCCCTATGTACACTTCTAAATTATTTTTTGGGGGCTGTTTAAGATTCCACAGACCAAAAATTCTTAAATAATCGTATTCTGGTGTTCTGACATGCCCAAATAATGACACATGTTCATAAAATTGACTATTCATTAGAACATGTAAGTATCTTACATGTTCTAATGAATAGTCAATTTTATGAAGATAATTGATTGTTTTTTAATATCTCCTTCAAAATGGAAGCAGGTTGAGGTGCGTTCTCTTTCAGAACTCCTCATGTGTGGTAGCCTCCCTATTTCTGCCAAATCATCCTCTAGTCTAAAATCCCTGAAAATGTCTCAGGAATTTCTCCCAAATCCTCAAAACAGATTGTACCTGTTATTAGTTTACAAACTCCTTTGTATACTATACATGTTGTTGCATTTTTGTATTAATAATGATTTACCCTGTATGTTCTCCTTCCAACTTGTTTAAATATATTTATGTATGTATGTATTTTTAATCTACTGTGAAATGTGTAATTCTGTGTAATTCCATTCTGGACTGGGTCCCCAGGACATACTTGAAAACAAGAGAAATCTCATTGTATTCTTCCTGGTAAAACACTTTCTAACTAAATAAAAATAAATAATTATTAAATCGTACATTTAGCGCAGATGTAAAGAATTTCAGATCATTCTCCTATAGCTAAGACTCTGCAATTCAAACCTCCTACTCCACCTTATTTTAATTGCTGAATCCCACAATATGTATATGCCCTAATCTGATTGTAGAGAAAGCCTTCATTGATTTTAGATGGAATATAAAACCAATAGTAATATTAACGAAAATAACCCAGTACTGTATTGGCAGACAGCAAAACCGGTGTTGAGAAGCCACATCATAATATATGTATCTAAGATACAGAAAAAATTACATTTACAATCACAATCTCTTAGAAATTCCTTATCTTAAGGTAACAAATGCTTCCAACAGCAAAAATAAAAAAATGTATTTATATCAGCAAGGAAATAACTTCAATGCCCTGCTAAACGAGTCAACAGAATTAAGATTAAAATTTAACACAGCTAAATATACAACTGCATGTAACAAATCAGGCCGACTACTAGCTAGGCTATTCAAGTTCAAATCATCAACCAAGCCGATAGCAGCAGTAAAAGACTCATCAGGTAATATTCATATATACTGACTAGTGAACAAAAAATATGTAAAGCACACCAATAAGCAAACAGAAAATTACATAAAACAATAACAAGTCTGAAAATAAGTAAAGAATTTTAAAAAGATTTAAAAATTTGGATGACACGGGAATCCATTTGGTAGATCATATAATTCATCCAATAGATTGTTTGATTCCATTTCCACAATTCTTATTCAGGATTCAAAATAATCATGTTTGGATTTCCTTACAGGCAAAAGATTCTGCCAGTTAAACAGAATAGAATTGCAACCTACCTGCAATGAAATAGACTTACTCTTCAGTCCTGGTTTAGATATCATTCCATGTACTTTAATGATCTATAATCAAATACTCCAAGTTGGAATAAGGAAGGATTGGTCAGATCCTGATGCTCCTCATTGGAATTTCATGAGACACTAATGAATTTTAATAGAAGATTAAGACTAGAGTTGAGCGGACACCTGGATGTTCGGGTTCGGCAGGTTCGACTGAACTTCGAAAAAATGTCCGGGTCCGTGCTCGAACTTGACCCCGAACCCGAACCCCATTGAAGTCAATAGGGACATGAACTTTTGGCCACTAAAATGCCTCTAAAAAAGTGATGGAAAGGGCTAGAGGGCTGCAAAAGGAAGTAAAATGTGGGTAAGAGTTGGACAAGTGCCCTGCAAGCAAATATGGATAGGGAAATAACTTAAAATAACATAAAATACATACAAATTACAAATAAAGCTGAGCCATAAAATAGCACTAGATGCAATCTTTGATTTTAGCTTTGGAAGAACATAAATCTAAATCTAAAGCATGGCTGCCAGGAGGATCAACAGAATTATCCATTTGAGAGAGGGTTGGAGTGCAGGGTATTCTCTTTCAGTTTATACTAAGTGACCCATAGGTTGAGGAGGCGATGACCGTGGCAGTGTAGGTGGAAGTGGCGCTGGAGGAGGAGGAGGAGGAGGTAGCCAACACTGTTTTTTTATTTTTTTATTTTTTTTTTGACTGCAAAAAATGCACTGCAAGATGTAAATGTACTATTTAGCACAACAATTATAAATTTTCAAAGTGCGCTGTAAGCAAAGTATTGGACTGTTCTATTTGACTCTCAGATATGAAGTGCAGGCCGTAAATGTACTATTTAGCACAACAATTAGAATTTTTCAAAGTGCGCTGTAAGCACAGTATTGGTCTGTTCTGTTTGACTCTCAGATGTGAAGTGCACCACAAGACACAAATGTACTATTTACCACCCAAAACTATTAGAATTTTTCAAAGTGCGCTGTAAGCACAGTATTTAACGGTTCTATTTGACTCTCAGATATGAAGTGCAGGACGCAAATGTAATATTTAACACCAACAAATTGCAGTATTTAAAAAGGCCTAGATGTTGCCCACTTAGCTAACAGAACAGGATATAAATCTTAAAATTGGCATTACAACCCCAGATTTTGTACTAGGTTCATACAGCCTGAAGTCAGTACACCAAAGAATATTCTGAGATTAAAGTGCAAAGAAAGAGTGATATTAGCGCACAGTGCATGGACACTTGTCTGTAACAAAACAGATTAAATATGCCCTCATGGTGACCAAAAATAAGCACAATATTGCACGGAACAATAACATGCGTAAAAAGTGCAAATAAAAGCAAAAAACTTGTATCACTGTGCAAATTGACCAATATATAATAATACTGTGAACCAAAATACAATAACAGCTCACACAAGTGCATAAAAACTCATATGGCAATAATGTGTACAAGCACGCAATGATGTAAATATAAATGCAGGATACTTAGCACAAATCTTCTAGTATATGCCTGGAAAAAAAGAAAATACACAGAAAAACCTAGTGCAATGAGTACTGCAAGTAAGGGTAGTCTGAATAAAAGCAAATAGAGAAGTGATCTAACTCACAAACACAGCTCCTATGACCAAGGAGAGTGGAATCTGCATTCAGTAATGGTGTACTTGCCCCCCACTCTGGAATGTTGAAATCCTCAATAGTGAGTGAACGAGATGTGTCCGATCTGATTAGTATAACATTTTATTTTCCACACAAAACAATGAAAAGGACTTTCATGTAGGCAAGAAAGTCCATGAGAGAAACAGAAAGCATAAAAAAGTCCACTATGAATCGAAAAAACCTTTTGTTAGACACAGTCCTTACTATGATCAGCTTCCCGTGTGCCTCGGGACTGATCAGGACTTCCAGATATGTTGATGTATGGTGGCTCACAAGGTACAAGAATGTCCCTTGGGGACATTTACATTTCTGATAGTTGTACCAACCTAGATTCCTCTTTCTTTGATTGCCATGGGTTCCCATGCGTATATATGGGAAACCATACTAGATTCGTAAATATCAACTATGTTCAGGTATTTTAATCAATCACATTCTAGTTTTTTTCCTTTAGGTGAGGTCTAGATTTTTTATTTCCCCATATAAATTGAGAAAATATTTCCCAAATAGTTGAAGAATATGTGTTGGAACTTGCAAAGGGATGGTTCTGAACAAAAAATGTAATCTTGGCTAAATATATGCCTTTACAGATATTAATCTCCCATGCAATGATATCTCATATCCAATCAAAGTTGAGAGTTGTATTCCCAAATCATTCACAAGATCTACACAGTTTGTATCAATAATTTCAGTTAAATCAAAACATGTCTTAATCCCTAATCGATACATTCCTTGTCCGAATTTTTAAATGCTACATTGCCTTTTAAGAATTCTAATTGGTCTATTTTCAGATTCAAATTAATACCTTGTATCTTAAACAAATTTACTTTAAAATTCAATTATAATCCATATTCAGTGATTTCCATTAAAAAATTCCAGCATCAAGGTCTTAGGGGAGGTTATTGCTAAAAGGACATTGTGCACTTATAAGGTTATCTTATGGATCTGCACACCAATTGTGTTTAAGGGTCATCTGGTTTTGTCCTCGGCCTGGTTGAAGCCCAACCGAGGACAAAGTGCTTAGCAGTCTTGGACTCTCCTGCACTTTATCTCTCATGAACACTTAATAGTGTGTTTGCTTGTTTAATATTTTACAAATATTGCTGCTGACGGAGCATACTCTTCTCACTTACTGTGTGGCACCCACATTGTCGTGCAACCCTGAGTACCCAGATGTAAGCAGATACTTTGTTTTATTAAATGTTTTTGTATTTCTGATACTAACTAATTTTGTTATTCGTAGTCACTTCCCCTATATCTGAGCTATATGCCAAGAAAGATTGAGAACTTTACAACATCCACAGCTGGCTACAGATCTATGTTGAAAAACTTCAAACAGCCGGAAAGCCTGTGAGTGCATCTCCTCAAGGAGAAATATATATGATACATATATGTCATTGCTTACTCTAGTTTAAGTGGATCATAAAAGGTGAGTTTTTCTCCGTCTTATGTTATTATTATTATTATTATTATTATTGTCAGAAAGCTCCATTTATATTTGTTTATTTCTCTTAGTTCTCTTTTACAGTCATTGAACCTTCTTCTATTTTGTCTTAACATTCTAGAAACTTCTGAGAAAGTTTGCAGGTTCTTGAATTTTGCTCCTTAATAAACAACTCCTTAACATAATAGATATTCAAAAGGACCATCACATTGCGAGCTGCCAGGCCCGCCACCAGAAATTTGAAGGCCCCTTAGAGAGAAAAAATTCTGGGCCTTCACATCCCCATATATCCCGATCACCCCTTACCCTTTCAAAGTAATTTTATCCATGACTTTGTTTATCAGGCCAATGAGGTTGAAATGCACACCAGGACATTACCCATCACCCATGTACATCAGGGACTTACCCCATTAATATGCCATAGCCAGTTTTTCCATTAATATGCCTTAGTTTGCCCATTAATATGCCACAGCCAGTTTTTCCTTTAGAATGCCACTGTATGCCCATTAATATGCCAGTGTTAGGTTGTACATTAATATATGCCTCTGCTTGCCCATGAATATGCCACAGTCAGTATTCCCATTAATATGCCACAGCTAGTTTGTCCATTAAAATGCAACAGCCAGTTTGTCTATTAATTTGCCACAGCACTTTTGCCCATTAAAATGCCACAGCCAGTTTGTCCATTAATATGCCACAGTTTGAGATTTTTGATCAGCCGAGGCCTGTTTCAGTTGTATCGCCTGTCACCCCCTGATGGCAGCCCTGCTCGGGGCATACATGGGTCTTACATCTATAGATTAGTGTGTAAAATCTCTCCAGTGGAAAAGGTTCTAATTGTTCTGATTTAATGCAAGTTTGTAGCAGTTCTGTCAGATATTTCACCAAATCTTTATTTAATAGTGATTCTGCAATATCCCTTCAAACATGTTTTCCTTTGCAGCCTTTCTTCAGCATTCAAGATTTTCCTTTCCAAATTACATAAATTTAGTCTGAGTTCACAATTATAATTTTTCAAAATACCCAGCTCACCATGCAGTTTCCGTATTAAATCAAGCTGGTATATTACCCAAGATCTGAGAAATATCTTGTTTAAAAGACAGTGTGTTAATTTCATATTTTTACTCAATTTGCCATGCAAGTAGTTAATGCTTGAGATCTTATTGCTCTGGGCTGTGTCTATATGTGATACATTCGAAGTGTCATCCATATTTATCTCATTTAATAGTACTGATACATCTTTACCAGTGCTCTTCTGAGTAGTATTTGTGAATTTTAGAGTAAAATGTACTTATCGACTTAGATTTATCTGTAGGTTTGCCATTTGTCTTTCTTTGAGCCCATCTTTGACAGATCTTCAATTACACACACTGCCTATTGTCTCCTTAAATAAATCGGCAAGCAGAATTCTGCTAAATAATGGTATAGTTGGACTTATAGTTACTAGTATACATGTTAATCATTATCAAGTCTTTATAGCTGAACTTACCAAACCGAAGTATCCCAAAATAAGATCTTACACTTTTAATAAACATTAGTACTGTTCTAATATTAACAATATACCACTGACCTCAGCAGAAATCCAGGTAGTGCAAAAGACTGTATAACTGATTTTGATGCCCCCAAGGTTCTTTAGATTCCATATACTAAAAGCTTATGCAGCAGAATTTATTGAAACAAGTACCAATAATAGTTGGTGCTCATAACCATCAAATATCAGAATGGAGGCGAGCCTTATCATAAACTTGAAGTCTTCCGGTGGAGGTAATAATTCCATTACTCGATCCAACAGCTAACAGATTTGAGGTCAGTACTTTGCCAGGAATATCCAGAAGAGGAAGTGCAACAGTTTCTTAGATAATTATATATCTTTTTTCAGGAATTAGGAGAGGAAAAAGATAGGGTTTACCTGCATAGGTGCTGCTACACTGCTTATCACTCCGATCAGTCAGAGGAAAACATCTATAATTAGTGGGCAAAAAGCATAATGTTGGTCAAATAGTTCATTCAGTTGTACCCATAAAGTGCCTTGTAGTCTAATATACCTTAATTTAAACAGTGCTTAAGCAGTGAAATAGGAACTTACAGTTCAATAAGTCCAAACAGACTTGCCTTACTCATATGCAATTTAGACATTGTGGATTCACTGGTGTTCAGCTACTGCTTTGGGGCGTTGTGTTCTTTGAGAAAAACATTCCTCTTCAATTTCAGTTTTTTATAATTGTGTCCCATTTGTAAAATGAAAACCATGAAAACTGCATATCAGCAATGTTCCTTATACTCAAGCCACCTGTTGCTAGCCAAATCTTCGATGAAGTATAAAGGCATTGTAAGGTGTGCCATCGGAGCAGATAGAAGACATGTACAGGTAAAATTGTTCATAGTATAAACCACCAAGTGTCAGAAAAGTTTATTTAAAAAAAATTCAGAAGGATCATGTTGTTCTTGGGCAAAACTAGATATTAAGGGACCAACGAATGCATATTAATCCAAACTGTTGTCACAAAAAAAGGAACATGTGATACTTAGCACAATCCTGTAATCCTGGCTCATATGGGTTCTCAGCTTCACATTGAGTGGGTAGCTCACTGACCATTACCGATTTCTGCTATATTGTGCTATGCACAATGTAAAGATATGTAGCTTTGCAGGGCAAAGACGGTCCAGAATTTCTATATTGTCAATATTAAGACAGAATCCCTTTTCTGGGTCTCTTGGTGGGAAGGGATTACATATTTGATGCTGCCTGCTACCAAATCTCATCATCTTCAGTGATCACCTGTGTCATAAACCACAGCCACCAGCATAGAATGTCTTGTGTCTACATCATCACACACCTCTTACTTATACATAAGTCTTCAATTTCTTCTTTCCTAGATTTATAACATACCTGTACTCCTAATACAGGAAAAAGTTGGTGATGTCAAAATAAATTAGTACTTTGTACTTGCTAATACATGTATAGGTTGATGATACATTTGGTATATGTCTTCAATCTTGTCTTCCATGGATATATAAATATGTATTAGTTAGCAGTTTCTTCTTTGATGTATCTAAAACAAACCAGTACTCCACAATTGTAAACATCAGAGTAGGTTGGTGGTGTCATTGTGATAGGTCTTCAATTTCATCTTTCCTTTTTCATGTTGTTGAGCAGAGGATTAAAGGGTTATTTCATATTGGTATAAGTTCTAATTTTTTTTCTTTCAGAAATCAAAAATATACTCATAATTCTCAAATGTCAATACAAGAATTGATTTGTAATACCATTATAATAAGTTGCCACTTTCTTCTTTCATTTTTCATATAGTTGAGATGTGTGTTCAAGGGTTGTAAATTGGCTGACATCCAGATTCATGCTATATATATCGGAAAATATGATAGTTCTGTTAGGTGAGATATTAGATAGTGTTGTGAGAAGGTAGTTGCTTAGTTAGCATTTTAAAGATGCAAAAAAAATGACAGATTATCTTAGATATAAAATTATAATCAAAGATAAATAGGAAACTCAAATTATCAAATATTTTCATTCTGGTTTTTTTTTTTTACCATAAAGAACACCACCATTTTGTATTTCATTTATAAATTGTCAAATGTTGCATATATTGCTTTCATTATAAAAATAAAAATAAAAAGTTTCTATGAAAAAAAAGAACATTCATCCTAAAGGTGCTTGTCTTCAAAGCATATGTCAATATGTAAAGTTAGATTAGTGCTAGGAGTTAAAAATAAGTTAGTGGGTTACTGGTAGTGGGAGTAGGAGTGTTACCCAATAGCTGCTAAGCCATTGTTTCTAGCAGGCAATTATACCAACATTTTAGCTCTGGTATCCAATGGACATAAAAGACTGCAGGAAGGACTTGGCTCTCTTATAGTAATGTGGTAGATGACTAGTGTTGGCGATGGATATTACTGCACTATATGCTTTTGAAAGCATTCAGTGTGTATGTCTCACTTATGGCAGAATTGCGAAGTTATTTGGGGTAACTTTGGCGCATATTGTGTAGCTCAAAATTCGGCAAGTGACATGAACCCTGATATATTCCGAATCTTCCAAACTTCGGGCCAGTTAGCATAGAAATATTGCAAGTGCTGATAAGTTGATGGGTTATTGTTCTATAATCTCCTTTTGTCCATCCCCAATTCCCATATTGTCAGCATCCAGGTCAGTCATGTTGATATCTATAAAAATAATTTCTGAAATTTGCATAGGTTTCTCCATATTTGTACCAATGCAATAGCACAACAATAAATGAGATTATGTAAAATCCTTATGTTATAGGGTTCAAAGGTTCTAAGGGTGGCATGGATAAAAGAAAATTATGAAATCACTGGTGATGTAGAACAATGACCCATCAGCTTCACAGTTTATGTAGTGTCTAATCACCTCAAAACTTAATTAACTCATAACTCGACAAAGAAACAATGTAGAGAAATGGAAATAGTTTTGTTGTCCTAAACATTACAGCATGAATACGCTGTGAAAATTTAATGATTTCAGAGTTCAGTGTTCAAGAGTTTTTCCTGCAGAAAAAAACAGACACAAGGATTTTTCTGGTTTCTACTTAAGATTTGTATAACTTGAACCAACTGCCCTTGGACATTTGTTGCTTTCATGTACTGACTGCTGGAAATTTGTCAGCAGTGGATTAATAAGAAAATAGTCTGTAGTTATTTATTTAACTTATGGTTCACTTATGGTAAGCTACCATAATGAGTGTGGTGTATAATCAAACTGTATGAATTATGGACGCATACACATATAAACTCTGGTCCGTCTACTTTAACAAACATTTACTCAGCGACAAAACAACAGCAACCTACAAATAATTACACACAATCTAAATAACTAGAACAACATCAGCTTAACAACAATAACAACTAAACCTTATAAGTAAAAATCATCAGATCTCACCCATACTTCACCATCAAAAAACCTAACCCGTGTCTCCTCACATGCACAGCCAGGAAAGAAGAGAGAGAAGTGAGAGATAGGGGGAGTGGTGGTCTCTTCCTAACTTGTAAAGGTATTGAATTACCTAGGTGCCATCTCAAAGGGTAAAGCTTATCCCCTTGTAAGAAAGGTTTACATGAGCTTGGTCACATGATCCCTGGTCATCATTAGTTTGATGACAGAATGTTACCACACTGAGTAGACGAGATACACCACTGATGTTGCAGATGTTTGCCTCAGTCTACACTAATCATGACAGTTTGTTTTTTGTATAGTGTTGACATTTAAGAGGCAACATTCTAAATGAGACGTATGATAACATCAAGAGTATATTTACGTAGCCCCAAATTTTGATTCGGGTGAACCTAAAATGCGTCAAAGTCCCCAATTTGGCTATTCTATAAAGCCAAATTTGTGACAACAATTTGGAGCTATTCAGTTCATGGGAATTTGACTTGAGAAAGCATAGGGTTCACCCTATTACTATTGCCCCAAATTGATACAGATTCAGAACTCATTTCCACTGTTTTCAGTTCTCCAAATATTATCTTGAGATTTGAATATATCAAAGTGGTTTATTAATTGCAAAATAAATGCTGGAAGAGTAGATATATAAAAATTATTTAAACATATGGTATTTTGGCTGAGATGGTACACACATCAGTCAGTTTAATATCATATTTTAATAAATCCCCAATAACACCACATTATCTTTATTATATGCAATATATTCTTGTCTTGCATAGTATATGTGGTATATGTATATTTATCGCCTGTATTTCTTTTAACGATTTTATTCAATACATTTTATAATTTTATAATGTATTTAATTTTGCTACATATATATAGAAATATATATATATATATATATATATATATATATATCAATATTATATATATGTGGGAGGATATTTTCTTTATAGACAAATTGAAAAGGTAACCTGTAATTCTGTTTGGTCACATTTTGTTTCCGCAAAATTGAAGGGGCGAGAGCTTTGGCCTATTTTTGGCTATTTTTCACTGAATTCAGCCCAAATTAAAAAACACTTTGGATCATAAAAATTATACAAATTTAGTTGTTTGTAACATTGAATCAAATACTGGTTTAAGTTAATACTTACATTTGCATAAAATCAGGGCTAAAAATGTATCAAATGGGCTTTTCATTCATCTGAATGGAAGAACAATCTAAAGTCAAACTTACTAAAGCAGATTTGGATCATGATCCATAATTAAAAAATGCAGTAAAAACTATAACTGTCAGGCCACATCTTTTTCTGTCGGCTTGTTTGCCTCTATGCACCTCACATTGGATGTATAAAAATGCATTTCTCATGATACAGCTGTGGATCTTATTGAACCCGCTAACACTTCTGGCTCTTTAACCTGACTTTGTTTGCTTATATATCAATTTACATTTTGCTACTCACATATTAGATGTGAGTAGCCTTCAAGCATTACATTTGAAGCATCTGGAATGACTATAACAGGTTTTCATATTTCTTTTAGTACATATTCCTAAATTATTTAAAGGAACTCTGTCACTGACATAATTTGTATGGTGAGAAAGCTGAACATAAACAAATTACATGGCTACCATGGTACTACATAATAGTAGCATATTTACATATGGTTCCACAATGTGATGTCATAAAAACAAGGCATTTAAAACACAATACTTCACCTATGCAAACGCAATTCTGTTAACACCAGAGTCCCATTAATTTTATACAATGTATTTGCTTTCACATATTCAATACATGGAACTGAATTTTGGTTATTCTCATTTCCATGTTGAAGTTTATAGACACGAAAAAATGGCTTCAGAAAGACAGTTCAATAAATGCAGCGAGAAACTGCTTTTACCCAGTGAACATTTTTTTAAATTAGTGCTATAAGAAAAGGGCATTATTTATTTCTGTTTATTCAAACAGTCAATCTAGTAAACCACTATGGGAATTATTAGACAGACAAATTAAAACAACAGATGGACAAGCAGTAGCATGCTCAAGGACTTCTTTTCACACAGCCTCCTGATAATATCCAATATTCAGTGGTGTTCCATTTACAGTAGCTATTTCAAATGATGAGCCTTTCCTTTTTTTCTGTGTAGCTGTCAATCCGAGAAAACCCAAAAGATAAGTGTTTGAAACAGTGATTGCAGATTTCTTCCATATCATTTTCAGTTTCAATAGCAATCAGCCTGCAAAGTAGCTTTCACATTCCTAAACAATATAAAACAGAGACAGTGATTTTTTTTTGTATTAAAAAAAGGTAATAAAACATTGCACAAGTTATAAAATTACATACTGTCACTATGAGTAATTTGTTTGTGCTGAAATTGTCTTTTAAGTAGAATTGTCTATTTTCTTTCAGTTCTCTCTAGGATTGCGGAAAATAGATTATGTTTTTAAAATAAGAGACATTACATCAGATCAGATCGAAGCCATTTTAAATATTTGCCAGCTGTGGCACATGGCACTATATTGGATTAGCTCAGTAATCCTGTATGCGGAAGCAATGTGTTTTGCGCTATAGAGTATCTGCTAAAATATTATGACATTTCTAAACCCTTTGGATTATTTGTACAACAAACAGCTGCTCCTGAATTAACCTAAGTTTGCCATTAGAAGAAAAATAACTGAAAGTAATTGCAATATGCTGTGGGTTGAGATTTTTGCGCGTTCACACATGCAAAGTATGTCACTTTTTTAATCAAATTATTTCAGCCTTAAAGCACATGCTATAAATATTACAGTGACACCTCTGAGCAAAGAAATCATAACGCTTGTCAAGATTTAGAATACCTGAGTTAACAAATACACTGTAATGAATCAGTAAAAAAAAATGAAATTCCTTTCAAACCTTCATTAATCACTAAATATGTAAAAAGTACTTCATTAGTTCAGCTTTAAATCCCCAGAAAGTAGAAAAGTAGAGATTTGCAAACCTTTGGTTTAAAGATGTTTTCAATGTACAGTATATTCTCTAATATTATCCACAATGTAATATACAGTGATCAGGTATACATTTAGACCACCTGCCTAATTTTGTAAAGGCCCCCTTTTGATGCCAAAAAACCCTGACCCACGAGACATGGTCTCCACTAAACCACTGAAGGTGTGTTGTGGTATCTGGCACCAAGACATTAGCTGCAGATCCTTTAAGTCCTGTACATTGCGAGGTGGGGCCTCCATAGATTGGACTTGTTTGTCCAGCACATCCCACAGATGCTTGATTGGATGGAGATCTGAGGAATTTGGAGGCCAAGTCAACACCTTGAACTCGTTGTTGTGTTTGTAAAACCATTTCTTAACCATTTTTGCTTTGTGGCAGAGCACATTATCCTGTTTAAAGATGTCAATGCCATAAAAGGATACCATTTCTATGAAAGGGTGTACATGGTCTGCAACAGTGCTTAGATTGGTGGTATGTGTCAAAGTAACTTCTACATGAATTGCAGGATCCAAGGTTTCCCAGCAGAACATTGTTCAAAGCATCACACTAACGCTGCTGGCTTGCCACCTCTCAGTGTTCATAATGTTACGACTGATCGGTGTAAATGAGCCTGTATGCTAATTTTAAACTTGTACCACTTTCTTATACAGACACCCATCTTGAACCTTTGCATCTCAATTATTTTCTCCATCTTGGTACCACAGAAAGTGACTGAGAAACCACTGTTGAGGACATTGGTAAAGTCTTTCCTTTCATTAACTGCCAGTTGTCTGGAATTCTTGAAATAATGAGTTCTAATAGGACTTCTCCTACACATTGTAGAATCGCTGAGGTTAAATACAGAACATCAAACTTAGAGCAATAAGGAAGTAGTAGGGGACAGATAAACTCTTTGCACAGTCACCAAAGTGGTTTCTGAGCCAGGTTTCAATACCCACTAGAATTGTACATGCCCAAAAAGGCAGACAAGGGGCATGTAAACCAAAAAAATATTTAAAACTTAACACTTGGCGCCATTTCTATGACACTGGAGCCTGCATAGGGAAAGATGGCTACTATGCCTTCGCAATGTTGCCAGAGTCCGCCCGAGCATTTCGTGCCTAACAAAAATACGACAAGCATAAGATAGTTCTGGCACGCAGTATCCAAAGATCTCCTCTGACCACTGGAACCAGGAACTATAGTCGGGACACTTTATTGATAGTACTACTTTTGTCTGGATAGGAGTTGCTATAACCTATTGGTAGGTAGTGAGTTGGTAACTGTTGTATATAGTGAGTTATGCTCCATTGAAAGAAAGAATTACTCTATTGCTCCTCTGGTGCAACAATAGTTGTTTTAGCAATTAGATTACGGAAACAGGATCACATGTTGTTATGGCCTTTGCATCCCTGTCAGAATGTGCATCCTAATTGTTGCTATTACACGGGCCTGTTCAGCTACTTTACCTGCATGGCTCATGAGACTTTTCAGAAACACAATAAAATAACAGACTCTGTTTAGCAGCAGATATGCTTGAGGGCAAAAACTACACTTTAATTAATCCAAGAAAAGTGTCTCCTTAATGTGTGTCTCCTGTACTTAGTGTATTAGGTAAAGTCTAATTAGAGCAGCAATATCTTGGTTTAGTTTAGAGATTTTCATGGTTGAGTTGTGCCCTCATGTCTATAAAAGATTACTGTAGTGAAATTGAAGTTCTGTTTGCAAAGTCTTTGTGTGGACTCGCCCCCTGGAGAGAAGATGTTGAGAACAACCTGCTTTATCAGGCCAAGGTCAGCTTAACTTCAGCATGAAAGGATTGAGGCACTTGATTTATAAGTTAAATACTTAAATCCTCTCTATTTTATCTGCCATGTCACAAGATGCAAGCTCAAACAATAGAAGTCTTAATGTAGTATTCACAGTACAGAGTGTGATAAATAAATACAAGCATAGTTGCATATACTACAAGGAAAATGATCATGGAATCATCCAAGACGATGCACTATTTCCATTCTGCATCAAAGCTGGCCAAGATGTGGATTTATTATTCCCCCTCTGAACACATTGAGGGACATGTATAATCACAACCAAATACTTCCAAATACTGGCACAATTGCCTGACAAATGTTGGGAGTCTGTTCTATCTACCCTGAAAGCGTAGATTTAGGTTGTGCCGGAACAGCCTATGTATAAAAAAATCAGGTGCTAAAAAGAACCAGTTTTGTATCCACCTACTGTTTGGCAGAGATTCCTCTCTTGCACTGCAAAGTGTCAGGAGCTATAAAAAAAAAAAGCACAGTCGCCGCTATACATTCCAAACGTTAATTGTGCATTTTTAGAAAACACCTGACACTTTACAGTGTGAGTGTTTTTATACATAACCCCATTATTTGCACTTTGTATTTCATGTTTTGCACTTCTAAACATAGAATAAAAGGAACAGTATTTTGCTACAAGTTGATCTGGTAGCATAGGACACAAAACAATGAAGATAATTTTTTATTCGATTTAGACCTCAGAGTTAACTTATTTTGCAATCTCTTTTTATTTAAATAGGGTGTAAACCCCCAAATTAACTTTTTTTTATATCAAAGACCATTTCTCCCTCCCTGTGCTGTATCATTTTTGAATGGTGCTTCTGTAAAGTTCCATTCCAAAGTTCTTCTGTGGGCTTTCTCAAAAAAGGATTCCTTAAGACTGTCTAGTCATTGTAGGTAGCTCCTAGTGGTGTGTCTGTATTTCATGTAAGATAAGATAAAGAAAAGTGTGCAAATTGTAACATTGTAAATAGCAATGGACATCAAAATTGAAACATGTGTGTGAATGCTAAAATAAGATATATAGGTAAGTTTTTTTTTTCAAACATTATACCATAGGTTAAAAGTAAGCATTTAGGGAAGCTTATTATATGGCACATGTAATCCTTCTTAAAGAAAACATATGATGTAGAACCTCCCTCTCCCTCGACAAAGTCCAACTTGGACTTACATCTTGAACTCACTTTCCTGGAAAGCAAGACAAATTGCTATTCACTAAAACCAAAAAGAAAAGTGCAAATTTGATTTATTATTTTTTTCAGTGCAACTCACTGAGGCCATTAATAAATGGGGCCAGGAGCTGCCCAATTGCTCCTGGCTCCTCTTTATGATTAAATGAGACAGGGACTTGCTCAAATGCTCCTGTGTCCCTTATTAGACATATCTTGGCCAAGGGAAAGAAGCCAGTCAAAAAACATAACAAAACACAGATCTCTCTCTAAAGCATCCATCCTCAGTGGAAAATGGATGCATACTGAAATCTCATCCCAGTATGGTGTGCTAAGATTTCAAATAGCTAAGGAGGCTGACTCCTCATTATTATTTTATTACTTTATTTTTGGTTGACCCTGTTCCCTTGCCCACAGATAAGGACTATAGTTGAGCGGACACCTGGATGTTCGGGTTGGGCAGGTTCAGCCGAACTTCGAAAAAATGTCCGGGTCCGTGCTCAAACTTGACCTCGAACTTGACCCCAAACCCCATTGAAGTCAATGGGGACACAAACTTTTGGCCACTAAAATGCGTCTAAAAAAGTCCTGGAAAGGGCTAGAGGGCTGCAAAATGAAGTAAAATGTGGGTAAGAGTGTCACTATTCATACGAATAGGTCAATTGACCTATTCATATGAATGGGGACCCTATATCGGTTTATAGAAAGCCAATAGCCATGTAATACTATTGGCTTTCTATAAACCTATTCATATGAATGAGGACCCTATATCGGTTAATAGAAAGCCAATAGCCATGTAATACTATTGGCTTTCTATAAACCGAAATAGAGTCCCCATTCATATGAATAGGTCAATTGACCTATTCCTATGAATGGGGACTCTATTTCGGTTTATAGAATAGCAATAGCATTACATGTATTACATAAACCGAAAGTCTATAAACCGAATCTCTTTCGGTTTATAGACTTTCAGTTTATGTAATACATGTAATGCTATTGCTATTCTATAAACTGAAATAGAGTCCCCATTCATAAGAATAGGTCAATTGACCTATTCTTATGAATGGGGACTCTATTTCGGTTTTTAGAAAGCCAATATCATTACATGTATTCCATAAACCGAAAGTCTATAAACCAAAAGACATTCGGTTTATAGACTTTCGGTTTATGTAATACATGTAATGCTATTGCTATTCTATAAACCGAAAAATATATTGTTTTCACCAAGGTGTTTCATTTTATGTATTCTTTAATTCGCTATTGCGCTCCTTTTTTGGGATATTTTTTATTATTTTTTTTGAGTATTTTCTGGGTGATACACTTTAAGAGTGAGCAGCAGTTACTTGTTAATTAAGACTATTACTGTGCCCTACTGGCACTGTAGTACATTATATAATATATTAAAAATTTGGTACAAATAAATAAAATGAAATTGAGGGTGAAGACTTTCAAGACCTCATGCATACCTACTTAATGGAAAGGGTTAAGACTTTTTAGACCTCATAGAAGTCCATTTAATGAATCTTTTACCAGTAGTTCCAAACACTTCCAATAATCTTTTCATCTTTATGTCTATAAATTGGTTGCCACGGCATCTCTTGTTGGCCTGTTTAACATTTCAAAACAATTAAACATCTGATATAAAAGCAGATAATTGCTTTGTAATCACAAAGTCTCTCTTTTTCTTTCCACAGATTGTTATCCACTACTTGTCGATTTTCCACAATTACTGCGTACTTTGTATTTCACTCTGGAAATGATTTTCAATAAGTGCCATTGGTGTATTACCCTCAAAAAATGATGTCACCAGGCTTTTAAGATTTACAAATAAAGACAATAATGTAGGTTTTAACCACATATAAATTGTGCATGCAGACACATGGAATAAAAATGTAAAAAAAAAATGGGGGGCCTGATTTGGCACACAGCAAGCTGGCTTTGGGAACTGGAAGCTCCTGACCGGGTCCAGGCTTAAACCATTATCTTATCCTTCCCGATGGCTGAATATCCCCCCTCTACTCAGCAAAAATGTTGTCTCAGCGGCACAAAAACCCTCAGAGGGATTTAGACCAGTACTTAAATCCCAAATTTGAAAAGAAGAGAAAAATATTTCCTCATCATTGATCCAAGATGGTGCCCATGAGACTATGGAGGAAGAAGATGTCAGACGTGGACGATGCGGCATCCTCCACATCACTGCAAACGTAAGAATCCTTTAAAGATATGCTATCCCGGCTACGCAGTCAAATCAAAGGGGATATACAATCACTCACAACGGAATTCAAGTGAGAGATTAAAGAATTGGAAGATCAAACAAACCAAAATGGAACATAAAATGGATGAAATCATCGAATCCCAAAACTACTTAGCTGAGCGCCATACCAACTTGGCAAAAGAAGTGCAATTCATAAAAGAGAAAACTATAGACCTGGAGGACAGGTCCAGGTGAAATAATATACGGACTCGGAGCATTACAGAAGAAGTTGCCCCTTCAGAATTGGCTGAATGGGTAACAGATTTTTTAAAATACTTACTTCCGAATGTTGAAGCTGGAGATCTCCTCTTTGATCGCATTCATAGGGTACCGAAAACGAAAAATATATACTAATGGATAAACAGAGAGCTGTACTGCTCAGAGCTCATTACCATATTAAAGAAGAGATAATGAAAGCCAGCAGAACAAATAAATCACTCGGAATATGAGAACCTACAGCTATTTGCAGATCTATCTCCCCTCACATTGAGGAAAAGACGGGAATTTCTCAATATCACTGTAGCGCTGAAAAAAGCTAATATACGCTATAGATGGGGATTTCCAGAGAAGCTTATTATCCTGAAGAATGGAAGCTTCATGGTGGTAGCATCTCAGGAAGAAGGCCTGCAACTGCTAACACAGTGAAAGATACCTATGAAAGAAATCCCAGGAACTGATGCACCGATTACTCCAACACGTCTACTGTGGAATAAGATCAGCAAAAATGGGATCAGCTCTTCAAGATCATCTCCGATGCCAAAACCTGTACCTACAAGCCCCTTTGCACACACGGCTCATTGAAACTTGCATAGGCTTGGAGTAAAATCCTTCTCCTATCATTGGGAAGTTTAAAGTTGTTGTTTGTTTTTGGGACACATTGACCTTTGTATTTTTATCCAGAACTTTCTGAGACTATATTGCACTACAGGATAGATGAGTATATCTATGTCAAATGTTGGTTTAATGTTGATTTTATAATACACTCCTACCCTCAACAATGTTTTGCACTAAAATTGGTAGAGAGCACCTACCAATTTACTACTGTTTTTGGAATGTTGTGCGTTAGTGACCGAGGCTTTTTTAACACTTCTGAGGTGTTTGTGTTTAGCTTTAATTTTCTTCTGTATCGGTTGCTGTACCCACACAAATTATATATTGTTTTTTTCAGGACAAGAATGGCTTTATTTTGATGACATTATGGTGTTCATATCATTTATTTTTTCCTGACTTTTCTTTGTAAAATATTTTACTAAGCTCCAAAAGCTAATGAAAAAACCTGCTAAATACATTCTAATATAGGTCCTGAGTTTAGAAATACCAAATGTTTATATATATTTTTTGCTTTTTTTTGCACGTTATAGGTTAAATACAAGTAGCATTTAGCTGTTTCAAAACCTTTTTTTTAAATTAGTGTTAGTGACACTGTAACACCGATATCGATCATAAATCGCTAAATAACCCGCCACATGTACACATTTTTATAAAGTAGACATCTCAGGGGATTCAACTTGTGGTATTTTAGCACTTTTCATTCAGTCATTTTACCACCAAACTTTGATAAGTTTTGGCATAGTAATTTTGTGTGTGTTTTATTTCCACACACTTTGAACTTTAGATATGAATTTAAAGGGGTTGTTCTATTTTATTGCCAAACAAAACCCCAATATATGTTCAGAAACTTCCCCTGAGTATAGCGGTACCCCACATGTATAGGTGTGCTAGGTTTATGTGGCAGGTACAGGGCAAAATTTAGGATACAGTCATTGCAGCTTTAACATGTGTATTTATTATGTAATGCTTGTGACTATATTTCCTATCATGCTCAGCCAGCCAAACGCTATCATAGCATCATGGGAAATGTAGTCTATAGTAGGAAGCACAGATTGTTGCTATAATTGCTACCTTGCGGCTGCATGCATCAAATATCCAGCTTCTGGGGGCCCATATCTACTGCTGGGGGCCAATGCAAAGCTCTGGCCCAACTAGCAGTCTTTTTAAAAAAAAAAAAAAATATCCCTAGAAGACCACAGATAGACATAACGTGTAATTTTTTGTTATTATTTTTATATTTTTTTATTTATTTATTTTTACTATTTTTATTTAACGCTAACCTAAACCCTATGGTTATGGTTAGTACAAACCCTAATTCTAACTGTAGGATTAGGGTTTTGATGAACTCTAACCCTAACCCAAGGGTTAGGATTAGCACAATAAAAAAATAATAATAGTAATAAAAAAAGTAATTTTTATTATTAAAAAATCCTTGGGGGGGTGTTTGTGCTTGGGGGGACCAGGGGAGACTTGCAACAATATATTTAGTCTCTCCCTGCCCCACGATTGCTGTGAAGCAGGGAGAGACTAGCAGGCACCTGCTTTGACAGCTATTAACATCCGGGTTCTGTGATATGATGTCCCAGTGCCTGAGGTTAAACATATCTATCACCTTTCTAAACTCAATATTTGTAAAGTGATGTATCAAGTTGGAGTTATACTAAAATACCAACATCAATCCTTAAATTGTTTTGAAAATATTATCTATAAACGCTAAAGGGTTCAATTCTCCTCATAAAAGACATTTGCTATTGGAAAATGCTAAGAAAGTTCAGGCTAATATAATAGCGACCCAAGAAACACATTTTTGCATCCCATAAGATGCCAACTTTTGCTACAAAGGATTTTCCAATATTCATGCACGCTACCGCTCTCAACAAAAAAGCTGGAGTATCAATCTTTTTACATTAAAAACTCACACTAAATGTCTAAAAAAGATGTATTGAATGTTATACAAATAAATAATACGCAATATATATTACAAAACATATACTCCCCTAATACAAATAGGAATCAATTTATCAGATCCACACTACACAAATTAGAACCATATTTTAAGGGATCCTTAATACTTATGGGAGATTTTAATATGATGGAAGACCCCCACTTAGATAGCTCCACTACGCAAATGGGCAAATATAGGAAACACCTACTAAAACAGAGTGACATTTTCTCCCAAACCCTTAGGGAATTTCATTTATTTGACATTTGCAGAATGAAAAATCCTCTCACAATTTGTTTTTCTTTTTTCTAATGTACACCTTACCTATTCTAGATTAGATTATATTTTAGTTGACAAAATAATAGTACAAAATATAAAACATGTAAAATAGGAGATATAACATGTTCTGACCATGCACCTATGATTTTAGAGTTAGGCGAAAACCTCACACAAAAAGGTTATGGATCTTGGAAAATAAATGATTACAATTTATCAAAACAGTGAAAACAAACAGTACATAAAGGCTAAAATGATACACTATGATACACTATCAACTAATACTCTATGGCAAACACATAAACCGGTTCTTAGAGGTCACTTTATTTTGCAAGCTGCTTAACTTAAGAAGCAGAGAAACAAAAATTTGGATGATTTAACACAACAATTACATGATCTAGAATCACTGAACACCAAATGTTGTACATAAAAAAAAACTATTAAAAAGATTCATAATATCAAATCTGAACTGGACACTATACAATTATACCATACACAATACATGCTTAAAAACTTAAGCAGAAATTTTATGTCCAACTAAATAAGGTGAGACGATTTTAAGCTTGACGTCTTAAAAAAAAGAAACTAACTATAATTTTTTTTTTTACTTTCCCCACCTGGAAAATAAAACCCATCCAAATACCCAGAAACACTTGCACGGTTCTATACTTCCCTATACAATCTAAAATCAGATGTTACTCTACATCAGCCTAGTCCATCTGAAATAAAACATTGTTTAGATGAAACTCCAATACCCCAAATTACCAAAATAATTAAGCCCAGAGTTTGCTCGACCGACCACATTTACACCAATCAAAGCTCCAGAAATTTTGATCACAGACTACAATTTTTATAAATGGGAAACACAGGGCATACAAACATTATAAAATATGACTATAGAAGATTAAAGGATGCAATTTGTGGATCTTCAAGCACAATATAAGTTAGGTAGAGAAGATTTTTAAAAATCCGCCATTTACTCAAATACACGGCTTGTTTTCTATGTAATGCTTCATCTGATCAATCCCCATTCGTATATCTATGCACACAAGACAATAAGGCTAAAAAAATCTTTATCCATGTGTTATACAATTGTTAACTCACACAAAACCATGTTTCTCTATATCCTAGATATTCAATTTGTACTCAAAATTTGGCAAACTTTCACTGCATTATAGACGTAGTTGTATAATTAATTATTTCATCTGCAATTCCAATGTGGCAAATGTTCTTGTAAACTTTTTTATTTTTATTTATAAATGTATAAAACACAGGACAATGTATACAGGACAAGACAAAGACAAGTTTGGCATAAGTTATCAGCAATACATCATATCAGAATAGTGTTTACAATTGGCAAATAAATTTGACATGTTTTACTTAGATCCCTACTTTAGAACTTTTCATTTATTGATATTAAAGGAATCTGGTGTAGTAAAATCTTCAATATCTTGAAAAGTAGGGATTTTTGAATGGACTTGATATTTGCAGTTAATAATTAATCATAATTAGTAGACTCTTCCTGGGTTGTACCCCTATGATTGGAGATGATTTTTCCCTTTATTGGGAAATTCGTGTTTTTTATTAATCGGATATTTTAATAGTTCTTGACTCACTTGGTAACAGGTCTTAAATTAGATTGGGTCTATCACACGGATAGACCTTCAGTTTCCCCCATTTTCTCCACATTTTTTTTATAATATTTGAATTGGTCCCTAGAGTTATAGAATCCTTCTTCCATTGTACACTGGTATTCTTTTCGGGTTTTTATTTCTTTTACATATTGTGTTTCTTTTTCACATTTGGGAATATCCAAATGTAGGAGGAACATTTGTGGGGTGAGGGGGCCTATCCCTATGTTTAGTTTTCCCAAAAGAGAATGAACTTTCTTCAATAAGGGTTGTAACTCCTCACAGGACCACCACATATGCAGTTGTGTCCCCTCCTTTTTTGGCATCTCCAGCACAATCTGGAATGCTGAGGAGAGAACTTGTTCAGTTTTATTGGGGTTATATACCTATAGATGGTTTTGTAGTATGTCTCGTGTAGAGTTAGATTATGGATACTTTTTTTTCATTATCTTTTGGGTCTGTAGCCATTCTTGTAGTGTGAATTCTTTAATGATGTCGATTTCCCATTTGATCCATGCAGTATCTTTTGATATATCTATGGTGGCATCTATTAATTGTGTTATCTTAACAATTAAATTCTTATCATATTGGGTCTCTAGGAATTGTTCGATTTGCAAATTTTGAGATATCTTCGTAGAGTTTATTTTATTTCTCAATCTTAAGTAGGTATAGTATTCAGTTGACGGTAAGTTAAACTTAGTCTGTATTTCTATAAAGGGTGTTAAGGTGTCTTGTTGGAGGATTTGCTAGATTTGCATTATGCCTCTTTTTTCCCACCCCTTAAAATTTATGTTGTCTATGTTCCAAAATATAGCATTGAGTGGGGAAGATCGTAATATACCGTCTGGGATTTGGGTAATTTTCTTGAATTTGGTCAATGTGGTAGTAATATCTGTAATAATGGGATTGTTAGAATAATGTGTTTGAAGTTCCTCACACCAGAACATATGATAGGGATCAAGTTTGCCACATTGTTCTTTTTCAATCTTGTACCAATTTGTGTTTTTTGAAACGTTGTTGACCCATTTCAAAAAATGGGAGAGCATTGAAATTTCATGGAGGGACTCGATATTAGGGACTGCTAGATCCCCGTTTTTAGATTTCATTGTTATAGAGGACAGGGCAATTCTAGGTTTTTTACTATTCCATATATAATCCATAATCAGAGTTTTGAATATTTTTAGTATCGATTTGGGTACACGAAGCGGGATTGATCTAAATAAGTATGTTAATTTTGGAATAAAAAAGATTTTCACTGAATTTAGACGTCCCATACACAAAATTTCCAGCCCTCTCCATCTGTTGAAGCTGTCTCTAAAACATTCTATCATATTTTGGTAGTTAGTTTGTAGCATGTTGTCTAGGTCTAGTTTTAGTTTTATCCCATGATAATCAATAACTTGATTATCCCATTTCGAATGATAAGATTGTCTAAATAATTTCTTAGTTTCTTCATTTACATTGGCTATTATTGTTTGGGTTTTATTTAAATTTAATTTGTAGTTAGAATATTTACTGTATTGGGAAATTACTTCCATTGCAGATGCCAGTGAGAATACAGGATTGCTAAATGTGAGGAGAACATCATCGGCGAAGAGAGTAATTCTCATATCTTGGTTTGCCACCTTTATCCCCTGTATATTATTTGATTGCCTTATCAAGGCGGTGAGAGGTTCTATTGATAATAAATATAAAAGAGGGGCCAGAGGGCACCCCCGTCGAGTACCGTTGCGGATGTCGAACCAGGGTGATTCTAGGCCTGGGCCTATCACTTTTGCCTGTGGAGTTGTATATAGTGCCATTGTGCTTATTTTGTTGTTCTTGGGGGATAAATGGATCTCTGATCCTATTATTAACTTATTAATACTATTCCTTTTTCTTTTATCTTTTAGTTTATTTGTTAGGAGCTTGTCTACTCGAATTAGAACTGGCCAAACTGGAAAGGATGAACAAATCAGCCCCAAACTCAATCTCTTCGCAACTAATCCAAGGTGTTCAAAAAGTTATTTAAAAAAAACTAGAATAAAAGGGTAAAAAAGCTCTACGTATCCTTAAACAAAAGTGGTAGTCCAGGGCAAATCGAGTAAATGTTCTTGTATACTTGATGTCTGTTACTCCATCCCCTCCCCTTTTCTTTTTTTTGTACCCCATTGTCCTTTTTCTCATGATAAAAAAACAATAAAACATACAAGTTTAAAAAAATGTAAAAAATGTATAAAGATGAGCTGTCAGTCACATTCAGCGATCGGATACATGTAATGGCAGATGCAGACTATAATCCAAGGTTGTATGTCTATACCTAGATTTTGGTTGAGGTACTACTTCCATGGACTCAGTTTTCCATGTTTATCTATTTTATGTGTCTAACATTTTTATTTTTTCTTGTTGTGTTAGAATGTCTGCACATATGATCCTGTCCCATTGCTTTGTATTCCTCTTCCAATTCCACTTCCTTGGTTATGAGATTTTAATTTTGTACCATGGGTTTTGTGTAAGTGAAATTTACTATACACAGTTGTGGCTCTTTTAAAAGACCTATGATATGGTCATTGAATTCTATAGACTATAGTAGAAACAATAATTTTGGTTTATAACTCAGGTCACTGAACAGATTACATTCAACGTTTTATCTGACACTGTTCATTTTATTTTTTTATTCTGTGTTTTTCTCCAGATTTTTCCATGAGTCACTATTTGAGAAGTTAATATTTTAAATACATGTCTGAAGAGATCAGTTTAAGGCTAAATTACTAAACGAATAATATTTGAATTAATGTTATCTATACAATACTATGTCATTTTAAAAAGATCAAAATTTTGATGAGCACAATTCTAGCCATTCCACAATACAAAAATGAAGTGGGTCAAGATGCCTTTCTTACAGAATTCATCACAGAGGATATCATCAAATCCTTCACTTGTTTAAACCTCTGAAAAGACTACAAGACTTGCTCACTGCATCTAAAAAAACAGAATGTACCTGTATATTTTTCTATAAATGTATGCTCTATTTGTTAAATGTTCAAATGTATTACTGGGCCTCCTACCCAGGACACACTTCTACAAAATCTGAGAAACCGAAGATAAATAAATACTTTATTTATCTTCACCCTGGGGTCCATTCACTATAGAATGAAATGTGGTAAAGTGACAAGTAAACTGAAATAAAGAAACAGGCATTCATAGCTAACTTTGAAAGATAAGCAAGTTGGAGAATTATTTGAATTAGCTATAAAGGCCTAATTTTTGCAATTCACTTGTCCATTCACCTTCTTTTTTTTGTGTGTTTACATTTACAAAATATAAGATCAACATTTGCGTTGGAGTTAAAAATATATATTTTTTTCAAAGTTTTTAAAATTTATTGATCTACCTTGCAATATAATATATGCTCAGTTGAATGCCCAGAAATAAGTGCTGCAAAATCCAGATTCTTCTTCTTTTTTTTTTATTGGCCTTCACTACTGTTCTGATGAATTGACTGAACTAAATAAGAAAAACCTCCATACTAATTTAATTTCCTTTGGTACATAGTTAAAATTAAAAAGAAGTTCTTTCTTAAGATTTGGGACTCATACTGTCAGTATTAAAGGTCTAAAATGAACTTAGAAAATGCATTCATGATATGCTATTGTCATTTATGCCTCTTCTTATATATCCAAATTTAAACTTTAACTAGACTTTTAATGGAGCTGGTAGGATGATAAAGCTTTTTGAATCTCACAGCTCAAATTAAGTTTCAGAAATTGGATGATGAATCAAACTTGGCTTCAGTTATAATAACACTTAATTTATATGCACTTTTAATCTAATGATTGAGTGCAGGCATACTTTTCGTCTTGTAGGTATGTCAGGCTTTGTCTGTAGGGAAGGTAATTGAGCTTATAGAACTAATGTACTGACCCATTCATGAGCTTCTTAGTTGAGATTTACAGCTGTCAGCGTAAAACCCATTTGCTGATTTTCTTTTGGCCTGTAATATCTAATATAAATCTGTAGGCAGATATTGCTTATGCTTTCATGCCTCTGTTTAAGAAAATGTAAACAGAAGGGACTGAACAGATTGTGCTCTTTCATGGACAGTAAATAAAACAAAGATTTGATGTATGTATGTAAATATATTTATTCCATCTCTTTGTATACACAAATTCATAGATGTATATATTTATAAGCACAGTATAATATGTCAAAAAGATAGAAACACAAGCTAGGTGCTACCTTACATATTTAAACAATTGTGGGCTACAGCTCAATTTAACTTGAAAAAAATACCTCTATATCCACTTATGACAAAAGACAACAATCAAGATATAAAGGAACACAAAAGAACAATGGATACAATTTAAGAGTGACAATATATCAAATAAATGTTTCAATATGATACTTAGTGTCTCGTGTGCAGGGTCTGTTGATTGAAAATCCGTTATTCAGTATATTTCCCCCCAAAATAAGAACATACAAATACACACTAGTGCTCAATGTTTCCAATAAGTTGTAAAATTATTTGTTGGCATAACTTATCACAAACTATATCCTGTTTAAATTAAGCGTACCTGATCAGTTATGGAGATTTTTCACAGGTAAATACAAGCAGTGGCATCTTTTTCATATTTCTGATTATTATTTTTTGAATGACAGATAATAAAAACACATGTAAACATTTAATGTAAATAAAATAGGTGCTGTTAATGACAAGGCATAGAAAGGTTAGATGTAATCTTATAAACCAACAATAGTCGCTTTCCAAAACTATTTAATAAATAGGAATTTAAATAATTTATTTATATATACACGTATTTAAATTTGTTAGGACTAGACATACATAAATACTATAATACCAGAAGTGGAAGTCATAGACAGGAAGTCAATCTTTCATGCAGTAGCACCATTAGTGTGCATAACATGAGATGGAAACATGTCCCTGGGCATGAATGACATGGGGGCTGATCCAAGCAAGGTACAGTGTGCTGAATACAAAAGTGTGGACCTGTCATGTAGTAAAGCTTCAGAAGCTAAAAGACATGCCCGAGAGCAATAAACTATAAGAAGATGACATAAACATGGAATAAGAAACAGAACAAAAAGCAGGGATAAGAATAGAATCAGGAGCTGAAACAGGAATGGTACTAGAAGCAAACACCAGTTAGAAACAGAATACATTGCAATGTTATACACTCAAAATGGCATTGCTACTGTGCATGCACAACCCCCTGCACATGCATAGCATTCATTATCTAGAGTCTTAGACACCCAAGTAGTGGTCCTGAAGTGGGACTGCCAGACTTAGTACAGGACACATATTTAAATAAGAACACACAGGAGACCTTAAATATAGCCCAATATATAGATACATTGGTTTATGTGATGATATCTTTTTATATATATTATATAACCTCTGGTAATTTTAGCTTCTACCTTATTATAAAATTCTTGTTTAGGTCAGTAATTCCCTTCTTCTATTTTGAATATTTGAAATTCTGACCAAGACAAACCTGCAAACTGAATGAGTGTTTTAGTTTATGTAACATAGGACTTTTGTCTTTTGTAAGTAATGCATTTGGACAATTAAACTTCATTCTCTAATAAGTGTCAGGACCCAACAACATTGGAGTACTCTACATAGTGGTTGGTTTTCCTTTGGATTGTATCATTCATTCCAACTTCTAACCCCGGAGGGACTGTCAGTGCTAATCTGCAAATCTGCAGTAATAATTCACTGGTTTCCCGAAACCAAGAGAATTCTAATCCTGAGTATGGGATAGTAGTCCCGATGTGTGCTAGAAACAGTAAGTGAACCCTTTAAAATTACCTTGTTTTCTGCATTAAGTGGTTATGAAATGTGATCTGATCTTCATCTAAGACACAAGTATAGACAAATGCAGTAGGTGTTATGTATAAAGGCCCGAACTGCAAAGTGTTGGGAGAGGAATAGGAAGGTGAAATCATCTTTTGTTATGTATAATTCTGATTGTGCCTTTTGTAAAAATCCTGAAACTTTATAGTACGGGAGTGGGAACTACTCCAAAAACTGTTTCCCCCACACTGATAGAGCACTTTTCAGCACCTGGGTTTTTATATATTGAGTTCTGGCACACTAAGATTCCACGTATGCGTCGGAGCCTGAGCACACTCTCAAATTTTGTCAGGAGTCTACTTTATACATAGGCCCACATGCTACTGGGCCTGACATTGGTAATGTCTGAATTTACATGACTACCAACATGCTCAATCTAAAAACACAAAAAACATGATAATCTTTATTGAACAGTAAAACATTCACAGTGCTAATGGAATCAGTGATTTCTTACAACTTTAGCTGTTACTCTATGGTTCTTTTTTAATCTCATTGAGCGTTCTGTGTTGTGATCTTGGAGTAATCTTGGCTGAGAACCTAATTCTAGTGACAGTAGCCACATTACAACATTAATAAAACATTTATGTAAATATGGACTAATGAATATGTAAACTCTTTGAGATTACTTTGCAACCCTACCAGGCATTATGTAAATTGATAATTCTTTTTGTGAGATTTCTTTTTTGCAAGACATGGTTCACTTGTCTGAAACTGCTTGTGAATAGGAATCTCAGAAAGAAAGTCAGAGTAGCTCTAAAACATGCCTTCAATCTTGTTTCAGTGATTGGACTCCAGGTTAGCTTTTGTTGCAACCTACAATGTGAATGTTTGAATGATGTACTCAGTATATATTGATAATCACATTACAATGATCTGTGTGTTATTAGTTATAGCATATTGTGTTTGTTCATTATTGTAACTTAGATGAAGACCAGACCATCTTCTAAGACATATTTATGCACAGATGCTGGTAATTTCAAAGGGCTACTTACTTTTTCTTACCACTGCACACATAATGTATAGTAAGTGCAATGTTAATTGAATTCATTGAAGGTTGTAGTAATAGATGTATGCATTTTTCAACAACACAATGAATATAAATTTGAATATATTATATCTATCTTCTAACCCTGATAACAATCGTAACTGGTCTACCTAATTTTTGATTCCCTAACTTCAGAGAATGGTTTTGAAAGGTGCATAAATAGAAATATCAGAAATTGTAGCATTGGAAATAAAAGAGATGTCAAGAGATGTCAAGATATCCACATACTTAAATCTACATATACTTAGTTCCTTGTTTACTATTTCCTTTCTTTTTTTTAAATGCTGCTGGGGAACAACAGATAATTAGCTGCCTGGAGTGAACGGCAGGGGCTGAATTGACAGTAGTAAAACCAAAAAAAATCAGCAAATAAAATATAATATAGATTGTCTCCTGGTGAGCCTGTTTTCAAATTACTTTAAATGAAGTTCTTTTTCTTCTGACTATCTTTAGTCTTTCTGATGCCAGCCTGTAGAGGTCTTTCCTTGAAATGTTGTTCCTTTTTTTTACAACTGGGTTTTGTTTAAAGTTTCTTATTTTATGGATTATTTCATACAGGCACGTTGTTGGTGTAAGAACATATTTGATATTTTTTTTCATAGCCTTTGCTGACTCTGTGATTTTGATTCAAGATAATGATCTGTTCTGTATAGCCTGCTGAATGAGCATGCAATTAAATTGATACACAAAATGGGCATCTGAAAATTGCTCACAGCTTCTGCACTGATTTTTTTCCCCCTTTTGCATAAATAGAACTTTGACTCATTGGACTGAACAGCCACTGCTCTAAAACAAGTGCCAACCGTTTTTTTATAAAAATTAATATCAGTAAAAAACATTTGAGTGGACCCAGGTGAGCAGGAGAGGGTTGGAAAGGGAGCACCTGGGTTTCTCTCTAATCTCTCTCAATTTGCTGGTACTAAACCACTTTTCACTTTTAAATTCCCCAGTTGGTACCACTTTTGATCTTTCTATCCAGTTGTCTTGTCTATATCAATCTCTGTTCTTTATCTGTCAGTATATCTGTCTGGTTATCAATCTCTGTATCTTATCTGTCAGCAAATCTGTCTTATATAGCTTTGTGTGTCTATCTTTTTATATAAGGTAGGCTTATGAAGTGGCACCAAAGGCATCTAAATTACTTTTGCTCCTGGTCCAACAGTGACCAGCCTTCCAAAGAGGTGAGGATACTCATCTTGCTTTTAGTGGCTAATTATTAATTTCTTAGGCTATAGCACTTGGATGTTAAATTATGGTTATAAAATGCATGCTATATATATATATAAGTACTCAGCTGTCACTGTCAGTCTCTTCCATGTTTTATGCTCATTTATCTATTTTTTTCCACCCATTATGCAGGTATTCCCATCACATTTCAATCAATACCCTACATTGTCAATTTACTAAAATACTAGTGAAATACAATATATGCAAGTTGACAGGAATAGAAAATGTATATGTTATGTGTAGTTTAAAGCTTGGGTCTTGTCTGTTAAGAGGCTTCATATAATGATATTGGCACTGGGAAAGCTTTTTGAAGCAAAGATTTTTACTACTTTAGCTGCAGTATCTTTTTAGCAGTATCTTAGAGGTTATTCATGAAAGGTGTTTAAATCACTGTATAATTTGTCCTCACCTTTTCGTACCAGTCTTTTCTATTTTTCATTAAATTGGCTAATTTTTGCAACACGTTGACTGTGAGCTCCTTTCACAAAGTGACTGCTTTTCTTCCTTGAATCCCTGTTATTCATGAAAAACAGAACTGACAAGTGAACTGCAAGAGATCTGCAAATAACAGACATTAATAGTGGAATTGAAAAGTTGCCAAATCTTTCCAACTAAGCTATTAAAGTCTGACTGATGCAACTGCACCTGGTAAGAAGCAGACATGGTATATGTGACACATGAATATATACAGAATGTGCAAATAGGCACAAACATTGGGGATAAAATTACTCACTTGTGTTGAGAATTTAGTTACACGTGAAAGCAAAAGGCAGCATCGAGCATGAGAAAGAAACATATTTAAAACCTATACTATGAAAACGTATAATTTGGGGGAAAAAAATCATTGCTGCTTTTTTATTTCCCTATGGTTAATACAGACTACATTCCTAGGAAACTATTTAACCTGCCTCATACATAATCATGGAACATAGCTTCCCTATCCAAACACTGATTTACAAAGATATGGAAGTGAACAATCTAGGTTATAATATTCTGCACATTATAATGTATGCCAGACCAGTTGTCAGCATGATTAGGCAGGAGCCTTTAAAAATATTGTGAGCACAGTAATAAATGTCAATCTTGATGGGGATCTGCAATGCATACTAATTGAAACACTTTTAAACAATGAATATAATGATGGTAATTTTGTAATAACATTTTTCCATGTATGATGTTTTTCTATATATCTGTTGATGCAATACAAGCAATATTATGTAATATCTTCTAAGGACATATGATTTTTTTAAATTTTTTTATTGTGTCTGCGTTCTCAAATCATTTAGGAGATATCAGCCCGGATTTGTCTCCCCAGGAAACTGTGATCACCCCACAGAGTGATTGTTAATGCCATATTGGATGACAGCATGTCCTTCCAATATGTCGCTGCCCTGTATCTGACAAGAGTGATCATTAATCACTTCTGTCGCTCTGTTGCTTTTACTTGACTCCCCCTAGAGACAGTCAGCAACACTGCATTGAAAAATAAAAGAGAAAACTAACCATTGATCTTCTTTTTTTTTTAAATTCTTTTATCAAAATTACAAAAACTTTCATTTTTTCTTTTCACATCCATTTTTCTATTATGCGCATGATCTGTTTTTTTCTTTTAAAAAGAATCTCCATCATATACATCATTTCTATTATAACTGCATAATAACATACAACATATAACATAAATCACATTGTGGCTATCTGGATTTTCCCCTTGTAGTTTTCTTAATACTCATAATTATTTTACTTTATAATTTCAACTTTACTTTGTTATTCGCTTCACCCACAATATAATCCAAACACAACCCATTCCAATTTCCCTTTTTATTTACCTTGATGATACTTTTATTATTCTCCCTTTCCTACCCCTCTCTTTGTTTTTTTGAGGTCCCATCCTGCTGTTGAAAATTTGTTATTTGGTTTTTCCATCCTCAGCTGGCATCTGATTTCTAGTCTTCTGCCATGTTGGTGTATCTTTTTTTCCATGATACTGCTATGCAGTATTTTGCTGCCATGAATATGTGTGTTATTAAATACTTGTTTGCTCGCTTTGTTTTTGGCCACCCAATGTGTAGCATCATGCTTCTAATTGTTTTTGGTATTTCTATCTGCAATGTTCATTATTATCTCCTGAATCATACCCCAGTATTGTTTTAACTTACTACATTTCCACCATATATGTTGGTATGACCCCCCTTCCTGTTCACATCTCCAACATTATTTTTCTTTTTACTTGAGTACATCTTACTAAGACTTTCTGGACCGTAGTGCCATCTATACATGATTTTAAATTGCAATTCGATCAGATTCAAGCAATGGATGTTTTGTATAATATTTGGTAGGATGTTATACCATTCTTTCAGTTCTATTTTTCCTTTGCTATCCATTTCCCATATCTTTATATGGAATATTTTTTTCCTCTTCTTTTATGTTGCTACATAATCCATTGGCTAATATGCTGTTAATTTTTGTTTTATCCTCAAATAACATTTCCATCTCATTCTGTTTGATCTGTTCCTTCTTAAACATATTCACTTGTATGTAGCTCTTGATTCTCAGGTATTTAAATATGTCTTGGTTTTCTATTCCGTATATTTGACCATGTACCATGAATTTTTTTCTCCTCTTCTATCAATTCTTCTATCCGGTTTATTATTTTATTTATCCATTCTGAGATTGACATATCTTCTATGTCCATCTCTAGAATCTGTATATGCACTTTCCCTATTAGTATGTTTTGTAGTAGCTGTTTCTTTCTTAATTTTTTCTAAAATACCAATAAGTCCTTTAACACTATCCCTGTCAGATATTATCCCATAACTAACTATCTTTGTGGTAGGTGTAGATCTGACCACTCCGTAGAATCATCCCTGAAACCCAAACTTCTCCATGGTACACAGCCTAAAATCCCAGTTAACAGAATCAAAAGCTTTTTTTCAGTGTAGCTGTGACTTTAAGAATATTTGGAAACTCAACTGCAGAGATAAATGACAATCCACACAAGGTATAACGTTTAAGCAATTCTTGTATTAAAGTTTAGCAGCAAAAAGAAGAAAAAACTAACTGATATTGATTGCAGAGAAAAAATAAATGGTTTGACGTAAAATGGAAAAATATATGTAACTAGATTGAAGTATTAAGTAAAAATTATGATGGAACACTTGATTGAAGATATGGAAGGTACTTGCGATTAGGTGATAGAGAAAAATGCAGGATAACAGGGACGGTCCGTATTCAGAGGATTGGAGAAGTACACAATTCGATTCAGGAAGCCAAAGGTCAGGATTGGAGAGAATAACAATATCGAGTGAGGAAGCCAAAAGTCAGGATTGGAGAAATCAGAATGGTCGAGGATATCCGGGTCAGCAACAGGTAATCAAAAATGAAAGTAGCAAGATACTCTAAGGTAGCTTGGAGCTAAGGAGTCAGGAACAACAGCTGCTAAAGACAATACTCAGTGATTTGTGTCTGTGACAGACTGTTATTTATAGTCACAGGAAGATCGCGTCATTGAAGGGGGCGTGGCCTAATGAAGGGGTGTGGTCTAATGACGCGATCGTAAAAAAAAAAAAAGTACAAATGAAAGCCTGACAGGATTCCCGCCAAAAGGAGCAACTACAGGGTGCTTAGGGCCGAGGCTTCTAAGGAAATCACTTATGGAATGAGGCCACGAGATTAGGAGCATGTACCTCGGTTGCATCTTCCCACGTGTCCTCCTCAGGTGAATAACCCTTCCATCGGATTAAGTATTGAAGTTTTCGTCTGTATACTCTGGAATCTAGTAATTTGTCAATTTCGTATTCAGGTTGTCCTTCGACACTCACAGGATCAGGGTTTACATATACTTTCCTGGAGAAAGGATCGGGAACGTGTGGTTTTAGGAGGGAGGTATGAAAAACGGGATCAAGACGAAGTGAAGAGGGTAAGGTGAGTTTGACTGCATTTTCGTTAATGATTTTCTCGATTAGGAAAGGTCCCATGTATAATTGGTCCAATTTCTTGGAAGGTCGAGAAGTACGAATATTCTTAGTAGAGAGAAGTACAGCATCACCAATCTGATATGAAGGACTTGGTCGTCTTCTAAGATCATACAATTTTTTATGGCTTTGGAGACAATTGTTGAGGTTAGTTTTCAGTTGTTCGAATAACTTTTCCATTTCTGAAATTTGGTGTGTATCGGTGGGGTTTCTTTGTAGTGACGGAATGGATGGGAAGGAAGAAGGATGGAACCCGTAATTGGAGTAGAAGGGGGTCATCTTTGTGCTGGAATGGAGAGTATTATTATACGAAAATTCAGCAAGGGCCAGGAAGGAAGACCAGTCATCCTGAAGATGAGAACAGTAGCACCGTAGGAACTGTTCTAAACATTGATTGACAAGCTCAGTTTGTCCATTTGACTGAGGGTGATATGCTGAGGAGAATTTGGTTGATATCTGAAGAGTTGAGCAGAGTTCTCTCCAAAAATGAGAAGTAAATTGAGTTCCTCTGTCAGAAGAACCATTCATAAATTGAAGACTAGAGCCTTAGAACCGAGTGGATTTACAAATTTGGAACTTATGAAAAGGGGGGTCAAAATACAAAATTAGACATTCTAGATTTTTTTAGACTTGGTTTTTATTTTACCTTTTATTTATTTTCAATTACATCTACTCTTCTATTTTCATATCTATTTATTTGTCCCTTCTTATTTCTTCTTGTATTATTATTATTATTTTTATTTAAGTTTATTTAATATATTTCACTTTTCCCAATCATTTATTTATTTTTCCTATTATTTTGTCCAATGACCATACATTCTCTTTTCTACTATATTCATCTCTCTATTTTTTTAAACCCTGTTGATTTAAATACTCATAGAAGAAGGTAGTAGTACCATATAAACTAGATGTATATTGTTGCATGGATGAAGGTAATTACCATTGGTGTCACCACTGTCTCAGCATCTGAGTCACGCAGACCAGACCAATCCAAGAGCTGGGGGGTGACTCTGAACGTGACGTAGGGGGGCAGGGCTTGCCACACTTCTGAGTTCATGGGGGGTCAACAATCCATTTTTTCATTGTTGTCAGCCAGTGGGCTATTGTAGCATATAGATTGTTTTAAATAAATATAGGTTATTTATGTATTGAAAGTGTAATTGAAACTGAGTCAGTTTCAATTACATCTACATCAATGGTACTGTGTAATGTCCTTTTTTAAACTTTTTTAGAATTTTGAAGATTAAAAGATTGATACCGATGAGCCTGCTTGAATTATAAACGTCTGTGAGTGCAATCATATAGTACATGCACATTGCACTTTTTTCATACGGTGTCACACTATATATTATTTTATTGTCTTTTGAATGAGCAATAAAAGTGAGCATATTAGCTCATCTAGAGAAGACCAAAGACACATATGAAGAGCATACACTAGGTAATTTTGTGATTGTATTCATCCCCCACCATACACTGACTCCTGAATACACTGTGTTACACTATAGTGTTCTATTTTCATTTTTTCCTACACGTACATGCGCCCCATTTCTGGAGTACTGTGTTTTATATAATTGCTGGAGGAGCACTTTGTCGGGTGCGGTAGTATTGTGAGGAGAGTATTGTTTCATTGTTTTCACCCGTGGTGTGTTTTCACTTTTGTGTGTGGTTAAGATTAGTGTATCTTATATGTAACGCGCATCTACACTTTTATCACTGGCTCTGTGAGGGTTCTAAAACCAACAGATCTCTGCTCTGCAGGAATTCTCTAATTGCAAAAGTAATCTGGACCGTTCTCTCCCTGTTGCCATAGAGAGACTTCACTATTAGGTAACACCCTGTGATTATGTGACTTCCAAGTTGCAGCTAAGCTGATACAGCCACTCAGCAGAATATTTAAAACCTAAGACTATTATACATTGTTCTTGTGTGATTTTTTTGCCAGTTGGACGCTAGTGCCTGTTTCTGACCTTCATCATGCTTATGCTGATTTTTTTTATCCTGATCTGGTTAGATTCTTGACTTTGCTGATCCTTGTTATACTGTAATTGTTTCTGTTATTGACTATGCTGATTTCTGGTATTCTGTTCTTGCTGTTCAATATTATGTTACTTACTTGCCCTCCTGATTGCTGGTGGATCATCAGCCAGTTACTCATGGAGGTTCGACTCTCTGGGAAAAGGGCGTTGGAGGGTAACTAATTCCACTGAGGTTCACTAGGGTAACTCTCCTGTCTATAGTATAATTAAATTAAATCCCTCCCACAAACAGTGTAAACCAAGATTGCTCAGGACCCTCTGTCAGTTGAGGGGAGGGAGGGGTGTAGAAGAGGACTGGCAACCTTTGATCCTGGGGACAAATTTTTTTTAGTGGCCCATTGTGCAACATCATTAGCCCGCCTGTTAACATTTATATAAAACCACAAATAAACAAGACAAGATAATTGGGAAAAAAATACTGTGGCCTTTAGATGTGATGAGTGGTGCAGCCCCAATCCATTGAGTTAGGTTAGAGGGCGTCCCGGTGGGAGGCAGTTGTGCTCCTGCCTCCTTCGCCAGCAGTGTCCTGGAGTGATAAATTACCATTAAACTGTCCTTCCTTGGCACTTATTTGTCTTTCTTTTACGTGACTTTCTATCCCTATAGTTTGGTTTATTGATGTTGCTGTCACTAATTAAAATTATCTTTCAACTATCACATACTTTTATAATTCTCCAGTTTCATTGTTGTGTCTATAATAGTGTTTTGTTGAGGCAGTCTTCCCAGGCATTCTATATCTAATGATAGTCTCAGTTCAGAATCATTAAGTTAGGCTTATGTTCAGGTTAAAGTAATGGTTTCTGTCACAGGGATGGGATTATAGAAGTGTTGTCACCTGGAGGAAAATCCCTGATGAGGTTAAGGTGGTTAAATCAAATGTCCTCAGTTTCCGAATATGATGTAGTCCACTCAGTTGGTTAGCGATTACTTTGCAGGTTTGTTGCAAACTTTTTTGCTGGTCCAATGTAAGTGGAGATTATTCACAAGACTAATGCCTGAAAGGGGAGATCCCACAGCAGAGGACAACACACCAACAGTAAGGTCATGAAAAAATCCTCATTGAAAGTGGTAAAAAAGCACCAGGTATGTTATTACCTGTTACTTCTCGTTGCAACATTTGTGTCTAGAAGAGATGAATCCAGGTGGTGAGGGTCCCCTCTGCAGTATAGATGTTCCGCCCCATTTTTGCAATGGTCGTTTTACCGACAGGGTGAAATCAGAAGTCAGTCCAGTACTTCTACAGCATGCAGATCTGTCACTCGCAAAAAATCTTGGACATCGCAGGGGTACCATTTGATATGTGTAGTAATATTCTGGCTGTGAGGTTGAAAGGGAAGCCACATTTATATAAAACATTTTTAGTCCTGAGGGCCTGTGTTATACAGCTGAAGTGCTCAGCAAAATGCCAGAATCATTGACGTTTGTGCATAATGTAATCTTTTCGGCGATATATGGCCAGACATTTCTGGGAAGGCTAGAGGGGACTCAGTGCACCTTTTCAGTTTCAATATGGATATTAGAAGTCCAGAATAAAACTGAATAGTTCCATTAGTCTGCTGTAAATTTATACTTTGTCCATGGTTTTCACAGCATTCTAGTATTCTTCAGAATTTGACCACTTGCAAGGTACGATTTGTGTCTGGTCTCTATTGCTGTCAATTCAGTTCTTAGGCTAGTGACCTAATCTTGAATAGTTTGTTTAATTTGTTCAGTTTCTGAAATCAGGGTGCAGAAGTCCTTCTTACATAGTAATTTAGGTTAAAAAAAGACACATGTCCATCAAGTTCAACGATTCTACCTATCATTCCAGCTTTTGATCCAAAAGAAGGCAAAATCCCCTAAGGAAGCTATTTCAAATTTTGCCTCCAAGGGGGGGAAATTCTTTCTTGACTCCAAAAGGCAATCAGATTTCTCCTTGGATCAATAAGCTCTATTATCAATGCTTATTTTATTATTAATAGCCCTGTATGTTCTGCTTTTCTAAAGAAACCATCCAGACCATTTTTAAATACATCTATTGTAGTTGATAGCACCACCTCTCTTGGCAATGAGATCCATAACTTTATTGTCCTTACCGAAAAGAATCCCTTCCTTTGCTGTTTATGAAATCTTTGCTCTTCCAGTCTCAGGGGGAGCCCTTTTGTTCTTTGTACATTTCTGTTAATGAACATGTCACCGGAGAGCTCTCTATATTGGCCCTGTACATATTTATCTAATGTTATCATATCCCCACTGAGACACCTTTTTTCTAACATATATAAATGCAACTAAGATCCTCCAATCCGCTTATTAATTTTGTAGCCCTCCTTTGCATTTTTTCTAGTTCCATAATATCCTTTTTGAGGGCTGGTGTCCACAATTGTAGTCAAATACTGTACTATATATTGTATTATATTCAAGGTGAGGTCTTAACATTGATTTGTAAAGAGGCAAGATGATATCCTCCTCCTGTGAATCTATACCTCGTTTTATGCATGCCAATATCTTATAAGCCTGTGCAGCTGCTGACTGGCAATGAGCACTGTTGCCAAGTCTGTTATCTACACTTATTCCTAAATCCTTTTAATTAGTAGTTTTTCCAGGGAAATACCATTTAAAGTATACATTGCTTTGTAGATATTTTCCCATAATGCACAACTTTACATTTGTCCATATTGAACCTCATTTGCCACTTAATTGCCCAGTCCCCCACTTTGTCTAAATCTTCATGTAAAGAACAAACATCAAGATGTGTCTGTATTACCTTACCTAATTTAGTGTCATTAGCAAACACTGAGACATGGCTCTCACTACAACTTGGGAGATCATTCATAAACAAATTAAAAAGACTAGGGCCTGAAACAGACCCCTGAGGTACTCCGCTCAATACCCTTGTCCAATTTGAGGATTTTCCATTTACAACAACCCTCTGCATTCTATATTTTAGCCAGTTTTCAATTCAAATACATACATTTGCCCCCAAACCTATTTCTCTCAATTTGTAGAGCAACATTTTATATGGAACTGTATCAAATGCTTTAGTAAAGTCCAAATAGATCACATCAACTGCCACACTTAGATTATATTTTTACTTACTTCTTCATAGAATGTTAAGTTTGTTTGACAAGACCTGTCTTTCACAAAACCATGTTGACTTTTACTAATTATATTCTGATTCAAGATATTTTCTTGAGTGTATACCTTTAGCAATCCTTCAAATGATTTTCCCACTACAGATGTCAAGCTCACTGGCCTATAATTACCCGGCAGAGTTCTTGATTGCTTTTTAAATATTGGAATGACATCTGCCTTTTGCCAGTCTGTTGGCACTATACCTGAACTGAAAGAATCCCTACAATATTGGGTGTATACCATCTGGCCCTGGGGCCTTGTCTATCTTAACAGAGTTTAATAGCTTAAGCAATTTTTCCTGTGTCAGCCAATCCCATGTTTGCCGTGACTGTCCCTTAACTTCCAGTAACAGGGGCTCATTCATCGGTTCTACCTTAATATAAACAGAAGAAAGAAAAATGTCTGCTTTCTCTCTATCCTCACTAACCAAATTTCCCCTTTGGGATAACAAGGGCCCAACATTTTGTCTCTCTAGCTTTTTTCCATTTATATACTTATAAAGATTTTTGGGGTTAGTTTTACTCTCCTTAGCAATACTTTTCCAATTTAGCCATTTTAATTGCCTTTTTGCAGGCTTTGTTGGCAACACCTCAAGTGTTCTCTTACTTCGATGTTTGAGATAAGCTCCTCATTGTTTGTTATTACCAAATCCAGACAGGCATCCATTCTAGTTGGATTGTCTACTAATTGTGCCATACATTTGTTATTAACCAAGTTCAGAAACTTGCTGCCCTTAGAGGAGCTAGTTGTGCCACAATTCCAATCTATATATGGGTAATTAAAATCTCCCATTATTAAAACTTCATTCAGATTTGGAGCCTTTTCAATTTGTAATAAAAGTCGATGTTCTGCATCAATGGTCATATTTGGTGATTTGTAGAATACACCTACAAGTAATGAGAGACTCTTTTTAGTGTCTATGCTAATCTCCACCCATAGTGTCTCCACATCAGTTCCAGTTACATCATGCACACCTTCTTTAATACTGGGCTTTAATTTAGGATTTACATAGAGACAAATCCCTCCACCTTTTCTATTTACTCTGTCCTTTCTAAAAAGTGACTAGCCTTGTAAATTAACTGACCAGTCGCGGGTCTCATCCCACCACATTTCTGTGATTCCGATTAAATCATACTATTCAGCACTTACCAGTATCTCCAACTCACCCGTTTATTTGTCAATTTGCTAAAAGACATTTAAGATTACTAACAATTTTCTTTACTTTAAGTGTTTAGTTGACAAACACTTAATGCCTGCAGGTTTAATTGTATGTACCTCACTATAATCTATGTTAACCCCATCACTGCTTTTCTCCTCATTTCCCATAGCTAGACCCACCTTCCAATCCAATATACCATTGCTTCATTTTGATCTTGACACTCCCCCCAGAGCCTAGTTTCAAAGCTCATTTAACCCTCTAGCCATCCTCTCTCCTACTGCTGGAACCCCCTCATCATTGAGGTGTAGTCCATCCCGTCAATAGAGTCTGTAGGTGACTGGAAAGTCTGCCCAGGGCTCCAAGAACCCAAATCCCTCTTGCTTACACCACCTTCGCAGCCATGTATTAATCTCACTAAGCTCCCACTGTCTACCGATGTGACACATGATACTGATAATATTTCAGAGAGTATAAGGAGTGTAGCAGAGACACAAGGTCAGGTGGATGTGCCAGTGGATCCAGTCTATGTTGGAATCTGTTTTTTCCGATGCTGGGATATACGCATGAGAGTGTGTTCCTTGGAGTTTGGGAATCAGTTGGCATTTTTTACTTTTACCTATTTACATTTACAAGTTGTTGAACTCTGGCTCAGAGACTCAAGCAAGCTTAAGTGGCCATTTTGCTTTGCAGTCAAGTCACGGCCACCATATAACAATATACATGAAAAAGTAGGCTCTTAGCCATTTTAATTGGAATGTATCAAATATTTAAGGCTTTATTCGTGTAAGAAGGAATTGTAGAGAATTGACAAGGGAATGTCGTAAGGTAACTGAGAATTTTTCCAATGTTGCTACTTTGGTCTTAGTATTAAAATTCCCTTGTCAATAACCTGCAATTCCCTCTTTCATGAATACAGTCCTTCATTTAATATAATTATATACTGAATGAAATGAACTGCTTAGAAGTTACTTACTACTGTACAGTTGTGTAGGCTTTACAGAAAACTTTATGTACAAAATCCTCGTATTTAATCACTTTCAAATTTATTTTTGCTTCTACAATGAAACCATTGTTAACAGTGACAATATAAAAACAAAATAGGACACAATTTGCACAGCTAGCAACCATATAACATAAATAGCTTTGTAAAACATAACTGTTCTAACTTTGTCCATACTAGGCCTGCAATTTGAATCAAACATAATGTGACTTCTTTCACTGAATCAATAAGTGCAAATAACATAGCTCAGAAAACTGTTTTATTTCACTGACATAAAAATGGTTCTTAACAGTTCTCTGAAGGCTGTGCTTCAACCTCCTGCTGTTAAAGTTGTTTGCTTTTCTTTACAAAATGTGTTTCTTTAAAATATTAAAACAGACAGACAGGCAGTCAGCACACTTGGGGCTGGCCCTTTTACTGTACTTTATTTTTATTAATTTAAAAAGCGT
This sequence comes from Pelodytes ibericus, assembly GCA_036172795.1. Taxonomy (NCBI): domain Eukaryota; kingdom Metazoa; phylum Chordata; class Amphibia; order Anura; family Pelodytidae; genus Pelodytes; species Pelodytes ibericus. The sequence continues at coordinate 112,342,808 of CM069859.1, forward strand.
ATTTTTTTACAACAAAAAAACGTAATATAAATGCTCCTGGTGCTCAGAGAAAAGCAGATATATGAAATTAATCATTACACAAGAATTGTTACTGTTACAGGTGCCCTTTGCTATTATCTGCTTTTTATTCCTTTCTAATAAAACCCTCTGTGATGCAATGAAGACTAGCATCTACAGATGTCGATTAAACCAAAATGTAAACAATTTTCATATGATGTGTTGCAAACCACACATTTTGTCTATCGCCTAGTATGTATGAGGAAGTTAATGAAAAATGCTCCACATATGCTTCAAGGTCAAGTTTTAATATAATATCTCTGTTGGACACCTTTTAATGTATACATTTAACAAAGGGACCTCAATAACACAGCAACCACATAAAAAATTCATTGACATGCTGGTTTGTTTATATTTGATGCAGGATATTCATAAGTTATTTCTATCTATCAATGAAGATTGGTGTGCCTCAGAATAATGCACATATAGATATGTAATTCATGATCCGTACCCTGTTATTTTCGTCCAGTGGTGAAATATTTCAAAGGAAATGTTATTGTATATTGTGTTTGCTGTAAATGTTTGTTCTCAATGGATTTTTAATTTGAAGCCAGCTTTTAAAGTTTCTTAGCCCTGGAGAGATGGATTTGTTCTTGAATTTCTTCCTTTGGTAATTTCAATAGAGCTCTTTTCATAATTTTGATTTGCATAATTTAAAAAAGTATTTAACAGAAGACAGACAATACATGAGTTGCAAAATATTGCATGTCCCTTTAACTGTGTAGAATTGGTAAGTGTGGGCAGAATTGTTTTACTACTATAAAGGTACCGAAGGGGCTCCGTTCACCCCAGGAGTTTTGATATAACCAGTTTTCTACCCATATTCTGCTTTCTGGCATGTTTAGCATGCGGTAGACTGCTCTAAGCACAAATATGTAAAAACATGCATAATAGAAACATGCACATGCACATAAAAAGATGCATGAAAAAAAGCATGACCCATATGTCCTTCTGTTGCGCTTTGCAAGGGACAGTCCCAGGGCCGTCTTTAATATTCATTGGGTCCTGGGAAAAAAAAATCTTGGCCCCCTACTACCTGGCAATCATGCCCTCCACCCCACCCACCTTTATACTCCCTCCCCAAAAAACATCCCAAATTGCTACCTACAATATGTAAGTGCTCTCTAATATCCAGGTATCCAGGAATACATTTTTTTTGCTGTGTTTGTGTATAATTGCAAGTGTATAAGATTTATATATGGAACAAAAGTATACATGGCTGCAAAATGTATACCTTCTTATTATGCAACACTGCAATTAAAATTGTTACTTAACCCCTTAACGCATATGGACGTATATATACGTCCTGAAAATCATGGTCCTTGAGGAACATGAGGACGTATATATACGTCCTCCGTTTACATGTAGTGTTGTGCTCCTTAGCACAATGCTACATGCCTGCAGCTACTCGGATCCAAAGCAGCCTCTGAGAGTGCTTTCAGCCCTCCCCCCTCGCCCCCCCCCACCAGCGCACATACGATCAACACGAATGTGATCGTATGCACGTTAACACACATAGGCAGTGAAAGCTGATCACTGCCTATGTGTGTAAAGTGTTGCAATGATGCCTCGATTGAGGCATCATGCAACACCTTGTGTGCCCCCCTGGGCACCGCAATCACCCGGTGATCACGGGTGTGTGCTGTATTGGAGGAGCATGCTCCTCCAATACAGCGTGCCCAGCACAGAGTGACGGAAAAGAGGAAAAAAAAATCTTCAGCCGCTCTGAAACCGCTACTTGACTAGAGGCAGTTAGACAGTATTACAGTTAGTATTACAGTTAGAAATAGAAAATTAAATAAATAAAAGAAATAAATGGAAAAAGATAACCCTAGATCTACTAAACCTAGATCTAGGGTTAGGGTCATAAATAGGGTTAAGGGGTTCGGGTAGATTTAGGGTTAGGGTAAATTTAGGGTTGGGGTAAATTTAGGGTTGGGTTAAAAGGTCACTGTAGAAGAAAATGGTTAGAAAACAAAAAAAACACTAATATTGTTTATTGCCCTATGAGTTGAAATAAAACATAGGCAAACATGGAAACACTGGTATTTCTAAACTCAATAGTAGACAAATAGTAGAAAAATATAGACATCTTTTTTACCATTTGTAATTGTTTAAAAAAAAATCAGGTCAAACTTAGAAGAAATGTTTTTTATGGCATATTTTCATCATATTTTATATTTTTTTTTAAAGTAAATTATATCATATGATGAAAATAATAGTAACAAACGAAAGCCCTATCCGTCCTTTAAAAATGAATTATAATTTGTGTGGGTGGACTGAACAGAAAGAAAGAAATTCACAGTTCAGTAAACATATGACAAAAACAATGGCATTCTGGTCTTCAAGGTACATCAAATGAAGCATAGCACTCAGTCACTAAGGGGTTAAAAACGTATTTTCTTTTTTTTATTCCCTTTCTCTGCACCCACATTGCATCTAAATGACTTAACAAAGCCATATACAGTAACCACAGCACTTGGCTTGCACTCATATTGCACCCACACTATTTGGCATGCCACAGTATTAATTTTCCCCACAGACCATATCACAATGTCACTTTTCCCCACATAACTGCCCCTGCAAAACATGCCACAGTGTTTACTGTTTACATAATACATGTTTTCTGCCCATAGAACATGCCAAAGCATCACTTTGTTAAATTAAATTAAAATAACCTGGCTGGGGCATATGTTAGTGGGAAAACTGATGGTGGCATATATTAACAGGCCAAATTGCTGGGGCATATTTTAATGGGCAAAGTGATGCTGTGGAACATTCTGTGGGGAAAATTACATGATCTGTGGGACAAAATGGTATTGTGGCATGTTCTGCAGGGTTAGTACTGTGGGCAAAATGGTATGTACTGTGGGGAAAAATGACAGGATCTCTGGCACAAAGTGGCACTGTGGAATGTTCTGTGGGGCAAAATAACACTGTAGAATTACCTGTGAGGCAAAGTGAAATGGTGGCATGATCTGTGGGGCAAAATGACACAATGGCATGACCTCTCTGACAAAGTGTTGTGGGTTAAAGTGGGACATTCTGGACTGTGGGGACAATGTGGCACTATTGAAAGAGGTTATTTTGAAAGCAATCTGATTGAAAAAAAAGTGCTGGGCTTTTATACACACACACACACACACAAATATATATATATATATTATATATATACAACTGCTGCTCCATCATCTTGCCATGTTTAGCTTCATAGGCCCTCATAGACATTGTCCTCAAGCTGGACTACATAGTAAATTGTTATGTTGAATTATAGGATCTCCAACTGAGAGAGCTGCGAGGCTTCAAATTGCACTTGTATCCATTTCTTTAAAATGTGTTATAGCACTGGAGATAATATCTCTTAACAAAGTAAAGGAGCAGCACATTACAACTTTGATTTGCTAACTTTATTTGTGCCTGAGGATTGTGCACTACACATAGCAATGCAAGCTAATCTGACATATCTGACCAAGCTGGTATCTTTATTTTATAAAACTTTGAATAAAATGAAATGTATCATTAAATATTTTTTTAATGTTTTATAGAAATACATTTCAATTGCAGAATACTCTGCATAAATTGCAACTGACATGAAAGACATTCATTTTACCTACGATTTAAGAACTCCAATATTTTGTCCTTTTTTGTTTCAGAAGTGATTAAGATATGAAGAAATTCCATTGGGAAATGTTGCTGTCAGGAAGTGTATTCAAGTACAAAATTCTAGGTAGAGACATACCTGTAGGAAGAAATACAAAAGATGTATTAATTAAAATAGTACAACATATTCATTCCAAGAAAAAAACGGCAAAGTATGTGAATAGAGTGAAAAAATAATCAACAAAGCTTGGAAGTCAGAACATGATCACATGACTATAATACACATGCTGACCACTTCATTTGAAATGTCTCAATTTATAAACAGTTTTCAATTTGCTGAGATGCAGTTTTGGAAGAAAACAAGTAGTGGGTAAGTAAATACTATATTTAAACTTAAGTTGATAATCCAGGCAATTTGCTAATGTGCATGAAGATTGTTTCTAAGGAACTGTTTATCATTTATCATTTAGTTACTTGTAATTTAAATGGTATCTAACTGTGAAATGCCCCTATTTCCTTCTCTTTATTATTACACTAATCATTGAATAAATGGAGTGTGATGTCTTAAAACATGAAATAATAGAAGCTTGTTTAAAATACTAACTTTTATTGTACTTAAATAAAATCATTATGGCATTTATTTTTGATTTTATGAATGATTAAAAGTTAGGCTATCTTCCATTATTTCACTTTTTGAGACATCACACTCCATTTATTCACATTACATTAACATTTATTTATATACAATTTATGTAGCGCTAGGTAGAGAGCATAAAAGGGAACTAAATACTAAGTTAGACAAACTAGAACAGACTGGTACATGAGGTAGAGAACCCTGCTCGCAAGTTTACAATGGGGTACATGAGACACATAAGGGATTGAAGAGGTCAGAGGGAAGGTAGTTGTAGTAAAGTAATGTAGATGGTTGGCAGTAGGTGGGATAGGCCAAAGATGAATTGTGTGTGTTTATACATTGTTTAAAACATTATTGGTTAACTTAAAAATAAATGGGCCTAAAACAAACCCCTGAGGTATTCTACTTAATATTTTGGTTTGAGGAATTTCCATTTACAACAAATCTTTGCCTTGCATATTTAACCAATATTCTATCCAAATGCATTTTTTCCCAAACCTATTTCTGTCACTTTGTAACCTTTTGCTTTAAATATCCAGATGCTAGCAGTTGATAAACTGTGAAGATGCTAATAAACCTGTCCGCTGTGGTAAAGAAACAAAGAGCTTCTGTTGTCTATTCTCATTATTACATTACACAGAATGGTAGCCTGCGCCAGACATTGTACACAGGGCCTACATTTGAGATGACTGGGCACATAAACTAAGATTTTAATGGGGCCTCCCTTAAAACTGAGATCAGGTCAGGGATGTAGAAGCCAGATGGACTAGAAATCTTGTTACAGTTGTATTCAAATGCACTCTCTTTTTCTTGATCATGCTTTAATACTTGCCTTCTGCTGATTATTACCACATATTACATATGCTGTGAAGGATAAAGGTAAGCATTCTTCAGCTACAGGAATTCTAATGTCTACTATCAAGAAGGACATTCTGTTCACGAAACAAATTTTACCCATTAAATAGCTTGAGATAAAAAATAATGCAGAGGGCTTGAAAGATAATAATAACAATATCAATGTGTTTAACCAAGAAGGTACATTCATATATTCTCTAGTTCTCAAGTATGTCCCTGGGATGTTACTTTTGCTCTACAGCCAGGGGATTTTACTAGAATTTGCCCTCTATATATTTTACTACATAATATGGTACCATCATTCTTCAAAAGAACATTAGTTACATAGTCATTATTGATGAACTGTTTGTCTATTCTGTGGCTATTCTATGATGGGTGAACAGAGCCTATATAGGGTGCATCCAATTTTTTTTTTTTGTAAATGGGCCACTTCATCAGAAATGCTTAAGTGTTTTGGACCACACTACATTTTTTATATCTATAGCAAGATTAAATACTAGCTTGCTAGTTTTAATGATTACAAATTAATACTTCAAGCAGAAAGTAGACAGAAAACATCTTTATAACAGCAAGACATGCAACATGTTAGTGTTTTGTTGAGGAAAAATAAATCTTCAGCTTGCTATTATTAATCCATTTTATCTATAATGCATATAGTAAAAGATTTATTTATAATGCATCACAGTAGCTTAAATCATAAAAGCAGGTAACAAATTGTCAATGTTATGAAAAATGGGTCTGGCAGCTTCTTCTTTTCTTCCCAGAAGATCCCATCCTTCTGTATGGGTGAAATAATAAAGAACCATTGTGTTCATCCTGTGGCCAGGTGCACTTCTCAGCATAGATAGGCGACTTGTCATTTATTGAGGCTCTACACATCCTGAGTGGCATTTTCAGCTGCTTCTTGGGAACAATAACACATTTCTATGAACTGGGGATTTCAATTTCAACAACGCAGTAAGAATGTGAAAATGATTCAGCATTAATAAGGTTTTCAATTAAAGGCCACCAAAGAGATTTTTCAGATATTGTGTCTATATCTCTACAATACATTAAACGAAATGCTAGCAACACATGGCAGCAGAACTAGAAAACATCTGTTTATCATTCTTCAGTATATAATGAAACATTGTCTATTTGATTTATAGCATGGGCTGTGAAACCAACAGAATTTTGGAACCGAATAACTTTGTTTTTTAATAGAAAACTAATACTAATCAGAGTTTGTTTTCAGATATTTTTATATAATGTGTCTTCCTGATTGAAACTTTTGAAATTACTAGAGACCTTATTATTTATTATGTTGACAAATATAGATTACAAAAAAAGAGGCAGGACTATATGTTGATAATGCTAGTACAAGTAACATTTTCTTAGAATAGAAAATGTTTAATCCACAATCAATAAAAAAAAATCTAATTTATAAATATTAAATAACATGTAATCTAATATTCAATATCTTACAAGACAGATTAGCCCATTTCCTAACAATTAAAGAAAATAAACTATTTAATATGTAATCGTATCTTTCTATTATAGGCAATCAATTATGTTAAACACTTAATCCCTGTGCTTTTTTGTAGAGTTCTTTAGCATGCAGAATACAGCTTTTCATCATTAGCATCATTAATTCAAATGTCCGTTGAGACTGTAATCAATGACAAGGCAACTTTAAATCTGCTGTGCTCAGTAATATGAGTAATGGAAAATGACTAATGTCTTTTGTGGATATAATAATGACTAATTAGAAGAGAATTAGCTGGACATACATGTTTGTTTTAGAGGCAAGAAGGATGACAAAATGGATGACAACATGTCACTTCCCAGATGTCAAAATGATTTAATAATCTATTGCATCATGCGAAGAACTCAGACAGGCTTTTAAAACAATATTCAAAACTGCTAACATTTTATGTTGAAAGAGCTATTAAAAGCCATTAAGCTTTTTAAAAAATAAAAATAAAATAACATACTATGATTTCTTAACATTGAATCTACAAGCATAACCTCACTAAACAGAAAGTTTCATACAATTGGTACTTACTGTAAAAAAAAGTCCTTACAATTATGGTGAAATATTATTTCCTCAAATCCTAATGTGTGACCTTGATTGTTTAGGTATCCCTTCTAATATGCCTTTTATTTAATTTTTTTAGCCTTTCTTAACCCCATCATGACCAGACTGTTTTTGGAATGTTGTGCGTTAATGACTGTGGCTGTTTTTACACTTCTGAGGTGTTTGTGTTTAGCTGTAATTTTCTTCTTTGTTATTTGCTGTTGAAACACATATTATATATTGTTTTGTCAGGACAAGAAGGGCTTTCTTTTGATGCCATTATTTGTTCATATCATTTATATTCATATTATTTATATTATTATGAAAAAAATAGAAAAATATGGTGAAAAATGTATACAAACAACACTTTTACTGAATTTCATTTATAAAATATTTTACTAAGCTACAAAAACAAATAAAAAAAACCTGCTAAATAGATTCTAATATTGGTCCTGAGTTTAGAAATACCAAATGTTTATATGTTGTTTTGCTTTTTTTAACCCTTTAACCCCTTCCCGATCTTATGACGAGTTAACTCGTCATAAGAGCCGCCGCATTAGCGACCTTATGACGAGTTAACTCGTCATGCAGTCTAGGCGGCGGTGCGCTCCGTGGGCACAGCCAGCTAGTCTACAACGGGTCCAGGAATAAGCCTCGCACCCGAGGCAAAGCTCCTGGACCCGATCGGTCAGTTTCCGGCCATGTGATCGCGGTGATTGCTCAATCACCGCGATAAAATGCAAATTAGATGGCAAAGTCAGTGTGTTCACACACTGACTTTGCCTCTAATTCACTCCCTGTGCTTCACATTGTTATAGTGAAGCACAGAGAGTGACCTGTAAGTAAAAAGAAATTAATTACATACACATAGGTAAAAAAAAAATTAAAAAAAATTAACCCTTTCATTGCTGATCACAGTTTTTAACTGTGATCAGTTTCCTTCCACTTTATGGCCCTCATTTAGGTTTTTTTTAACAGATTTTTTTATTTTTACAATTTATAAAGTTTTTTTAATAAATAAAGGTAATTTTAATATATTTATTTAATAAAATTTAACCCCTGCATGCCTGTTGCATGATTTTTACTGATCTGACATCGCACTCTTAAGAGTTTTTTTTCTGTCTTTTTTGTTATGGGGGGTTTGGGAATCAATATTTTTCTTTTTTATTAGTTAGTTAATTAGGGGGGATAAGTGGGTTAGTGTTGCACTAGTTATGTAGCTTATTATTGGGAAAATAATGGGGAAAAACTTTTTTCCTCAAAAATTTCCTATTTTATATGTATTTTTTAATACTAAAATGTAAATCATTTTTATGTATAGGGTATCAAAAGAAAGCTCTAACTGTCCTCTAAAAAACAACATATAACTTGTATGGGTGCGTTAAATGAGAGAGAGGAAATTTATGTTTCAAAAACCGCGTATTAAAAATTGAAAAACACTCTGGTCCTTGGCCCAGGAAAATCCCTGGTCCTTAAAGGGTTAAGGACAGAGCCTTTGAAACATTTTTGTCCTTTGTGGACAATGGATATTTTAACATTTCTGTGCTGTTTGTGTTTAGCTGTAATTTTCGTCTTTGTCCTTTGCTGTACCCACACATATTATATATTGTTTTTATTGGGACAAGAAGGGCTTTCTTTGGATGCCATCTTGTTGATCATATCTTATTATATTATAAAAAATAATAATAAAATATGGTAAAAAAAAAAAAAAACACACATTTCCTGACTTTTATTTGAAAAATCTTCTCCTCATCGACAAAAGCGAACGAAAAAACCTGCTAAATAGATTCTACTATTTCTCCTGAGTACAGGGACACCACCCATGCATAGGTTTGTTGGGGTGTTTGGGGGCTAAAATGCCAAATTTGTGAGGTGCAGTTTTTTGTTTTCCAACTTGAAATTTTTACATGCAGACAGCCTGCACCCATGTCCCATTTGGGACATGTTTGAAGCCAGCTAGTGTATTTTACCCCATCAACCCATATATTTTTTAAAAGTAGACACCCTAGGCGATCTCAAATGGTGGTATTTTAACACTTTCCATGCACTAATTCTACCACCAGCCTTTGTCAAAGATTGTGGTAGTAATTTTTTTGTGTTTTTATTTTTTCACAAACCTTGTACTTCAGACATGAATTCACAGATTTTGGTATGTGTCACTGCCAAATAACACCCCAATAAGTGTTCAGCAACATCTCTTGAGTACAGGGATACCACCCATGCATAGGTTTGTTGGGTTGTTTGTGGGGTAAAAGGCCAAATTTGGGAGGTGCAGTTTTTGGTTTTCCAACTTGAAATTTTGACATGCAGACTGCCTGCACCCATGTCCCATTTGGGACATATTTGAATCCAGCCAGTGTATTTTACCCCATCAACACATATATTTTTTAAAAGTAGACACCCTACGCTATTTCAAATGGTGGTATTTTAACACTTTCCATTCACTAATTCTACCACCAGCCTTTGTCAATGTTTGTGGTACTAATTTTTGTGTGTTTTTTCTTTTTCACAAATATTGTATTTCAGACATAAATTCACAGATTTTGGTATGTGTCACTGCCAAACAATAACCCAATATGTGTTCAACAACATATCCTGAGTACAGGGATACCACCCATGCATAGGTTTGTTGGGTTGTTTGGGAGCTAAAGGGCCACATTTTGAAGGTGCGCATTTTCAACTTGGAATTTTGATGTGTAGTCAGCCTGAGCCCATCTTTCATTTGGGACTTTTTTTTTTAAAGTAGGACAGTGTATTTTACCCAAAAAAAGGGTAAAAGTAGACACCCTAGGCTATTTTAAATGGTGGTATTTTAACACTTTCCATGCACCAATTCTACCACCAGCCTTTGTCAAAGTTTGTGGTAGTCATTTTATTGTGTATTTTTTCCCACATACATTGTACTTTAGACACAAATTTACATATTTCGGTATGTGTCACTGACAAACAATACCACAATATATGTTCAGCAACATCTCCCGAGCACAAGGATACCACCCATGCATAGCTTTGTCAGCTTTGTTGGGGGTTGAAAGGCTACATTTGAGAGGTGCGCTTTTTGATTTTCCAACTTGGAATTTTGACATGTAGAGCAAGAAAGGGGTTAATAGCTCTTATAAAAGCCTTTGTAGTACTGTACAAAAAAATTAACCCCTAAAAATGCACAGACAAGAAAAAATGTTCTGCTGCGCAGTGATCAGCGGCAGGGAAGGGGTTAATACACAGGCTACACTATACAAAGGGTATGGCTTTTATAAAAGCCCTTTTTTTTAACATTTTATTTAATTTATTACAATTAAAAAATTATATTATACAGATCTGTCTCTTTCCCTCACTAAAACTCAAGTGAGGAGAGGGAGGCAGATCCATATGGGTCAGAACAATATTTACCAATATTGATCTAACCAGAAGAATGGTGATGCTCATCTGAGTTATCACCAAACCACCTTTGCCACTGATCGTCTGTTACTGATCGCTATACACGCGTTCAGACAGCTTCAAAAGGAATACACGTAATCCCCTAGTGGGTATAATTAACCCTTGGCGAGTGTGACAAAAAAAATGCTGATAGCAAAAAAAAATCCTTCTGCGACCAGATTGCTCCATATGCACTGCTTAGGCAGTGACCATATGTGCTGCTTAGGAAGTGATATACGGCAAGGAAGGGGTTAATAGCTCTTAAAAGAGCCTTTGATATACTGTAATAAATCACAGTAAAAATAATTAACCCCTAAAAAAATGCCCAGACAGCAAAAAATGTGCTGCTGTGTAAGATCACTGCGTACACAGCAATCAATTGGAGGGAAGGGGTTAAATACTGGAAACGGCTTTTATAAAAGCCTTTGGGTCTCAATTTTATTAAATATATTATAATTAAAAACTTACATTATACAGCTCTGTCTGTCTCCCTCACTAAAACTCAAGTGAGAGGGAGGCAGATCTACACGGGTCAGATCAAATATTTACAAATATTGATCTAACCAGGCGAATGGTGATGCTCATCTGAGCAAACGCCAACCCGCCTTTGCCACTGATCATCAGCTGATACTGATCGCTATACATGCGCTCAGACAGCTAAAAAAAAATTTTTTACGTTAAACGTAATCCCCTAGCAGGTATAATTAACCCTTGACAGGTGTAATAAAAAAGTTTTAAAAAAAAGTAAAAATGCTTCTGCAGCAAGATTACTGCATCTACAGCAAGGAAGGGGTTAATCTCTCTTAAAAGAGCTTTTTTAATACTGTAATGAATTACAGTAAAAAAAATGAACCCCTAAAAAATGCACAGACAGAAAATAATGTGCTGCTGTGTATGATCACTGCGTACACAGCGATCAATGGCTTTTATAAAAGCCCTTGGTTACTAAAATTGCATTAAATATTTTTAATTTTATTATTTTATTTTATTTTTGACTTTATCTGATCTGTCTCTCTCCCTTACTAAAACTAGGCAGCGTTCCCTTCTACTGAGCCGATGGGGTCGCTCAGGAGAGCGACCACCATCGGTTCTGGGAAACCTGAAGGTGCTGCTAAGTGCCTCGCTAGTGAGGCACTTTAGCAACACCGGAGGTGCTTAGGAAGCGAATGTTTTTTTTAAATGGCTGCTACGATCACTCCTGCACTTTTTGGGGGGGTTGCACAATGCCTCTACCTAGAGGTATTATAGCAACACCGAAAGAGTAAAGAAAGCGACCACTGGTCGCTTTCTTTACTCTGTTAAGTGCATGACGTGCCAGGCACGTCAGCTGTCGCCAAGTCCTCGATTTGCCGTGACGTGCCTGGCACGTCATCTGTCCTTAAGGGGTTAATGTTATAGTGTAATAAATACAAGTAGCACATAGCTGTTTGAAAACCATTCAATCCAAAATTAACGATATTGTAACATCGATATCAGTCATGAATCGCTGAATCAGTCCCGCATGTACACATTTTTTATAAAGCAGACATCCCAGGGTATTCAACTTGGGGTATATATCATAGGCACCTGCAGGGCCACCATCAGAAATTTCAGTGTCGCTTACTGAAAACAAATCTGTCATGAATCGCTGAATCAGTCCCGCATGTACACATTTTTTATAAAGCAGACATCCCAGGGTATTCAACTTGGGGTATATATCATAGGCACCTGCAGGGCCACCATCAGAAATTTCAGTGTCGCTTACTGAAAACAAATCTGCCCCCCCCCCCCCGATAGTTTATCAATTAATATGTTACTAAAATCCGGGGTCCACATCTGCTGGATGTCACATATTAATTGATAAAATATCAAGGGGGGGGTGAAGATTTTTGTTTTGCCCTGGGAAGTGCCCACTTTGTACACCAGTTACAGATGCCATGCCTACACACAAACACAGCCACACTTACACACACACACACACTTACACATTACACACACTCACATACATACACTTACAGAGACGGATGTTTCAGGAGGGGCCTCAGCCGACATGGCTAAAGTGTCTCGGTATTGAGACACTTAGTCATAACATTTAAATCATGATCACAGAATGCCAGAACTCATACCGCTATCGGATATACATGACGGTTCTGGACCATCATTGGTCACTAAGGGAGTTTTTCCCCATGACGGTCCAGGACCGTCATTGGTCACGAAGGGTTTAAAAAAAACAAAAACATAAGCTTTACAGTGTAAAAGCACAAAATACAATACGCAAACAAACTCTGCACTTAACACATAACAACTAATGCCATCCTTAACTAGGACCCTTCCCAGTTCTCTTGGCTCGTGTCACTTTTCCCTCTCAGTTGGACACGTTTTTAATCGGTTCTTTCAGATCCCCTAATAGGAGCTTTAGCACTATATATCTGGTTCCCTTTTCCTCTTTCCCTTCCCACTTTCTTGCCCCTCAGTTCTCTTTAGTTCCCTTATGTTTTCCCCATTCTCTCTCTCTCCCTCTCTCTCTCTCCCTCCAATCCAACACAGAGGTCTGGAGAAGAGTGTGGAGGCAGGAGGGATATATTGGAGGAGGGGAAAGAGTAGAGGAGAATTTTTTTTTTCTTCTGTGCATCACTTAACCCTAATAGTTCCATAATGCAATCCTAAACCCTCTCCCTTTCTCCCCAAAAAAGTTATTCCTTGTGTTCCTCATATATTAGTTTACAACTATTTAAGAAATACCCCATTCAATTATCCATTTCCCCCCTCCCCCCTATGTGGCAAAAAAAAAAAAAAATCACTACACTTCATTTAACATTAATAATTTCATTTTAACACTCTATATCCTCTCCTTCTTAACTCTTTCCCTCCGTGTTCCCCAGATAATTACTCCTTGTGTTCTTCAAATATAATTTTACAACAATTTAAGTTTCCCACTTAATTACCCCTCTCAAAAAAAAACCCACTGTGCTCCCAAAAAACCCCCCACTGTGATAGTAATTCCGTGTTACAACCCTATACCTCCCCCTCTTTCTCCTTTTACATCTCTCTACCTTCCCCAAGAGTTACTCCTTGTGTTCCTGAAATATTATTTTACAACAGTTTGGTTCCCCTGGTCAAATATCCCTTTCCCCCCTCCCCCATGTGAAAGAAAAAAAAAACACTCTGTGCTTCACTTAACATTAGTGATTCCATATTACAACTCTATACCCTTTCCCTCTTTCCTCTTTTTCCTTCTTTCTATGTTCCTCCTTGTGTTCTTCAAATACAATTTTACAACAGTTTAAATTTCCCACGTTTAATTATCACTTCCTCCTCTCTGTAGAAAAAAACCCCCCCAAATAACCCCGTTTTTCCCCCATCCCTCCTCCCCCATCCATCAAGAACTTAAATAATGTCTTTCCTTGCTACTCTCCTCCTATCCACTCCTTTACCACTTGAAATTAAATACTCTCTTCCTTTCCCCGGGTTCTTGTACAATTACACTTACGGGGAACCCCGATTTATAGGCAATGTTCATATATCTCAGTTCTCTTGTAACTTTAAAGACATTTTTCAGTTGTTGTCTCGTTTGGTAAGATAATTCCTGGTATATTTTGAAATTTTCAAATTTTCCCTTCTTTCCTGAGTTGGCTCTTGCCGCCATTATTACTTTCTTTTTCTTTTTGTAAGATTGAAATAGTTCTACTACGTCCCTTGGAGTAGATGTTGGAATAGGGCTAGGTTTGTATGCTCTATGACAGCGTTCTATCACCTCTTCTTTATTAACAAAATAAATACCTAGGTGCTCGTAGTATTCTAACAGGTAATCTTCTAGTTTGTCGTGTGTTATTTCCTCAGGGATATTCCTTTTACGTATATTCTGTCTCCTTGTTCTATCTTCAATATCATTCATTTTTTGTTCCAATTTACAGATTTTTATCTCCATTGTTCTTATTTGTTCTTTGTTTTCTGCATAAACCAAGTCTATTGTCTCTAACTTAGCTTCAAGATTGTTTACTTTGTTGCTGATTTGGAGGATATCCTTTTGAAGTTCTTTCAGGTTTTCTTGAAATTATTTTTCTATTTGTTCAAGGAGTAGGAATGAAGGTTCATTTGAACATATTTGGTGGTATTGTTTAAAAGTGAAACCCACATGGGAAGAATTATTCAGTATATTGACTAATATTCTTAAAGTGATTATCCCTCCATCTGTCACCAGAGCCCTGTTGTACATGGACCTCAGATTTCTACCTCCCAACTCCAGAGCCTTGGTGATTCAAGCCTTTTTAGCAATGATAATCATAATAGAAAGGAGACATATATAAATATCATCACACATCAGATAAGTCACCAGTGTCAGATAGAAAGGGGCTATTACAGTGCTATACACAATATGGATAAATTCTACAAAATCTGGGGGAATTGGTTGGATATATTTCCTAATAATGTGTAGGGTCCAGTAGTCGGCAGTGTACAGGTCTCGAGGCCCATAGATGTTTGTTGAATGTTTATTATGTGTCAGATACGCACCTGTGGAAGACTCTAAGGAGTGAATAACAGGCTAGGCATTTTAACCCCTTAGTGACATGACTTTTTTGGCTTGTCCGACGCTTGGTGACATGGGCTGTTTTAACATTTCTGAGGTGTTTGTGTTTTGCTGTAATTTATTTCTGTCTCATTTAGTGTACCCGCACAAACTATATATCGTTTTTATCGTTATAAGAAGGGCTTTCTTTTGATACCATTATTTTGATAATAGCATATAATTTGATGTAAAAAAAATAATAAAATATGGCAAAAAAATTGAAAAAATAGTTTTTTTATGACTTTTATTTGAAAAATCATATACTCACGTACAATAGACAACAAAAAAACACTGCTAAAAAGTTTCTAATATATGTCCTGAGTTCAGAAATAGCCAATGTTTTTATGTTTTTGTGCTTTTTTATTCATGTTACAGGGCCAGAACTATAAGTGGTGCAAAGCTATTTTAAAACCCTTTCTTTCAAAATTAGCGATAGTGACATTGTAACACTGATTTCTGTACTAAATCCATGAATGACCCCCAACATGTACATATTTTTGAAAACTAGACCACTCAGGGCATTTAACTTGTTATATGTCAGTGCCAAACAACACCTCAATATGTGTTCAGCAACATCTCCTGAGTACAGAGATACCCCCCATGTATAGGTTGGTTAGGTTATTTGGGGGTTAAAAGGCCACATTTGAGAGGTGCGCTTTTTGGTTTTCCAACTTCGAATTCTGACGTGCAGAAAACCTGCGCACATGTCCCATTTGGGACATTTTTGAAGCCAAAAAGTGTATTCTATCCCACAAAACCATATATTTTTGAAAACTAGACACCCTAGGGTATTTCAAATGGTAGTATTTTAACACTTTCCATGCACTAATTATACTACCAGCCTATGTCAATGTTATAGATAGTAATTTATTTTCACATACATAGTACTTTGGGCATGAATTCACAGATCCTGTTATATGTCAGTGCCAAACAACACCTCAATATGTGTTCAGCAACATCTCCTGAGTACAGGGATACTACCCATGTGTAGGTTAGTTAGATTATTTGGGGGTTAAAAGGCCACATTTGAGAGGTGCGCTTTTTGGTTTTTCAACTTGGAATTCTGACATACAGAAAACCTGCGCCCATGTTCCATTTGGGACATTTGTGAAGCCAGAATGTGTATTTTACCCCACAAAACCATACATTTTAGCAAACTAGACACCCTAGGGTATTTCAAATGATAGTACTTTCCATGCACTAATTCTATTACCAGCCTTTGTCAAATTTTAGGTTAGTAATTTTTTAATGTTTTGTTTCCACATACATTGTACTTCGAGCATGAATTAACAGATCCTGTTATGTGTCAGTGCAAAACAACACCCCAATATGTGTTCAGCAACATCTCCTGAGTACAGGGATGCCACCCATGCATAGGTTTGTTGGGTTGTTTGGGGGCTAAAATGCCACGTTTAGGGGGGGGTGCATTTCAAACTTGGAAATTTGACATGTAGTCAGCCTGCTCCCATGTTCCATTTGGGACACTTTTGAAGCCAAAAAGTGTATTCTACCCCACAAAACCATATATTTTTGAAAACTAGATACCCTAGGGTATTTCAAATGGTAGTATTTTAACACTTTTCATGCACTAATTCTACCACCAGCCTATGTCAATGTTATGGATAGTAATTTGTTTTTCACATTCATTGTACATCTGGCATGAATTCACAGATCCTATTATGTGTCAGTGCCAAACAACACCTTAATATGTGTTTAGCAACATCTCCTGAGTACAGGGATACCACCCATGTGTAGGTTAGTTAGATTATTTGGGGGCTAAAAGGCCACGTTTAGAGGGGGTGCATTTCCAACTTGGAATTTTGACATGTAGTCAGCCTGGGCCCATGTTCCATTTGGGACACTTTTGAAGCCTGTCAAAGTTTTTTACCCCATAAAACCATATATTTTGGAAAACTAGACATCCTAGGGTATTTAAAATTGTGGTATTTTAACACTTTCCAAGTGCTAATTCTACCACCAACCTATGTCAAAGGGTTGGGATGTCATTTTTTCCCCACACACATTGTAGTTCAGGCAGGAATTTTCAGATTCTGGTATTTGCCACTGCCAACCAACACCTCAATATGTGTTCAGCAACATCTCCTGAGTACAGGGATACCCCCCATGCATAGGTTTGTTGGTTTGTATTGGGTCTAAAATTCCACATTTAGGGGGTGTGCAATTCCAACCTGGAATTTTGACATGTAGTCAGCCTGCGCCCATGTTCCATTTGGAACATTTTTGAAGCCGTCCAATGAATTTTACCCCATCAAACCATATATTATTGGAAAATAGACATCCTAAGATATTTCAAATGGTGGTATTTTAATACTGTATAGATACTAATTCTACCACCAGCCTTTGTAAAAGTTTGTGGTAGTACTTTTTTGGGAGTTTTTTTTCCACATGCATTGTACTTCAGGCATGAATTCACAGATTCTGGTATATGTCACTGCCAAACAACAACCCAATATGTGTTCAGCAACATCTCCTGAGTACAGGTATAGCACCCATGCATAGGTGTGTTAGTTTTTGGCTAGAAGGCAAACATTTGTGAGATGCGCATCTCAAAATTCCAACTTGGAATTTTGACATGTAGTCAACCTGCGTCCGTGTCCTTTATGGGATATATCTTTGAAGCCAGCCAATGTAATTTACCCCCATCAAACCATATATTTTTTTATCGGTAGACCCCCATCACTACTTGTGGCAAGGGCTCAGCAGCCACCGATACATCGCTAGATGATGTATCAGAAAGCTGAATAGGGTCAAAATCGAACCCTGAGTCCGCGGCCTCAGAATCAGTGCGTAAGCAGTGATCTCGAGCAAAGAAGGGGTTAATAGCTCTTAGAAGAGCCTATCTAGTACTGTAATACATTACAGTACAAAGAAATTAATCCATAAAACAGTGCAGACAGCAAAACATACTGTTGCTGTGCAAGATTACTGTTTACACAGTGATGAATGGCAGGGAAGGGGTTAATACACAGTGAAAGACTTTCATAAAACCTGCCAATTTTATAAAATGTTATTTTATATCGCTAATACTGATCTGTCTCTTTCCGTCACAAAAATGTAAGTGAGGAGAGGGAGGCAGATCAATATTTGTGAATATTGATCCGACCAATTTTGATCTGACCAGGGCGAATGGTGAGCTTAATTGAGAAATCACCAAACCCCATTTGCCACTAATTCGCTGTTACTGATCACTATGCGCTCAGGCAGCTTAAAAAAAAAAACTCAAAAATTTTTACTTTACATGTAATCCCCTAGCGGGTATGTGTAAAAAAAAAAAATAAAATAAAAATATGCAGACAGATAAAAATTGCTTTGGCGTCAATATCATTGCGTAA
Organism: Pelodytes ibericus; assembly: GCA_036172795.1. Lineage (NCBI taxonomy): Eukaryota > Metazoa > Chordata > Amphibia > Anura > Pelodytidae > Pelodytes > Pelodytes ibericus. The sequence goes on from CM069859.1 coordinate 112,361,326, forward strand.
GCAGTGATCGACGGCAAAGAAGGGGTTAATAGCTCTTAGAAGAGCCTTTTTAGTACTGTAATAAATGACAGTACAAAAAAAATTAATCCCTAAAAAATGCACAAACAGCAAAAATAAATGCGCTGATGTGCACGATCACTGCTTATGCAAGATCAGTGGCAGGGAAGGGGTTAAACGCAGGGAATTGCTGTAATAATTTTTTTAAAATTATTTTATTATTTGTGTGTTGTGTATTTATTGTTTTTTTTAACTTTTACTTACTTTTAGAACTTTGATCTGTCTCTCTCCCTCACTAAAAAAAATGTGAGGAGAGGGAGGCAGATCATAACTGGTCAGATCAATATAGGGTTAATATTGATTTGACCAGTCATTGGGGATGCTCAGCAGAGCATCCCCACTGCTTGTCTGTGTGCCTGGCAGTCACTGATTGCCTCTGTGAAGAGGCAATCGTGTGACAGCCAGAGAGCACAGGAAGCAGGTACTTCCTGCCTCCTGTGCTCTTGCCCTTAGAAGGGCAGCGCCATCTTGGTCACTCAGTGACCAAGATCGTGCATGTTTTTTGTGTGTTACTGATTGCCTCGACTTGTGAGGCAATCAGAAACACTTTCTGAGCATAGGAAGCGAAAAATTCGCTTCCTATGCTCGTTTTTTAATGCCCGTCGTTTTAAAGGCGCTGTGCCTTTAAAACCGGCATTTCGATCGCTCTCCGGAGCGATCGAAATGCCGACGGGCATTTTTTTTAGCATTGTACGATGCTTCCACACGGAAGCATCGTTACAATGCGGCTTGAGCACTGAAAGCGGAAAAATTCCGCTTTCAGTGCTCGTTTTGACACAGGACGGACTAGGTCCGTCCTGTGTCACTAAAGCCTCGGCACACAGGGCGGACCTAGTCCGTCCTGTGTTGCCAAGGGGTTAAACTGAAAAGTAATCTCGGTAAATCGCTGTTTGGAATTGAGCTGTGTAAATATTGACGGGGACTAAAACACGGATGTGCAATACTGGTGTTTGTAAGTATTTTGCAAGTGGATTTTATATTTTTTGTATGCAATGATTATTATATCAATAAATATTAATTGGAAAAAAAAGAAAAAGAAAAGGACAGTCTAATCCCTAAACTCACTTTGGTACAAGATGAAGATTACTGCTTGTATAGTTCACAGGCTTTTTTACAGTGTAATTTGATGCAGGCATTCTACATAAATCATTTTAAATAAATGACGCAGACCCTCCCTTATGATTACTCTGGATGTTTACTGCATCATCATTTAATGAAATTATTTTTACTCTAGCAAGTGCAGGCAGTCCTGGTTTCTTGCAAACTGCTGTAATTTCACAAATTCATGCAACTGTACATTTTATATATTTAACCCCTTAACACATGTGGACGTATATATACGTCCTGAAAAGCATGGTCCTTAAGGATCCGAAGCAGAATCTGAGAGGGCTTTCAGCCCCCCCTCGACCCCCCCGCACGCATGCGATCACCGCGAATGTGATCATATGCGCGTTAACACACATAGGCAGTGAAAGCTGATCACTGCCTATGTGTGTTAAAGTGTTGCAATGATGCCTCTATCGAGGCATCATGCAACACATTCTGTGCCCCCCTGGGCACAGCGATCACCCGGTGACCGCGGGTGTGTGCTGTATCGGAGGAGCATGCTCCTCCAATACAGCGTGCCCAGAGGAGAGCGACGGAAGACAGAAAAAAAAAATCTCTTCCGTCGCTCTGAAACCGCTACTTGACTGCCCCTACAGGCAGTTAAGTATATTACAGTTAAAAAAATAGAAAATTAATTAAATAAATAAATTAAATAAATGGAAAAAGCTAACCCTTGATCTACTGAACCTAGATCTAGGGTTAGGGTCACAAATAGGGTCATAATTAGGGTTAAACAGGGGTTCGGATGATTACAAGGGTTAGATTAAGGGGTGGGGGTCAATTTAGGGTTAGAGTAAATTTAGAGTTGGTGTAAATTTAGGGTTCGGGTTAAAAAATCACTGTAGAAGAAAATGGTTAGAAAACCAAAAAAAACACTAATATTGTTTATTGCCCTATTACGTGAAATAAAACATAGACAAACAAGGAAACATTGATATTACTAAACTCAGGACAAATAGTAGAAATATATAGACGGGGTCTTTTTTACCATTTGTAATTGTGTAAAAAGAAAAATCAGGTCAAAGTTGGAAAAAGTGTTTTTTATGGCATATTTTCATCACATTTTATATTTTTTTAAATAGTAAATGATATCATATGATGAAAATAATAGTATCAAATGAAAGCCCTATCCGTCCTTTAAAAAATGATATATAATTTGTGTGGGTGGACTGAACAAAAAGAAAGAAATTCACAGTTCAGTAAACGTATGACAAAAATAATGGAATTCTGGTCTTCAAGGCACATCAAATGCAACATAGCACTCGGTCACTAAGAGGTTAAAGCAATGCAAAATGTAAAACATGCTTTTTAAAGTACTTTTAAAGCACATTAATATGTATTAACATTTGGAAGATGCATTTTGGGCACCAGACAGTCCCTTTAACAGGGCAACATATTAGGACATCACTAGAGAGACAGGAAATGTGAATTAAATTATTCTCATTGGTATCTGCAGAAAAAAAGGAAATTACTTTTACTCAGCTAGTGTGGGCAGCACTGGTTTCTTGCAAACCGGTGTAATTTCACAAATTCATCGAACTATACATTTTTTATATTTGAAGCAATGCAAAATGTAAAACATGCATTTTAAAGTACTTTGAAATAACATTAATATGCATTAACATTTGGAAGATGCATTTTGGGCACTTCCTTTAAAGACATGTTAGGTAAAGTCTTTCCAGTCCTTTTGGTCCTCTTCCCAGTTGTCAGTGCAAATTACAATTGCTTCTTATTTTATAGGGTAACTGACTTGTTAAATGGTACTTAAATAAACATCAGATTCTTCTAAGAACTATTCAAGTTGCATTTATGTTAAAGTTTTTGTATACATTAGTCATTTCCTCTCCACTTCTGGAAATGTGAATAGATTCTGTCCTTAAAAAAAGGTTCCGCTGCAGTAAATCCTTTTTATTTTGTTTTTTTGCTTTGTTTTTATGCTCGCATCATCTTTATGAGACATAGCATTGGACACAATGTTGTTTCCCTAGAGCCCTCAATTGTAGTTAAAGCTTGCAATCAACAAAGTGGTTTAATTATTGCATTTTAACTGTAACCATCACAGTGAAAGAGCTAAGCAGAAACTAGAAGACCTACTTTCATTTCTTCACTGCTTTACATTGGAACATTTCCAAAGCAGCTTCCATCAATTTAAGCAGCAAAGAACACTGGGTGCCCATCAATCTTTAAAGAGTGTAGACTTTGTGCTACAGTGGAAGGCAGGTGCCAGCTTTAGAGAAACTAATGCTTTTCTGAACTTCTGGCACGATCCAACATATCTATTGATTCATGTCAGCTCGTTTGTAGCATGATCTCAGCACAATATTTATAGCCACTATTTGTAGAGTAGCCTTGGATTCAAAATTAGACATGCTAGTTATAAGGAATATTGTAAGTACTGTTCATATATCTGTGTATAAGTCAACACTTTAGATATAAGCAAATTTAAATGTCTCAAAATTGTAATCATTTGAAAAAGAAAATTGATGGTATACCAATATTGATATATGATAATCCATTGCAAGCATTTTCTGTTTTTAAAATGTTATGCACAGATAGCAAGTTCACCAAGGCAATGTATAAATAATACTACAGATACATCACACATAATTAAGACTAGCATCAAATTATGGTATAGATTTATAGTCATTAAGATCAGTAGTGTATCTTCCAAAAGCTTTAGCTCCTTCCAATTAATCAGGGTGATGGGGCATGTAATGGACAAGGTGGGGGTATGACATGAGGGTGATGGTGGCATGTAATGGGGATGATGGGGCATGTTGTGATTGTGCAACGTGGGTGATGGGGCATGTTGTAGGTGTGCAACGGAGGGGTGCCTGAATTTTTTCTGCCTAGGGCAGCACAAAACCAAGATACACCACTGATTATGATAACACTTTAACTAATTTTAAGTAGCTTTTATAAAGTTTTTATCCACATGGGAAACAAATAAATGGAATTAACTGAATTGGCAGTTGAATAATACATGGTATTCTTACCAAACTTTATGGTAATCATTTACTGACTTTATAGGGATGCAAATCTGAGATGATCCTACTAAAATTTGAAAATGCTAACCTGAGGTTTGAACAGGCACTGTAGCTTGAGCGTTTAGCAACTGACCCATCCCACAGGTGATCGGAACAACACCAAAAAATACAGCTGGTTGACTGTGATTATTAGACATGTGCATTCGTTTTCAGACTAATGCATTTTCGTCCGAAAATAGCATTTTCGTCCATTAGTCCGAAAAACGAATAACGAAAATGCTAAACTAACGAAAGCCGAATGAACGAATTGTTAATAAACGAAAATCATTTGTCCATTCGTCCATTCGTGCTATTGGCATTCTATAAACCGAAATAGAGTCGGTTTATAGAACACCAATAGCATTACATACATTCCATAAACCAACATAATGAACGACTTTCGGTTTATGGAATGCATGTAATGCTATGCTATTGCTATTCTATAAACCGAAATAGAGTCCCCATTCATACGAACCTATTGACCTATTCGTATGAATGGGGACTCTATTTCGGTTTATAGAAAGCCAATAGTATTACATGTATTCCATAAGCCAAAAATCTATAAACCGAACGATATTCGGTTTATAGACTTTCGGCTTATAGAATACATGTAATACTATTGGCTTTCTATAAACCGAGCTAGAGTCCCCATTCATCAATTGATAGAACGAAAAAAACGAAACGAAAATAATGAACAAATTTCGGTCGAATGGACGAAAACGAAACGAAAATGTTAGTTTTGCACATGTCTAGTGAGTATGCAGTTAGCCCTGGTACTGGAAGATAATAAGATAACAATGGTTGTAAGCCATTTTGGTGTGGATTATTTATTTATTTAAGCTACCTTCTGGATCAGACAAACAGCAAAGCAGTTAAGATCTGTATATATGGCTTTATAAGGTAACTTCCTGTGTGCTTAATACACATTTTGCAGACAACAGGGTAATTGATTTATTTAATTTAATGCAGTAAGATATAGGATCCTCTACACAGCAATCTAAAAAAATGTAAAATTAAAGTTTGTGATGCAATCCAGTATTTCTATGTTTGTTACTCTCACACCTATTGGCTATACGTATTTGTCAGTGGAACTCAAGCATGGTAAGGGAAATAATCCTATAATCTTTATAAATCTTGCTATAAAGAAGATCAGAACTCCTGCATGGATAATACAGAAATAATCACTGAACATGAATAGGAAATATTGAGAGAACCTTAAATTAAATCTGTGTGCAGTTTGTATCATGCCCAGTGGCTTAGTATTAAATTTCCTTTCATAAAGAGCAAATTATACACCTTTGTGTTTTAAAATCGACAATTTCAAAGGCTACACATTTGAGAAAGAAAGAAAAACTATTGAGATGTAAGCATGATGTAGAAAATATGTTAAATAATTTGAACATATTTTATAGTATTTACAACAAAATAACTAAAGCAAACATTTTTAATGGGACGCCCATTTATCCAAGTTTTACTGCAACTAAACAAGTTCATTGTGCAAGTTATACCCAGCTGTAGGCATTTGCCATAGCTAATGTTTAATCTGTACATAAATTAATTAACCATAATGTAGAAGGAAATGCCATGTAGAAGGAAATGCCATGTAATTACACTAGCTCAGTGCAAAATAGTATCAGAAAGGGCACAAAGAGGTGGGATATAGTTAATCAATGCAAATACCGCATAGAGCAAATAAATCACTTTAACTGTGATGTAGCTGTGATGTGAGGCATCATTGAGAATATGCCATTGGAGCATCAGGCCTACACAGGTACCATTGTATTATCATTTGTGAGCATGGATGGAGCAGCTAAAGGGATTGGACACTGTGTATGAGTGGAATTTGCAACTTGTGGCAAAATCAAAATGGATTCTCAACCTATATGTATAAAAATGAAGTCCATCAAATTTGTTATGCTTATGTTTTCCTTTTGGAGTTTTAATGTCAGATGGAATGCAGCCATATAGAATCAAATGATGTGGTAAAATAACTCCACAATAACAGCTTTACTGTTGAACTGCCCTTGGACGTTCACCATTGTTCACTCTTTATTGAATAGATGGCAATATGCTTACTTTAATTGTCTAAATGTAATCTGGTCCATGGCTCAAAAATTAAGAAAATAAATGTATAATTTTTATTAGTATATTATGTTATGTAATCAGTGTTTGTGAGTAATAAATATGCTAAAACATTAAAAAAGAAGTTACACAATGAATATCATCTTTTGTTATACAGATATTAAAATTGAAAAAAAATAATTCTCAAAGGAAAAGAAGATTTCTGTCTGACTACAATACTACAACTACAAGAGATAAAGTTTAGTAACAAGATGTTGGGAATGTAAAGTCATGGGATGGCTGAGAAGGACCTAACTGAAGCCTTGACAACCATTGTTAACACTTTGAAATTTGATCTGGAGGCTTTTGAAAACTAGTAGATGTTTGAATTTTCAATGTGTTTTCATTTCCAGACTAAACCAAGATTATAGGTACCATACCAAAACAATAATATATGCTACTGAGGAACAAGGAACTGAATGAGAAGAGTATAACTAAACCATATATTTTAATGGATCATTTTCAAACTGCTTGAATGCCACAGAATATCTAAACATTATCATTGGCCACATGCATTGTTTTTTTTTTTTTACCAAAGTCTACCTAATTTTAAGCAGGATAATATGCCCTGTCACAAACTATGCATTATATAAAGTATACACACAGTACCCAGTTCTTAATCTAAAAGAACACATTCAGGAAGAGATGGAAAGAGATTTACAACATGAATGTGTGGGTACAGTTCTACATGAACATTATGCTATGGAGTCAGCATTGATCATAATCCTGAAAAGCCCACTCCAAGGAAAATGTTTAATAGTGTTCTTTACGCAGTCATTCCTTTCAATCATAAATGTTGGACTGCTGCTGGTTTTAGGCTATTAATCTGAATTGGCTTGATAAAGACCCGTACACGCCGTTTCCACTTTCGTGTACAGAATCAAATTTGACCTCATGCATATTGAGTGATGAGCTTTATTTACTGTTTTGGATTAATATGACTTGGTCTCAAACATTTGTAATTTTTGAGGTACACAGTTTTTTGCAGGACACATAGAACGTTTAAAGTTAATTAACAAATGATGGGACTCCATCGGAATTACCTTGATTAATTAATAGAATTCCCTCTGAACAGATATGAATTACACATTATTATATATATGAATATATATAATATTACACTGCATAGTATGTAATTCATGTTTGTTCATAGGAACTTCTATTAATTAATCAAGGTAATTTCATTGAATTCCTCTCATTGGTTAATTAACTGGTTCCCCCTGGACACACTTGCATTTATATTCTGCATGTAAATGTTATGTGTCCTATAAAAAAGGACTGACCTACATTTTCAGCTATGCATTTGGTTGAAAAATCCATGGATACTCACTCAGTATGGACTCCTGTACAGTGTATGTACCCACACATTGCAATTGCATTTTGGAATGTCTTATTTGTGGCATTTGTTAATGCACAGACGGACAGGCAGGCAGACATTACATGCACGCAATATGTGCAAAGGGAGAAAAAAAACTGGTTTTGTTGAAGGAGTTTTTCATAAGTAGTCTCCTGTGTGCTATTATACCAAATCTGCATTTTTATTGTCAGAGAGCATAACATCCATAGACTTCCATTTGCTTATTTTTTTGCAGCATTTCCAGTATTATACTTGACCAAATACTGTGTTTCCCAAGCTAAAAGTTGCAAGTTATAATGGTAAATTATTTGTTGAACATCCAGGAATACTTTTTAATGCAAAATGGATATAGTAAATATACTGTATTTGCTCGAATATAAGACAAGGTTTTTTTCAGAGCAAATGCTCTGAAAAATACCCCTCGTCTTACATTCGAGGTCGTCTTATAATCTGACCTCAAATCAAGGTCAGACTATAAGACAGGGATCCAGGTCCCCAGCAGAGCTGCATGGGACCTGGATCCCCCTCTCTAACAGCCTGGGGATGTCTGCGCGATGAGCACAGATGAGCACAGATGCTGTCCGACATTTCCATCTATTATGACGGACCAGCTGTTCGTCATAATAGACAGAGGTGTCGGGCAGCATGGAGGATGTCTGCACGTATCGTGCAGACATCCCCCAGCTGCCCCCACTAGCCACCATGGAAAGAATCAAGGTAAGGGGGAGGGAAGGGGGGGTAGACAAGGAGAGGGAGGGGGATATAGACAAGGGGAGGGGGGAGATATAGACAAGGGGGGGAGATATAGACAAGGGGGGGAGATATAGACAAGGGGGGGAGATATAGACAAGGGGAGAGAGGGAGGGAGAGATATAGACAAGGGGAGGGAGGGAGGGAGGGGGGAGATATAGACAAGGGGGGAGGGTGGGATATAGACAAGGGGGGAGATATAGACAAGGGGGGAGGGAGGGGGGAGATATAGACAAGGGAAGGGGGATAGAGAGAAAAGGGGAGGGGGATAGAGAGAGACAAGGGGGGAAGAGAGAGACAAGGGGAGGGGGAAGAGAGAGAGGCCGCATTGGCACATAAAAGGAAATAAAAACAAGAAATGCATTTGTATAATATCAATTTTTTATAAAATATTAAAAAGCAATTTCCATATATACAAGTTAAACTTTTTTTCCTATAGGGTAGTCTTATATCCAGGCTTTTAGTTTTTTTCCTAAAGGAATATACAAAGTTTGGGGGGTCGTCTTATAATCAGGGTGGTCTTATAATTGAGCAAATACGGTAACAATAAGACTGAGGTAAAGATGAAGAAAGTGGATAAAAGAATGGATGAACGCAACAAAAGGAAAAATATAATTTTCAGACCAGTAAAAACAAATAATTCTTTATTAAGCCTATTCTGTTCTGCCCATAGTATATATAGGTCCGTTCTTCTTCTGTGCTCCTAATTTCATTAAATGTCCTCTAATCACACATTTATGTGCCAGCCACATTGTGGATGAGGCGATTTCTGGGATCTTTTTTTCCACAAAGTAATGTTTGGTCTTATATATAACATATTTCTGGTCTTTTTTTTTTTTTTATCAAATTAGGGATCAGTCTCCAGTGAGAAGGGAACTTTTAAAACATATCCTTGAGGTCCAAAATCACTGCACTATGGTCAGTCCATGTGATTTACATAATTTTTAGATAATTAGTATGTTGGATTAATCCTGCTTCTCCCATAATGTAGTCAATCCTGGAGTAAGTCGTATAGGACTTCGAGTAGCAAGTGTAGTCTCTCTCTGTCAAGGAGAGTATTGTCATCCAGCAGGGCCTGGCATCTCCTGGTCTGACTTCTTTGTTTTTGATCTCCTGAGGACCCTTTCAGCTGATGTTGTGGAGGTGTAATATTTGGTGAATTCCTATTTATAAATTATATATATATATATATATATACACACTGTGGATGTCATGAAAAATCAAGACAAACCTGGATTCATAGAGTTGAACAGTGAGAGCTGTTTATTGCATCCGAGTGCGCTCAAGGAGAGCCTCACAGACTGCTCTATCCTTTACAAATTACACACATCTTTTATACCCTTTAGGTCATGTTCACAGTGGAAAAAGGGAAGTACAATATATATTTTTAAATGAACTAATGTCACGTACAGAGTAACTTGTCATATGTCAGGTAGCCCCCTCCCTTACTCTATGGGGTCTTGATAAGAGGAAGTTCAGTTAGAAGTTACATCTGTTAATCTATTTGCTATTAGTACAGACAGTACATGAACAACAAAACTGCAGGCTGGCTGTTAGATTATCTACCTACTTCATCTGTGTAGTTAGTTCTTGTTTTGGTACTCGTGACAAACTTAGTTCTAAAATTCTCTCAGAGCAAAAGCAGAACACTCATTCTATTAACCCATAAACACTTGCATACAACATAGGAGGTACATATAAAATGGCTGATGATAGGTCAAGGTATCAAATATAAAATTGCAGGCATTCTGTTGAGGTAGAAAATTATCTTTCACAATACATATATACATGTATGTATATAGGAAAAGTACAATAAACAATGTATAAATAAAATAAACAAAAAGAAATAAGCCAGCTGTTGATGATGAGAATCCTATATGAGGGGAGAGGTTTCTCAGTATAGTACCCTCTTTATACCCTGGTTAAAATAGTTATTATATCATCACAATTCATCATCCTTTTAGTGAAAGATCAAGTGAGTCATATCTCCTTGTGCAGGCATAACAGGCCACTAATCATGTAAAACCCTGGTCCCATACTACATTGAAAATCAATTTTTTTAAAATATTTTAAACAATGTATTATGACCTATAGATCACCAATTTCTAGCTATACAAAGCTTTGATGCCAACAGATTATGTATCAGTAATCCTTTTTTTCAAATTTTTTTACAGAAAATGTCAGAGGAACATCTGAGGAGAAATTTTATTTTTTTATGCAGTTATTCCCTAAGTCAAACTACATTGTCACAGTTTCACCAGTTGTGGTTTATAGAGCCTTTTTATTACATCTCCAACAAATGCTCGAGTTGATATTTTGTATTTCATGCAATTTAAAGGCAATGTGTACACCTAGATATATGATGGAGTTCCTGTTTATACAAATGTGTATATATCTTTACCTGAAGGATACCCTGCAACCAATCTTCCTGAAAAATATATTAATAAAAAAGTTCAGCCTCCCATTTTAATAAGAAAGCTTCTTTGTCCTCTAAGGATAACAGACCCATTAGTTAAAAATGCGGACACTACTTTCTGTTTTGTGATGACCATTTAAGAAATTTTCCAAACTTTTACAATATGTAATATCACACCCTATCCGGAAATTTCTCACATGTGAGTATTTAAATATATATCTTGGGATGAGCCCATAGCTTGTAGCTGTCACATGTACTATTCCTTTATCCAATCAATCATTCAAATGAATGTCCTTAATAAGGATTTGTTTAGCTATAGGAGCTGATGATAACAACTTAACTCCAATATTGAACTTAGTCTTCAGCAAAGTCATTGGGCTTATTACAGGAATAGTTATCAATAATTTTTGATAAAGTCAAATGTGGCCCAAAAGATGTGAAATGGCTCAAAACTCTTGCACTCATGCTTTTCTATTACCAACAATGGAGGTGCTATTCAGGAGCAATTATCCAAAGCTATAAAATGGGAGATCATGCAAGCACTGTGTAATTTATAAACATCAGGGAATAGAACTCCTTCATTGGAAGCATTCTTTTTAAGAATGTTTTGAGATATCCTGGGTTTCTTGCTCAGCCAAATAAATTCAGAAAGATCTCTTTGATACTGATGTAAAATATAATTAGGAACTCTGTGGGGAATAGTCCTAAACAAGTAAGTAACCTTAGAAGCTAGGCAGGCATTAGCTGTATTAACTCTGCTTAACCTTGAGAGTTTCAAACACCTCCGAGAACAAATTTGCTTTTTGAATTCAGAAAAAATACCACAATGATTACAACAATTTAAATCATCAAATGTCATTGAAATCTTTATCCCTAAATAGTCTATCAGTCCTTTTTCCCAGTCTAGTTGGTAAAGATCTGTAAGCTTATTTACCTCACCCTTAGGCAAAAGGCATGCTAGAACTTGTACTTTATTTACATTCATCTTAAGTTTGAGTGAGTGCTATATTCTTTATTTAAATCCAAGAATGTTTGGATCAATTGAAATGAGTTTGTCAGGGTCAAAAGCACCTATGTACAGAGTCATTTAATTAGTTTGCTATTTTGATGCTACACCCTGGACCTCTAAGCATTGTCGGATGATTTCAGCTAATGTCTCTATTTTTAAGATTTTCAGAATGAGGGCCAGAGGACAACTATTTCCAGTAGTGAACCATTATGATTCCATTATGTGACCGGAAATTGTGTTATACTGGAAGAAGCCCTTAATGCCAAATTTTTCTTTATCAGCATTTAAAAATTTCCAATTTACTATGTAAAATGGTTTTCAGCATCAATAGCCAATTATGACTAACCCTCTTTGATGGGAATTGATGTTATGTATATTATTAATGTTGTGTATAAGAACAAACCTCGTTTGATCTTGGTGTATGAAAGCAGGGATCACAGATTTAAGTCTATTTGCCAATATTTTTGGAACATTGTATCACAGAGATATGAAGAAATGTTCTCAGTAGAACTGGAGAGAGTAATGATTCAAACTTAGAGTAGAAGAGTGCTTAAAACCATTGGGTCTTGGAGCTTTCACTGGTTTTAATTTCTGATAACATCCTTAATCTCCACTAAAAGAAAAAGGTTCAATTAAAACTCTGTTTAAATTTGGAAGATTCAATTTATCAACGAAAGATCTAGTATCGACAGAAGAAAAATGGTTTGTTTGTATATTATATAAAGAAGTATAGTATTCTTTAAATGTGTTTGTTTTTTTAAATCCTCCAAGTGTAATTTCAAACCCCATCATTTTAAATTTTGAATTCACACCAAAGCATTGTCTGTGATACTTCGCCATTATCATTTATATCCAAAACATTTTGAGCAACATACATACATACATACATACAAACATATCTGTTACAGTGTAATAAATATCATAGAAAAACAGAAGTACATTTTGTAAAAACACAGTCACAATGAGGAGTAACAAGAGTACAGATTAACTAAACTGTGAATCTAACCCTTACATAAAGACTGTCTATACCCCAAAGGGAAAATCTCTTATCAATTGGCGAGTGATCTTCCATCTACACCTAGTACCAGAACAGAAATTAAACATACTGTCTTAAAACCCATACATAAAGTATATATCCATACATATGCTTTTGGGATCAGAACTATATTTGCTTGAATCTTCTCGTCCAGGACTGACTCTCCATCACAGATAGCGGCAAAGGTCTTTGTAAGAAAGGGCACCATGTTATCCTTCAGTAGTTTATAAAATACATTACTGTATCCGTCTGGGCCTGGTGACTTCTTTAGATGGACTATAGCCTGAGCCACCTCTTATGTTGTCACAGGTTTATTAATAAGGTCTAGCTTCTCTGATGAGATTTATGGTAGATTTTTGTTTTGTAAGTACTCTTTATATTCAGATCTAGAGGCACCTTCTGGAATGTTGTACAGAGCACTGTACTAATTCTTAAAGGCTGACCCTATTTCCTCTGGTGCCTCCTCTGGTCATTACTTTAAAAAAAAAAAACATTTGATTTTCTTGCAATTATAATTATCGATCATAACCAGCTTACACTTTTCTATAAATCACATTATAAATACAAGCTTACAAAGACCTACAGACCATATATTGCATACAATTTTACAGTGTATTTATGGCTTATTTTTCTGATGTGGGGCAACAACTGGGGGCCAGGTCCATTCTCTAATCAGCTGTGTTCCCTCCTCATCCAGGGTCCTCCCCTATAGGTTCTCTAACCATTTTTGCCAATCAATCCAATTTCTATTACATCTTGTATATTATCTCAGGACACCTGCTTCCATTTTCCATTGATAGAAAATTTGTATGGCTATTTTTTCCCATGTGGGTTTCTCTGATGTCTTCCAAGCTCTTGCTATTGAAGGGTGTGTGGCTAAAATTATATGTATAATTATCTGTGATGTTTCCCTGGACATTTTAGGCTAATTCAATAGAAGGAGATATTCCATAGGGGTATATTTTACAGCTATACCAGTTAATTCAGCTATTTTATTTTCCATATTTTTCCATATTGTCTGAATCACTTGACACATCCACCATATGTCTATGTATGAACCATCCTCTTTCCCACATCTCCCGCATATTGGAGAAAACTACATCCTCATCAATTTAACTGGAACTAAATACCACTGGTTAATCATTTCATAAAAAGTCTCAACCAATGAGAGGCAGTGTATTGCCTGTTTCACCTTAAGGAGTGATGAACACCATTCTTGAATTTCAATTGGTATATTCAAATCTCTATTCCATTGTTTAATGGCAGGTTTATTCTTCTTTATTATTTTGAAGCCTAGTATGTCCATAAGATCTCTTAAATGGACTCTTTTTGTTTCTTGTGAGATTAAGTTATTGACTCTATTTATTATGGTACTTGTTGTAGAGATTCTAGACTTCAGTATAAATTATTTAATTCTAATATACATAAATATATCTTTTGGGGATATTTTGAATTGATCCTGTATTTGCTGGAAAGATTTTACTTTATCTATAATCATGAAATCACCTATGATTTTTATACCATGTCTCATCCAGATATTCAGATTTATATTTTCCATATCATCCGTTATTATATGAGGCTTCAAGTTATCAATGATACCCTCCTTTATTTCCATCCTCTTTTTAATTTTGATTCAAAACTGCATTAGATGATGCGTAATCATACTCAATTTTTTATTTTCTCTTTTAGAGTCCATCCAAAACAGAGTATTTCAATAATTTTTGCAGCTCTGTCCTAATTCCAACTTATACCACCCTTCTTCAGCATTTTTATATCTCATGGAATAGATTATTTGAAACATCATATTTAGTTTGAAATATTCTTTAATATTGGGAAATGCTAGACCACCTTTATCTGTTTTCCTTGATAGCACTGAGTGACTTATTCTGGGTTATTTCTCCAGATAAACCTATTAAATGGAGATTGGACCACTTCTAACCACTGTGAGGACACTTTCAGGAGGACAAGTCTAAAAAGATATAGCCATTTGGGGAGTACATACGCTCTTATTATTAAATTAATCCTTCCCCACCAGGAGATTTCCATATTATTATAGTTCTTCAACGATCTATTAAGTTGCCTCAACATTGGCATAAACTTATGTTCAATCATTTTTGGGGGTTAGCTGTAATTTTTATTCACAAATATTCTTGATGCTCCCACTTAAATCCAAATCTATTTCTTGGTTCTTGATAATCCTGATCTCCGATACCAACTGGCATTGCTACTGTTTTGTCCATATTAAGTTTATAATTTGAGACTCTGCCAAATTCTTGCAATTTTCTTAACAGTACCTCCACTGATTACCCCGGCTCTGTAATTGTAAGAAGGACGACATCCACATACATATTTAATTATTTCATTTATATTCTTCTGCCCCAAAGATGAAGCCTCTGAGGTGTGGCCTGCCCTTATTGTTACAGTCAGGTTCAATCGCTAGAGTGTAAAGCAATGGAGATAAGGGACAGCCCTGGCGGTTGCCATTATGGATTTGGAACCATTTTGCCTCAATGCCTGGTCCAACTGTTCTATCTGTTGGTAGTGTGTATAGGAGCATGACTGCCCTAAGGAACCATCCCTCAAACCCGAAAGAGCCTACGGTCTTCTCTATAAATTCCCATCTGACCCTGTCAAATGCATTCTCCGCATCCAACGACAGTATCAAGATGGGAATTCTCTGGTTATTTGCAATATGCAAAATATTTATTATTTCCCTTGTATTATTGATAGGCATTTTACCAGGCACACAACCCGTTTGATCTCTATGTATAGCCTGCCGTTACTTTTAATTCTAACTATACATTTTTGGGCTTTCTCATTCTTGATTCTAGTTGTCATTCATTTTTCTGCTTTATTCCCCATATAGAACCATGTCCTCTTTAAGTTTTCCAGATTTTTGTTAACACTTTTGATCAGTACATCATTTATCTCTTTTTTATGTCTATAATTTTTGTTGTTGTGCTATAGTTTGAAGTATTTTATTCTGACTTGACTTCTCTAGTGCTATATATAATTTGGCCATGTTTCTATCTCTGTTTTTCTTTTCTATAGCTCCTAATTGTATCAGCTATCCTCTTGTGACACTTTTAAAAGTACACCAAGCGAACATGGTGGCTACTTCTTCATCTCTATTCTCTTGGAAGAAAAGGTCTGCCATCTTTCTGATGTACTCAACATTATCTTTATTTTTTAAGAGATTGTCATTCATTCTCCATTCGGTTCTATATTGCGAGAACTGGTCTTTTATGTCTACGATCACCATATTGTGATCTGACCATGCAATGTCTATAGTGAATGTCTTCTCTACTCTCTCTGCAATGGAGATTCCAGCCAGGATGGGATCTTTTCTACAATATGTCAAGTAAAATTTGGTAAAGTCCTTCTCTGCAGGGTGGAACATCCGCCATATATCCAATAGGGTATTGATATTCAGCAGCTCTCTGGGTATTTTTGCATTGTTTACTGGGTTCCTGTTCTCCAGGCCAGGGGAGCCACTGGTTCTAATCGGTTGAGGGTCTAAGAGGCAATGAAAGTCTCCCAGTATTACCATTGATCTCTGTCTAATTTTTGTCAGGATCCTCTTTATAAACGGAATTGGTTCCTGGTTTGGTTCATATACATTGGCCAGGATGAACCATTTGTTATTAATTTCACAATTTAATATTATATATATTCCTTCAGGGTCAATCTCTTGATAATCAATTTGAACCGATAGATCCTTTGAGAATAAAACTGATACACCCCTCTTTCTTTTATCAGTCAGGGTTGTCGAAATGACCAATGGATACTCTCTAGACTTAAATCTAAGGCAATCTTCCGTCTTCCAATGGGTCTCCTGAATACTGCATATCTGGATATGCTCTTTCTTCAGGAAACTCAGGACAACGGACCTTTATTGCAACGAGTTATTGCCCTGTGCATTGATAGTCACTACCCTAATCTTTTGAGTCTGGTTGGTCTCCTAAATCCTGTCCCCCTTCTGCACCCTCCCCCAGAACAGCATTAAACATTTTCAACCCACAACTAACAACACCCCCCCCATACTGGGAGGGGGGTATAACCCCTCTCAGTGAGTGGATAGTATCTCTACTATGTAAGCTTCCCCTCAAAAATTGTGTCATCGCTAGTGGCGCTGTTGCTGGACTAGACAGTTATAATTGTAATTATTATTATAATTATTATTGTAATTGTAACCAGGGTCTTATTAACACCTCTCTTATTCTATATCTCACAGACCTCTTCAAGACGTATGTTCCCTCTGAAAACAAACATTTTGAAAGAACATTTTTTGATTCTTACTAAAACTGTGTTCCTCACCCATGAATCCATTTTTATCCCTCAGTGTTCTCTATCCCCTTTGCATGGAAGGAAATAAAAGAGGACCGCAGAAAGAAAGAAAAAAAACTCAAAACCATATCTTATTCCAACATCATTAAAATGCATACATTAATTCGACAAACATACAGTTGAATAGACATTATTTAACTCTAATGTATTTATTTTCATCTCCAGTTGTTTGATCAGATCACCTTGCCCGGCTGCCTGAAAGGAGATTGTTTCCACTTTTTCTTATATGGTTTTCAGTCTATCCCCTAGATTAGAGATATATTTTTGATGTCACTTTTTATGGCTTGAGCTTGTTTATTATGTTCTTGTTTAATTCTTTGCCATTGCGTTTCCATGCACTGATTCTGAAGTTCATGTGTGAATGTATTCCTGATCCCCAATAGGTATAGTTAATCAGGACCTACAGGGGGCATACATCACCGCCCCATTAGTTGTGTACTTATCTTTTTTCCCTCTTTCTGCCCTGATTTCTGAATATAAACTTAACAGAGAATAACCAAAATGTTGTAGCCAGTGAGCCACCGCCTGGTTTAATTGGCTGTCTCCAGAATTATTACTGCACTTTCTTTGTGAGCAAGATAGGTACCTTTTTCCCTTCATTCCGTTAGCTGTACACCTTTATAGTCACTTAGATGGTGACTTGCCTCTATACTTTCAGCACGGTTTATGGAGTTCCCTTGTTTAAGCCACAACCTCAGAGTATCAATGGCACATTTAAGGTATTCTCCAAGCACAGTGGATTTCACAGAGTCACATTTGGGTAGTGTGGCTAGTAACTGTTACTGTCACACTATACTTTCAGCACAGATTATGGAGCCCCCTTGTTTAAGCCACCACCTCAGAGTTTCGGTGGCTCCTTTAAGATTATTTCCAAGCACAGAGGATTCCACCAGAGTCGCGTATAGATTGTATTGTTTGCTGCTGAACTTCAGCTAGTAATTAATATGGCTTATAAAGTAATAGGCGAGAGAGAACAAGACCATTTACATCAGACAATATAGGGCATCCCCAGACTTTCACAGTCTTTTAGCACACTCACATTTCCATCGAGAGCATTCCTGGGATTAACAGTTCTCTATTTTGTCTATCTTGTTGGCAGTGTTAGTACCTCTGTTGTGCAGCGAGCAGGGTGCATTTGACAATTTTGTTCATGCACCGCTTCCCCGATGGGTGCCTCCGATTCAGCATGGATTCCCATCCTCATCAGGATGTGTAAAGCAGCCTGGAGATGCCTCTGCATCAGCTTCCAGTGTCGGCTCCCAGCAAACCTCGCAAGAAGGAGGTAGAGTCCTACGTCATCGCGTCCTCTCCTAAGTTCTTCCTGAAGACAGCTGCACAGAACTACGTTAACAGATTTTAAATAATATATAAGATTTTATAATATGTTTATTCAATCTCCATTTAGCCCTAGTTTTATATTCTGGATTGTTTTTGAACTAAAAAAAAGAAACTGATGCATGATTAGTCCAAGTAATGTGTCCAATTCTAGATTTCAAAATATATTTCAAGAATTGAACCTTCATCCAGAAGAAGTATTTTTTGGTGTTTTCATGTTGAAAAATGGTGGTACCAGCCTCATGTTAGGAGAAACGTTTTTTTTTTTTTATTTATTTATTTTTTAAAACACTCAATTTTCATGCAAACTGGGAACAGCGAGATACAAGTCAATTTTAGGAAAACAAAGTTCATTGTACTAGAAAGCTTTTAGCAGAATGAACCTAAGAACAAAACTGACCTAGTCAAAATTCATATCTTAATCTGATTGAAGGACTGGAAAATGACTGTTCACCAACTTAGCTTAAGAGATGGACTCCACCAAGGAGAGCCATTCCTGAAATCGAGACACAGTTGTTTGCTTTAGTGCCTTGGAATGAACAGTTTTGACACGTTTAGGAGATGAATAGTCAATGAGTGTTTGTACATGTTTAACAGGTATCTAGTGTTGTGAATTAACATTATGAAGGATACTGAGTTAATTCTAAAGTAAAGTACAATTCTGGAGAAAGCCACCTCTAGATCTGCTGCATCTTCAGCAGTGGTCAGATGTAGTGGGGATTATCTTATGAAATAAGAAATAAGAGTCGATTGTATATGAATTATCTTGATTTTTAGTGAATAAAATCCATTGTTGATCAGACAGAAAATAATAGGGTTTACACATGCATTTTGGAAGCACCTTTCAAAATCTCCAATATAGGGGTAGTGTTGGTGTGGCAAGTGTCATACAATGGGATAGAGTTAAAGGACCTCAAAAAATGTAAACAAATGAAGTCATGGAATGTCTTATAACAACAACAATAAACCCATCAAGGCATGAAAGAAAGGAGCTGTCTAACAAGCTTGGGAGACTCATGTCTTAAGAGTTGCTGAAGATATGGTAGGACAGGAACTCATGGGAAAAAGAAAAGTACAACAGCATGTGGTATAATAAAATTACAGTCATCAGTATGTGTTTATGATGTTTTATTACACAGTAACATAGTAATTCATATAAAAAAGACTTGAGTCCATAAAGATCAATTCTTCTATTTATCATTCCTGCTTTTGGTCCAAAAAAGGCAAAAAAAAAGAAAAAAACCCTAAGAAAGCTATTTCAACTTTTGCCCCTTAGGGGGAACATCCCTTCCAGGCTACTAAAGGCAATCAGAAATCTCAAGAAGCTCTAAAATATGAATATGTATTCTATTATTGATAGCCCTATATGTCCTGCTTTTCTAGAATATATATCCAGACCATTTTTGAAGGCATCTATTGTGTTTGACAGCATCTTGGCAGCGAGTTCCATACATTTATTGTCCTTACTATAAAGAATCACTTCCTTGTGGTTTTTTAAATATTTGGTCTTCCAGTCTAAGGGGAGGACCTTTTGATCTTTGCACATGTCTGTTAATGACAGTCAACTAGAGAGTTTTTTTATATTGGTACTGCATATATTTATATATGCACTGCACATACACCATGCTGCTGCCACTAGACAGTAGGTGTGGGTGATGGGGCATGTTCTGGGTGTGCAATGTGTGTTATGTGGTATGTTCTAGAAACATAGAAACATAGAATGTGTCAGCAGATAAGAACCATTCATTCCATCTAGCCTGCCCAATTTTCTAAATACTTTATTAGTCCCCAGTTCCCTATCTTATAGCTAGGATAGCCTTGTGCCTATCCCACGCATGGTTAAAATCCTTGATTGTGTTTACCTCTACCACTTCCACTGGAAGGCTATTCCATACATCCACTACCCTCTCAGTAAACTAATACTTCCTGATATTACTTTTAAATCATTGCCCCTCTAATTTTAGACAATGTCCTCTAGTTGTGGTAGTTTTTCTTATTTTTAATATACTCTCTTCCATTACTGTGTTGATTCCCTTTATGTATTTAAATGTTTCTATCATATCCCTGTTACAGCTTTCCTCCAAGCTATACATGTTAAAATGTATAGCTTGTAAAATGTAAAACCCATGTTCTGGGTCTGCAATGTGGATTATGGGGCATGTTCTGGGATGCTGGTGTAAATCCTTGGTGTAAAATGTGGTCGATGGAACATGTCCTGGATTTTCAATGTGGCTGATGGTGAATTTATTGGGGTGCAGGAGAAAATCCTGTATTTGAAATGTGAGTGAGGGACAGGGGTAAGTCTTGGATGTGCAATGTGGGTGATGGGGCATGTATTGGAGGCAGGGGTTCACTTCTTTTCCATTTGTTTCCCAAATGTATATATTGGTATGTGAAATTTTGTAATGTGAGCGTAACATTATTCCTCCTGATTTCTGTGTTTTGTCCAGAAACAATTCATTCCAGTCTATGTGTTCAATAGATGTCCTTGGCCTGTCAAGCTTGACCTTGCTAAAATTATGTGTTTTGGTGGAGCAATTACCAGTGTGCTTTTTATAATATTAATCTTAAATTAAACCATGTAATGGTCACTATACAAGTGTTATTTTACTTGGATGTTTGAGATAAGCTTCTCATTGTTCGGTATTACCAGATCCAGACAGGAATATATTTTAGTTGGGGTCTCTACTAATTGTGACATAAATGTGTTATTTACCAGATTAGTAAGGAGTAAAAAAAAACCCTACTAATTAGGGGGTGAATAATTATACATCCAATTAATTACTCAACTAACTTTGAATTTAGAATAAAAACTTTTTTTTATACTTGGTATTCACTTGGGTCTATTCACTAAAATCTGAGTTTGCAGGTCGAAATTAGTGTTAATTTCGACTTGCAATCTGGGAAAAATTTGTGTCCTCCTTCAACCCTGAAAAATGATATTTACAAACCTCTTTTTGTTAGATCAAATTGTGGTGAGGTGATGAACATGCCTGCAGAGCAAAGAATGAAAACATATGTACAAAAATATTTTTTGAAATAAATCATAAGAACATCAGAACATTTTACTGAACTTATGAACAGGACACCACCATTTTCCATGAGGAGCTATAAATCATTGGATTAAACAAGACTCATTATCAATAAAACAACACAGCAATGCAAACTATGACTCCTACAATAAGAGATACATACCAGAAAATGAAATAATCTAACATAACATCTTATACTTGTGTTACCGTGACACAAACTTTTCTATATACCATGTAATACTAAAGGAACTTACCCTTTAAAAATATACTGTATAATTTATTTTAAGATAATGTCACAAAATGCAAATAAATAGTAATTCGTCCACCGAGAGATTAATCCTATTAAATCAACTCTAGAAGCATAAGGTCAACAGGTCAATTGTTCATTCAAACAAGAGCAAAAAGAAAAATGGTTACCATAGTACTAGCAACACAGTTGCTCTCAATCCATACAATGCTCCACAATACAGCAGAAATATATAATATCCTATTATGATTTTGTTGACACTTCAAGGGACAATGATCTTAATGCCTTAATATACACAAAGCTAATATTCACCCTAAAGCACCTATTCCAATTATGTGATTACTATCTAGGTAGAAACAATTGGGTCCCAAGTGACTAGTTGGATTGCTACATATCCTAGAAAGTTATTTTTTAAAATAATATATGTAACCATATTCATTCCTTTTTTATTTAATGCTTCCCATGCTCCATAAAAAAAGAATAACTGTTTACATCTGGTACTTCATATTACTTCATATTTTAGCAAACCAAGTATATTTGTGTGTCATTTTCTAGTATTTTGGCAAACCATTCATTTTTTAAACAATTGATCATAGAATAATTTAAGAAATTATACACTGCACCAATTGCAAACTCTAAAATTACTTAAATTGTAACCACTGTTTACAGCTATGCAATGAAATAAATATGCCACAGCATTAAATCAGTATAATTACATAGAATTAGCATCCTCCAATGAATAGCAAAAAACACAAGTATCAAATTCTGTAACATTATTCCACATTTTGTAATAATTAAACCACTATATGGTGTCCTGTGGGGGAATACATTTTTTTATACAAGAAACAGTACCATGTGAAAATTATAGGATCTGTTTAATTTATTTTGCTGCATGGTAATGTCACAAATGAAATAGCCAACTTGCTTCATTGTTTTTATTTTTTAATTCTCTTCAGAAAATTATTAAAAGTCAACAATGGCAAGAAGCAGCTGTTAAAGCAAACAAAATATTATTAAACATTAAAAAATACTTAATAATGGACAGGGACTCAGAAGAGCCATAATCTACATCAAATGCAAAACATCGAGAAGCGCAGAGGTTTTAACCAATGAGTGTAGACAACTACATGCAGCTGTGTGTTTCCGAATAATTTTTTACTTGTTAGTGTGTTTTGTAATTTCCAAGTCAAGTTAAGCAGTCCTGTCATTTGACTATTATAATACATTTCTGAAGTTTGGTTCAGCTACACTGACTCAAATGGTTAAATAGAGAGATGTCAGTATATAAATGAAAGAATATTTTATTAGATTAACAGGACAGAAGCATATATAGGAATTGGACATCCTGTTATTTATTTCTGTAAGTGGGTAAATTGATAATACGTCTGCACAGAGTAGAAAAAAGCATCAAAACATTTTATAACACGCTAAATCAATTTTGTATTAACACAATTAAATGAAAAAGAAGGTATTTTCGGTCATAATTGTATTGCTATGATCCTGTTGTTCGAAATGTTCATATAATCTAAAAAGGAACTGGTCATTTCAGAAAAAAAATATTCAGGACTTTTAAAATCCATTCTTATTCTGAACTTGTTTTAACCTCTTTGTGATGCTAGGACATTCTATGCAGTCCTAATTTAAAGGTTCTAAAAGAAGCTAGGACAGCAAAGTATGTCAAGTGTTCATCGCTGCTCTCCATGATAAGTTGTGCTCGGATCCCACTGCAGGTACTTGCAGTGGGATCCTACCTGTCAGATGAGGCCACTTTGAGTGGCCACAGTCTGACATCGAAAATGTAGCCAATGCTACACCGGCTATGTTTTGCTTGATTGCGATAAGTTCGGGCACACCTCCGTGATGTCACACATGACAACGGGAGGTCTTGCACTTTTTTTCCGGGACCCACAGGGTCTATTAAGACCCTGATCATGTCTCTGCCATTGTGTCCCTTGCTACCGAACACCTTATAATTGGTGGCCAGGAACAAAAAATGGCATTTTGTTGCTTTGTGTCTTCTGGGACGCAAGCACCATGCATCACAAACGGGTTAAACAGTTTGCTCTTATTATAGAGAAAAGTGGAAGACTGAATATGTGTCATTAAATCATTAATTAATGTAGCTGTTTTTAAAAGTAAGAAGAACATTCGTATTAAGTACACAAAGGTGATTGTAAATTATAAAACTGTCTCTAAAACTTTAAAGTAGGAAATATAATTAAGATTAAATGCACACAATAAAAACAATAGGGACAAAAAATACTTCTCTAAACTGACATCTGTTTGAAACATGAATAGCACTTTTGAGGTATTACATAAGTCTTTTCAATCACATATTGGTATCTATTGCAATTAGTTAACTAACAATCTAGATAACACGTTAAATGACAGTTAAATTGGTAAATATGATCTTCGCTGGTTCTAAAAGACATTTTAATTAGTTTAATTACACTTATGTTGTTAATGGTTCTTCTTTTAGTTTGTTATTAGCTTTGCTTTTTATTTTTTTGTACATTGTTAAAGATTTAACTAAACCATACAGCCAGTGTATCTTCTCAACATGAATTATGAGATATTTAAGTTGTGTGGTTTATTAATTCTTTTTCCCTACACTAAAAGTTTTATATATTGGATTAACAATAGATCCTTATGTAAGGTGTTGAAGAATTCTTTTATTTAGCAGTTCATTTTGGAACTTGACTAGCAAGACAGATTCCATTTGGTCTCAGACATTCAACTTTATTCAACTTTATTCTGCCTAACATTTCTCTCTAACGTTTCATTATGTAACCTGTATGAATGGTTATGTTACAATAAGGGGTATACACCTACTTCTACAGCCATAAGCAAGTACACCCTGCAGTTTTAAACACCCTGTGTCAGTGTACTACCGTGACCTCCTGACTCATGTATTTCAAAGTCCTCATGTTTGTGCTTATATATAGGGCATAACAAAATTATCCTTAACATTTTGGCCCTGTATTACTTAATTTTTATGTTATTTATTTTGCATTATATTTTGTTATAAGTATTATTTTTTATAAATAACTACAACTTTGAAATATAATAAACATTTGCTAAAATAATACCTTTAACAGCCCCCAAGGATCCTCCTCAAATCCCAGTACATATACAACAATCAAAACCATACTAATATACATAATACAAATCAGCACAATTGCTAGTAAAGTGACTAAATAGTAAAACAGTATACAGACATAGGTAAAAATAACTATAGAGGGGAGTTTAGCATTAAGGACATAAAGCCACAGAAAAGGCATTGGGAGCCTCATGGGAGCCTCATATATGCAAAATACCTTCCAGGAAATTACCACTTGTGAGATGTGGATGTTAGCCCCTCTGGGACATGGGTCGACAATGCAGTGGCATAATAAATGTCTGATTAGCTGCTAAAAGGATGTTCCCTCTGCTCAGATGATGACAGCATGAGCAGTGCTGTGCTCTATCCCAGGAGAGAAATTTCACAATACTATGCATGAACATGCAGTCCATGGTTAAAGAAAGTAACATCTCGTAATGATAAGCGTTGCCGATAATCTCCGCAGTCATATAATTCCCATCCAAATACAAGCTGTGATCAAACTGGTGGGTAAAGTAGACTAAATTGTGTCACTTAAAATGGTTTCTTCCAGGTCTGAAAAGTCACTTCTCCCCTTAATGCCACCAATAATCCTCAAGTAAACCCAAATAATATATAGTAATTAAGACCATATTAACATACATAATAAAGATCAGCATGAACGTGTAAGTAATGATGCCCACCCGGTTCCACCCAAAGGATGTTTTTTTTAAAGTTGACTTAATAGAAAAGTCTCCCCCTATCTGGGCAGGGTAGAGGTGGGGCGTTAGGGCATTTTTTATTGTATTGTGCCAGCAGCAGTTGGCTGGCCCCAGAGGGGCTATGTTTAACATATATGTATATATATATATATATATATATACTAGTCCAAAAATCAGAACAAATACATGCACTCACGGGTCTTGTTGATTGAATAGATAGGAATCTTTATAGTCGATAACCAGGAAATGGTATGTTATACATCATAACGTGTGGTTATGATGTATAACATACCATTTCCTGGTTATCGACTATAAAGATTCCTATCTATTCAATCAACAAGACCCGTGAGTGCATGTATTTGTTCTGATTTTTGGACTAGTATATACTTGGAGCCACATGGCACCCGGGCATGAGTTGTATTCATTTGCTTTCCTATAGCTGAGTGCACCTTCTTTGGATTCTATATATATATATATATATATATATATATATATATTATTATTATTATTAATTAAATTACAATTCACCAGTTAAAAACTTGAGTAGTGGGCGAATCCAGGGCTGAAATCGCCAAATTGACCATTAATCATCCCAAGCTATATTGAGTAGCCAATTTTTTTTTTTTTTTAAATCCAACATTTGTCACTTTGACCGATCTGGCCCCATTTTGGGCTAGATATGTTTATAATGATTAGACACTTTAGATATTCAATCACAATCTTATGATATATTGGATACAAGCGTTATGTGTATTAAAATCAATGACAACAAGGAATATTTAGCATACATTGACTTTTTAGACCATTTCTAAGAAAAAAATGAATGTGATTAAAAAAAACAGTAAAGAAGGATGGGAAATAGGTCTATTTCAGAAGCTAAAACAAATAAAATGTTCAAAATAAACCACTAAAAGATATTCAAATAACATGAAAGTCCCTGAATATATGAAATATAACATAATTTATAAATATGACTACTGAACTAATACATGTTCTTTTGCTTACATAGATTCTTAAGCTCTAAAGAGCAAAAATATTGTGAAGATATTGAGCACAGAAGAAGAGACACACTATTTATCCAAGCTTACCTTCTAGGGCTTCAACAGAGGAGAAGGCTCCAGATAAGAAAATGTTCTAATAATAACATATACAAAGGGAAATACTCATTCAGTACATAAATGTGCAATGTAGCCCACTTTGGGACCAGTGGCGGATCCGGGGGGGGGGGGGGGGGTCAACGGGGCAATTGCCCCCCCCCCCCCCGAGAAGAGAAAAAAACAAAAAACGTCACTTTAAAAAAAAAAACAACACGCTTGCAGGCAGAGACGGAGGTGAGAAGGGATCGGAAGATCCCCCTCACCTTCTCTGCCTGCCTGCCAGGCTGCACGGGGAGCCAAACAGGCAGCACAGAGAAACCTCCGTGCTCCATGTTCGGCTCCCCGTGCAGTCTGACACGGAAGTGCCGACAGGTCACGTGACCGGCGCGCTGACGTCATACGAGCGCCGGATCACGTGACCTGTCGGCACAACCGCCTGGGAGACGAACAGGCAGCATAAAGAAGACCATGCTGCCGGCCACTAACCACCAGGGAAAGGTAAGTGCTGGGGAGTGGGGAGATGGGGGGAATGTACTGGGGAAAGTGGCAGGGGCTTATTAATGATAGGTAACACTGACATATTATTGGGCAAAATAGCTGGGGAATATTAATGGCAACGAACACTGGCATATTACTGGGCAAATTGGCAGGGGATATTAAATAGCAAATAACACTGGCATATTATTGGGCAAATTGGCAGGGCATATTAAATGGCAAATAACACTGGCATATTACTGGGCAAATTGGCTGGGGCATATTAAATGTCAAATAACACTGGCATATTATTGGGCAAATTGGCAGAGGCATATCAAATGGCAATAACACAGGCATATTATTGGGCAAATTGGCACGGGCATATAAAATGGCAAATAACACTGGCATATTACTGGGCAAATTGGCTGGGGCATATTAAATGGCAAATAAAATTGGCATATTATTGGGAAAATTGGAAGGAGCATATTAAATGGCAAATAACACTGGCATATTACTGGGCAAATTGGCTGGGGCATATTAAATGGCAAATAACACTGGCATATTATTGGGAAAATTGGCAGGGGCATATTAAATGGCAAATAACACTGGAATATTATTGGTAAAATTGGCTGGGGCATATTAAATGGAAACTAACACAGGCATATTATTGAGCAAATTGGCAGGGGCATATTAAATGGCAAATAACACTGGCATATTATTGGGCAAATTGGCAGGGGAATATTAAATGGCAAATAACACTGGAATATTATTGGGCAAATTGGCTGGGGCATATTAAATGGCAACTAACACAGGCATATTATTGAGCAAATTGGCAGGGGCATATTAAATGGCAAATAACACTGGCATATTACTGGGCAAATTGGCAGGGGCATATATAATGGCAAATAACACTGGAATATTACTGGGCAAATTGGCTGGGGCATATTAAATGGCAAATAACATTGGCATATTATTGGGCAAATTGGCTGGGGCATATTAAATGGAAACTAACACAGGCATATTATTGAGCAAATTGTCAGGGGCATATTAAATGGCAATAACACTGGCATATTATTGGGCAAATTGGCAGGGGCATATTAAATGGCAAATAACACTGGAATATTATTGGGCAAATTGGCTGGGGCATATTAAATGGCAAATAACACTGGCATATTATTGGGCAAATTGGCAGGGGCATATCAAATGGCAATAACACAGGCATATTATTGGGCAAATTGTCAGGGGCATATATAATGGCAAATAACACTGGCATATTACTGGGCAAATTGGCTGGGGCATATTAAGTGGCAAATAACATTGGCATATTATTGGGAAAATTGGAAGGGGCATATTAAATGGCAAATAACACTGGCATATTACTGGGCAAATTGGCTGGGGCATATTAAATGGCAAATAACACTGGCATATTATTGGGAAAATTGGCAGGGGCATATTAAATGGCAAATAACACTGGAATATTATTGGGCAAATTGGCTGGGGCATATTAAATGGAAACTAACACAGGCATATTATTGAGCAAATTGGCAGGGGCATATTAAATGGCAAATAACACTGGCATATTATTGGGCAAATTGGCAGGGGCATATTAAATGGCAAATAACATTGGCATATTATTGGGAAAATTGGAAGGGGCATATTAAATGGCAAATAACACTGGCATATTACTGGGCAAATTGGCTGGGGCATATTAAATGGCAAATAACATTGGCATATTACTGGGCAAATTGGCTGGGGCATATTAAATGGCAAATAACACTGGCATATTACTGGGCAAATTGGCTGGGGCATATTAAATGGCGAATAACATTGGCATATTATTGGGAAAATTGGAAGGGGCATATTAAATGGCAAATAACACTGGCATATTACTGGGCAAATTGGCTGGGGCATATTAAATGGCAAATAACACTGGCATATTATTGGGAAAATTGGCAGGGGCATATTAAATGGAAACTAACACAGGCATATTATTGAGCAAATTGGCAGGGGCATATTAAATGGCAAATAACACTGGCATATTATTGGGCAAATTGGCAGGGGCATATTAAATGGCAAATAACATTGGCATATTATTGGGAAAATTGGAAGGGGCATATTAAATGGCAAATAACACTGGCATATTACTGGGCAAATTGTCTGGGGCATATTAAATGGCAAATAACACTGGCATATTATTGGGAAAATTGGCAGGGGCATATTAAATGGCAAATAACACTGGCATATTACTGGGCAAATTGGCTGGGGCATATTAAATGGCGAATAACATTGGCATATTATTGGGAAAATTGGAAGGGGCATATTAAATGGTAAATAACACTGGCATATTACTGGGCAAATTGGCTGGGGCATATTAAATGGCAAATAACACTGGAATATTATTGGGCAAATTGGCAGGGGAATATTAAATGGCAAATAACACTGGAATATTATTGGGCAAATTGGCTGGGGCATATTAAATGGCAACTAACACAGGCATATTATTGAGCAAATTGGCAGGGGCATATTAAATGGCAAATAACACTGGCATATTGCTGGGCAAATTGGCAGGGGCATATATAATGGCAAATAACACTGGAATATTACTGGGCAAATTGGCTGGGGCATATTAAATGGCAAATAACATTGGCATATTATTGGGAAAATTGGAAGGGGCATATTAAATGGCAAATAACACTGGCATATTACTGGGCAAATTGGCTGGGGCATATTAAATGGCAAATAACACTGGCATATTATTGGGAAAATTGGCAGGGGCATATTAAATGGCAAATAACACTGGAATATTATTGGGCAAATTGGCTGGGGCATATTAAATGGAAACTAACACAGGCATATTATTGAGCAAATTGTCAGGGGCATATTAAATGGCAATAACACTGGCATATTATTGGGCAAATTGGCAGGGGCATATTAAATGGCAAATAACACTGGAATATTATTGGGCAAATTGGCTGGGGCATATTAAATGGCAACTAACACAGGCATAGTATTGAGCAAATTGGCAGGGGCATATTAAATGGCAAATAACACTGGCATATTATTGGGCAAATTGGCAGGGGCATATTAAATGGCAAATAACACTGGCATATTATTGGGCAAATTGGCAGGGGCATATCAAATGGCAATAACACAGGCATATTATTGGGCAAATTGTCAGGGGCATATATAATGGCAAATAACACTGGCATATTACTGGGCAAATTGGCTGGGGCATATTAAGTGGCAAATAACATTGGCATATTATTGGGAAAATTGGAAGGGGCATATTAAATGGCAAATAACACTGGCATATTACTGGGCAAATTGGCTGGGGCATATTAAATGGCAAATAACACTGGCATATTATTGGGAAAATTGGCAGGGGCATATTAAATGGCAAATAACACTGGAATATTATTGGGCAAATTGGCTGGGGCATATTAAATGGAAACTAACACAGGCATATTATTGAGCAAATTGGCAGGGGCATATTAAATGGCAAATAACACTGGCATATTATTGGGCAAATTGGCAGGGGCATATTAAATGGCAAATAACATTGGCATATTATTGGGAAAATTGGAAGGGGCATATTAAATGGCAAATAACACTGGCATATTACTGGGCAAATTGGCTGGGGCATATTAAATGGCAAATAACATTGGCATATTATTGGGAAAATTGGAAGGGGCATATTAAATGGCAAATAACACTGGCATATTACTGGGCAAATTGTCTGGGGCATATTAAATGGCAAATAACACTGGCATATTATTGGGAAAATTGGCAGGGGCATATTAAATGGCAAATAACACTGGCATATTACTGGGCAAATTGGCTGGGGCATATTAAATGGCGAATAACATTGGCATATTATTGGGAAAATTGGCTGGGGCATATTAAATGGAAACTAACACAGGCATATTATTGAGCAAATTGGCAGGGGCATATTAAATGGCAAATAACACTGGCATATTATTGGGCAAATTGGCAGGGGCATATTAAATGGCAAATAACATTGGCATATTATTGGGAAAATTGGAAGGGGCATATTAAATGGCAAATAACACTGGCATATTACTGGGCAAATTGGCTGGGGCATATTAAATGGCAAATAACATTGGCATATTATTGGGAAAATTGGAAGGGGCATATTAAATGGCAAATAACACTGGCATATTACTGGGCAAATTGTCTGGGGCATATTAAATGGCAAATAACACTGGCATATTATTGGGAAAATTGGCAGGGGCATATTAAATGGCAAATAACACTGGCATATTACTGGGCAAATTGGCTGGGGCATATTAAATGGCGAATAACATTGGCATATTATTGGGAAAATTGGAAGGGGCATATTAAATGGCAAATAACACTGGCATATTACTGGGCAAATTGGCTGGGGCATATTAAATGGCAAATAACACTGGCATATTATTGGGCAAATTGGCAGGGGAATATTAAATGGCAAATAACACTGGAATATTATTGGGCAAATTGGCTGGGCATATTAAATGGCAACTAACACAGGCATATTATTGAGCAAATTGGCAGGGGCATATTAAATGACAAATAACACTGGCATATTGCTGGGCAAATTGGCAGGGGCATATATAATGGCAAATAACACTGGAATATTACTGGGCAAATTGGCTGGGGCATATTAAATGGCAAATAACATTGGCATATTATTGGTGAAAATTGGAAGGGGCATATTAAATGGCAAATAACACTGGCATATTACTGGGCAAATTGGCTGGGGCATATTAAATGGCAAATAACATTGGCATATTATTGGGAAAATTGGAAGGGGCATATTAAATGGCAAATAACACTGGCATATTACTGGGCAAATTGGCTGGGGCATATTAAATGGCAAATAACACTGGCATATTATTGGGAAAATTGGCAGGGGCATATTAAATGGCAAATAACACTGGAATATTATTGGGCAAATTGGCTGGGGCATATTAAATGGAAACTAACACAGGCATATTATTGAGCAAATTGTCAGGGGCATATTAAATGGCAATAACACTGGCATATTATTGGGCAAATTGGCAGGGGCATATTAAATGGCAAATAACACTGGAATATTATTGGGCAAATTGGCTGGGGCATATTAAATGGCAACTAACACAGGCATAGTATTGAGCAAATTGGCAGGGGCATATTAAATGGCAAATAACACTGGCATATTATTGGGCAAATTGGCAGGGGCATATTAAATGGCAAATAACACTGGCATATTATTGGGCAAATTGGCAGGGGCATATCAAATGGCAATAACACAGGCATATTATTGGGCAAATTGTCAGGGGCATATATAATGGCAAATAACACTGGCATATTACTGGGCAAATTGGCTGGGGCATATTAAGTGGCAAATAACATTGGCATATTATTGGGAAAATTGGAAGGGGCATATTAAATGGCAAATAACACTGGCATATTACTGGGCAAATTGGCTGGGGCATATTAAATGGCAAATAACACTGGCATATTATTGGGAAAATTGGCAGGGGCATATTAAATGGCAAATAACACTGGAATATTATTGGGCAAATTGGCTGGGGCATATTAAATGGAAACTAACACAGGCATATTATTGAGCAAATTGGCAGGGGCATATTAAATGGCAAATAACACTGGCATATTATTGGGCAAATTGGCAGGGGCATATTAAATGGCAAATAACATTGGCATATTATTGGGAAAATTGGAAGGGGCATATTAAATGGCAAATAACACTGGCATATTACTGGGCAAATTGGCTGGGGCATATTAAATGGCAAATAACATTGGCATATTATTGGGAAAATTGGAAGGGGCATATTAAATGGCAAATAACACTGGCATATTACTGGGCAAATTGGCTGGGGCATATTAAATGGCAAATAAAACTGGCATATTATTGGGAAAATTGGCAGGGGCATATTAAATGGCAAATAACACTGGAATATGATTGGGCAAATTGGCTGGGGCATATTAAATGGAAACTAACACAGGCATATTATTGAGCAAATTGGCAGGGGCATATTAAATGGCAAATAACACTGGCATATTATTGGGCAAATTGGCAGGGGCATATTAAATGGCAAATAACATTGGCATATTATTGGGAAAATTGGAAGGGGCATATTAAATGGCAAATAACACTGGCATATTACTGGGCAAATTGTCTGGGGCATATTAAATGGCAAATAACACTGGCATATTATTGGGAAAATTGGCAGGGGCATATTAAATGGCAAATAACACTGGCATATTACTGGGCAAATTGGCTGGGGCATATTAAATGGCGAATAACATTGGCATATTATTGGGAAAATTGGAAGGGGCATATTAAATGGCAAATAACACTGGCATATTACTGGGCAAATTGGCTGGGGCATATTAAATGGCAAATAACACTGGCATATTATTGGGAAAATTGGCAGGGGCATATTAAATGGCAAATAACACTGGAATATTATTGGGCAAATTGGCTGGGGCATATTAAATGGCAACTAACACAGGCATATTATTGAGCAAATTGGCAGGGGCATATTAAATGGCAAATAACACTGGCATATTATTGGGCAAATTGGCAGGGGCATGTTAAATGGCAAATAACACTGGAATATTATTGGGCAAATTGGCTGGGGCATATTAAATGGCAAATAACACTGGAATATTATTGGGCAAATTGGCTGGGGAATATTAAATGGCAACTAACACTGGCATATTATTGGGCAAATTGGCTGAGAGAGCCATACATGGGAAGGGAGAAGAGAGAGAGACATAAATGGGATTGTAGAAGAGAGACAGACAGACATGGTTTCGCAGAGGAGAGACAGACAAATATGGGATGGCAGAGGAGAGACAGACAAACATGGGATGGCAGAGGAGAGACAGACAGATATGGTTTCGCAGAGGAGAGACAGACAAATATGGGATGGCAGAGGAGAAACAGACAGATATGGGATGGCAGAGGAGAGACAGACAGATATGGGAAGGGAGAGGAGAGAGACATAAATAGGAAGGGAGAAGAGAGAGACATAAATGGAATGGTAAAGGAGAGACAGACAGGCATGGGATGGGAGAGGAGAGACAGAGAGATGGGAAATGAGAGGAGAGACATACAGACATGGGAAAGAAGAGGATACATAGACGGACATGGGAAGGAAGAGAAACGGGCATGGAAAAAAGAGAGACAGAGGGACACAGGGAGTGAGAGGAGTGCGACAGACATGGGAAGGGAGAGGAGCGTGACAGAAGGACATAAGAGAGAGGAAAAGACAGACGGACATGGGAGAGAGGATAAGACTGACGGACATGGGAGAGAGGATAAGACAGACGGACATGGGAGAGAGGAAAAGACAGACGGGCATGGGAGAGAGGAAAAGACAGACGGACATGTGCCCCTCCCAAGATAAGACTCTGGATCCGCCCCTGTTTGGGAGTATACGTTTCATTTAAGATAAATGTTCCATTTTACATTGATTTTGGATGTGATGTGTTTTTCTTTTTTTCAACACTCACCGTTTACCTGGATTATGGGATTATGTTCCTATAAGAAAATGAAAGTAATTGAAAATCAGCACATGTAAGCAGCTTGCTTGGAATGTAGTGGTGTTGGCTCATCTGTCTACTACAGCTAAATTCGCAGAACACACTAAAATTGAAACTTGTGTACTATGTGGTGTAGCGGTCTCTCCATCTGGTCTCAGTCACACATGGTATTTGGTCTTTAGGTGATGCTAGACAGAGTTTTAGCAGGGAGGTAAATCTGCCTGTATAGTACATAGAAAGGATGAAAACGAGTAACTCTTGGTTTCAACACTTTCAACCTTTCTATACAATAGTAGACTTTGCCTATCAACATCTTAACTTATTGAAATAGAACCATGGGGCAATACAAATAGTTTTGACCCTCCAGTACAAAAGATGCCAGCACTCCCAACTACCTCAGGATTCTCGATACCAAAGGTATAAGTATTTTTTTAAATCCACAAGACACCCTTTGAGTGTCAGGCCAGTGAGCAGTGATTTACAGGTTTTTTTTATTGATTCATTCTCCCTACCTGGATAAGGTACAGATAGGGGGTTAAGTAGGGTTTTATTTATTTTTAAATTATTTCAAGAAGTGCAGGAGCCTTTGGAGCAGTGCCTGGACTGAGGTATTTTATTGAGCAATTGTTATAAAGAGCATGTTTTATATAGAAGTGGGGGGTTAATAATGGTCAAGGGGCCCTTGGCCAGTGCATGACCTACTTAATATACAGGGCTGGGAGCCATTTTGTAGCTCCCAGTCTTTTTAATGATAGGGGGGCAGGGCTACTTGCCCAAGACCCCACATATGCATGTTAGGGGAAGGGAGCCATTTGGAAGCTCCCAGCCCCTTTAATGATAGGTAGTGCAGGCCACTTGCCCTGGTCCCCCATTTATGAATTAGGATGCCAAGAGCTGTTTTGACCTGGCCTACCCATATGTATTAGAAGGCCAGGCCATTTTTGATGCTCCTGGACCCGGTATATATATTTATTTAATTTTTATGTTTTGTTAATGGGGAAGGTCTAACTCGACAGCCTGAAAACCATCACTTTACATTCGCCATTAAAATGAATGGGAACAAGTTTAATATTCCATCCCTTCATTTTGGTTGCATCCACCGCATCTTGTTTTTGCCAAAATGGCCATTGAACCATTATGCAAGATTGAGACGGGCCATCTCAGACATGAGGGTAAAGACGGGGCTTTTAATCTGTCCAAGGTTGGAGTTCAAGATGAATGCTAATCTCGACTTCCAACTTGGACTTTAGTGAATAGAGCCATGAATATAGAACGAAGATGGAATACTTATCACTTTCTGTAAAGTGGTGCAGTTAAAACCCGCATATAGTTCAATGGGTGACACTTATACAAAACCTCCAACAGCAATATATCTTTTCTATAATTATTTAATGTAGTTGAAAACTCTATAGTTTAAACTGATCTTTAATACATGTAGCTAGTTTAAATGTATTTAGCTTATTTAATCAGAAAACTCTTCATGCACGTACACTGGTCAATGCAAAGTACACAATAGAAATTTTAACTTTAAACCAGGAAAGATAAGTAGAATTAACTAGATCAATTGCAAACTAAACACACTGATAATTTAACAACTCTGACACTTTGATTGTTACTGTGACTTTTCTTTAAATACTCATTCATATATTTTACAATTACTTACACAGTAGTGGATTACACCTTAAATGACAACATATATTTGTAAATATGTTCTTTGTTCCAAAAACGGTTTGCAATTAAATGCAGTGGCATGCTTCATTCATTTTAATAGGTTCACTTGTGGTTAATTTATAGTTTTGATTTTGTAACTTTTTATAAAAGTAAGAAATATGACAATAATGTTGGAAATAACAAAGACATGTAATGGCTATGAGAAAACGTATATCTTAGTAAACTCGTATATTCCAAACTCCTTTGCACTCCAAACTAACATTAACCCCAGCATATTATAATTTTATTCTGCCTTATGCTGTCCCATTAATATTTGTTTTCATTTAAAACATACATTGATTTGAATTCAACCATTTTTTATTCCAAAAAGCAGTTAGATATTTTGGCAATTACTGTATCATAAAATCCATATTTTATAGCAGAATTCTATAATATTATAATATTTTTGTTTTGAAAACTGCTTTGTAAATTATATATACCAACTTTGTAGTATTATGGTGTAACAAAAATGCACTTTAATGTATAATAACTAACTAACTAACTTTATAATGTATCCATGTAATGACCGCTGATGCCAGGGCAGGGCTAGCAACTTTTGGTGTGGTAGGCAAAGGCAATTTATTTTCCCATTTTGAGATTTCACCAGTCTACCCTTTATTATCGGAAACCGACACAAATAGATGCCCAAGACAGATATACTGACAGATACAGAGATTTATAAACAGACAACAATATGTTAGAAAGTGTTATACACTGGGCCTAGTCATTCAGTAGCATATCTCCAGCTGTTTCTGTACCACAATTGTATTCTCTTAATTACATATCCACCAACTGTAAGCAGATGGACCTTTTCACACGTGACTTGGATGGGCAAAGTGGCAATATTAAAAATGAATGTTCTTCCAAGATTGTTGTATTTTTTACAGTCATTGCCCACCAGAGTTTCACACTTTATATGGGCAGTAAAGAGGTTATGCTTTTTAAATGTAGCAACAGCGTTAATAACTGCAAGTTGGAAATGCCAAGTCGCCTCTTCTTATAAGGATTGGACCAAAAAGTGGAATACCTATGAACTATATTATCTAGACTTCAAAAGGTCAAAATAATACTTAAAAATAGAATGTGATGGAATATCTGGAATTTGAACAAATGTAAAACACTTCAGACAATACTGATATGATTCCTTTATAACATGGACTTGTAATGTTTCTTTCAAAACAAAGTTTAGTTGTCCTTTCAAGCATTTCAGATAGGTCACACCCAAGTATACCCATGACTATGCAAATATGGAGCACATTAATGCATAACCCAAATATGTAGCCCATTAAATTTCATCACTCTAACCCTAAATCTAACCTTAACCCTATTATGCTAACCCTAACCCATCTGTAACCAAATATCAACCCTAGCCCTAGATCTAGCATTAAGTCAGATCTAGGGTTAGTTTTCCATTTTTTTCAATGCAATGTTTCTGACTGCCTCTAGGGGCAGTCAAGCAACAGAGTGACAAAAGTGATTTCTGATCACTTCCATTGCTCTTGCACAGATACCAGGCAGTGCCATATTGAAGGGGCATGCTGCCCTGGGAGGCCATACTTTGAAGTTCCATCATACCTTCATATCAAGGCATCATAGCAACTCCGTCAAAGCATAGGCAACAAAGCGTTGTTCTACAGCCGTGGTTATATTTACCTAAATTTTAGACCTGCTAAGTAACAGATGATTGTTTTTATGTAGAATTCAAAGAGTGTGTAATTTATTATGTATATATGTTGAAAACCCAATAAAAACATATACAAAATTAAATCCCTGCCATGGAGAATTATGGAGTTTGTAATTTTACAGCAGCTGGAGGGCCACAGTTTGACACCTAGGGACTAGGGCAGTCCCAGCCCATTGAGCTAGGGTAGAGAACAGCTGGAGGGAATTGGCCCTTTGCCAGGTCACCCCTGGCTGCTGTGAATTGTTCCATCTCTTCTGTCTTACCATTTGCTGTTCTTTACTATTTTTTACTCACTGTGTTTTCATTGGTATTTATTATCAGCAATCACATTTGTATATATGATGGTAGTTTGTTCACATCTATCAACTTATGACTAAATTCTAAGACATGCAAAACAAGTCAAGATTTATTGTCTGGCCATATGTCTTTATTTTTGCCACCCTTGATAAACTGAATACTATTGAGTTAATCCATTGATGTTTGGCTGTATGTCTCCAGTTTATATTTGTTTCCACAATATAGCATCCTATAACATCTCTCTCACATGCTGAAAACAAAACTTTGATATTTTGTGCAAAAATGAAGGCACAAAGGCCGTATTTTCTAATACAATGTAGGAATAAAATATAAATTCCCAAATTGATTTATTAATTCCTTTCAGTGGATTAATGCAGACATTTTTCATGATATGCCAATTATTCACATCCATATGGAACTTTTGAATGCCATTTAACATTAATAACTTCTTGCAACCCTCAACCATTTTCTACTCTTCCCTAAGCCAGATAATTAATATTATGAATAAAATATGTTTTATTACTAAAATGAGTGCTTAAAAAGTTTAACCTTTTCATTTTAAAATCAGTTGTTGAAATTATAGAAAAATCATGTTTTTTGTGTTAACACTCTCTCATAGATTGTACAATGGTGTGTAAAAATGTCCTATAATACAACTGAATAAAGTTCCTGATATGGAAATGGTTTTGCTTTCTTTGTTTGAAGAACTCAAGGATCCATTTTACAACCAACATGATTCTGGACATTTTGGACTGTGTTGTGAGCATGGTATGGCAGCTGGACCTTTAATCCTTTACCATAAATGTAAGCAGATTTATACTTTGTAATACATTTTTTTGATATTCATCATATATTGGTTCATCTTACTTTCTTTCTCTGTTTATTGCCTATTTTACATCCCGCATATTGAACTACTATTGTGGAGTTCCAATGGGAAATTATCAGAAGGTTCAGCATAATAGGAGTGTGACTCCACCTTTGTTGGGTGAGGGTGGGGAATCTTTCTTTAATCCATATGTAATTTAATTATCCTGGATGCCATTGTTGACACATTTTGAAAGTTTTTATATTTTACTCACCTTCACTGGTAAAACACTGATTTACAATTTTGGTGGCTATTAAAAAAGAACACACACTTTTGCAGAATTTTTATCACTTATTTTTAACACAGTGGGGTAGATGCAATCCTCCCTGCTAATAAGCACACCCAGGATTTTAAGACTTTTCAACTGTAATGGGGACTGCAAATATACAATTTGTTAAATATATGGTATTGTGGCAAGGGAGCAAAGGAGTTTAGTATAAAACGTTGTTATTCCCTATTTTCCAACTAAAATTAAACTAAGGGACTGGGAGTGTAATAGTAACCTCCAGTCTCCTAGCCAGTGGTGTCCCGAGGGGGGTGTGGACCGCATCCTGGCATATTAAATGGCAATATCCTGGCATATTGAGGGGCTAAATCCTGGCATATTTAATGGCATATTGGGGGGCACACTCCTGGCATCTTGAGGGGCAAAATCCTGGCATATTAAATGGCATATTGGGGGACAAAATCCTGGCATATTAAATGGCATATTGGGGGGCAAAATCCTGGCATATTAAATGGCATATTGAGGGGAAAAATCCTGGCATATTGAGTGGCAAAATCCTGGCACATTAAATGGCTAAAGAATGGCATATTGAGGGGCAAAATCATGGCATATTAAATGATATATTTGGGGGCAAAATCCTGGCATATTAAATGGCATATTGGGGGGCAAAATCCTGGCATATTAAATGGCATATTGGGGGGCAAACTCCTGGCATATTGAGGGGCAAAATACTGGCATATTGGGGGGCAAAATCATGGCATATTAAATGGCATATTGGGGAGCAAAATCCTATCATATTAAATGTCCTATTGAGGGGCTAAATCCTGGCATACCGAGAGCAAAATCCTGGCATATTAAATGGCATATTGGGGGGCAAACTCCTGGCATATTGAGGGGCAAAATCCTGGCATATTTAGGGGCAAAATCCTGGCATATTAAATGGCATATTGGAGGGGCAAAATCCTGGCATATTGAGGGGTTAAATACTGGCATATTTTAATTGGCAAAGTGATGCTGTGGCATGGTCTGTGGGGCAAAATAACATGTACTATGAGGAAAGTGACACTGGCTAGTTCTGTGGGGCAAAGTGACACTGTGGCATGCCAAATCATGTAGGTGAAATATGAGTGCAACCCAAGTGCTGTGGGTGCAATATAGGTGCATGGTAAGTTCTGTGGGTACTGTATGGTGCTGTGTTAAGTCCTTTAGGTGCAATGTG
Organism: Pelodytes ibericus; assembly: GCA_036172795.1. Classification (NCBI taxonomy): domain Eukaryota; kingdom Metazoa; phylum Chordata; class Amphibia; order Anura; family Pelodytidae; genus Pelodytes; species Pelodytes ibericus. Next base: position 112,402,093 of record CM069859.1, read on the forward strand.
GGTGCAGAGTAAGGGAATAAAAAATAGGAATGCTATTTTTCAATAATATTTTTATTAAATATAATATTAAATAATTCAAATAAGTATAAATGCAGCTAGTTATAGAGAGATGTCTGTGTTAGTAGATATGTATTGTTTTTGAAATGTACAATTGTCACCTTGTGGGGCTCCGCATAATTAATGGTGGTCTCATGTGTGGCATATTTATTGGGCCCCATGTGTGGCATAATTAAGGGGCTCTTTTGTGTGGCATAATTATGGGGCGCTTGTGTGTGGCATAATTAAGGGGCGCCTGTGTGTGTGGCATAATTCATTGGGCTCCAAGGTGAGGCATAAATAATGGGGCTCTGGAGTGGCATAATTTATGGGGCTTTGGTGTGGCATAATTTATGTGGCTCTTGTGTGTCATAGTTATGGGGCTCCTGTATGTGGCATAGTTATGGGCTCCTGTGTGTGGCATAGTTAAAGGGCTCCTGCGTGTGACATAATTTGTGGGGCTCCTGTATGTGGCATATTTAATGGGCCATCTGACTGGCATTATCCAGGGGGGTGACACCATGAGTTACCGCAACGGGTGACACCAACCTTAGTGACACCTCTGCTCCTAGCATCCCCTCATAAAAAAGTCTCCTGCTTGGCCCATGAAAAATAAATGTGGCCCCCTAATAAAAAATGCATAGGATTACGCTCTATCATATCCTTGTTATAGGAGCTACATCGGTAGCCACAAGATTGGGTGTGTCATCTAGAGATCTAAAGACATCAGGGTCCCTATTTTTGTAGGTCAACATTATTCATTAAGGAATGCCTTATCGTTAAAAGGGTCATTTATTTCATATTTAAATTAAAAGCAAGGAAAAAAACATTTTTTTTCTTTTACCCTCCTTGTCTCTGTGTGGAATTATGCATTTTATACTCTTGTTATAGGGATCATATATATACGGTAGGGCTCCAAGATAGTAAAACATGTTTTATGTATAACCAAGACTTATCAAATAAGTCTTGGTTTTGGTTCTGGGTATTTCTTTGCATTTTTAAGGATTGATGTTTGATATATGGTGTTAGTTAAGAAGGGAATAAACAATGCATAAAATTATGCATCACTATATTTCTGCTAGAGGAACCATGTATGTAGCCAGAAGAAATGGTATATCACATTGGGGGGTAATGACACTTTGGTTTTTACTCTTGCAGGTACTTATTAATTACTAAGGATAGCTTTATTAATAAAAGTTTTTTTTTCTTCTATTCTATTTTTTCTCTCTTTCTCTTTAGTCCATCTACAGGAGGGTAAACCCCTCTGGACCAGATTGCCATTAATAAATGATTGGCAAAACAATTCTGCAGAGTGCAGGGATACTCTTGCAGAATTGTGTGTTCCATCAGGGGATGGAGAACACAATGTTATTTTGTCGTTTTTTTTTTGGATAATATTTTTAATGTATATTTGTGTGGATTCTGTAGCATTGCTGTGTGAGAATAATAGTACATCCTTGGAAGTATTTGGAATAATAGATGCTTAAGATCGGCACCCTGAATGTCCAAGGGCTGAATTCGCCCACTAAAAAGACTTTGTTACTGCAAAGAATACATAAAGACAATATTAATATATGTTGTATCCATGCAACACATTGGTGGATAATTGGAAAAATACAATTGGAGACGTGTAAATTTCCTCTCTCCAGGCGATCTCCTGATCAGAACATAACTTGGTACTAATGGAATTAAAAGAACAGTTTCAAATGATCAGATCGGACTGGAGATTAAACAGAGAAAAGGATATTACCCATATAAGGGAAAAAACAGGATATTACTTTCGGGAAAATGATACTCAGGGCATGGCATCATCAACTCTGTGGTGTGCCTACAAGGCAGTCATTCGAGGATAGCTGATTGAGATGGGGGCAAGGGCAAAAAATTAACAGACCTATATATCACTTTGTACCATAGGGAAAGCACTAAACAAACAGCACCCGAGTTGGCAGGTGTCAGAGGAGATTACACAAATTAAATAAAAGATAAATGAGTTCCTGATGAATAGGGTCAATATGACATTGAAAGCACTAAAAATAAACTGGTACTATGAGGGCGACTGGGCAGACTGGGTCCTAAAGAACCTGCTGAAGGCCAGAAGAGTAGACAGGCTCATTAAAAAACTGATGGTAAAACGCAGGACACTTCTCTCCCCGGAGGATATCGGCTAGGCTTTCAATGCCTTCTCTCAATCCCTCTACAATTTGCCTGGAGAGATTAGAGAGCATCTTAAGGGGTTAAATCTCCCCAAACCATCCCCCGAGGTGTTAGATAGTTTAAACAAACCAATCACATTGGGGGAAGTGACGGAACGAATCAAGGCTTAAAATCAGTGAAGGTCCCAGGACCTGATGGCTTTGGTGGAACTTTCTATAAGATCATCAGCACAGAAGTGCTAAGTATATAGCAAATTATAGGAGCTTCCAAAGCACACGCAGAAAAGAAAATAGCCCAGTCAGTGAAAACGGGGGGGATAAAACATTTTTTATATACATAAACTAGAGAAGGAAAGTAAAACAATGAATATTTTGTTCAGTTTTTACAAATGAAAAGGGACCTCATTTAGGGAAAAAGACTAATGAGTTTTTTGATGCATGTAAGTTTACAGAGGAAGAGGTTTTACTTCAGCTGTCTAAAGTAAAGACAAATAAGTCGATGGGCTCTGATGGGATACATCCAAAGTTATTACTTAGTGGCGTACTAGCAAAACCGGTAACATATTTATTTAACCAATCTTTGTTAACGGGAGTAGTCCCAGAAGATTGGAAATGAATGTTGTGCCCATTCACAAGAAAGGTAGTAGGGAGGAGGCAGGCAACTATAGACCAGTAAGTCTTACTTCAGTAGTGGGGAAAATAATGGAAAACTTGTTAAAGAATAGGATTGTTTAACATCTAAAAGTCACATGGATTTCAAGATCAGAGACAACATGGCTTTACTTCAGATCATGGAGATCATGGCAAACTCATCTTTTTGATTTTTTGATTGGGTGACTAAAATAATAGATCAGGGTGGTGCAGTAAACATTGCTTACCTAGATTTCAGTAAGGCTTTTGACACTGTCGCACACAGAAGGCTTATCGATAAACTGCAATCTTTAAGTTTGGATTTCAATATTGTTGAGTTGATTAGACAATGGCTGAGTGAAAGGCAACAGAGGGTTGTAGTCAATGGAGTATATTCGATGCAAGGACTTGTTACTAGTGGGGCACCTCAGGGATCTGTATTTGGACCCATTCTCTTTAAAAAAAATAATAGTGATATTACAGAAGGTCTTGTTGGCAAAGTATGTCTATTTGCTGATGACACAAAGATTTGCAGCAGGGTTGATGTTCATGGAGGGATAAGCCAAATGGCAAATGATTCAGCTAAACTAGAAAAATGGTCAGAGCTGTGGCAACTGACATTTAATGTGGACAAGTGCAAGATTATACACCTTGAGCATAAAAAACCCAAAAGCAGAATTTATAATATATGGTACAGTCCTTACCTCAACATCTATAGAGCAGTAGGAAATGCTTGGTTGCATATAGAGAGGTATTAGCAGTAGAAAGAGGGAAGTGGTCATGCCATTGTACAGAGCACTGGTGAGAGATCACTTGGAGTATTGTATGCAGTACTGAAGACCAAATCACCAGAAGGATATTGAAACTTTGGAGAGAGTTCAGAGAAGGGCTACTAAACTGGTTCATGGGTTGAAGGATAAAACTTACAAGGAAAGGTTAAAGAATCTTAACATGTATAGCTTGGAAGAAAGACGTAAATGGGGGGATATGATAAATACATAAAGGGAATCAACACAGTAAAGGAAGAGAATATATTTAAAAGAAGAAATACTACCACAACTAGAGGACATAGTCCAAAATTAGAGGGGCAAAGATTTAAAAGTAAGATCAGGAAGTATTACTTTACTGAGAGGGTAGTAGATGTATGGAATAGCCTTCAAGCGGAAGTGGTAGAGGTAAACACAGTCAAGGATTTTAAGCATGCATGGGATAGGCAAAAGGCTATCCTGGCTACAAGATAGGGAACTGGGGACTAATACAAGTATTTAGAATATTGGGCAGACTAGATGGACAGAATGGTTCTTATCTGCAGACACATTCTATGTTTCTATGTTCCTATGAGGTGGCTCCTGTCCTGGTCAGGGTCTTTAGTAATTTTATGACAACAGGAGTTATCCCGGAGGAGATGTTAAGAGGGAGTATTGCCCTGATCGTTAAACCAGTTGCAGGCCCATCTCACTTCTGAACAGTTATGCCAAGTTATGTTCAGCGACACCCGCAGAGAGACTAAAGATAGTAATTTGTGAATTGATTCACCCTAATCAAGTGGGATTCATCCCTGGAAGAGCTGAATGAGCCATATCAGAGACCCCGCCTCGGTCTTCAAAAGTGCTATTCAGCGGTGAGTGCCTCAGCTGACCCTGTCATTAGATGCCGAAAAGGCATTCAACAGGGTCAGCTGGGGATACATGAAGGAGGTATTGTTAGCACTTGATTTGACAGGGAACATCGGGCAGGTGGTGGAAGCTTTATACTCTACACCTACTTGTAGGGGGGTGGGATCTCATGCGGTCTCAGTGGATCTCAGGCGGTCTCAGTGGTTCCCCCTCATTAATGGCACTAGACAGGGCTGCCCTCTCTCCCCTCTACTCTACAAAATTATATTGGAGCCCCTCACTAGGGAGCTTAGGGCATCCCCATACTTGCCGGGTACAGCGGAGTGGGGGCACACCTGATCAAGCTATGCGTGGATGACATATTACTCTCTTTGGAGGACACTCTTTGTGAGATTCATTGTAGCAGTTTATCTAATTATAAGCTTAATAACACCAAGTCTTTTGTCCTCCCAATCAACATAAGTAATAGGAATCAGCAGGATATATAAATATATGGCTTTGCTTTAAACCTAAACGAGGTTCAATATAAAGTAGCAAATCTCTGGTACCGGGTCCCCTCTGTCTTGGCCAAAATTTATCCATCTACCTCACCGGCTTGCTGTAGATGTGGACAGGGGAGAGGGGACATGGTCCATATTTGGTGGGGATGTCCAATGATATGTTGAATATGGAGGGCGGTTTCTCTCAAAACTGTAGGGAGATATGGGGTCGATTAGAAATTAACCTCTGAAAGAACCATACTCCATCTTAATTTACCAAAAACTAACAGGCAGGAGGTTCCCTTCCTGCACCACATCTTGACGACAGTGAACTTATTGCCAGGAGGTGGAAGGTCACAGAAGGAATTACATGGCCAAAGATTAAATAACAACTGATGCATCAATGTGCTATGGAGAGAGGTATCGTAATGCAGAATATTTTAGCCGTGGAAAAGGGGAGGAGATTTAGACTAGATTCCCTAAGAAGATTAAATATAACATAAGTGGTGGGATATGGTGGCTCATAAGGACATTTTCTGAAGGAGACGTAACTTTGAGAAAAGATAAAACTTTACATGGATCCTTGGATGATACGGTACACAAAAATGTTGGGAGGGAAAAAACACACAGCAACCTGCAGAGCCAACTAGTTTGTCTTGTAACGTTATGTAAGTATTATATATATATATATATATATATATATATGCGTGTGTTATGTAGGCTCCTAATAGAGAAAACTCTTGTAATGAAGTTAAACTTTTATTCATTCAGAATATTTATTATTGAATAATTAACTTCTGTGTGTTCTCTTTTGTATATTCATAAAAAAAACACGTGAATTAATATAGTAACATAGTAATTTAGGTTGAAAAAAGACATCAAGTCCATCAAGTTCAACCCTTCTACCTATCATTCCAGCTTTTGATCCAAAAGAAGACAAAAACCCCTAAGGAATCTATTATGAATCTTGCCTCCTAGGGAGAAAAATTGCTTCTTGACTCCAAGGGGCAATCAGATTTCTCCTTGGATCAGTAAGCTCTATTGTTAATGCTTATTCTGTTATTGATAGCCCTGTAGGTTCTGCTTTTCTAAAAAAACATCCAGACCATCTATTGTGGTTGATAGCACTACCTCTCTTGGCAGTGATTTCCGAACTTTATTGTCCTTACCATGAAGAAGTCTATCTTCATAACTAGAGATCCTCCAATCACCTTATAAATGTTGTAGTTCTCCTTTGCACTTTTTCTAGTTCCTTAATATCCTTTGTTAAGGACTGGTGCCCAGCATTGTACTGTATATTCAAGGTGAGGTCTTATCATTGATTTGTAATGAGGCAAGCTGATATCCTCTTCCTGTGAATCTATACCTCGTTTTATAAATGCCAATATCTTATTGGCCCTTGCAGCTGCTGACTGGCATTGGGCACTGTTGCCAAGTTTGTTTTCCACAATTATTCCTAAATCCTTTTCATTAGTATTTTTTTCCAGGGAAATACCATTTAAAGTATATGTTGCTTTGTTATTATTTTTCCCATAATGCATAACTTTACATTTGTCTATATTGAACCTCATTTGCCACTTTGCTGCCCAGTCCCCCACTCTGTCCAAATCTTCCTGCAAAGAAAAAACATCAATATTAGTCTTTGTTACCTTACCTAATTTAGTGCCATCAGCAAACACGGAGATATGGCTCTCAGCACAACATGGGAGATCATTAATAAACAAATTAAAAAGAAGAGGGCCCAAAACAAACCCCTGAGGTACTCCATTCAATACCCTGGTCCAATTTGAGGATTTTCAATTTACAACAACCCTTTGAGTTCTATCTTTTAGCAAATTTTCAATCCAAATACATACATTTGCCCCCAAACCTAGTTCTCTCAATTTATAGAGTAACCTTTTGTGTGGAACTGTATCAAATGCTTTAGTAAAGTCCAAATAGATCACATCAACTGCCACACCTAGATTATATTTTTACTTACTTCTTCATAGAATGTTACGTTTGTTTGACAAGACCTGTCTTTCACAAAACCATGTTGACTTTTACTAATTATATTCTGATTCAAGGTATTTTCTTGAGTGTATACCTTTAGCAATCCTTCAAATGATTTCCCCACTACAGATGTCAAGCTTACTGGCCTATAATTACCCGGCAGATATTTTGATCCCTTTTTAAATATTTGAATGACATCCTCCTTTTGACAATCTGTTGGCACTGTACCTGAACTGAATGAATCCCTAAAGATCATAAATAGTGGCCTGACCAGAATTATGCTTAACTCTCTAAGGACCCTTGGGTGTATACCATCTGGCCCTGGGGCCTTGTCTATCTTAACAGAGTTTAATTGCTTAAGCACTTTTTCCTGTGTCAGCCAATCCCATGTTTGAGGTGACTGTTTTGCAACTTCAGGTAGCAGCATCCATCTGTTCTTCCTTAGTATAAACAGAAGAAAAAATGTATTTAAAATGTCTGCTTTCTTTCTGTCCTCACTTACCAAATTTTCCATTTGGGATAACAATGGCCCAACATTTGCCCTCTTTATCTTTTTTCCATTTATATATTTATAAAACATTTTGGGGTTAGTTTTACTCTCCTTAGCAATTATTTTCTCATTTTTTTATTTAGCCATTTTAATTGCCTTTTGCAGGCTTGGTTGGCATCTTTGTACTCTATAAATAATAATGCTGATCCCTTGCTTTTATAATGTTTGAATGCCATTTTCTTGTTTTGTATTTCCTGTTTCAGGTTACCGGTAAGCCACATTGGTTTTGACTTGTGTCTTTTGCATTTGTCTCCCAAAGGTATATATTGGGATGTGTACTTTTTTAATGTGTGTTTAAAGGAATTCCTCTTGTCTTCTGTGTTTAGTCCAGAAAAAAATCTTTCCCAGTCTAAATGTTCAATCGATGACCTTAGTCCATCAAAGTTGGCCCTTCTAAAATTAATTGTTTTGGTGGCGTAGATACCATTTTACTTTTTTGCATTAATCTCAAATGAAACCATGTTATGGTCACTATTCCCCAAGTGTTCTCTTACTTGGATGTTTTAGATAACCTTCCCATTGTTTGTTATTACCAAATCCAGACAGGCACCCATTCTAGTTGGGGTGTCCACTATAGCCATAAATTTGTTATTAAGCAGGTTCAGAAACTTGCTGCCCTTAGCGGAACTAGTTGTTCCACAATTCCAATCTATATCTGGGTAATTAAAATCTCCCATTATTAAAACTTCATTCATATTTGCAGCCTTTTCAATTTGTAATAAAAGCTGATCTTCTCCATCAATGCTAATAGTTGGTGGCTTGTAGCATACACCTACAAGTAATGTGCGATTCTTTTTAGTGTCTATGCTAATCTCCACCCACAGTGTCTACACATCAGTTTCAGTTACATCATGCACACCTTCTTTAATACTGGGCTTTAATTTAGGATTTACATAGAGACAAATCCCTCCCCTTTTTCTATTTACTCTGTCCTTTCTAAAAAGTGAGTAGCCTTGTAAATTAACTGACCAGTCGTGGGTCTCATCCCACCACGTTTCTGTAATTCCAATTAAATCATACTGTTCAGCACTTACCAGTATCTCCAGCTCACCTATTTTGTTTGTCAAGCTTCTTGCATTTGCTAAAATACATTTAAGATTACTACCCATTTTCTGTTTAGTTGACAAACACTTAATGCCTGCAGGTTTCATTTTATCTACCTCCCTATGGTCAGAGGCGTAACTGGAAACAACAGGGCCCGGTGCAGAAATTGCACCAGGGCCCCCCGACCCCACCATGCAACTCCACCCCAGAAATGCCACTTACATGCCTCCCAACTGTTCTGCTTTGTGCCTGGCCTTTTCTTATATCTATGATAGCCTTATACCTATTCCATGCATGCTTAAACTCCTTCACTGTATTAACATTTACCACTTCCACTGGAAGGCCATTCCATGCATCCACTACCCTCTCAGTAAAGTAATACTTTCATTAGTCCCTGGTCTTATCTTATATCTAGGATAGCCTTATACCTATCCCATGCATGTCGAAACTCCTTCACTGTATTAACCTTTACCATTTCTGCTGGAAGACTATTCCATACATCCACTACCCTCTCACTAACATAATACTTGTATTAGTCCCTGGCTTTGTCTTATATCTAGAATAGCCTTATACCTTTGCCTGTTATTTGCCCATTTGTCAGTCATGTGCCCATTTGCCAGTTATTTGCCCATCTGCCAGTTATGTGCCCATTTGCCAGTTATTTGCCAGTATTATTTTGCCAATTATTTGTCCATTTGCCAATATTTGCCCATTTGTCAGTTATGTGCCCATTTGCCAGGTATGTTCCCATTTGCCTGTTATTTGCCAGTTATTTGCCCATTTTCCCGTTATTTGCCCATGTGCCTGTTATTTGCCCATATTCCAGTTATTTGCCCATGTGCCTTTTATTTGCCCATTTTCCAGTTATTTGCCCATTTGCCTGTTATTTGCCCATTTTCCAGTTATGTGCCCATTTGCCTGTTATTTGCCCATTTGCCTGTTGTATGCCCATTATGTGCCCCTTTGCCAGTGGTATTCCCCCCCCTCGTACTTACCTGTATGATGCTCGTCGCCGCCGTCTCCTCTGCAATGTTTCCTGCTCGCACGCTGCATGCAGGAAGTACAGCCACCGGATGTGATGTTAGCGGTGGCTGTGACGAAAAAAGCCGGGTCCGATGGATGCGGATCACACAGCTGCTGCCGGTTAGTGACTGTCTCCATGTAAGACAGTCACACGGGCAGCGGGGGTCCATGGTGCAGCTACTTTGGGGCTCAAGACTGAATGGGCCCTGGGCAGCTGCCCCGTTTTCCCGCACATTTTTTTTTTTACATTTTTTTTGTGTGCAGGGGTCGCAGGGCGGCCGGGCCCCTGGAGTGATGGGCCCAGTCACAGCTGTGACCTGTGTACCAGTGGTAGGTACGCCACTGCCTATGGTCTATGTTAACCCCTCCAGTTCTTTCCTGCTCCTTTCCCATAGCTGGACCCACCTTCCAATCTACTGTAGCTACCATTGCTTCATTTTTATCTTGACCCTCCCCCCCAGAGCCTAGTTTAAAATCTCATCTAACCCTCTAGCCATCCTCTCCCCTAATATTGCAGCCCCCTCATAATTGAGGTGCAGCCCATCCCGTCCATAGAGTCTGTAGCCGACTGCAAAGTCTGCCCAGTGCTCCAAGAGCTCCAATTCATCCATTAAAAGGTGTGCCTCACAAAGTTTGCCGATATAATTCATTTGCCTTGATAAAAAAAAAAAATATTTTCATGTTGTTTTTAAATATGATATTTAATTATGTTGGCCAATTTTTATGCCAATTACAAATCAGGCTGGTGGTCTCTGAGTAGCCCCAATTAAGGGAGACTCAAATCAACAATGTGATCAGATTGGGTGCAATACTCAGAGTTATGATTTTCTCAGTGAGAGAATTACATTTTCATTGATTGAGCTTTCGTTCATTCGTTCAGCCTCACATTCATTTCGGATAAAATACTTAATGGACGAAAAAGTCGATTTTCATCCAAAAATGCATTTGACAAAAACTACTGTCTAATAGATGTACAGTTGTATGTATGTAGATGGTGGTAAATTATTGCTGCTGCATCAATCATGAATCATGTAGTGTACATGTTTGGTTGATGCCAGAGCCTGCACATCAGACGTCAGCAGTTGGTGGTAGACAGGTTGACTGGGAGGTGGTGGTGATAACACTGTTGGAGATGAAAGGAAAGAATGCATTGTTAATATTGAGTTCAGACAGATGGTGCCAGTTCATTTCACAGCATCATTTTAATTGTAGTTAAAATAGAATCATTTGTTTTTAGGCCACTCCAGTCCACAGGTCTCATCATTAGATGGTGATGGGGTTTGAGGGGCCATAACACCAGATGCTAGAAGTACAGAAGTAAAGTGAGAGAACGTGTCAATACATAGCAACTAGTATACATAATACATCAATGGATATTAAATACTTATGACCAGATCAAAAGTAAAGTAAAAAATATTTTAAAGTGATTATGTTTTTTATAGTTTTTTTCCGTAATCTCATCATCATCAAGGGAACCAGGTGCATCCATGCCAATGAAACCTTCTACTCTATAACGGGTTTAGTCCCTATGACCTGGAGAAGCTCCTCCTCAAAGTAAAGCAGGACAGTCAGCTCTGGAGGGACACAACCCATGTGTTTGGTATCTGCATACATGCACCGGCATAAATACACAAATAGACAAACTCCTCTTCAAATGTTAACACTGATCTACAGATATACTATTTACTAATTCACAGACATTCATATGTACTACTGCTTCATACTACAAAAATCATGGCCCTTAGCAACTTGTAGAATGCATTTCTAAATGTTAATGCCTGCAATGTGCTGCTTGCCCTCCTTCTCTACATATAATATACTCTGAACAGCTACAGTTATATACACACACCCTTACAGCTACTACATGTGTGGCCGCCATTTTACCATGTCCAGCACCGTGCAGCATACCTAGCCTTCATTCCTAGTCTTCACATGGCTAATACATGATTTACATCTAATACTGTGTGTAGTGCAATTTAAAATGAAATCGATAGTGTACTAGTACTCCTCCTTTGGCTTATCTTTTTAGCTGTTGCCACCCAGCCCCTTTCAGTTATAGCCTTGGTATAGCTTCCAGACCAGTGCCTGGAAGGATATTGTATATTTTGGTTACATTTTGGTTTAAAATCTGTAGTCTTTGTCAATTTGGTAATCTCCAAATCCTCCCATAAGATATAATGGGGCATTTGAGGCTACCACTTCAGTCAGCACTAACTGGATGGATTTTAGCTGATTTCAGGGACTGATCATATCAGTCTCCATTCAGCTGTCATGTCCATCGTTCACCTGTTTTTTTTTCTTTTCTGGGTGCTTGCATCTACACTAGGTATGCAATACATCTGATGAATTATACAAAACAATTAGGAGTAATAAATCGTAATTAAATTGCAATAGAATTGTATATTTTTTGCTAATTTGCTTTAATATTCATTTTGTTTTAAAAATACTCCTTCCTGTAATTGGTGTGATGCATACTTCTCTACATTATTGCATTTGAAATTATCTCACCCAGTACTGCACACTTTAATCAAATGCAAATCCTTTTTTTTTTTTTTCTCCTATGACTCTGTACTTTCTATCAATCTTTAAACTATACTAATCATTTGGAACTAACCTGTTTCTTTTATCTGGGTACATATAATTACAATATCTAGTTCAGTCCTCTAATCCTGTTTATTTATATTGTTAACAATTTGTATATGCAGTTCCACTTTAAATCAATTGCACTCACATGTGTTTTGTCTTATAATCACTCTATGTAGCACACCTCTTGTATTTATAAGTGGACCTTGTACACTCACTTGCATCCCTGACGAAGCGCCAGCACGCGTAGGAGTTTTTTTGTCATACCCACCTGGTTTTCACTGCAGCAGATGTCTGTGCCGTTTATTTAATAAAAAGTTTATGCACAGACCTCCAGAAGTTTGTCTCATCATTCGCTGTGATGGCATTTCCCAAACTGGAACTCTGTTTCTTTTTACTTCAGTCTGATGGGTGGAGGACCGAGAGGCAGAATTTGAAGGCTCACGCAGGCACTTGAGTGCACATGCATTTTCTCCTTTTGTCTTGCTACCTGAATAAAGCCCCATATGTTTCCTGTGTTCATGGAACTGTACTATATTTGGTTAGAAAATAGTGATTATCTAAAAAAATATTTAAAAAAAAACATAAATCCATGCACCTAAAAATTGTAAACTGTGAAATTGTTGAAACATATTTTAGTGGAGCGAATGTTACTGACATTGTTTAATCATCAACATTTTTTTCTGCGTGGGAAAAAAATAGCCCATAATAATGATAGTTGATGATTACTATAATGGGATACTTTTCATCCACTTAGAACTAAAGATGTCTTGATTTATTTTGTGGATCAGTTTCAATCTCTCCAAAATCATTGAATTTCTGTGCGTTACATTTTATCATTAAAGGACAGCTAAATGACTGCTAAAGCCTTGCCTGGGGTAAACTATGAGACCAATTAATTAGAAAAAGGTTTTCCCTGTGAGGTGGTATGCTAGATTATTATTAAAAATGTCCTATGTCTATTGTTTTTATTAGATTACTGTAGGTGTTTATAATTATTTTTGAATCATCACACTGTGATGCTGAAAATTGACACTGATGACAGAAGGGTGTTGGACTAATTAAAAATTGGTTTGTATGTATTTTCTTATAATCCTGTCCATATTGGTTAAAAATTAAATTAAGTAATATGAACAGAGAAATTAAAACTTATGATTGAAATGCAGTTAAACAAATGTAAATTTTATGCATTGCTTTCTCACGGTTTCAATTAAGCTGAACTGAAAATACCTCTCCATTAAAACACCACTGGCACAAGCACATTAAGATGATCAAATCACTGAAGGCAAAAAATATATTTGCAATAAGCTCATATTTATTTTAAATGTCATCTTTCATGGTAGGCTTTACAAACTCTCATGCTTTTGTGAAAAATATATAATTATATTTTCTCAAGTTTAAACTATTGTTATGCATATATATATGTGTGTGTTCGTACATACTGTATTTCTCTGAATTGAGTGCAATCTAAAGGCTGGGGGTCATGTGAGTGCAATCTAAAAAAAAAACCTGAAAATAAGCCCTAATGTTTCTTTTGGATAAAAAATTAATGGCAGATTTATTTATTTTCTTTTTTCTTAATTTTTATTACAAAAGTACAAAATACATTGACAAACATGGTTTGGATTGTCCCATTGTTTCCCCAACATAACTCATCACCTGAAATCCTTATTCTATTTACTGTAAATACAAAATCCTATATAGTATCTTTGTGGATTTATCGGTAACATCCAAAACCTACACTTACAGACATGCATAGACATATAAATACATATCAACCTGTGAGAACCCAAACATGAGAATGCTTCGACCGAACCCCCCATATCGACATTTATGATATTGTAATTTAGGTCATTAAGGTCCTATATCTCAAGGATTGAGATTGTTGCTTTTAATACCATCTATTTATGGCTTTTGTCAAATCCTTTTGAACTTTGGATTCATTTTTCCAAAAGGTAATTGGTAGAGCAATTGATTCTTAAAAGGGCCAAAAGCCGGTACAACATCACTCCTCCAGTGTCTTGCTAATATTGCTGCTATCAGGCAGTATATTATGGATGTAATTTGGTATCTATTCATTTCTGGCCATCTTATAGGCAGCAATATTGCTTCTGGGCTGTTAGGTATTTTTACTTTGTGTATTCTATTTATTATGCTTACAATCAATTTTGTTGCTTAATTGTAAGCTTAATCTTTTTACATTTTCACCATATATGGAGCTGTGTTCCACTTTCTCCTCCTTTTTTTCCAATAATAAAAAGGTTGACCAGCCAGTCCTCGAAATAAGTCTCTGCTTTAGGCTTAACTTAGAGCCTAGAAGTTGCAGAAAAAAAGGCATAATGGGGAGGTTCAAAGGGGAGAGCCCCCTGAAGCATCCCCAGAAGGGGTGGGGCCAAAAGGGAAGCCCCTTTGGGGTATTTGGGATATTTATGTAAATTGTAGTATTGTCAATGTAATTGTGTTTTTGTAACAACCAGTGAGAACCCAAAGACCAATCCAAATAAAAAGAAGGGTGATTATGGTTAAATTTGCTTCGATAAGTATACAGGGGCTTCATGTCCCACAGAAAATATGGTCCGTAAATGACTTTCTGTGTAAGGAGAAGATCCAGGTGGCAAAGATGCAGGAGACTCACTTGAGGAAACAGTATAAGCTAAGTTGGTGAGGAGGAAATTACCCCACTGTAATTCGGGCCTCAAGAGAAAAATGGGGAGTGGCAATACTGTTTTCCAAAACAGTTAAACTAGAGATTAAATATCAAGAGGTGGATCAGGAGAATTGGTGTGATGGTGGGAGGATTATCATTAGTGGAAAAAGTAAAAAAGGTGGCTATAAAACCCTACATTTGGTCATATCACTATATGGTGATTATGGAATTAGTTGAAACCAAAAAAACACGCTCTAATAGTACATGGCGACTAGATGACTCCCTCCTCCAGGATAAAGATAGTCGAAGATATCTTGAAACACAATAACTAACTAGTAACTTGTAAAAAACAACTCTCCTTCCCAAACTGTGGGTGTTACCACCTAGGTGTCACTGTGTCGAGAGGAAATGTATGGATGCTGGTATGTAGCATAGTAAAGTACCTCTCCTGTTTATCTTCAGGTAGCTCTATCACTTTAACCTCCTGACTGAAACTTATTTTTCCCACACACAAATTTATTTCTGCAGTTCTGCTTTCATCTCACTGGTACTGACATCCAGGATGCAAGACTACACTTTGCAGGGATCACTATGGGTACTTGCAGATTCTTTTCACTTACTAAGGTACAGTGCAGCAACTTGTTAAATTCTCTGCACACTTTAAACACTTTAAAGAACAACTGGATTCATTTTTTCTGCATCAGAAAAAACAAACAAAAGCTATGACCCTAATAAATTGAAGTGTATTTTTTATTCTGTAATATTTTTTAAGTGTTTTTTTCAAAAATATAAACAACGGACATGTATACCAACATACTACAACCTAAACAATTTATTTGTATAAAATTAACAAAATGAGAGAGAGAGATGTCATAGAGCATTAATGTCACAATGATAAAATATACTTTCTGCCACTAATTCCATTTTATCCACCACTTTGGTCACATCCGACTGAAGGGAGAGGCATTCTGGCAGCTTGCTGCTACGTGTAGCACTCTTAGAATACACGATTTATTTGATTAAACTCATAACTTTTGTTTTTTCTAATGCCGAAAAAAGGACTACAGTTCTCCTTTAACTTCAGTTGACTGCTTGATACCTCACAACTCTTGCCCTCGGGGGCAAACAGTTTTTTTTAATATCTTTTTATTCCCCTTACATATTGTTCTTCTTCCTGTGTCTGATTTGTAACAAAAAAAAGATGCCAGACGAAAGTAAGTACACCTTTTGTTTTTACCATGAAAAACATTTCATGGGGATTTGTAATATATATATATATATATTCATTTAGAGTAACACATTGATTTTTTATCTAATATTTGTGCCCAAGGAAATGGAGACATTAATAATTAGATTGGATTTTTTTCAACTTAGCTATTATTGTCTGATTTTTGAAATTATCACAGTTAACAAATCAGTGAATAGATCCTATGAGAATAGCATCAATGTATCAAAGATACATCCGGGATTTAGCCTGACAATGGGATATGTGGTCGTTTTCTAATTACAAGTTAGAGTATTGTGGCGTTATTTCTGTTGCTGCACAAATAGTAAACAGTATCAGATGCATCAACGGTAGTTTGGATATCCTTTTAACATCATTATTAAACTAAAGGTAGTTTGAGGTTGATTAGAACTGGATTTGCTTTAGAGAAAAATCAACATGCGGACAATTTAACTTTGAATAATGTTTCAGGATATACGAAATTGCTAACAGGGCTTTTTCTGTTCAATATTTATATATATTAAAGTACTGTAAGTGGTACAAGACATTAAATGGCATTCCGTTCAATATTATTGAGGAATTTGAAAGTGTCAATAGGATCAGTTAAATTAAGTTTTTGTGTGCTAATGTAGTTACTAACACATAAGTGAGTGTTTCCTGAATCAATACTGGAAATAAACATTCTTCCTGATGGATTTCTGTGATGCTTATATATCTTTAGAATTAAATAAAACACTTCTAACCTGTAGAGGATTTCTTAATGAGATAATTTTTCAGTCATTTTGCTTAAACCTCTCTTAAGGTATTTTTAAAAATTTTTTTTTCATATTTATAAACATATTTATTACATTTTACCAAATTTACAAAATCACAACATTTCCTTTTACAAAAACACTTTTTGAAAAATATTTAAAGGTATAATAAAATTCCAAACCATTCTATACAAATAGCAGCTATCATCCGCGTACAATTTTCCCACCATCAATATTTACTTCTGTTAAATTCATAGCAATGATATTTGCTTCTGTTGCATTAATATCATGAATTTATGTCTGAGTTGTAGAGATAGCCTCTTCAGGTATTTTTAATGCTATAATAAAGTCTACATAAATTATTTTATATTTAATTACTTGTCTACTTTTCTAAAACTTTTTTGATTTATCAATTTAATACCCTAAAACATTTGTCAACATATTGTTTATTATTTAATTGCCAAATAGTTTGATTTAAGTATCCCAGTGAAGGCAATTTTTTCCTGCATTAAAATAATCAAAAAATAATAAAATACATATTTTTATTTACTTTAAATTATTTTGGGATCCTATATAGAGTTTTTATCTAACATCAGAATGCATTGTTACACATATGCCTAAACCAATTCTTGTGCTATCTCACCAAGTTAAATAGTTTTAAACGTTTTTTTTTAATCAATACTTTGATTTGATTAAAGATAGGCTCATTTCAGTTATTGACTGTGATAATGTTTCATATAATGTTTTTAAGATATGTTTTGTTACAGTGTTTTTAGATACATAATGGAGGATGGAGGTGGCCTTTTTGATCTCCAACCTGGTGTTGTGTTGTTATTGTGGGTGGGGGTGAGTCTACAATTTGGTTACCAGTTTGGTTACTGTCTTGTAATTTCAGAATTTCTTGCGCACTAATTGGTTCAAAGGGTTTTAATAGTGTGAAACTTAAACCTTAATGTGAGAGTGTGAAAGAGAGTAATATATATAATTTTAACAAACACTAATGAGAGACACAGACTGTGTGAATTACAACACAGGCACTTATGTAAATGTTGCAAGGTATAACAATAGCTATATCACCACTTCAAACACACTTGTAAGTGAGTTGGTGAGGAAAACTACGCAAAGGACAAAAACAGCGTGGTTTCCTTTCCAAGCAATGAAAGATAAGGGCTTTAGTTAGAGGCCGCAGGGCTCATCTAGATTATAGTGTAATCCACGAGAAATCAGAAAATAATGTATGATACACTGGGTGAATAACTGTTCTATCCCAACATAAGTGTGTATATTGCTCAGAGAAGTGAGTGGTCTTGCTTTATGTTTATTTACTTCGTTATCTTTCCCTCTATATAATACGTGGAGGAGAACATACCTTTTTAAGGGTAACTTAGTGTGTGGAGTGTTGGGATAGCGCACTGATTCACCCATTGTACCATTTGTATGTCTGACTAGAAGTGGATCACTAGTTTGTTTTGGTGCTCATCTACCATCACATAAGGCGCAGAACATTGTCTTTGTATTTTACAACAAATATGTATGTTGGCTCAACAGCCATTGAAAAATCAGACTGTTTTCTGGGCTCTTGTAGAATATCTTCTTTAAGGAGATATTTATGCTCATTGCATGTAATGTCATGGGGTTGATCATCTTTTGTTGGTCTCCGGAGAAGAACTCTATGTGCCCTGTATGGCTCCAGTTTTCTGGTCTTCTGATCAATTAAGAATTTGATTGAATAACTGCTGGAGAGCAATGAGTAAATTCTCAGGTCCCACCACTTCCAGAAGACCCCTCATGAGCAAGTTATTTCTTCTGCCCATATTATCTATATCCTGCATAAATCTGCCAACCTGGAGATGGACTCTCTGTTGGTGATCAACTTTTTGCCATAAGTGTTTTTATTTCCATTTTGTTATTTTATTTCCTAGCCTCTCGTTTTTTGTAGTGCAGTGCAATTGCCTCTTACCTTTTCTTTAATAGTTTATGTTAACTGTCTAAGCTTGCCATCAAGGTCTCCCTTTGTTACCAAGGACTGAGGGTCGTGTTCTGGGAAGGTTAATGAAGCTGTGCACAGCAAGTTTGTTTTATCGTCTGCATTCTCTTTCCTGCACTTCTTGGCCTGACTCCATTACCATCTTTTGCTGCTCAACAACTGGCAATGCGGTTCTTTTTTATTGCAGCTACAATACTGGCAAGATAGTTGTCTGTGTGATGAGGAAACTGCGTAATGTGTTATTTAAAGTTTTTGTCGCCACGGTTGGTGGTGTATGGGGCTGGTGACCCCTGTGTTTTTGCCCGTATTTGCTGCATTAATGCTCAATTTTTTCATGCTGCACTACTTTCTGGCAAGAGGTTGGTTTCACATAACTTTTCTTATCAACATCTAGTCATGTCCACCACCGACAGAAGCTATTTTTATGGGAATAGAACAGTATATAATATGTATGGCTACATGAAATGAGAAAGGAAAATTACAGCTAAATACAATCACTGCAGAAATGTTAAAGCAGCCATCGTCGCTAAGGGGGCAAACTTTTCAAAACATTCCTGTCACTAAGGGGCTAAAAGGAATTTTGGTGATGTAAGTGCTAAGATTGTTCTCAGGAAGTAATGTAATTGTCTGTGGAAACTTTTTTCCCTTTTCTCAATTGTTCATGCCTAGGTAAACAAGGTTGAATAAATCCCTCAAAAGCAAAGAGGTTATGTCAAACTCAAATATATATTTAAAATGGTATGTGGCTTGGGCATTGGTGTCTAAGATGGCTGCAAGTGCAATAGTGTCACCATAAGGGACACATAGATTCCATCAACAAAAAAACGGAAGGATTTCATTGACCAAACAACAAAGTTTTAATGAGAAATTAAGGACCAGAACATCGCATGGGACATTTTGTCAATTATAATTGTATGTATGTATGTATAATTGTATGTATTATTTTTGTACATCTTAGTGTACTTTATATTCTGCCAGGAGAAGCCTAATAGATAGGCAAAATGTGCTTAGAGTTGAAGAACATTGTGATATCTGTCAACTGTTCTATCTCTGCTGCTCTGTATGGAATTTGAATATACCTCTAGGACTAAACCTGCTGCTATAAACGTCCATGTAAGATATTGATTATTTTAAAATGTATAATCTTTGTTGATTATTACTTGTGCATTTTTCTTTTCTGAGGATATTCGGACATTGCATTTACAAGGAGACTTGGGACCATCTGGTTGAGGCATGCATTGCACTCAAATCGAATTTTACATCTTCCCAACATGAGTGCATAGGGTAACAACTTTGGGCATATTCCTTTTTGATATTACACAATTGTGTTTCTCTATGTTTTTTTTTACATAGTCCCTCATGTATAAATAATTCTACTGAGGCAAGAGATGGCTAAGTGAACATCCATCAGCCAGCATATTAAGGTTGTACCACATCTTGGGAGAGATCCTCCTTGACATAATTCTACAAGTGTTCTTATATTTTTTATTTATTTTTAAGAAGTACACCTATACAAATTTCTTTCTGCATTACAGATTGTTTTACTGTAAATTTTCCCTTTTTGGACACCATATTTTTGGTACAGATTCACACTGTGACAATTTAAAGGAATTAGAATATAAAGAAACAAGTAAGCTAGAAAAATGTTCTTAGGATTTTATATGACTTTTGCATAGTTACACTTAAAATTAAAAGGTTTGACAACAGCATTTACTTCATCTTATTAAAAAAGGATTTCTATTATGTTTACATGAATGTGACCAAATTATTGTTTCAGAATTTTGACAGATTTTATGTTTATATTTTTTAACATGTTATAATAGTTTCCATTATATTCACCATCATCCATTCATCACTAAGAAAAATGAGGGAACCTGTCTTAAAAAATAATTTTGGTTGGCTTAACAACATTAGAACCACAGTATCATATACGATGCTAGCTATCCACTCATGGCAGCTGTACTGTGCCCTATTTGGCTAGCTAAATACATTGATACAGTGAATATATGCTAAGGCTGATTTATCCATACACAAATAGTAGTAATAGTAATAACGTAGTTATACTGTATTGATGGCTGACTATCTATACTATACATCTTTGTCTGAATAAACTAGATATTGATAATGGTTGGGGCATATGAAAAAAAATAGGTCAGTACTAATTTGTCTAAGAAACTACCAAATCTAAAATTGGCCTTGATCAGCTTCACTGTAGTACTTTAATTATAGTTAACATATAAGAATTATCTAAACTACATGAATATGGCATTAAGGACAAAAATAATAATCATCCAATATAGAATAGAAAATGCTCTTTAGATATTTGCTTCTTAACATATTTGCCCTTTTCGGGGTATTAATACTGTTCTCATATGACATATTTCAAAACAATTTCCACTACATAGGAGTTTTTCTGTAATCATTATATTTAATAAATGTTTCAAACACCATGCGTGCAATTTGAAATTGTTTGCAAGGAAGCTACACTTCAGAATTATATAGCAGTTATAATTCACTTTTTATGTGGCCAATGGGGTGAATCCATGACCTTATAAATAAGTTGGCATAACGGCACTAACATAGTGATTTACGCAATGTAACTTTTGTTATGTTCTATTTTCTCCAAGATCCTATCTAACAATGCATGCTCAAAATAAATCTAAGGAAAACAAATCAAGAACACCATGACTTTTTGCAAGTGTAGGGGTCAATGGAACTAGTATGTTTAATCCCTTATCTGATCAAAGTCACCATCATAGCAATTTAGGAATCCAAGCATTATGGGTGCTCGGTCAAATAGCTTGCATCGATCTTTGGAACTCTTTTTCTCCAAACTAAAACTGAAAGGAGAAGAATATTTAGAATGTAATTTATAAATATGTTTGCATTGTATAGTAACCGATGGTTAAGTGTATGCTATAAAATTCAATAAAGGTAATATCTTAAAATCTGAATACTGGAATATGCTTCAGAAACACAAAATAACAATTCCACAGTAAAAATAAAGCATTTTTAGAACAAGTAAATGCTAAATATAGGCAACTTATTTTTATTCATAGACTTCAATTAGTAAACTGTTGACATTTTCATGATCATTCCAAATGGAAATTGTATAGCTACAATCAATTTAATTAAAGAAATAGAATAACTCTGTCCAATCCCTATTTATAAAAATTAACTGTATTCCCCAATTAATGCAAACAACTGTAATACATTTTCAGTTTTACAGATCCAGCTGTACACAAATATAATAAAGGTCTGTACATGTATATAAATATATATAGATAGATAGATAGATAGATAGATAGATAGATAGATAGATAGATACAATAAATGTATGTGATTATCCTATGTAAATAGAGGTAAGGAAAGCACTACAAACTCATAGTTATTTACTTTGTGTTCTAAATAGTATAAGTTTGAGTGCAGGTAGAGTCAGTCCCAGAAGAAACTGTCCATGAAAAAAATAAACAAAACATAGCAATAAATAAATAATCAGAGGCAAAGTTTAACCCCTTAGTGACAGAGTTCTATGCTGCATTTGATATGCCTTGAAGACCAGAATTCCATTTTTTTGTCATACGTTTGCTTAACTGTGATTTCTTTATTCGTGTTTAGTACAACCACACAAATGATATATCATTGGTTTTTTTTATACAAAAGTTTTCATCATATGATATAATTTACTATTTGAAAAATATAAAATATAATGAAAATATGCAAAAAAAACCCTAATTTTTCCTTATTTTTTTAAAATTCAATTTCAAACTTAAAAAAGACATCAGAGAATGTCTGCATGTATCGTGCAGATATCCACCGGCTGCCCCCACTAGCCACCAGGGAGATTGGGTACGTTTGGGTGAGGGAGGGGGAGAGGCATCATTGGGTGAGAGAGGGAGGAAGGAGAGGCAGCATTGGGTGAGTGAGGGAGGGGGGAGGCAGCATTGGGTGAGAGAGGGAGGAGGGAGAGGCAGCATTGGGTGAGTGAGGGAGGGGGGAGGCAGCATTGGGCAAGTCTGGGGGGATGGGGAGACAGCATTGGTAAAGTCTGGGGGTAGGAGCAGCATTTCTAAGTCTGGTGGGCAAATGTCTGTAAGGCGATGCATTGGTTTCGTCTGGGGGCAGATGGGCAAATAAAAGTAATAGGGCAATTATTTGTATTAAATATTAACAAGCAATTTACATGCAAATATATAGAAGTTAAACTTTTTTCATATAGGGTAGTCTTTTAGTTTTTTTTCCTAAAGGAATATCCAAAGTTTGGGGGGTTGTCTTATAATCAGGGTCATCTTATGTTCGAGAAAATACTGTAATATACAAAATATTATATGGTATTTTATAAGATACCATAAATAGATCTGACACTTTTCATTAACTTACTGGTCATCGTATAAGTTGCACTGCTTTATAGCATATTCTAATATTCACTGTGTGGTACGATTACATATTTATACATGTACTCTATGTTGTGCTTTTGGTATACTCACTAATGTATGCAAAAAGATGAATATGGAAGTTTACAGAAATAAATCAGTATGGTATATAACACAATTCAAAATATTAATAAAATGGGTCAGTAACCAAAAGAAAAATAGAGGCCAAGGCTCATGAAACATCACATACTATATATGGAAAAATATTAAGGACATTCAGCTCAAGTGGAAAGTGAAATGTTCCTTACCTGCAGTCAAGCGGTAGCCACCAATCTACCCCATTGCAGTGGTGTATTTTGGTTTTGTGCTGCCCCAGGCAGACTAAGTTCAAATAAACATTGTAGAACCACAACAAACCTCAGCACCCCAGGACATGCCCCAACACCAACACTGTACACCCAGTACATGCTCCATCACCCACACTGCACACCCATGACTAAACCCAGCACCCCAGGACATTACCCATAATCCACATAGCATACTGAGGACTTGCTCCATCACAGACATTGCAGACCGAGTACTTACCCCAGACAGCACCGTCAGCTCTCTGGTTTCTAGTGGCAGACCGCATTGCCCAGGTGCACAGACAATCTCAATCTACCGAAGCTGAGTGCCTCAGAACACATGCGTGGAGCATGAGAGGGTCTGCTTGCCTACAGAGGGCTGTTAAGGGGAGATCAGGAGAATGCCTCTGATGACAAGCTGTTTTTGTTTTAACTGTCCTCCTTCCCAGGAAGGCAAGGCAAGTGCCTTGTCTGCCTTGCGCTAAATACAGGGCTGCTTCATGAAAGGACAGACAGATATGATTGATTCTAATGAACTCTCTAAAGTGTATCGGACAAAATCCAAGTAAAAAAACTCACAAACCCTGATAATGTTCAGAGAACTTCTGTCTGGTGCTTCAACTACAGAATTGTCAGATTGTTTCCTTTTATGTTTCCTGTTATGGAAGACACTAGTTTGAAATTATTACCAAAATAGATGAGCATACGTTCCTCCACTGAAGCCTGCAATACCTTTCTTGAAGATGCACTGCCTGAAGACATGCCTCACAGGTCTTGAATATTATCAGCCAGTCTTTATTTATTCATTGTTTACAACATTCTCCTTTTACAAATGTCACAAAGGAAATGTTATCTGTTATCTATCATAGTAAAATACGTTTTGTAACCATTACCTTCTGCTTCTCCAAAAAAGTATACTGACAATTGTTCCATAGTTCTGATTTCTCTAGACCTTCATATATAATGTTCAGCCTTATCCAACATGAAATAACTAACACATTGCAATATACATTTAGTACCAGCAAATTACAGCCTCTAGCTGCCAGTAGACTAGACCTATTCACGAAATATTACTTACCAGCCTTCCAGACTACATAAAATTAGCAGCTCAACTATGAGGTGTCTAACATTAGTTTCAGACAAATACCTTATATTTAGACATGTACAAGTTGCTTTATGAGGCAAATCTTTTTAATAAAAAAAGTTAAATAGTCCACTTTAGTAAAAATAAGCCCCTTTCTTGAAACAATAATGCAGCAGCAGTCATTTATTATTTAAAGTAATTATAATTCTTGCTGTTCTTCTCTTTACTGAATATTTCACATTTTGCCTGGTGGGGTCTGGATTGATGAAGTGGCAGGATTCCATGTCTTTGTATGAAACTTTTAGAAGAGAAAGCCATGTATTGCCTAAATCAAACATATTTCTCTGCATAATCATCTTGAACCTTCCCGTAACCATATTTAAGCAGATTCAGAGGACAATGAATTCAATCTAAACTTTTGTTTATAATGAAGTGCTGGGAAGTGCTGCATCTCTTAAATCAAGGGAAGATAAAAACCCAAGGCATAAATTGACTTGGTAAAATACAATGCAAATTCTTCTTAAAAACACTATACACTTACTATTGATGATACCCATTATTTAGATGCATGGCTACTATATATTCTCAGCTGTTACATATAAAAATGTATGCATATTTTTTGCAAATGAAATTGCTGTGAAGGTAGTTATTTATTACTTAATGATTCTTTTTTTGGTTAACTATTTAGTCATTTCTTTATTACTGGCTTTTAAAAAACGGAAAGTCAATGCAATCCTCTTTAAAACGTTCATGATATCATATAGCATTATGCAAATGCTTAGATGTCTTTGTTACGGGAAAACACATTTGTTCATTTTGTGGAATTGTACTTAGCTTGAATTCTAATTTTTTTAAAAATAGCTACATAACATAATCTAGATGGTGTCACACCATTAAGCTGGTTTAAATATAATGTAGAGAATTTAAACTTGGCTGCATTCCATTTGGTTATACGGTGCTCCGCATACTGCGTATTACCTTTTACTATGGGAGAAGCAGATGTAGCTGCTATAAATAGCATGAATACAGGTCCATAGGAATGATATGCAGGCAATAATGGATATAAATAATTTGCAATGCTTAAATACATTGTTTTAATTGGTTTTTGCTTTTTGAAGCACAGTCACCGATTTATAGGTGAACAATCACATACAAGTGCAGTCATCTGATTTAATTTGTAAAGTGAATATTTGTTATGAGTGAGTGCACCACAGATGTTTTGTAGAATAATTGGATGAAGCAATGGATTAATAAACTGACACCGGTAGATTCATAACATACAAACATTGTAGCAAATGTATTAATGGATACCACAGTCATTTTGGAGGGATGTATAAGTGTGACCTATGCACAAAAATTCTGCCTACAAAGTAAGACCCTAACTTCTGATGAATATTAGAAGTTTGCTCGACCTGTGGAGGATCCAAACTTCCATATTGCACTGGTGCTGTTTGCACCAGGACTTCCCATTTATTAATAAAATGGTGCAGCAGTGTGCCTAAAGTCTCACCAATAATCTCTGCCATTCCATGAGTGAAACATTTAGTAGAATAGTGGTAGAGTAACCATTAGAACACCATCCAATGTGAATGATTCTCACATTTTTGGTCGCTATATCTGTTGTGTGCTGATGTATATCAATACCATTGCATCTTCTGGATGACTGTTGCCATTTTAGCAGAATCCTGTCTGGTGTATCTATATTCAGGTGAATGGTTGCCTCCTTTTTTTGTTACTTCCTACAATGGGTGACTAACCTCCCTGTAAATCAGTGGTTCTTCCTGCATGCTACCAGCTTGCTACCTACACCTATGTTTGGTAATTTTATCACCTGTGGTGCCACATTGGTTATATCTTTTCTAAGCAGCACATGAAGAGGTAATGCTTACATGGGTTACTTAATTGTTAACAGAGCCCTATATAAGAGACCAGAAGATACAACTATACTCATTTAAAGCTTTTGAACTAGGCACAGATTCTGCATCTTTGCCACACATAATGAACTTTGTTCAGATACAGGGTCTACAAATGGTTATATAGTTGGATTAAATATACATTAGCACATTCAATAGAAATATATAGTTTACAACTTAACTGTAATTAAATGTCTCTGCAAATATGAATAAGTAAAATATAGCATTTTTTTTGTATAAAAGGTTTAGTGTAGTTTTTTTTTTTTTACAAGAGTTTAACTTTTTCAAGCACTTATGCCTTTTCTTAAATAATGTCATCACATTATTTATATATATAGTGGGTTTATAAATTATATTGTCTATGTCAATATCCCCTGAAAAAATAGACATCTTTCTCCTATTTGTTCACCTGACTTTTCATTTAGCTGTATTGATTTTGTTTTGCTTCTCTATTTGTTCTCCAAAGATATGTATTCCTCCAACAATGGTTTAAAGGCAAGATAGATTTCCTTTTTTTCCATGAAAGATGTCAGATCAGTCCCTAGTGATGAAAACCCTCACTGATTAAAGTTTGGAGTTCGAGTTGATCCCATATAATATTATTTCACAAAGCCAATTTCAAACATAATCATGGTTTGGTCACTCTTTCCAAAAGGCTACCATGCAAGAATATTAGATATTGCCTCAGTATTGTTTGGTATTTCAAGGTCCAGTAAAATCTCATTTCACTTATTTTTTCTACATGTTGACACATGTAACTGTCTGATAGTTTGCTAAAACACATATTTTCTATCATTTGGTGTGAGTTTCATTTTACCATCATACAACACATGTATAATTAAATTACTTCACAATTAGCATGGGTCTAAGTTCATATATCTAAATTATACATAGAAATGATAAAATTACCGTATTTGCTTGAATGTAAGACGAACCTGATTATAAGACGACCCCACCCAAACTTTGGATATTCCTTTAGGAAAAAAACTAAAAGCCTGAATATAAGATAAAAAAAAAAAAAACTATATACAAAGTTTAACTTGTATATATTCACATGTAAATTGCTTTTTCATATTTAATAAAAAATGATCATATAAAAAATGCATTTTTGTTTTTTATTTCCTTTTATGTGCCAATACTGCCCCTACCCCCCAAACTTGCCCAATGCTCCCTCCCCCCCTCCAGACTTGCCCAATGCTGGCTCTCTCTCTCCCCCAATGCTGCCTCTCTCTCCTTCCCCCCAACGTTGTCTCTCCCCATCTCTCCCCCCAACGTTGTCTCTTTCCCCCCTCCTCCCCCTCCCTATCGTGCAGAAATCCACCGGCTGCCCCAATCTCCCTGGTGGATAGTGGGGGCAGCCAGAGGATATCTGCCTGGTACACGCAGACATCCTCCGCTGCTGGCCAGCACTTCTGCCGGGACTTCTATGATGAACCCGGAAGGTCACATGACGTGCCAGGTAGCAGCGGAGGGTGTCTGCACGCATTGCGCAGACATCCACCGGCTGTTAGTGAGGGGGATCCAGGTCCCCCACAGATTTGAGGTCAGACTATAAAACGACCTCAAATATATGACGTGGGGTCTTTTTCAGAGCATTTGCTCTGAAAAAACATTGTCTTATATTCGAGCAAATACAGTATTATATATTACAATTATAAACATTATAATATATGGTAACTTCCTTGTTAAGAATGTTTTTTAAGCACTGACTCAAAAATATAAAAGAGAACTGAATATATGAATAAGCTAATGGTCATGTCATTGTATAGGTATCAAATTGATCCTGAGTTAAAGAATAATAGACTGACCACAACAGCATTCACATTTTTTTTTATAGAATAATGTTTTAATGAGATTATTAATGATAAGAATTACCATCAGAATAAAGCACCAAATTCCTTGTAGAAAGCTATACACGACAAAACAAGACAGAATACATTGTACTGATGAAGATAAAAAAATAAATTTCAAGAGCAGTGGAAATGCAAAATCTCTTTAATAAGGATATGCTGTTACCAAGAGTGTGTTTAAATTAAATATGCCATTTTTAGCATAGTAGTAGTGAATTTTGTTGGTAACATGAAATGCATAAGGACAGACATTTTTTCTGCAAACAGTTCCATAGACAGCACTATAAAATATTTTAACAACCACTCGGCAGTGTTTTGATGAGCTCCTAAAAGTAGTTAAACTCTTTCTTGTGCGTTTGGACTTGTCAAGCTCATATGTTCCTCAGACATGTATGTGTCCTATAGGGTTTGGTTAGTGTGATACAAATTTATAGATCTCCTCGGCAAATATCTCAGTGAAGAGGTCAAAGGCTTATACAAAGCAGCCACACATCCATTAGTGTCATGAAAGCAGCACAACACAGTATATATCACAAGGAGGATATGCGTGAGTGCAGTTGCATATGTAATTTGTGGTTAGGCTTTCTCTAACAAGGTGCTAGAATGATGTTTAACTGAAATGTGGGAGGAGTTCAAAGAATGGGCTTTCAAGTTATTTATGCACATTTAAAAACCTTGCAGCTGTGTGCATTTTTCTGCATTTAGGTCTTTATCTGTTAGGAAACAATGGATATCTACCACATGTGATATCAGTAACTAAATTTGACACATAAGGAAATACGTAAATGCATATGATAAATCATAGCTGCCAACAGTTCTGAATTTGCTGGAACAGTCCAATAAAATGTTTAAACTGTGTATGTTTTGCCACAATGGCACAAGCCTCACCAGGGACATACATTGAGAAAACTGTTGGACTAATCTCTTTTAAATATGCAAGAAAAGTGGAAGGAAAAAGTATACCTTCCGAAACATTCCTTATGCTCTTTAAAACTTCAACAAAATATAGAACCTTGACCAGTATTTGTGTGTATATATATGTATGTTCTGTCTGAATATGAGTCTGATTTTAATGATATTGTAATTTACTCTTAAATGTGAAGCTGGTGTAAGATCAGAGGAAATAGATGAGAACAAATGTATTTTTTTTAATTTGTTAATAAAAAAAAAGAATTGTACAATTGTCAACAAAATAATGATAATAAATAAATATGCAATGCATCAGGGGAATTTAATGGCATTTAAATATGCATTACATTAGATCATTAGATTTGCAATAAATAGGGGACCTATGCAGTACATCTATAACACAACACAATACTTAACATATATATGTACACAATATGTATATTTATGTATATTGCCAATATTTTAGCTATAGTTTTTGTGCTTTTTTATGTATATTTTTTCTTCTTCAAGTTGCTTTTGTGTTTTACATTAAATCATTTTGGATGCAGTTATGCAATTAAGACTGTCCACATTTAAAGTGCTGTTTCTTGATTTTGTTTAATTTTATACCCTTATAATAAATAAAACAAATCGAAGATGAAAAGAAGAAAAAACACTATTAAATAAATGAACAAGTTTGTACCTTTAAGTTGTATTAAACGGTTGTGATCTGAAAGACTAAGCATACATTTGTTTATTTATCACATATTTCTATTAACCCCTTCACGACAATGGATGTGCCAGGGTTATTTCCAGGCTTCAAAATAGGGATGATGTTAGCTCTTAAAATCTCTCCTGGAATTTCATTGTTTTTGATAAAACAATTAAACGGTTTAGTTAAAGGTGTTATCAACTTATACCTCAGTTTCTTATAAAAGAAATCATCAAAGCCATCTGGTCCCGGTGATTTCCCTGACTTCAGTCTCTTGATGGCATCCCCAACTTCCCGTTCTGACAGGGGCATTCAGATACTTCCTCTGGAGGTTAGTTATTTTTTTAGTTATACTTTTTCATATAATCCACTATCTTGCTGATCTTGCTCTGTCGGCAGGTCATATAGTGATTGGTAATACTCATTGAATGCGTCCGTATTGTTTATGGTGTCATGCATGCCTTTTGGCCACCCATCATTTTAACTATTCTTTTTCTATGTTTTTATCTGAATTAGTCTTGGTTGGATCGCTTTTGTTTTGTTTAGTGTATTTGTCTAAGGATATGTATAAATCTGGAAGGTCCTGCAAGCAATTTTTTCATCTGATATCCAAGTTTAATTAGATGATCTCTTATAGTGGCTTCATAAGAACACCAGACTATGGCATTTGATGTTTCCTTGCTTTCGTTCTCCTGAATAAACAATTCTGTTGTTTGTCTCATATAATCCAAGATCTCTTTATATTTCAAGATACCATCATTAATTCTCCAGGAATTCCTGGAATTATTTCTGCTGTCATCTTTTAATGCCATAATTAGAGAGTTGTGGTCTGATCATACTATGTCTTCAATGCTTATTTTTTTCCACGTCTTTAACTAGGACAGGTTCTCCCCAGATCATGTTGATCCTCGAATAGGAGATGTGCGGAGAAGAAAGTGTATTCCCTTTCTTGGGGGAGGAGGACCCTTCAAATGTCTAATAAACCTTTTCTTAACATAATTTTTTTTTAATATAACTTAGGATAACATATTCTTTTTTTACAGGGTCTTTTTTAATGATTGTATTTGTGTAAATTATTTTTTAGGTTCAAGTTAGAAAAAGTTTTTTTTTTTATTTTGATCAAAAACAGATAACCTTATATATGTGATAATGAAAATTATATGAAAAAAGTCACAGCCCAGATTTAGCCCTGCAGTAGTAGATGTTATAGTAGATGTTGATAAAAGGCCAGACCATGGAGTAAATAATAGTTACGTTTGGTGAAAAAAATAATTTTAATACACATGTGGCTGGGTATAACCTTATTGGTTCTGAAACAGTATATTAGCACTGTTTACACTAATCATCACAATAACAGTTTGTTGTTTTCTAACTGCTTTAGAGCAAGTGGTTTATCCAACTTTAAGATGCTGGAAACCTGGCTGATCATTGCCAAACATAGTCCAAAAATGTTTTGTGTTGTCTAGTCCTACTTTCATGTGGTCAAGTTCAAGCTCTCCAGTCAAAATTAAAAAAGTAGACCTGTGAGAATTCTTGAGCTTTAGTCATCTGTCCCTGGTGTGCATGGGAAAACACCTGCATGACCATATAATCCATTGTTTTGTAAATAGATTTAGTTTACATGAATAATTAGAAAGCTTTTAGGGCCTAATTAAAGAAAATTGGATCAATATCTTTTATGAGTTTCTTTAAAAGGAAGATGTATATGGAGTAGCGCCAGTTCCATTTTGTTTCAAATAATACTGACATTTCACTAAACACTCTATCCCATAGTTTTTGTTATTACTAAACAATTTCACCATACATGAGTCTGTGTTCCTAGTTCTGTATTGCATCTCCAGCATGTAACTAGCCCCATTGTATTCATTTCCTATTTATAACTGCACTTAGAATAATATAAGTACAGCTGCAAATGTTATTTTAAAAATATGTAAGTAATGACGTACTGGTTAAATTCCTGTGCTAAGGACTTTTACTTTGCAAAATCTTCCACCAAATTATTCTTTAAATAAAATTAGCTATAATGCTGTTTTCAGACCCAAAGTTTAATAATTATGGTCTTTACTATTTCAAGTCCAAAATCTGTTTTAACTCTTCCAGCACAGCTACTCCAGAGTAAAGAAGAATATGCTAAGCCTGCACATAATTAATAGAACTGGATACAGGATGCAGCCCAGAAAAAACTATTGGACTAATTGCTTTTAAATATGCAATGCATCAGGGAAATTTAACTACATTTAAATATGCATTGCATTAGAGAATTATATCTGCAATACATAGGGGACCTATGTAGTACATATGCAGTACATTTATAACACAACACAAAACTTAAGATTAGGCAGCTAGATTTTCAAGTATATATATTTCACAAGATAATGGTTAGCTTTTAAACATAATTTCAATTTAATTTGTGTGATAAATTGTAACTATTATAATACCTCTTAATCTATTTATTGACAATGCTTTATTTGATTCTTTGTAATGTCTATTTTGTTTGGGAATTGGGATAGTCATGGTTGATATTTATCTAGAAGTATCCAGCCAAGAAGTCTTTTTTTCTTATAACTATCATGGCCCATAAGGACCTCATCTTCGTTCCCTTGTATTCTGCATTGGCTTTTATAAAACAAAATAATTAAGATCCACAGTCTAGAATTTGTAAATACATATGATGCTGATGATGTTCATGTGCTTTCTTTTTATTTTTTTGATTTTTGCTTATTTCTTAAAAAGGATAACAAAACATTGAAAACAAAAAAGCAAGACAAAATTAAAATGTCTGAAAACATATTATATATAATTATGAATACTCAAAAAAGACAGACTATTTATGACACCACATCAGCATTTCTTATTCTATAAATATAACTTTTACTATTGGGCTGAAAAAGAAAAAAACTGTAATCATTATCTGTAATTGTTTATCAACCAGGCATTAGAAATGTTTCCCCATATCTCCCATGTCTTTTCTGCTACCTCTAGTTGATTACTCATTACCATGCCATTTTCCTTCATTAACTAATAAGAGACCTGGGTCTTTAAGGTTTACCACACTAGGCGCTTGTATTTTTCATATCCTAGAAATTACCATTTAATATATGTGTTACCAGATTACCATATTTGCTCGAATATAAGACTCCAAACTATGGATATTCCTTTAGGAAAAAATTAAAAGCCTGAATATAAGACTACCATATAGGAAAAAAAGTTAACTTGTGTATATCCACATGTAAATTGCTTTTTCATATTTAATAAAAACGTATGATATAAAAAAATGCATTTCTTGTTTTTATGTACCTTTTCTGTGCCAATGCTGCCCCTATCCTCCAGACTTACCCCATGCTCCCCCCAAAGGTGTCTGTCTCTCTCCCCCACCCTCCCCTCAATGTTGTCTGTCTCTCCACCCCTCCCTCCCCCCAGCGTTGTCTGTCTCTTTCCCCCACCCTCCTTCCAAGTTGTCTGTCTCTCTCCCCCACCCTCCACCCAATGTTGTCTGTCTCTCCACCCCTCCCCTCGATTTGAGGTCAGATTAGACACATCTGAGGTCAGAGCATTTGCTCTGAAAAAGAAACTTGTCTTATATTCGAGCAAATACGGTACTATTTGTATAATTTAATTTGGGCCAACCTAGGTGTAGCTGAAACTATAAATAATGCATCTACCATTTCCCAGAAATCGTCCAGTCTGTTACAAGACCACCATGTATGTAAGTGTATCTTCCATACATCTCCAGCAGGATGCTGAGTTTAACAGGAACACTTTTTCAAGTGGCTGATTCATTTATATTGCAATTCCAGTAAAATCAAGCACTAAATTGATGCCTTTAATTTAATCCTAATGGATAACCATAATTTATTTGGGATTGTTTTATTTTTTTCCTGTTCACATTTAATTCTGGATATTAATCTTTGTTCATCCTCAGTGTCTAGTAATCCTCTACGTAAGACATGTTTAATGATGATTGTCCCCTCTAACAGTTTTCCCAGATCCACACATTTTTGATTCCTATTGTATTATTATATTTCCAGAGTTTTCCTCTTATTCTCAAATAAAAAAATAAAAAAATGTCTTCCCTCAGGAAAGAGAAATCCTTCACTAAAATTGCAAAATTAATTGAATTGCCACTCAACAATTGTGAGAATATTTTTAGACCTCTGTCATACCAAAATTTATTTAGACCATATTCAACTCTAATGGGTCTGTTCACTAAAATTCAACTTTTGAGGCCCACTTTCATTTTGAGACTTGAGTCAAATGTCGCACCCCGGGTTATAATCTGCCCCACTGAAAGTAATGTGACTTAGTCTCAGAAATAGATTCAATAATTTCACTTCCCCTTACTTTCAATGGGGGAAATTCAAACCTGGGTGCAGAATGTGACTTAGAATTGATTTGAATAGACCCATAAGAGACTTATATACTTATAATTTGGAACAAACTTTGAATCCCCTTATCCTTTTTGAATCTCTTTTTTTATCTTTATTTCTAATAATTTTATCAAAATTCATATACAATATAATTTAAAATTATACATAAATACAATTCAACATATATCTACAACAATATCAAACACACACCATGCATGCAGCTCATCCCTTCTCTGCCATCCACCCCAGCCTCATGCTAAATTGGTAAATTGGGATGGCCTCGTAGTGATATACTATTCCTCTGGTATATTCAGACCATCTATCGCTAGCTTCTCTAACTGACTTATTAGCATTCCCCCCCATCTCTGGTTGATAAGTGATTTGTCTCTTCAGGACTGACCATGTGGGTATCTCTTGCGACTTCCACCTTAATAAGGTATTTTAAGATCATATAACATGCATAGCTAAGCATCTCTGTTCCTGTTTTAATTTAGTGAATCCCAAGTATAAGAGAACTAACAACGCTGTTCTGGGTAGTCTTCCAACCTCTATATCCTCCAATATATCTAAGGCCATATCCCAACATTTCTGTACTCTCTTATACTCCCACCAGATGTGAAAGTAGCAGCCCAGATCTGTATGGCCCTTTCCAGAACCTTTGGGAAGTTGTAGGAAAGATCTTAAAGATCCATTCCTGGACCACATACCATATTTTTATAACTTTA
Source organism: Pelodytes ibericus (assembly GCA_036172795.1). NCBI lineage: Eukaryota > Metazoa > Chordata > Amphibia > Anura > Pelodytidae > Pelodytes > Pelodytes ibericus. Next base: position 112,437,066 of record CM069859.1, read on the forward strand.
GAATGAAGTTCCAAAATATTCAGACAATGTATAAAATGTTTAATATTCTGTAGAATCCCTTTCCAAGCTGTATATTTGATATGGGTCCCTAGTTCCCTCTGCCATTTATTAACATTGGTCCCAAAGGTTAGTTCTCCCTTATGATCTAGTAGTCTACTATTCCTTCTTTTGTGTAGATTGATATCCTTCTGAAAAAAATGCCTCTAACTTTAGCCCCATATATGTAATCTCTCTCATAATCCTCCTCGAGATAACCATATTTTTAACTCTAAGGTATGTAAATACATCCCTGGAAGTGAGCTGGGCTAAATTAGGAAAGTCCCTGATTTTATCCATATGGAGCAGATCTCCAAATCTACTTAATCGTTTCTGATTCCATTCCCTCATATTCAAATTTGCCATTATAACTTCCAGAACTCCTATAGAAGAAGATTTGCTATACATCTACTAAAGTTACATTTACTCCAAAAGCAAATCAAATTCCACACTCTGTCATTTGGAATATTACTTCTTTTTTATCTTAAGTTTCAGGAACCATCCAGGCTAGGATCCTCCGCACACCTAGCATGATCCCGCACTATATGTCTAGGGTTTGTGTGCTCAGAACAGACAGCACACAAACCCCAGAAATACAAGAAATAGAGCTGAAAGGCCGATGGCAGCAGCAAATTCAGCATCAGAGTCACTCTGTTGCCAATTCGACCAGCATGAAAAGTATACAAAGTCATTTTCATTTACTTTTCATGCTGGTCAAATTGACAACAGAGTGAGTGACTCTGATGCTGAATTTGCTGATGATATAATAAATGGTGCTGGAAGCTGGGCAAGTGCTAACATTTCCATATAAAATACATCAGAGGCCAGAGCTAATAGCCCCGGCACCCTTTAACTTGACAGGGGCTGCTAAAATGGGTCTAAGCCACCTAAAATAGATGGGGGGCCAGGGCTACTTGCCTATGTGTACATTGCAAATAATAAAAGTAAAGACAAAATAAACTTGTCACTAACACTGGTCGATCAGTTGGGAAATAATCCTATAAGAGACACCGTAGACGATGAAAACAACCTCAAATTAATAATTCATCTTTGATAGCTGATGTTAATGGTGAAATGAGTCAAGTCGTTCACAAAGTCTTTTGTGATGCAAAATGAAAAGCAAAATGCTTGTTAAATTAATTTTTACAATTATGAATATTGTGTTTTGTTGTGAAAGGGGTCGTAGAATCATTCACTGCATTTTATTAGATTATACTCATTTCACAGTTCTATGGTCTTAAATTGAACTCAGTGCTACATGTCTACGTGAGTATAGAATTTCTTATAGTTTAACTTTATTTCATACATCAGAGGGGTAACATTAGCCCAACAATACTGACATTCTCAGAAATAGACTTACGGTAATATGAATCTTTATAGAAAATAACACAATTCCAGTCACTGATGTATGTTAAGATTGCAACTCAAATGCTTGTGTCCATTTCACATTATCTTCTTTCTTCCCCTCTGTTTCTTGTTCACTTTCACAATAAGCGATCTATAAATGATTTCATTTTATAATGCTCATTGGCCATATAAGTGACCCAGCTGCTACGTGACTTTTAAAATACTTTCAGTCTACTAATGTTGGAATAGACAAAGGGAAATACAGTTCCTTGTGTCTCTCCCTTCATGTTGCAAGAATATGAGACTTTCTGTGATGGGAAATGTACAGAGTGCAACTCAGCAGGAGTGATAGGATGATCAGTTTAAAAATAAACATACGGCCTCATGCTGATACTTCCCTTAGTTATTGACTTTGCAGGGGGTGGCGCAATGAATACAACAGAACGTTGACTTTGAATAATTTTCTTTTGCTGCCCTTGAATTTCAGTTCATGTTGTGTCTAACAACTTAACTGAATAATTGTCTTTTCTACATTGAACACATTTACATTTTCATTAGGGATTTCGTGTAGTTTCATCTTGTCTGTAAGACTTTTTACATTTCTTTAAGACATACAAATCCAACTTTGCATTTTGTTTAAGGTACATGATAAAAGATGTCAAAAATGGCAAACAATTGTCAATTATTTGGAATAAAAATACTGTTTTCTTTAGCTGTGCTGTGTCCACTGCAGTATGATTCTTTCCACGTTCTTGTAATTAAGTATTTTCAGCAAAGCTCTGACAATTAGCAGTCAAAGACATTTTAATAAAAGCAATCTAATTCAACCTGTTTTTTATAATGTCTTTTGGTATGTTCCCCTATACCATGTTACCATTATCCACCACTACAAGAGCACCATACAAGGACATGTTCTGCCAATTTTATCCCTGCATCCTAGGTTACTAGTAATAGCAGTCAGTGATATTAAGGAAGAGCTTTTTTTTTTTTTAAAAATCCAATAAAAAAATAAATAAAAGCAATATAGTATTTGTAAAAATAATTTCAAGAAAAAAAACCACAAAGAAATTAAACATTCAACATGGTCCGACTTGCATTATTGTTGGATATCATATACATTACAGTACTAATGTCCCAAGCATTAGCATATATCCGAATAGTATATCTACTGTAAGATGGAGTATGGAATGTTACATAGAGATAATTCAGAAACAACTTGAAAAACACATTGAAATCAATTTGTGTCAGACTAAAAAGTTCATAGCAGTTAGTGATATCCCTCATTGAGTAGAAAACTAATAGCAATAGCTGAGATTAAAGAATAATAATTGTAGCAGGGGAGGTTGTTATGTCAATTATGTCATGTTTATTAATACAATATATCTATAAAACTTAAAATAATCTTTTTAAAATAAAGTATTTACTCAAAATAAACTGACCTGGCATGAAATGGAGCCAGATAGGTGGCCATAATGTTCTCAATGTAGCCACGTTTGTGCTGAAATTGTCAATTTCTGATTCTTTTAGGCCAATTTTATGCCATATTCAGCTTGCGAAAATTGGGATTCCCTCTACTCCAATAAAAATGTAAATCCACCAAAATAGCAAAAACAGATTAAATTTTTTTTCATTTCAAATTTCCAGTCAATAACAGTTGATTTGGAAAAACAAGTGCTCCACCCCCTGCCCCCGGTGCCAGTGGACTGCTGCTGGACCTATCAGTTAAAGGCTCTGGCCTGGTCCCCAAATCATAAACTTGGCTGAGTACCGCCCAAAAAGGCTCCCAACTACTATTAACTAACTTTACAATGGGGCTAGAGCTTGCCAAGCTTGCCTAAGCTTGCCCCTTACTCTGTTAATAACCCTCCATAATTACTATGGTCCAAAGGCTGGCCATATTCCCCCAGACTTCAAAAGAAAAACAACACCTCCTTGGAGTCTGAATGCTGTCAAAATGACTCCAGACCCCATATAAAATAAAACTGTGTAAATAAAAATATATTTGCTTTCATACCACCATTTGCTGGACAAAAGGCTCTGAGACCCAAAAAATGTATGGAGATTAAATTGATCCTTACCAACCCTACACTTCCTCTACCTTTACCAAGTTGGAAGAATAACTTAATACAATTACCTGCAGGAAAAAATATCCTTTGGGTGACAGAGGCGTTGGCAATGAAAATCACTGTGGAGTGAAAAAACTATGAAGAAAGTATACCTTTACAAATGTCCCATGTCGTCCACTACACCCTCGATCCTCAGCTTTGGCCCAGGGAAAGGGGCCATCTAAAAAGAAAAATAATCCATCTATATTAAAAGAATTTTGCTTGCAAAAAAATGGAGCTATCTCTAGTGAACATTTTCTTTTTAACTCCACTTTTTCAGATCATTTTACTGAATTATTTCCCCTACCTGGAAAAGGTAGAATTAGGAGGTGGGTAGGTAGGGATGTATTTAATTTCAATTTATTGGATCTGTGGGCCTTTGGCCAGCCCTGAGGCACAAAAGAGCTTTAATAAAACATATTTTTATTTACATGCTTTTATTTTACATGGCTTGAGGATTTGGGCAGCCTCCAGACCCCAAAGGTTGTTATTTTGTTTTGATCCAGGGCATTTGCCCAGTTCCCAGATCATGTTTATTATAGGGGGGAATAATGGGTAAGGGTCCTTTGCGTACCCCTGGGACTAAGTTGCCCTGGCCCATATTTATATAGTAGGGGAGCCATTTATGGGGCATGTGGGCAGGGCTACTTGCCTCTCATGAGTATTATAGGGACTGGGAGCAATATGAGGGACTGGGAGCAATCAAAGAACTCTATGAGGAGAATGGAGGCTATTATTTCAGTGAGCCAAAACTTTGGCATGAAAATTAGGATGATTTTGGTGGTTATTCGAGATCACTTCGGTGCTCTCTGAGTAGCCCAAATTCAAGTGCTAGTCAGATCAGTGATATGATTAGGTTCAAAACTCACAGCTCAGATTTTCCTTGAGAAGACCCTATAATTATATAAACCTAACATAAATTAATAAGTTAAAAATGATAATACCTAAATAGCCTTGTGATTAATTAAGAATACTTCAAAAAGAAAATGTCAAGGGAAATGTCTATTAAAAGAAAAGAAAGTAGATCCATCTTGCAGTCAGCAGTAGGAAGTTGATACACAAGAAACAACCTGAAAAAGAGAAAAGAGGAATTATAAAATTTGTGAAATACAAAGAATATATTTAAATATGCTCTAGAAAACAGCTAATTCAAACTCTCTACTTCAGCACTTGTAGCATGCATCCAAATTATTCATTTTACCTTGATTATGTTACCTCGTCCTTGTAAGTGTCAATGTTTGCATGTATTTCCTGAAATTAATATGTTTACTTTTCATACTTAAGTGCAGAGAGATACCCTCATTTTTAATATGGGACATAGTTAAGGGACCTTCATTTTTTTCAGGGATTGGAAGAGGCTAATGAAAGCTATGTTGGAAACATAAAGGTCTACTCAACAAAGACAGATTTGCAGGGTAATGAAAATGGAATTTCAAATTTAAGGCCAAAGTAGCTGAAAGCCTCTCCCATTCAGCTGCACTGGAGAATGTTTGGTCTAAGGTTTGAAATTCTCATCTCAGTTCCTGCAATTCTCTGTTTATTGAGTAGACCCTATAGATAAATGAGAGAATGATTCCATCTCATCTATTATTAAAGCCAGGTGGTTTTTTTTGTTTTTTTTTCCCTTTCCTTGTCAGTTCACCATAGCTCCCTGTTTAATGAATAGACCTCCGAAACAATTTTATGCAACTATTACATTATATGGAACAGACTTATTTAAGTGTCATGGAAACAAAATTAGATTGCACTCTCTCTTTAATGGGAAAACTATCCGTCATTACGCAGATATAATAGGATAACATGCTTGCCATTCATGTTATACAGCCTTGCTATGTTTTTTATATTTACTGATTTATGTAATATGATTTCCTGGTTTTCCTCTAATCTCTGGAACCCCTGTGATTTCTAAATTCATTTTCGAAAACAAATTACAGTTTTTTTAATCTTTTTTTTATTGGACTGACTAATCTTTTAATTCTGTATCCTAACAGATTCATGAGTCATTCAGATATTCTTTCTTTCAATAATCCTATCGCTGAAGTCAGAAGTAATTTTCAGGTAATTTTATGCTATGTAACAATGCAATGTAAATTACCAATGCCTCATATTAAAATAAATGGTTGCTCTTTATGCAGTGATAGAAGTTTTCAGACTCCTCATTTTCAGGATAACAACTGGTAATATTAACAACCAACATTAATATTTTATTAATGGATGACGGATGTAAAATATACACATTATAGCTGAGGTAACACATACGATATAATTTAACAAAAGGTTAAAAGGGATTAAGGAGTATGTTTGTTTGTTTTTTCTTTTCTTTTTTTTTTTAAAGAAAAGTAAAATTACAATGAACTGGGTTGATCAGCCAATCTTTTATAATCATATCAATACATTTCATTAATGCACACAATTCAACCTACCATTTACATGTGTTAAAGCCACTTTAACTACTTTTTTATTTTGTATAATACTTACTTTAATTGAAAGCAAACAAATGATTTGTAAACATCCTTTATATTTTTTACATTAAATTTCAATAAAAATTACCAAAAATGTGTTCAACATGAACTTGACATATGTTTCCAAATGGCTGTTTGTAAATCGATGATGGAGAAGGATTTGAGCATACATGTTGACAATAGACTGTGCAGCAGTGCGCAATCTCAGTCAACTGCTACAAAGGCAAACAAACTGTTGTCATGTAATGAAAGGGATGCATGGGATCAAAACAAACAAGAATAAGAAAAAATCTGCCTCTTTATAGATCATTGGGAAGACTTAATTTAGAAGTCTGTATTTGTGGGCAGCAATGAAAAACATAACATTTCCCAAGTTGAATGAGTACAGAGACATGCCTTAACAATGATTGAAGGAATGGAAGATATCAATTAGAAACATTTTTCAAATTGGCATTGTTATCTCTAAAGAAAAACATTACTGTAGAAAATAATCTTATATTGATTTTCTTCTTACATTTTCAAGATGACGCTGGTGGTCTATCCTTAGAATAAAATAGCTATTTTTAACACCAAAAAGATTTCTTTACTTGTAGGGAAGGTAAATTGTAGAACACAGTAGCAATTAAAGTTGTTTTGGCAGATGCAATCAATGCATTCATAAAACTGATGGACCCACTTACAACAATTAAGTGTATACGGTTAAAACAATTAAAAGTATCTTAGATTGTGTTAATCTGGGGAAAATCTGTGGAGTCCAGTAGTTATTTATCTTACTGATAAAAGCCAGGCACAACCAGACACTTCCCACCAACACAAAATTAGGGTTGTGTACCTATACACTGAACCTGCTATCCAACCACACCCCAGTTCCCCAAGAGGGGAGATAAATATAATTACAAGTGTTGGAAGAGTTAAAACAGCACACAGACTTAAAATACGAAAGTGTCTGGAGTGCTAAAGAAATTCAATAAGTGATAATTAAACATAAATTATACAAAATTTACCTCAGCATTCCACTGAGGCTTCTTTCATGACTGTGAGGAAGCCTCAGATTAGGAGGTGAGACACCTAGTGGGTGTGAAACAGAGATCTGGATCGCATCAAGCACTTTACAGGAAGTAGTTTATTCTGAACAGCCGGCTTTCACCTTTCCATCATAGGGTTCCCCTCCATATGCGGGACAGGAATGTCCTTAGAAACTCAAGACTGTATTATTCAGCCCTGTTGCAAGACTTGTGAGTTTTGCTTCCAGTTACTCATCACCATTCTATATTCCATGGAACATTTGATGACAAGCTATTATTTTATTTATTGAGTATGTTTTTTATCATTTATGTTTAGATATCACTTATTAAATTCTTTTAGTGCTCCAGACACTTTTGTATTTTATTTCACTTTAAGAGTGTGGTTTGGGTTGGTAGACTCTCTATGTCAGATAATGGAAAGTCTATTGAAGTTTCACTACAATAAAATATGACTACACATCATGTAGACAGAAAGTACCCTTTCCTCAATGGAAAAAAACAAGACTTGTGATTTTTTTTGTCAAATTCAACTAGTTGCAGAAGTTTGGGTGAATTCACACCATTATATAGACTTCCAGCCAGTAGCTCCCTACATGTTAATAACAGAAATGTGAGTGAGTTCCCAGCCGCTATGGAGACTTTAACCAGTGGTCAGCAGTAGGAAACTCTCTGTATGTTATTACCAGGTATTTCAATACAGCACCCTCAATATTCTGGCTTCCACATTTGGAGGAACAGATGCGACTAGAGGCAAGAGTTAATTTTGAGTACCTAACTTTGGTTTTAGCTTAGCTAAAACTTATGCTCCAACTTGGCTTTGTCCATGGAAATTCTTCAATTGCAGGGAACATTTCTCTATAATATAATAGAAGGTTGCATTTCTTCCCCAAGATAAATCCTTTGTACTGTTTTAGTGTCTCCAACACTTGGTAGCATGGACAGTGTTAGAAGATAAATATTCAAGATAAATACCCTGGACTTTCTGCTGGATTTTTGTGGTGTCAGTTTGTATTGGTTGTCTGCTAAATTGCCCCATTGGAGTAATGGACCCAGCAAAGCAACCTGCAAAAAATCCTGATTTAAGAACAAGAAAGGGCAGGTTCTGCATTTAAGTAACTTCCACAAAGTGTAGAACGGATAGATGCATGGTATCTCTGTCTCTGCCCTATTTAGTGTAGCTGAAAATATTTTAAGTGGGGATTTTGTGCAATAAATCAATATTAGAACACATTTAAAAATAGGCAGCAAAATTACTGTGGGGAAAGTGTCAAATAACTTCAAATTGAGCAACAAAGTAATAGAATCAAATATAATGTTTTTCACATAGTTCAGTAATGTGCACCTAGAATTGTAAGGTAATCTGGAATTAAAAAAATAGGTGAAAATCCTATACATATGGAATATTTGAAAATTCAGGGAAACTGAAGGAATGTATTTTGGTACAATTTCATACATTTGGATTAAATGTGCGCATTTTCTATAGGAATAAAAGAAACTCAACCTTTTTAATTTGTTGACTAAATAATAGTCCACATACATGAATATGGCAGATAAAGAAAATTCTGTCCTGAAATAAATAGTTTATCATTTGTTTGGGTGCATTAAATAATAAAATGGCAGTTTCCCATTGAGAAAACAAAGAGCAAAAAAAAAATGATTTGGTCCAGATATGTCAAATTATGTTGGCGTTAAACACTGTACATTTATTGCATATTTTATATAGCTCTCTATTATGTGACCAGCTATCGTTCCTTTCTGCTGCTCTGATTTAAACATAACATCTATGTTTGAAACTAATTATCTACATGAGAGGAAAGTTACTCCTGTTGCTTATTCTTATTAAGGAGTTAACCACCTGCTCAGGAATATTATATTTTATCTGTATATTTGAGATCTCCTTGCTACATCACATAGAGGTTTTAATCCAAGTATCCCCCAGTTTAATTAGCATTGGGCCTGCTGTGCTAATTACATCCCTCTTGGTTTTCTCCCAGAGAGCTATTTCACCTTTCCAATCTCTCACTTCATCAAACAAATGAGAGATGTTGGACATAATGCATTGTTTAACTCTTCTACTTTGTGTACAATCATTTGCAAGGGGAAAAACAAGCAAATAGAAATTCAAGTTACTCTAACTAAAGCTCTTTAAATAATCATAGACAGAAAAAAGGTGGCTGCTCTCATAAATATTTTTAATAACATATTTATTCTGGTTGAATGTGCAAAACACATCTTGTAGTTATGTATTGAAGAAAATAGTGGGATGTTTACTAGCTATTAAATGTCAACATCTACCCAAGTATTCAAATGCTATAAAATACAACAGGGGTCATGTATAAAAAAATGTTGGGAGAGGTATAAAAATGTGCAGTTGCAATTTATTTAAAACAGCAGTTATTTTTATCAATCCCGACACTTTGCAGCGTTAGGGAACGCTAATCAGATGGTGATTTTTTTTATAGACATTTAATGCGCCAGCACCAGCACCACTAAAAAGTAAGTAACCTGCGAATGCAGTGCAGACTTCCAAAGTTTGTTGTGAGTCTGCTTTATTTATAGGTGCACACACCGATAGCACCATTATTTGCTTATACATAACCCCCAATGTGTCACTGCTCAGTTCTCCGGAAGAGTCTTGGTGCATTAGATGCATTGTTTTTTTGTTTTTTTACAGAAATAGCAATATAACCTGGACCTGGGGTTGCAGCGGGTAAGTTTCTTAGTGTCTCCAGTACCTGACTAGTGTGCAACATTTAAAATAAGTCTGATGAAACACTGAAAGAAGCAGGAATATTGTGTTTGATGATTTGAAAATAAGCCATTTCATTACCTTTTGATGACTCTGCTGGCAAAACAACAGTAATTATGTAAATTGTCATCCATCATTTTATGAACAAATGATAAAATGTCCTTCATACAACGTCTTTAATAAAAAAAAGATGGCTGTCAAGTAATGTCATTTTTGTGGTAATTTTACCAAAGGACATGTTGTTTGACTGTTCCATTACAGACTGGTATCTGAGACCAATGTGAAAAAGACTCATAATACATGAACTCGGACAGAAAGGAGAGGAAAATAAATATAGAAAAATACTCATGGGTGAAGTTTATATTTATACAAAAATAATGGCAGTTAGTAAGCTTGATGGAAAGTGGTTACCGTGTAAAAGTGGTAGATTTATTTTAATTCTATAAATGTGTTCTCCTTCTCATCATAGGAACCAGGAAGAGATGAGATATATCAAATGAAATAATTTTGCTTCAAACTATTGGAGGTAGAAAATGAATGTCAAAAGATCGTAAATGGCATCACAGCCTGTTAGATAATTCCAAAAATAAAGCCAGCACTCTCCTCAGTGTTGGGCAGGGTTTCGACCTAAACAAATTTTACCACCAGACCAGTAAAATATTACCTTAAAGCCAATGTTACGTCTTTGGAGGCAATAGCAAGGCTTGAATATTTACAAAGAAAAGGTGGCAATCCTAATGTTGGGTGTTCAGAACATGCTGATTCCACAATCCCAGTACAACAGCAAATATAATAAAGGTAGTCGACACTCCAATTTCTTTTTTTTTTTTTTTTTTTCTTTTTTTTTATTACAAAAATACAAAAGATACATACGGTGCATTAAAAAAGAGATTCATACAAAAATTCAAATATAAGTCTGTTGGCAGGATATGCTATACAGTAACAGTCTAATAATTGCCTATATAGAACAGGGGTGTCTGAATTTATCTTGTTCTCATTTTTGTTTCCTATTTGCACCTCTTCCCTTCTAATATAACACCTCTACTGTAGTTCCTGGCTTCACTTCTTAAATAAATATACAAATTTTACCCTCATTCCTCTGTCTTTAACCAGACATGTATTGCTCTATCTTTCTATTTTTAATTGAAGAGAAAAGGAGTAAACTTGCATTCTCCCGCCAAATTCTCTTCTTATAGTGTTGACATTCACATACAAAGTGTTGTGTGTTTTGTGGTGTCAGAGGCTCCCTCCCGCACATCTCCTTTAAACTGAGTTCTTCTACATCTTTTTCTTTTTACTTTACTCTCAGAACGTAGGTAGCTTCTCATCTATTCTATTTGCCAATTATCTATTTGTTTTATCCAAGTCTCCCAACTTTGTCTTTTTCTATTTGTCTCTCTAGTGATATTGAGCCCTCTTTCCATCTGAAGTTGATACATGATTTGGTGTTTAAGGAGTAGGAGGTTAAATGTATGGGAACTCTTCCAGTTCCTGGCTATTATAATTTTTGCTGCTACTGTACAATGTATAATAAGGTCGGATTGTTCTTTCTTGACCCTTGGCCAGTCTAAATGGAGTAACATGACCTCTGGCCTTAGTGGCAACTTTATCCTACAGGTTACCTCTACTATTTTTACTACTGTTTCCCACAATTGGGCTACCTCCTTACATTCCCACCAAATGTGAAGGTATGTACCTATTTGCTTGCATCTCCAACAAGTATCGTCATTCTGATGGGAGATTTTCCTCATTCTAGTTGGAACTAAGTACCATTTATTGGCTACTTTATAGTGTGTTTCTACAAGTTGTACGGAATGAATTGCTCTATTCACATCAGCTAATGCGGTACACCAGTGTTTCTCATCTATGGATATTTTTAAATCTTTTTGCCAGCCTTCAATCGCGGGAATAGTTATTTTTACTTCCTCTTGATTTGCTAGCTCCAAGCATTTGGTAAACAGTTTTTTAGAGCAGTCATTTTTTAAGATATTATCCAGGATAGAGTAAAGTGCCCCTTCTTGCATTATTATTTTAGTTTGTGTATAATTTTTTACCCGTAAATATGTAAATATTTCGCGGCTCCGGATGTTATATTTCTCTCTTAGTTCCTCGAAGGTCATCACTCTATTGTTCTTTAATAAATGAGCTATTTTAGTAATATTATTGTCCCTCCAGTACTTAAGAGATAAATTCTCTACTTCTTGTTCTATTATATCAATTTTTTGAAAATCCCAGAGCTTATTATCTAATTTTAATCTTTTTTTTATTTTTTCCCAGCTAGGAACAATTTGGTTGAGTATATAAGATGAAGTTGGCATTATTTCTCTTGAACTCCATACTAAGTTGTCTACCCCTCTTAACCCGGTGTTTTGTTCTTCGATTTTATACCACCATGTAAATTTACTTGGTATTTTACTCATCCATGCTATATGTAATATTATTCCGGCCTCATATATTTTTTCTATATTAGGTATTGCTACTCCACCTTTATCAATATCTCTGGTTAGTAGGCCCGATTTGATTCTTGGCTTTTTACCTCGCCATATAAAATTTGCCATAGCTGCCTGGATCATTGTTAGCCACGCTTTGGGGATTGTCAATGGCAGCATCCGGAATAGGTAACTCCACTTTGGGACTATATATGATTTTACTACATTAACTCTGCCCCACCAAGATACTTCATATGACCGCCACTCTCTAAAATTTCTGTTCATGGATTGTAGTTGGTGGTAAAAATTTATCTCCATTATCTTATCTAACTTTTTACAAATTTTTATTCCCAGATAGGTAAACTCACTCGGATTGTTAAAGGCGTATCTATTTTGTATCTCCTCCTGCTCCTCTTGATTTGTATTGAAATACATTGCTATTGATTTAGCCACATTTCATTTATAATTTGACACCAAACCATATTGAGCTACTTCAGACATCACTTTTTGTATGTTGTCAATTGGATCTGATACATATAGAATGGTGTCGTCTGCATACATTGAGATTTTAACTTCCCCCTGTGCTGTTGGATATCCCTTTATTAGTTGATTTTGTCTTATTTTTGTCGCTAATATCTCCATTGTCATTATATATAGGAGTGGTGAGAGCGGGCACCCCTGCCTCGTGCCGTTTCTTATCTCAAACCACTCAGAACACAAATTAGGTCCGACTATTCTAGCCGATGGGAATGAGTATAGTGCCACTATTGCCTTGTGTATCCAACCACAAAGGCCAAAGGCCGCGATCACCTCGCTCATAAAGTCCCAATTGACCCTGTCGAAGGCTTTCTCCGCGTCCAACGACAGGGTCAAGAGGGACCTACCTTCTCTTGTAGCCTCATCAATCAGGTCTAGCAACACTCTAATATTATTACTCACTGCCCGGCCAGGCACGAACCCGATCTGGTCCGACTGTATCATGTCCGGCAGGACAGTTTTCACTCTTTCGGAGATAACGGAGGCATACAATTTAACATCTACATTGATTAATGATATTGGCCTGTAATTTTTTATGTCTGTTGGTTCTTTCCCAGGTTTCAATATCGGTAAGATGTTAGCCTTTAACATTTCTCGAGGGAATTGACCCGTTTCTGCTATTTTATTGAAGGTTTCAGTTAGGTGGTCTATAATTTGGGGCCTCATAACTTTAAAGAATTCATTGCTAAAGCCATCTGGGCCAGGTGTCTTATATTTGGCTAATTTGTCAATGGCTCTGTTTATTTCCTCTCTAGTGAATTCCCCGTTTATCGGAGCTAGGGTCTCTGGTGATAAGGCTGGTATATTTATTTCAGATAAATAGTCCTGTAAATCCATTTTTTCATTGTCTTCAGGGAGATTGTATAGTCTTTGATAGTAGTTTCCAAATATTCTACCGATTTCCTCTGGTGTTCTATTTATATTTCCCTCCTCTATTATTTTTTCTATACGGTTATCGCCCCTTTGTTTTTTTAGTTTGTTCGTTAACATTTTGTCTGCTCTGTTTTGTTGATGGTAGAATTTCATTTTGAGAGTAATCATGTTTTTATTTATTCTATCTATTGTTTTTTCTTTAATTAGTTTTTTTATATCCCCTATTTTATTTTGCCTTTCTATTGTTGGATTTTCCTTATTTTCTCTAAGTGTGCTATAAAGTTGTATATACAGCTCTGATAGCTGTGGGCCTGATTTTTGTAACATTCTCTTCTTTATTTTTATGCAATGGCCTCTTATCACTGCTTTATAAGCACACCAGATCATGGCTTTACTGACTTCGATAATATTGTTCTCTTTAAAATAGCATTCTGTCATTTTTTTTAAGTATTCACAGTTTTCTTTATCTTTTAAGATTGCATCGTTTAATTTCCATGTTGTCATAGGGTGTCTTACTTTAGCATCTGACAATTCCATACAAATTATGTCATGATCAGACCATATGAAAGGTTTAATCTCTATTTTTTTTACTCTTTTTATCAGTGCTAAATCACCTATTACCATATCGATTCGGGATTTAGACTTGTGGGGACATGAATAAAAAGTATACTCTCTCTCTGTCGGATTTTTTACTCTCCAGACATCAAACAAATCATTCCTCTTTAGGCATGTATTGAGGGATTTGGAACATTTGGCACTCCTCTTGTCTTTTTCCTCATTTTATCTATTGTAATGTCGGCTACACAATTAAAGTCTCCCGCTATCAACTGTGTTCCCATTCTGACTTTCTCTACCCTCTCCATAATATGGTTCAGGAGGCCCACTGGATTGACACTGGGCAGATATACATTTATCAAAGTGAAGAGTTCTTCATTAATCGTACACACTAAGATTATAAATCTTCCTTCTGGATCCAATTCTTGATGTTTAATCTCTATACGAATTGATTTGTGGAAGTATATTGCCACTCCACATTTCTTTTCTGTAATCCTTGAAGCTCTTATTATCTGGGAATATTGTCTACTTGTCCATCTGACTTCATCCATTTGTCGCCAGTGGGTCTCCTGCACCATTACCACCTGAATCCTCTCTTTCTCCAAATATCTATCGAGTGCCATTCTTTTTTGTGGGATATTTAAACCTTGGATATTTATAGATGCGAATCTAACCATCGTCTATCCCTCTATTTCTTTGTGTCGGGGGGAGTCTCTGAGCCACCACAACTGACATACACAAGTGAAAACATTTACAAGACATAAAAACATCTAGAGTACCTTTCTTTGTACCCTCTTCATTCATACTTGGTCTCTTATTCGACCTTTCTAAGTTCTATTCAGAACTTATGTTGGAGTGTCCTGAGAGTGGATACTGGGGGGTTCTCTCTCATTTGATTTCCTGAATTGTGACCTAGATAGATCCCAATCGCTTGGGGCCGCACATGTGGTGATACTCCTGACTGTATGGGCGTGTGGGGATGACAACAATGGGGGGGAGGAAGTTGTAAGAGATAGGGATTGAGAGGGGTACTTTCCTGCTCTTTCATTCTCTTAATTGATATACTCTCTCAAAAAAAAAAAAAAAAAAAACATCCGTTTATTCCATTTTCCTTCTCTTTTTCTCTTTTATCATTATATTCCCCTCTCTTCTCTCTGAGTAATTCCGTCTTTTCCCTATCTTTTCCCTTTGGATTCATATCCTCCCTGTCTTATCCTCCTCTCTGGGAATCCCACTCTCTACCGTCCCCCTCTCTTTACCCTCCCTATTTTTACATGTGAAATGTGGGAATTCAGACATTAAAGGCGTAAAAAACAAGAGACCCCTCCCTTTCCTTTCTGTCCCTTCCTTCTCTTTCCTTTCTTCCCCCATTTATCTCTTTTTTTTTTTTTTTTCTCTTCTTTCCTTCACCATCTCTGCTTTGTAAGTTTTACGCTGTCATGGAAGATTGCTCTATATCTATGTGTTTTTTATTGTTTAATAAACAAGCAGCTGAACCATAATCTGTTTCTTGTTTATATTTCTCTATATCTGCCCCTCTCACCCAGCTTTAACTACTATAACAAAAAAAAAAAAAAAATAACTTTCCATACCTTTAATAGTGATAATTTTCTATCTTTTGTGTCTCATACTTAATTATACTTATTTTATTAGCTTGTATATGTGTGTAAGAAGTGTTTGTAATAATTTATCTTCCCCCTTCTTTCCTTCTTTTTTCCCCTCTTTTCTCCCTTCCTCTCCTTCTCCCCTTCTTGTTATTGTCTAGGTATCTTTATTTTGTGTATTTTATTCTATTAGGAAAATTATTCTATATCTATGTGCTTTTAGTGTTTAATATATCAATCTACTAAACCGTGAACGGCTTTCGTGTTTATGTTCCCCTATACCTACCCCCCACCCCCCCACATGTACTCTACTGAGAAGTGTCCTACTTCGTTAGTGGTAATAACTATTCTATCTTTAGTGTATCACTCTGAGTTAACCTTAATTTTATTGGCAGTGTGAGAGTGTTAGAAATTATATATATTTTTTCTTTTTTCTCTTTTCCTTCCCTTCCCCTTTCCTTCTCTTTTCCCTTGGGAATGGGGGCAACCAAGAAGAGAGGGGACAGCATATCAATCAATCACCATGATAGTTCCTTTACCAATTTTCTCTGGATTCCTCATTTCCCTCTTCCCACCCCGTCCCATAGCCTCTATTTACACCAACTTGTTCTCTCTCAACCACTGATTGGCTTTTTCCACGGAATCTAGCACGTTCAATTTGTTCTCTTTATAAATCCTTAATGCTGTAGGGAAGCCCCAGGAGTATTTTATATTCTGAGCTCTTAAGATGTTGGTAATTGATGCATAATTTTTCCTCTGTGCTCTGGTATGGAAAGATAGATCTTGCAGGGCTACTATATTTCTAAAGTCTTCCTCTTTCGCAGGTTTTATCCTGCTGGCTTTATATATTGCTTCTTTAAATTGGAAAGACTGGAAATTGACGATAACATCCCTACTGTTCTTCTCTGGGATATTTTTCGGTTTGAACACTCTGTGGAATCTTTCCATTCCACAGCAGTACGTGTCTGTTTCTATCTCCCAGGCTTGCCAAAGTTTTTTCAGGAATTCAGGGATTTCTTCTTGAGATATTTTTTCGGGGATATTCCTAAATCTTATATTATTTCTCCTTGAGCGGTTCTCAAGCTCGCTCATTTTTACTTCTATGTCCTCTATTTTTTTTTCCAGATTTTTATTTTGTGTCCTTAATAAGTTTCCGTCATATTCCAGTGTCTCAGTCTTTTGTTCTACTTTATGAATTTTTTCTACCATTTCTTCTATCTGTGTCTTTATTTCTATGAAGTTATTGTTAATTTGAGAAGTAATAGCCTTAAGTTGATCGTCCAGACATTTTTTAAGAAATTCCCCCGTAATTAGTGGGGTTTCTCCCCCTGCTGAGCTCCCTAGGGAGTCCTCCATTCGTGATTCATTAGGGGACTGATCTAACCCCTTTTTCCCTTTATTCATTCTGCCGGTAGGTGAGAAAAAGTCTGCAGATGTTTATTCAATTTTCTGCTCCTTTTTCTTATCTTTCCTTAGACTAGTTTTTTCGTTAATTCTGCTTGTGGCCATACTTTTTTTTTTTTTTTTTTTATATATATCTTTTTTTTTTTTTTCTTTCCCTTTCCCTTTATTAGAGTCTGTTCAATATCTCTCAAAATATGCTTTGTCTCATGGGTTAGTCTTATTGTCTTGTGCTGTGTTTTTTTGTCCTTTGCCTTCACTGACTCTTCATCTCACCCCCTTTTTGCTTGACTCTCCATTACTTTTCAGCTCAAACCCCCAGCACCCTGTACCTCTATTCACGTGTTGCTCTTTCCTCCTCCACCGACCGCTGCTTTCAGCCTTCCGCTCTTCAGCCGTCAGCGTCCTGCAGCTTTGTCTTGGTATTTTTAAGGATGAGCCTCTTAGGTGTTGCGCTGGGGGGAGCGGGGGGGACGGATGGGACAACAAAGCCGATTCTCTGCAGGCAGTGTGCACCGTGCTGACTGTGTCTTTCCGTGAGGTCTTTTCAGGCTCTGTTAAAGCCAGGTCTCTATCGGTCGCTTCCTCGTCTCGCCAAGTTGCCTCCAGCTCCAACTCTCGGACACTCCTCCTCCGACGTCAGCGTGCTTCACGTCATGACGACCCGACCCTGACACTCCAATTTCATTGTAACTTGTTTTATTTCACCAAAGCAAAACTTCAAATTTTAGCTCAACTAAACAAAAGATAGACTGAGATTCCATACTAGGCATTTTGCCCTCTGGTTCTATCCTTTACAGAGTACTGGCAAGATTTAACTTTAGAATTTAGAGTACAGTATTTTACCTTTGTATGAGAAAGAGTGCTAGAACCTTCATTATCCTAAATAATAAATATCTTCCAACATTTTAGATTTCCAAGGAGGAATGCTTTTATTTTTGTGGGAGTGGCTGGAGATGTGGCTATGGGTGTGGCATGACCTTGAAATTTTAAGTAGCAATTGATTGCTATTCATGTAATTTGGTGAGTCATCTTGACTAAAAGTAAAGAATATTACTTACAAAATATAATATATAAACACATTTACTACAGTTTTAGCACACTCATTGTGAGTTTTATTGCTCTGGAGATCTGTGATACACTCATACACACCAGATGTTTTCCTAGAAAATTAGAACTTTCCATCCTAATAGGGACACTTGGCAGGTATGATTTAATGATTAAAAAATGGTACTTAAGTTTTATTTACTTGTATTTTTTATTTGTTCACATAAACTGCCTTATTTATAGTACCTATGTAACTACCAATTAACTATACAAAATAATCTGTTTATTTTTTAGAACATTTTGCTGATAAACACTAAGATATTTTGTAATATAATTCCAGCCTCTGTATTTTCATCATCTTAGCTTACATTTTTGCATTTGAAAACCCATATTATGTATGCAGGACTCAAAAAGCTTTAACATTAGACATTTGGCAATACTATAAATTTTTTACAACAAGTAAGCATGCAGACTGTAAGACTGAAATTGCAGGGAAGTTAATCCAGGAATTACTTCATTGTGAACTGTTGCAGTTGACCCCTTTTATTATTTCCTGAGTATATGGTATGCCAAGAACTATAATAATAGATGAAAACTTACCTCTCAAGTCAAGTTCATTTTGTGCTATATTTGCTAATAGTCTTATACTCTAATTTTTGATAAAACTGCAGAACTTTTCATATGTCATTATATTCCATATATATATATATATATATATATATATATATATATATATATATATATATATATATATATATATATATATATATATATATATATATTCTTAGCGGAGGCACCCTGTTACCTTTGATATGACATAACAACATTCCCATAATCACAACACTGGTGGTCTTGATGGCATATTTTTAATACCAAAATATTTATCTGTATCTTTAAATTTATTTAGTATTAATATTTAGTCAAATAGCCATAAGGGAGACTAGGCCCTTGGCAAAGCATCACTTTTCAGGGACATTGCAGGAGGGAAAAGAATGGTGCATTCTCCTAGTCCCAGAAGAGGGACTTTTGTGGGACAGGAGGTACTTTATGGATGGTTAGTGGGACTGCACACAGTGTTTACTGACCTCACCATGCCATTGTGGTCTGAACTGCTATCACTAATCTTGTGGAACCAGCCAATTGGAGAGGAGCATGGGCATATGAGCGCCATCCCCCTCTGCACACTACAGCAGTGAATTGGGAAGGTGTGCAGCTACCATGAACTACCAAGGATTAAGTCAGTAGCCAGGGATGAACCTAATGGACCACCATTAGGTAACAACGTTTTTATTTTTGAACTTATGCTGTTGTGGACTATCATCAGGGATGGGTGTGCAAGAGGAGTAAAGGAGGCAATTACCACTTATCGGACTCAATGGGCTGGAGTTGCACCTTTTTTCACTTTTAACCCCTTGCCGACATTGGACAGACTTGGCCCGTTTGTCTGTAAAAGTGTTGCCGACATTGGACGGACCTAGTCCGTCTTGTGGTAATACAATCTAAGATTGAAAACACTGCTAAAATAGTGATGCTTTAATGCTTTGTGGTCGAGGCATAAAGCAACACTGGAATCCAGTGCCAGGGCACCAACGATCACTCCACGGTGCAATTTGCGGGCGCCATATTGGAAAGAAGCATGTTCCTCCAATACGGCTGTGCCCTCTTGTGGGGAGAGCGTCGGAAGTGAAAAAAATGTAACTGCCTTTACTCTGATGCTGTTGCTTACTGCCCCTAGATGTAGTCAGCAACATTGCAATGTAAAAAAAAGAAAAAAGACTTAATTAGCTACAAATCTAGGGTCAGGGTTAGAATAATGGTTAGGGTTACAATTAAATTATATTTAGCATAAGGGTAAGGGTTAAAATTAGAAAAAATTAAGGGTTAGCATAAGGGTTAAAGTTAGGGTTTGGGATGGGTCAAAAGGTCACTGTAGGTGAAAAAAAAACTATTTTTGGTATTTGCCCTATAACTCTCAAAAAACTGCCGAAAAACATGGAAACAAACATATTTCTGAACTCGGAACAACATTTAGAAATTTATTTAGATGGGGTATTTTTTAATGATTGTATTTGTGTAAATTATTTTTTACGTCAAAATTAGAAAAAGTGTATTTTCAATTTTTTTTCCATCATATTTTATGAATTTTTTTTTTGGTAGTAAATGATAAGATATGATGGATGTAATGGTATCTAACGAAATCCCTATTTATGGCGATGAAAACCAAATATAATTTGTGTGGGTACAGTATGTGATAAAAAAGAAAATTACAGCTAAACACAAACACCTCAGAAATGTCAAAACAGCCCATGTCACCATGGGAAAGACAAGGTCAAAAGGTCATGTCACTAAGGGGATAAATGTCCCATTGTGCCACGCTTTCTATGTAATTGTCTTGTCTGTCTATCAATCTCTGTACAGTATCTATCAGTATAACTGTCTTGCAAGTCTATCAGTATCTATGATGATAATGTGTTGGCTGATGAAGTTTCATTGTGGATCACTAAATTGTTTTTGCCATTGAGTCTTGCCTGGGTCAGCCTCATCAGAGCTGTAGGTAACTGTAGAAAAGTGACCAGAAGTGACTAGCTGGGCACAATGGGCAGTGTAGCAGTGAAATACTCTTCCCATTATGCCCAGCCAGCCAAATCTCTCCAAGGATGTTTTCTGAGAAGCATCCTTGCATTACAAAATATGCATTTGGGTTTAATAAGTGCTTGTTTCATATTTACCTCTGACATTTTTCATGTGTTTACACCAGCTATGTTATAAAGGTTAAAGAATGCAAGTTTCATAGTATATCAGAAACAGTTATGTCCATCAATTTTATGCTGGCCACATAAAATTATTATAATTTATTGGGATTTTACATTGTTCGATAAGGGCTTTTAACCCCTTGACGACAGATGACGTGCCAGGCACGTCACGGCAAATCGAGGACTTGCCGACAGGTGACGTGCCTGGCACGTCATGCACTAAATAGAGTAAAGAAAGCGATCAAAGGTCGCTTTCTTTACTCTATTAGTGTTGCTACAATGCCTCTATGTAGAGGCATTGGGCAACACTAAAAAAAGGTGCAGGGGCACGCTACGATCACACCCCGGAATAATCGTAGCTGCCATTTTTAAAATGGCGGCGCCACCTGCACACATGTGCTTAGGAAGCGAACGATTCTAAGCATCTCCCGTGTTGCTAAAGTGCCTCGCTAGCGAGGCACTTAGCAACACCTTCAGGCTCCCCCAGATCCGATGGTGGTCGCTCTCCTGAGCGAACCAATCGGTCTCAGCAGAAGGGAACGCTGCCTGCATAGGCAGCGCTTCCCTTCTACTGGCAAGAGCATCGGAAGTGAATTTATTTCACTTCCGTTGCTCTAGGGGGCGCCAATCGATGCCTGCACATCAGATCAGTGTGATCTGTGTGCAGGCATGTATGATAAGTGCTCTGATGAACACTTATCATACAGTCAAAGGCAATATTTGTAAATATTGCCTTTGACAAGTATTGATCTGCCTCCTTATCCTCACTAGTTTTAGTAAGGGAGAGAGACAGATCAGATAATGTAAAAAAAATATTTTTTTAATAAAATTATAGAAACCAAGGGCTTTTATACAAGCCATTTCAAGTGTTTAACCCCTTCCCTGCCATTCATCGCTATGGACGCAGTGATCATACACAGCAGCACATTTTTTGCTGTCTGTGCATTTTTTAGGGGTTACATTTTTTTTACTGTAATTCATTACAGTATAAAAAAGTCTCTTTTAAGAGCTATTAACCTCTTGCTTGCTGTAGATCACTCCCTAAGCAGCAATCTGACGCAAATGCAGCAATCTTGCTGCAGACGCATTTTTACTTTTTTAAAATTTTTTATTATACCCGTCACGGGTTAACTATACCTGCTAGGGGATTACGTTTAACATAAACATTCTTTTTTTAGCTGTCTGAGCGCATGTATATAGCGATCATATATATAATCAGATGAGCATCACCATTCGCCTGGTTAGATCAATATTTGTCAATATTTGATCTGACCCGTGTAGATCTGCCTCCCTCTCCTCACTTGAGTTTTAGTGAGGGAGACAGACAGAGCTGTATAATGTTTTTAATAATATATTTAATAAAATTGAGACCCAAAGGCTTTTATAAAATCTGTTTCCAGTGTTTAACCTTTTCCCTGCAATTGATCACTGTGCACGCAGTGATCTTACACAGCAGCAAATTTTTTGCTGTCTGTGCATTTGTTTAGGGGTTAATTTTTTTACTGTGATTTATTACAGTATATCAAAGGCTCTTTTATGCGCTATTAACCCCTTCCTTGCCGTGTATCACTGCCTAAGCAGCGCATATGGTC
The DNA here is from genome assembly GCA_036172795.1 of Pelodytes ibericus. NCBI lineage: Eukaryota > Metazoa > Chordata > Amphibia > Anura > Pelodytidae > Pelodytes > Pelodytes ibericus. Next base: position 112,459,581 of record CM069859.1, read on the forward strand.
ACTGCCTAAGCAGTGCATATGGTCACTGCTAAGCAGCGCATATGGAGCGATCTGGTCGTAGAAGGATTTTTTTTGCTATCAGCATTTTTTTTGTCACACTCACTAGGGGTTAATTATACCCACTAGGGGATTACGTGTATTCCTTTTGAAGCTGTCTGAACGCGTGTATAGCGATCAGTAACAGCCGATCAGTGGCAAAGGTGGTTTGGTGATTGCTCAGATGAGCATCACCAATCGTCTGGTTAGATCAATATTGGTAAATATTGTTCTGACCCATATGGATCTGCCTCCCTCTCCTCACTTGAGTTTTAGTGAGGGAAAGAGGCAGATCTGTATAATATAAGGTTTTACTTGTAATAAATTAAATAAAATGTTAAAAATGGTGAGACCCAAAGGCTTTTATAAAAGTCATACACTTTGTGTAGTGTACCCTGTGTATTAACCCCTTCCCTGCCACTGATCACTGCACAGCAGAACATTTTTTCTTGTCTGTGCATTTTTAGGGGTTAATTTTTTTGTACAGTACTACAAAGGCTCTTATAACAGCTATTAACCCCTTCCTTGCTCTACATGTCAAAATTCCAAGTTGGAAAATCAAAAAGCGCACCTCTCAAATGTAGCCTTTCAACCCCCCCAAAAAGCTGACAAACCTATGCATGGGTGGTATCCCTGTGCTCGTGAGATGTTGCTGAACACATATTGGGGTATTGTTTGTCAGTGACATATACCGAAATATGTGAATTTATGTCTGAAATACAATGTTTGTGAAAAAAAACCACACAAAAATTACTACCACAAAATTTGACAAAGGCTGGTGGTAGAATTAGTGCATGGAAAGTGTTAAAATACCACCATATGAAATAGCCTAGGGTGTCTACTATAAAAAATATATGGGTTGATGGGGTAAAATACACTGGCTGGCTCCAAATATGTCCCAAATGGGACATGGGTGCAGGCTGTCTGCATGTAAAAATTTCCAGTTGGAAAACCAAAAACTGCACCTCCCAAATTTGGCCTTTTAGCCCCCTAACAACCAAATGAGCCTATGCATGGGTGGTATCCCTACAATATATAATATGTGTGGGTACAGCAAATGACAAAGAAGAAAATTACAGCTAAACACAAACCGCACAGAAATGTTAAAATAGCCATTGGCCACAATGGACAAAAATGTTTCAAAGGCTCTGTCCTTAAGGGGTTAATTACCTCATCAACAAAAAAACTCAAATCATTTCTCTCTCTTGAAGAGACACTTCTTAGTTTGAAGCACTTTATAATATTATATCAAGGGTATTATGATTTTATATTCATCAATACAATAAAAATTAGATGTTGCACATTATCCTGCTTTAAATAACAAAATATTGTTATTAAAAGCATCAAAAATGTAAAAAGTTTTTGTTTTTATTGCTATTATTTACATTATATGCCGTGTCTTTGCTGACTTATGTGATTAAAACACATTTTAATACCAGCGAGATGATCTTTTGTAACATTTATACGCGCCATTTGGTTCATTTCACTGTTCAGATATGCTGATCATTATAGTAATTTATATTTGATAATAAATTGCTATGAATGTAATTTGAAGTGGTATTTGCAGTCATTGATTGATGTTCATATTACATGTTCTGCAGTGTTTCACTGATGGATTAAGCCTAACTGATAGCCTAGGTGAACATAGATTGTAGCACTGAGCGCACAACATATTTAATTACATTTAAAACAGCAATAACATTGCCAGTGCATATCTTGTCATTGTGTTTCAATATAACTAAAAATCAAATAAGATATACAATTATTGTAGCAATATTCCCAGGTTTATTCAAATATAAATGTTGTGCATAAGCATTTGGATGTGGTGAATTAACTGTAGACATGTGTGGATCTTCATCATTTTGGTCACTGATGTCAAACTGCTGGACTGTTGGCTGATTGTCGCACCCAATGTTTTTTGTATAGCTTTTTTCCTGGCGAAAAAGCTGATACAATACACTGGGGTCTATTCACATTCACTAATTGACTTTAAAAGTCGACCTTCCATAACTTCTTTACAGGTGCTGAGTTGCATAACAATAAAAAATTAAACCCCCTGTCAAAACTGGGTCCTAACACATACGCAAGCAGCCCTGCCACCCTATAAGTGCTGGTTATGCCTTGGGCAAGCCCTCCGATGGGTGGGTTAATGAATTTTGGGATGGGGTGGCTATTATTTATACTGATTCTGATTAGTGCTAATCTTGATCTCGAACAAAGAAACAGATGAGCACTCCTCCAATCAGTGAAATAAGTGAAAAATGTATTAATTCAAGGTGGATCCAAGGAAAAGACAAAAATGGGAACAACACAACAGATGGTAGGGAAAGGCAGACTCGCCTTAAGCGTTTCGCGTGTCAACACGCTTAATCATAGGCAACCTAATTGTAACGGAACTCCCTGTACTCCAACCGAGTACCTTCCGTTGATGGACTCTTCCTAGCTTGCGCCGAGGACCACAAGCACCGCAACGGACACCACAACCACCGCAGACTCCACAACCGCTGTACAGGGAGTGCAGAATTATTAGGCAAGTTGTATTTTTGAGGATTAATTTTATTATTGAACAACAACCATGTTCTCAATGAACCCAAAAAACTCATTAATATCAAAGCTGAATATTTTTGGAAGTAGTTTTTAGTTTGTTTTTAGTTTTAGCTATTTTAGGGGGATATCTGTGTGTGCAGGTGACTATTACTGTGCATAATTATTAGGCAACTTAACAAAAAACAAATATATACCCATTTCAATTATTTATTTTTACCAGTGAAACCAATATAACATCTCAACATTCACAAATATACATTTCTGACATTCAAAAACAAAACAAAAACAAATCAGTGACCAATATAGCCACCTTTCTTTGCAAGGACACTCAAAAGCCTGCCATCCATGGATTCTGTCAGTGTTTTGATCTGTTCACCATCAACATTGCGTGCAGCAGCAACCACAGCCTCCCAGACACTGTTCAGAGAGGTGTACTGTTTTCCCTCCTTGTAAATCTCACATTTGATGATGGACCACAGGTTCTCAATGGGGTTCAGATCAGGTGAACAAGGAGGCCATGTCATTAGATTTTCTTCTTTTATACCCTTTCTTGCCAGCCACGCTGTGGAGTACTTGGACGCGTGTGATGGAGCATTGTCCTGCATGAAAATCATGTTTTTCTTGAAGGATGCAGACTTCTTCCTGTACCACTACTTGAAGGTGTCTTCCAGGAACTGGCAGTAGGACTGGGAGTTGAGCTTGACTCCATCCTCAACCCGAAAAGGCCCCACAAGCTCATCTTTGATGATACCAGCCCAAACCAGTACTCCACCTCCACCTTGCTGGCGTCCGAGTCGGACTGGAGCTCTCTGCCCTTTACCAATTAAGCCACGGGCCCATCCATCTGGCCCATCAAGATTCACTCTCATTTCATCAGTCCATAAAACCTTAAAAAAATCAGTCTTGAGATATTTCTTGGCCCAGTCTTGACGTTTCAGCTTGTGTGTCTTGTTCAGTGGTGGTCGTCTTTCAGCCTTTCTTACCTTGGCCATGTCTCTGAGTATTGCACACCTTGTGCACACTCCAGTGATGTTGCAGCTCTGAAATATGGCCAAACTGGTGGCAAGTGGCATCGTGGCAGCTGCACGCTTTACTTTTCTCAGTTCATGGGCAGTTATTTTGCGCCTTGGTTTTTCCACAAGCTTCTTGCGACCCTGTTGACTATTTTGAATGAAACGCTTGATTGTTCGATGATCACGCTTCAGAAGCTTTGCAATTTTAAGAGTGCTGCATCCCTCTGCAAGATATCTCACTATTTTTTACTTTTCTGAGCCTGTCAAGTCCTTCTTTTGACCCATTTTGCCAAAAGGAAGTTGCCTAATAATTATGCACACCTGATATAGGGTGTTGATGTCATTAGACCACACCCCTTCTCATTACAGAGATGCACATCACCTAATATGCTTAATTGGTAGTAGGCTTTCGAGCCTATACAGCTTGGAGTAAGACAACATGCATAAAGAGGATGATGTGGTCAAAATACTCATTTGCCTAATAATTCTGCACTCCCTGTAGCTTAACTGGAGTCTCGCCGTCTTCTGTCCACCCTGGATCAGCTTCTGTCCTCCAGGACTATGTGGGGAAGACCTCTCCTATCAGGAACAAGCTCTTAAAAGAGCTAAGTGATTAAAGGGAGTATGCAGAACATAGCAATCCCCAGTGTGAGTATAACTGTCCCCTCAAATCACGAGATAGGACTACATGTTGAGGGTCAAGAAGATCTCTGGATTTGAATCACTCTGCTTTTATGCCCATTTTCCACACATAGGACCACCCACAGGGTTTTGAAGAACAAACAATCAATATGTACAATACACTCAGATACTCCCAGCAATTACAGCAAAATACCCCCCTCTGCCTGTGATACAATTATCTCCACACAATAGACTAACTTAATTATCACAGGCAGAACATATACAGTTTTTACACAATATTAATAACTCTCAAAGTATGCATCACATTCACATAAAACGTACATTTTCAGAATCAGCATACTTTAAATATGAACATAACTAAAAATCAGACAATTCCACCCACTGGTTCAAAGGTTAGCTGGAAGTCCTTTATGACCGACCGCAAGCACATTTTCCTAGTCTGGGGACTCTGGGGACACCGTCTTAAAGGGGCATTGTTCCGATTTTCACCATGCCCCAAAAATGTGCTTAAAGAGCTAGCACCAGTCCCATAAAAGTCCATGAGCCCAATACAGCTTCTTAAATGGCCATACACCCCAGGGCCATAGTCACAGGGGAGGAGGCTGGCAAGCAGCCCTCTCCAGGATCAAGTGGTGAAGGGCACTTCGTCACACTAATCTTGATCTCTAATCTCAAATTTCAGATCTTAAATTTCAAATCTCAAATTTTAGTGAATACCTAGGCAATGAAAAAAACAACAAAAATGGCTGCAATATGTCTGAATCAAGGGGGTCCCTACTACCTAGCCAAAACTGTAATAATTTCCCCTGCTTAAGGTATGCTTATATCTGCTTTACTTAAAGGTACAGCATCAATGCTTTATTTTATACTATTCACACGTAGCATGAATACACATAGGTGCTCTATATATTGCGTTCTAGTGTAGGACCCACCATTATTGGAGTACGCAGTGGTGGGATAAGTATAATATGGCCATACTTTGTGACTAAATCTCCAAATTCTATTAGAGGGGCTTCTTATGTTTTAATGCCAGGACAGTCAGATGTTTAATGGGACTTTTGTGGAATATCCAGGATATATAGAATGGGGTTCAAATGGTAAAAAAGCAAATTAATTTACTTTTTAAAAGAATGTGATAGGCAGTGCAAGCTGTAACTGTCCAACCAATAGCTACATTAAACTATTTAGCTTGCTAGGCCTAAAAGGGGGAACATGGCAGTCCAGTGCTGCATTGGCAGCATCTGCAGTGTAAGCAGCAAGTGGGAGATTATCAATGTGGGAGAATACCATTGCAGATGTTTTGTTTAACCTCTACAATGCTGGACTGCTACATGCACACAAACACATAAACACACATGTACATAGACCGTTTCTACTTACATGTAGAGCACATGGCAGCTGGAGCTGATCAAGGCTGATGTTAGCTCAGATATTGCTTCAGATTTTCCCTGCACTCATCACATAAGGTCCCCACCAAGATGACCAGCTGTGGTAGCCATGCATGTTGGATTTAGTGCCCTATAGTCTCCTGCTCTGAGAGGTGTTTGTGGTAATATCAGATATGGGAGGATACACAAAGGATGAGAGAGCTTAAGTGATAAAATATGCGATCCCGGGAGGAAATTAAACAGGGACGGATTTTGCAAACTACAGAACAGAGACAAGTTTTTTAAAGAAAATCAAGAATATGGTCATTTGACACACACATAAAAATGTGCACACAAAAGACAATGGAACAGAACCTTCAATGCATAGCAGTAGTGATGTCGCGAACATAAAATTTTCCATTCGCAAACGGCGAACACGAATTTCCGCAAATGTTCGCGAACGGGCGAACCCCGCGAACCGCCATAGACTTCAATGGGCAGGCGAATTTAAAAACCCACAGGGACTCTTTCTGGCCACAATAGTGATAGAAAAGTTGTTTCAAGGGACTAACACCTGGACTGTGGCATGCCAGAGGGGGATCCATGGCAAAATTTGTAATGGATGTAATAGTAGTACTATTGGCTTTCACTACACGGAGACAGAGTCTCCATTCCTAAATTTATGAATGGAGACTCTGTCTCCGTGTAGTGAAAGCCAATAGTACTATTACAAATGCCGAAAGTCTATAAACCGAACGACCTTCTTATGAATGGGTTCATAGAAAGGCACTACTACTGTACGTTTTCTATAAGCCGAAAGTCTATTAACCAAAGGTCGTTCAGTTTATAGACTTTCGGCTTATGGAATACATGTAATCCTATTGCTATTCTTTAAACCGAACGTTCGGTTTATAGAATAGCAATAGGATTATATGTATTCCATAAGCCGAAAGTCTATAAACCGAACGACCTTCGGTTTTATAGACTTTCGGCATTTGTAATGAATGTAATAGTACTATTGGCTTTCACTACACAGAGACAGAGTCTCCATTCATAACTTTATGAATGGAGACTCTGTCTCCGTGTAGTGAAAGCCAATAGTACTACTATTACATTCATTACAAATGCCGAAAGTCTATAAACCGAACGTTTGGTTTATAGGCTGTCGGCTTATGTAATACATGTAATCCTATTGCTATTCTATTAACCAAACGTTCGGTTTATAGAATAGCAATAAGATTACATGTATTCCATAAGCCGAAAGTCTATAAACCGAACGTTCGGTTTATAGACTTTCGGCATTTGTCGTGGCTTTCACTACACGGAGACAGAGTCTCCATTCATAAATTTATGAATGGAGACTCTGTCTCCGTGTAGTGAAAGCCAATAGTACTACGATTACATGCATTACAAATGCCAACAGCCTATAAACCGAACGTTCGGTTTATCGACTTTCGGCATTTGTCGTGGCTTTCACTACACGGAGACAGAGTCTCCATTCATAAATTTATGAATGGAGACTCTGTCTCCGTGTAGTGAAAGCCAATAGTACTACGATTACATGCATTACAAATGCCAACAGCCTATAAACCGAACGTTCGGTTTATAGACTTTCGGCATTTGTAATGAATGCAATAGTAGTACTATTGGCTTTCACTACACGGAGACAGAGTCTCCATTCATAAATTTATGAATGGAGACTCTGTCTCCATGTAGTGAAAGCCAATAGTAAACGTTTGGTTCAGGGTACAGGGTCAGGTCAAAGTTTACTCAATGATAAAGAATAGGGGGCGGACCAAACATCGCAATTGTTCGCCCGCCGCGGCGAACACGAACATGCGATGTTCGCCAGGAACTATTCGCTGGCGAACTATTCGCGACATCTCTACATAGCAGTATATGAATGTAAGGGATCTGTGAAAGAGCAGAAGATGAAATATGGAACAAAAGTTACATAGTCACATTTAGTGAAATAGTAGTTTCGGTTGAAAAAAGTATTGTGTCCATCAAGTTCAACAATTTTCCTGTCCCATGTTTACCACTGTTGATACAAAAGAAGGCAAAAAAACACCCCATCAGCAATTTTGAATTCTGCATTCAGTTGGGAAAACAATGACTTCTTGACTCCAAATGGCAATCAGATTTCTCCTTGGATCAAAAAGCACTAAATAAATATTAATACCTATACTAACATGCATAGCCCTCCATGCTCCGGCACAATACAAAAAAGTATCCAGGCCGCTTTTAAAGGCTTCTACCATATTTGCTAGAACCACTTCTTCAGTCAGTGAATTCCATATCTTAATTGTCCTTACTAGAAAAAAAAACCTTCTGCTGTCATAGTTTGAAAACTCTCCGTGTATAACTTGCTCATAATATTTTCTATGAAACCTATAGATGCAATGGGGAAAAAAACAAGAGCAAGGTTACCTTAAACATTAATTTTAATGATCCACTTAACACTTTTTGTATCAAGTCAATAACTATTATTAAACATGCTTTAGCTAGCAATAAGTCTTGATCTTTTGACATATTAAAAGTACTTAACACAGTAGTAAGGGACTTATTTATAGATGGTTGTGGAGCTAGTTGTGTTAGGCAAATTATGACTGCAATATAAGGTGCTCGTTTACCTTCTCTGCATGTGACAAATTGTGTTCAATAGCTTGGTACCTATACTTGTAACCTGAGCTCAGTGTAACATAATTTAAATGCTCAGTTAAGTCGTGTAATCCTTATGTTCTAAAATATACATTTTTGTAACTTTGCCAGAGACATTTTTGGTAAACAACATGTTTTCTGTTCAAGGAAAATAACATGTTTTCAAAATAACATGTCTTTTGAAAAAATGTCAGATTTATAAAATTCATGAAAGTTTTGAACTGTATATGTTCATCTATATCAGATGTAAACAACCTTTTTGAGATAACACCACCCCTCCTTATATCATACCTGTTCATTTATTTGACAAGGTTTGTTTCTGAAATGGACAGTTAAAAATGACAGATCAATGATGTTCATGCAAATTGGGTGAGGATTCTTCCAGGATTGATCTAGATTTAGACAAGTCTGAAACTCCCCCAAAAATGGGCTGCAGTTGCTGGGACAGCTGTCCCAGCAATTGCATAAATTATTTGACAACCCTAGGGACTGTCCTCCAGCTTGTGGAGGTGGATGGGGTGGGTTTATCCATGTTGCCTTAAGAGTTAGGCAGACCAGGAACAAACATTATCATACTGCTCAACACTTGCACCTGGTGAATCAAGATTTCGGGGGGGAAGGTTGTGTATCAGCGCTACCGCTTATGCGTGGTAGCATTGTCAATCATCACTGACAGCACTACTGCACATGTGCACATGAAGTTGGGACTGCAGGATCAAGGTTCAGAAACCTGTCGTGCCCAGCTCTACCAGAAGAAGAGCGTGGTAGGACTGAGCCTTATCATCTCTCCATGAGTTGTACTGTAATGCTATATGTTAGGAACTGAAGGCTGGAATTCTCATCTCATAAAAATCATATGTTACTTCTCTGTTGGTGGCATGTAAAAATAAGGTTACTTTCTGCATGACCTGTGAGAGACTGAAGATAACTAAGCTGAGAGGCAGAGCTGTGTGTAGGTGACATAACGTTTTTAATTATTGCTTTGATTAGTGAAGCAAATATTTTAAAAAAAACATGAGTGTCACTTTAAAGACATCAGCTAAAAAGTTTTTTGTACTGGTAGAACATAACAATTATGTGCATAGATTTAGAGAACAATGGGGTTATGTATAAAAACTACCGCACTGTAAAGTATTAGGTGTTTTATAAAAAGTCGCAATCAAAGGCACAATCGTTCGCTCAACCTAAATCTATGCATTTAGTGCAGATAGCACAGGCTTCCGAAATTTCTGGGAATTCTGCTTTATATATTGGCGCACATGACAATTGTGCTTGTATTTGAAAATGTGTTTTACATGTATCTGTACATATTCCTATATATGACATTGCCTTGCAGAACCATATGCAAATGAACTACTACATTGAATAATTATGCATTTGCATATGGCTCTACAAAATTATGTCATAACTGATAGACAAATGTATTTCTCTGAAGTATATCTACAATTTCTTTATATTACTGTAATTGTATTAATGAATTAGCTAAAGTCCTCAAACAACATTACTATACATGTAGAAAAACACCTACTATAGTAATACAGTCCTCAAGATGCATCTCTCTATGTGTAGTACTATAATGCTATATGTATAACCCTTGAAGGCTGGACAGGTTGTTGAAGTAGATGGAATAAAAAATAAAAACACAAATAAACCTTTTTAGGTTTCATTGGTAGTTATAGGATGGATATTTACTGAAAGAGGGAGCAATTTCAAAGTGTTCACCATTTCAAATAAATGAAAAAACATTGTTTTATGTGCTCACATTTTTTCCGATGCTCTTGATAGGATCTATTATGCTTATTAGGGCATCAATAAGGCACCCCATAAAACTAGTTATATAGTTAAGGGTTTTTTTGTCAGTTAAAGTAGGGGATGTAGGTCCTAGAGCAATATTTCAATGAAGCAGGAAGTGGCAGCAAAAGAAATGGTGCTTATCGCTTGAAGTACAGCTACTAGAACATGTAAATAGACAAAAAAATAACATAGCCCGCTGTTTAATTGCAAACACTGTGGTTGAATGGTTGAGAGTTTTTATTAGTTACCTAAATAAATAAGTTGCAGTATAAGGGCATGCTGGATATAACTTTGTATGCTGTTAGATCCTGATGGAAATGTTGGACAAGAAGTATCCAAATTTGTATTCATAATGTTCAAAAAAATGTGTTTAGCTTAACTAAGGTTTAAATTGATTGGCATGCTCAGACATGGCTTGATGACAGAAGAGAAAGTCATTTGACTATTCATGGAATCATATTCTGCTGGTGAAGAAGATAATAATGACAATAAATTATGATCCCCACATTTGCTTGAGCATCTAGTATACTCTATCTGTGCATTTGTGATGACATGCTATGCCATGCAATGCAAGCATTTACCATAATATTTATTTATATTTCAATGTTTTGATTTTTGGAAGTAAAGAATATTATGTAATGAGTGTAACGTTTCCTCTTAAATTTATTGTTCTTGTGGATCTTGATCTGGATGAACTGGGGTTGCTGATTGATTATTATTTTCTTGTGCCATCTAAAAGTGATGGGTTATGAGTACATTTCAGTGGAGATTTGTTGCCATAGATATTATCCAATGTGAAAGTGAAAATCATATGCCACAATTATCCCTGTGCATTCGTAGTAGGAGAATTTATAAATACACGGAGGCTCATATTATGCATAACTCTTTCTTTATTCCCTCAGCAGCAAAGAACAAAAATTAACATACATTTTTTTTTTAAACCAATCAAAATTCAAGGACCATAACACCCTTCTCCATCTCCTATAAAAGTCCCAATCCAGGAAATGAACCTCCTCTTTCTTTGCTGCTCCCTCAGATAAGTACCTTCATTTTACACTCTATTTGGTACTGTATATTGTGTATTGTGGTCCTTAACCTTTATTCATAGGTTAAGGACAAGGTTTGCAGTTTGTTGATTGTTTTTTTGCTAGAGGTTTAGATTTATATTCTGTCATTACTAGACTTTACTACCTCTTATATCCTAACTTTCGTTTTCTGGCCACAGGGCCACCCTGTTCTATCTATTTCCCTATCTATACCCGTTTTTCACAGTTACTTTACGTTTTTCTCGGGTTATAGATCTTTAACCCGATCCCTTACTGTCAGTTTGTCTCACTCTCTTTGCTTCCCCGCATGGTGTGAGATTTCTCTATTGCACATGCTCAGTTCATGCGCGGCGGCCATTTTGGTGAAGCCCATTGTAATTCTCTCATAGGGTTTCATTGCGGCCGCCATTTTGTTGTAGCCTATAGGGCGTTTCTTCATGTTTATGGTTGCTACGGCCATTTTATCCATCAGTGCAGGTCTGAATCAACAGGAGACAGTCCCTGTACACCAGAACTTAAAGATCTAGAAGATATACTTGCTTCTATTCACTATCAGGCCTGTATTTCCAGTCAGTATGCAATCTGATGATGATCAAGGTAGGCATGTCCCTCAACAGGGTTTACATATTCCTAACTACCGCAATGGTTATATCCCAGAGGCCCCTACATCCCAGGAGTTTCAATCACTCCTTGATGCCACTATGTCACGCTCTGTCAACAGAGCAGTACAGTCTGCAATGGGGGCAGTGACGGTTGACTTAACTAACACCCTCACTTCAGCCCTATTAGCTGCACAGGCATCCACGAGCCCCCTGCAAACAAATGAGAACCCCGTGGGTTCTGGTAGTGGCCGTAAGGCCTTCAAAAAGACAAAGCACACCTCAAGCACTCACGTGGGCATGGCACAGCATGCCAAAGAGGGCGCGTTACCGCGCAAGAGAGCCTTCCACCAGGCGAAATCGGTGAGAGCCTGGAAAAAGGCTAAAGATCTTACTGAAAAGGACTCTGAGTCCGATTCTGAGGAGGGTGCTGATGACTCAACTGTCTCTGAGTCTGACATACTGGGGGTGACTGATAGATAACCAAGAGTACCCAGCTGATACGGAGGTTTCCCACCCTGAGGGCTGTATCCTAGACCCCACTGGGACCCCGCTATTCGACCCAGAGAGCCTGCAACACCCCAGATCCTCTGAGTGGTCTCCTTCGGGGCATGTGGCAGAATATATTGCGTCCAGGGTGCGCAAAGGTCTCGACAAACAGACCAGAGAGAAATTGAGGGCAGAATGCCCTAGACCAAATGTCCCCGACGCGGCGTGCAAAACACCAGAGGTGGACCCCAAAGTGGCCCAATTCCTGTCCAAGTCAGGCTGGAAATCTAGGAAAGGCCTAGACTACTCCCTTAGGAATTGTCAGGACAGGATCCTAGACACGATGGGGCCACTGGCCAAGATTTTCGAGTTGGCTGAGACAGCCTTAGATGAGGGTTCCTCCATTGACCCGATCACCTTGAGAGGCTGGGCACAGAGAGCCATATGCTTCATTGGCAACGCTAATACAGCGCTTGCGTCAGAGCGGAGGAAGGCCATCCTCCTTAAGATAGAGCCCAAGCTCATTGATATGGCCCATACCGAACCCGGCCCAAAGGCCAAAGGGCTATTGTTCGGTGACAATTTTGTTAGGGACTTAGGGTCTTTTGTCCAGACATTTACGGCTTTGGACACAGCTCAATCGAGCATGAGAAAAGTCTTCCAGCCAAAGGTTTTCGCTGGGGCCGGCAGACACAGAGGCCGTCTGGCCGGCCGATTCTATAGAGGTCCAAATAGAGGATCCAGAGGCCTCCAACAGATTAATCCCCAACAAGGATTTCAGCAACCCAGGGCCGCATCATCCACCTTCTTTCCCCAAAGAGGAAGAGGATGGCAACCCAGGGGATTCAGAGGCACTTTCCAGCAGCGACGTCCATATGGTAAGTCCAATATTTATTGTACCCAAATCCAATATCATGGTAGGGGGAAGATTACACAGGTTTGCACACAACTGGACACTGATCTCGTCAGACCCTTGGGTGTTACAAACAGTACAAGGGTATCTAATAGACTTCGTGTCTCAGCCGCACCAGGCGGTGATGCCACTTGTCAGACCCTTTTCAGGTCTGGATACGCAACTAATGGATACAGAGGTATCGAACCTACGGTCCAAAGGGGCCATAGTCCCAGGCTCATGGGACCCAAACGGGTTTATCAGATCACTGTTTCTGGTCCCAAAGAAGGGCGGAGGTTCCCGACCGGTAATCAACTTACGCCCCTTAAACGACTTCGTGTTATACCAATACTTCAAAATGGAAGGGATCCATTGCCTAAGAGACCTATTGATACTGGGAGACTGGATGGTCAAACTCGACCTCCAGGACGCATACCTTACTGTCCCAGTAGCACCAGAACATCAACAATTCCTCCAATTCCTATGGAAAGGAAGAATATGGAAATTTTCATGTCTTCCGTTCGGCCTGTCATCCGCCCCCTGGTGCTTCACCAAACTCCTGAGACCAGTAGTGGGGTTTTTACGCCGGAAAGGTGTGAGGCTGATAATTTACCTGGACGACATCCTGATATTGTCGCAGAGCAAGGAAGCTCTTCTATCACACTTAACATTAACGATAGATCTCCTACATTCATTGGGTTTCCTGATCAACTGGGAAAAATCAGTGAGGAAACCGGCACAGACTATGGAGTTCCTGGGATTCTCCATAGATGCCATTCACGGTTCACTACTTCTGCCCACAGAGAAAGTGAAGCTCATAAAGAAGGAGATAAAACGTACGTTGCGGAAGCACACCATATCCGTCAGACATCTGGCTCGAGTGATAGGTCTTCTTTCGGCCTCCATACAAGCCATATTTCCAGGACCACTTCACTACCGAGCATTACAACGCCTCAAAAGGAGAGCCCTACATCAAAATTGGTCTTACGACCAAATGATCCCACTGGATTTCGAAGCGGTGGAAGAGCTAACATGGTGGCTACAGCACATGGAAGCGTGGAACGGCAGAGCAATCTTCAGTCACGCTCCGGACGTAGTGATCTCATCGGACGCCAGACTTCACGGTTGGGGTGCTATTTGCGAAGCATCGTTTACAGGAGGACGTTGGGATACCTTGGAACAAAGCCTCCACATCAACTGCCTGGAATTACTGGCAGGTACCTTTGCGGTCAGGAGTTTTGCTCGAAGTCTTCCAGGTTGCTCAGTACTACTGTGCATGGACAACGTGTCTGCAGTAAGATACATCAATCACTTGGGCGGCACGAGGTCGACGGCGCTGTCGGAACTAGCGAAAGAATTTTGGCAGTTTTGCCTGGAACACAACATCTCGGTTCAAGCCACACACATCCCGGGATTATCAAATGTTGGAGCGGATTGGAGCTCACGCCACCTCAAGGATACAGGAGATTGGCATCTGGATTCTTGGATATTCAGCCATCTGGAGAGACTTTGGGGTCCATTGGAAATGGACCTATTTGCGTCATGTCTCAACAAGCAACTACCGAATTTCTTCAGTTGGAGACCAGACCCGGAGGCAGTGGCGACAGACGCCTTCTTACATCAGTGGTCGAGGAACAGGCATTATACTTTCCCGCCATTTTGCCTCATCTCCATGACATTGGTGCATCTGCGGAGGTGCGGAACCTCGATAGTATTGATCACCCCATGGTGGGATACTCGATTACTACCGGCCCTCCCGAATCTACTCACGGACCCGGTGGGGAATGTTCATCATCTCATCCAAACAGAGTCGCTGTCCCTAGTAGCTTGGCTGATTTCAGGGGACGCTGGTGTATCCAGGGAATTTCACAGACGACTACAACACTCTTGGCAGGAGCTTGGGCCCCGGGGACCAGACGAGCATACCAGAATGCCTGGAAGTCATGGGCTGATTTGTGCGTGGAACACGTTCGGAATCCCATTTCAGCACCTGTAACGGACATTATGAATTTTTTGACGGTTCAATTTGAAAGAGGTCTAGCGTATAGATCCCTAAACGTTCTACGGTCAGCGATTTCTGCAGGTCACGCAGGTTTTCATTCTATCCCTGCGGGTCAACATGTTCTTGTTTGTCGCCTCCTCAAGGGTATGAGATTATCTCGTCCACCTCTACCCAAATATTCGGGGGTGTGGGATGTTAATATTCCTTTAAGATTTATAAGAAACTGGCCTGTTAATAAAGATTTATCTTTAAAACAACTGTCTGCAAAATTTACCTTTTTATGTTGTCTTATTTCCTGTAAAAGGGTATCTGATGTCAGAGCTTTGGATATCCCGGGCCGGTCATTCTCCCCTGAGGGGGTGATATTTGACATATCCAGACGCACAAAAACAGCTATAAAATCTGTATTCTATCCTGCTTTTCCTACTGAACCACAACTTTGCCCTGTTTTATGTCTTAAAGAGTACGAGCATAGAACGGCATCATGGCGTTCTTCTGTGTGTCAAGATTTATTTGTTTCTTTACGTAAACCACATACTCCAGTTTCTACGGTTTCGTTAGCTAGGTGGGTCAAGTGGATTCTTGCTGAAGCAGGTATAGACACTAACATTTTTGGTCCACATTCAGCTAGAGGGGCTATGGCCTCTAGAGCATTCTCATTAGGATGTAGATTGGAGGATATCATGAGAACAGCCGACTGGTCTCGTGAATCTACGTTTAGAGAATTTTATTTCCATCCTATTGCTCATATTGCTTCTTCTGTTATTAGTGAGCTTTAAACTTGCATAATATGAGCCTCCGTGTATTTATAAATTATAAGATTTTGCTAAGTCATGACGTAAAGTCATGATTTATAAATACACGGAGGCGAGTATTATACCCACCCGGTATATTTGTTACCCTACCCTGAGTCATGTATTATGTTTTGGTCTGAGAATATGATTTTATGATCATGTATTTTACTTCTTAAAGCTATGAGCATCTATTTATTTCTGTTACAGCCTGATGGACCAGGAAGGATTTTGCAGCCGTTCGGTTGACAGTTTCGTTTGGTGTTTTGTGGATGGACTTGCGTATTCCAGTTACAGTTAAAGAATTTCGGTTTATATTCAACATCAAAGAAAGAGGAGGTTCATTTCCTGGATTGGGACTTTTATAGGAGATGGAGAAGGGTGTTATGGTCCTTGAATTTTGATTGGTTTAAAAAAAAAATGTATGTTAATTTTTGTTCTTTGCTGCTGAGGGAATAAAGAAAGAGTTATGCATAATACTCGCCTCCGTGTATTTATAAATCATGACTTTACGTCATGACTTAGCAAAATCTTATAATTTTCACCGGTGTAGACTGATTAGCAATGCAGCTACAGCAAATGTAAATGAATTAAACGAAAATGGGATGCAAATGTGCATCTCTAAATATGCAAATAACAGATTTACCTGTAATTCTCATCCATGTGCCTTTTTTATTAATAAACCTTGTAAATGTCTGCAAATATTTAGGTGTGTTGCTTTATGATCAAGTGGCCTATTTGCTATATAAAAAAAGACAACAATTGTATTGTCAAATAATAAATAGTAGTCTTGATTCATGTTTCTATACAGTTGCGTCAGGTGTATGTGTTTTTTTAAAATATATTAAAAGTGAGAACTGCACGGCATTGAGACAGGAATTTCAAACTTAAAGGGACTGTCTGGTGTCCAAAATGCCTTCTCCTAATGTTAATGCATATTAAAGTTCTTTCAAAGTACTTTAAAATGCATATTTTTTATTAAACTTTGAAAATCTTATACTTTGATGAAATTGAACATTTGCAGAGGTTCAGGAGGGCACCATTTCAATTTCTCTGCTACAGATTCCTAAGGTATTTTTACTACAGCAGCATTTGATTGGGATTTCCTGTTGCCCTAGTGATATTATCAGACAATATGTCGCACTATTAGAGAGGTGCTATTTCAGGAAACAAAATCTAAAATAATAGTAATAACCATGGAAACTAATGGAAATATATGGCAGTTTGCTCCAAATGTAGCACTTTTGTTTTAAATAACACCTTTTTTTCCTGGATAAATCTGGCCACTAGTGTCCACAAGAGGATTATAAGTTCCAACCAGAGAGGAAGCATGCCTGCATCTGGTAATAACTAACATGTAGGAGCTTATTTCTTATAGTCAATTAGCATATAGGGAATAGTGACCATAACATGAAATCCTTTGAGATTAAATCAAAAAGGCCAAAACACTGTAATTTTAAAAGGCCAACTTTAGTGGGTTTAATATATCCCTTGGTCTTGTTGACTGGATGGATTATTTTTGTGAAAAAACACAGAACTTAAGTGGAATACCTTCAAACTAACACTACAAAAATATACATATTAATGTATACCCTTTGGTAGCAAATATAAAAGAAGCAAACTAAAACCAATGTGGCTAACCAGTAAGGTAAATCAGGAAATAAATAAAAAGAAAGTAGCATTTAAACATTATAAAGCTGAGGGATCAGCAGAGGAATTTTCAAAATATAAAGAAGCCAACAAAGACCGTAAAATGGAACAGGTAAGGTGTTGAGGTAGATGGCGCTAAATAGTATATTGCACTAGCAGCAACTCGTTTGGCAGCTATCCCACAATGCTGCAAAAGAATAAATAAACAGAAAATCCAAAAAGTGACAGTGCGCTATAAGTGCTTTGAAGTATTAGGAGCTTCGTATTATCTCTTCTCGGTTTAACAGGTCCTCCTTCGGTTTACGTGTCTCTTATAACACCGTGCCTACCGTGCATAACCGAAGCTTATAACATGAATGGTAGGCAAGGTGTTATACGAGACACGTAAACCAAAGGAGGACCTGTTAAACCGAGAAGAGATAATATGAAGCTCCTAATCCGAACACTAATGAAAATACATGAAGCTCGTAATTCGATCTACGGAAATACCCGAACAATCTGAAAGCCGAAGCTCGGAACACGAACAGTGGAGATAGCCGAAGTATTCAGACGAACTTCAGAGTCGCATTAACAGTGACGTGACGCTATAGGCAAGTCGCGTCACTGACGATAACATTTTATTGATTAATTAGTATCGATAGCATATATAAACAGCCTCATCTCCTATGGGTGCTGCTGGATCCTGCTGAAGCCCATTTAAACGGGCAATACGCATTGATCAAGCAATACTCATTGGAGATCGAGACTATCCAATTGTCAGAACCAGATCCTGTTTTTATTTCTGTGTACCAGATTTTGTTCCCTTGCTGATGTTCCAGATTTTAAGTGTAATATACTTTATGCACTTTATATTAAATCTAATTACCACTTATTAATATCGTTTTTATTCTTTGGAGGTTAAAACAATCCAGGATAAAGAAGCTACCACTTGTACAGTGTTTTGTCCTAACAATATGGACTATATGTGTCATACAATTTGTATTATTGCACAACTGATATTTTTTTATCTACCTCACTGGGTATATATCCTGCATTCTTGCACAGTTGAAAAATTGATTTGTTGCACTGTCACTTCAAAGCACTTATAGCGCACTGTCACTTTTTGGATTTTCTGTTCAAAGACTGTAAAATTTTATTAAATTGGCTAAATTGCAGAATGAAGAAACAATTGCTAAGGAGAGCAAGAAGAATCTCCAAAAGTTAAACATATAAATGGCAAAAAATTAAAGGCTGAAAATGTTGGGTCCTTGTTAGCTGAAATGGGTGAGACTGACAGAGAGAAAAAATATATTTAAAATCATTTGTTTTCTTCTGTTTTTACCAAGGAAGAACCAGTGGACCTGCAAGCTACTTTTACAGAACAGTCACAGCAAGCATGTAATTGGTTAACACAAGAAAAAGTGTTAAAACAATTAGACGGTGTTAAAATAGACAAAGCCCCATGGTTGGAAGGTATACACCCATGGTTACTTAAAGAGCTTAGTTTCACTTGTTCCTGCACTGTGTCCTTTCACCATGGATTAAATATACATTTTTTACTTTGGCATACCAGTCTGCATAGTTGATTCTTTCTTAAAAAAAAAATATTTCAGTTATGGTGCACACAGATTGGCGTAAAGCTGATGTGGTGCCCTTATTTAAAATGGGATAAAAATCTCAGCAGGGCAATAACAGAGCTTTATGCTTGACATCTATGGCGGGGAAACTGTATGAAGGGTTGCTAAGGGAATATTTTCAAGTTTTCATATTGAACAGGAATCCCATTAGCAGGAGTCAACATTGCTTTGTGAAAGACAGATCTTATCAAACTAACTTAATTACATTCTATGAAAAAATATAAATATGAGTGCTGCTGTGGATGTGATATATTAAGACTTTGCTAAGGCATTTTTTTCAGTTCCACACAAAAGGTTACTGTACAAATTGACTGAAATAGGCTTAGGCCCAAAGGTTTGTTTCTGGATTGGCAATTGGTTGAAAGATAGAATGCAAAGGGTGGTGGTAAATGGGAAGTTCTCAAATTGGACAGATGTGATAAGTGGAGTACCTCAGAGTACTGCCCTGGGTCCTTTGTTTATTTGTTTATTAATTATCTCCAGAAGGCATAGGGAGCCATGTCTCAGTGTTTGCCCAAGACACTAAATTAAGTAGGGTACAGTCTGAACTAGATGTATCTGCTCTGCGTGAAGATTTGGACAAATTGGGTAATTGGGCAGATGGAAAATTAGATTCAATGTAGACAAGTGTAAATTTATTCATTTTGGGCACAATAATAAAAATGCAACATATAGTTTAAATGGTGTTTCTTTGTGGAAATCTACTAATGAAAAGATTTGGGAATAGTTGCAGACAATAGACTTAGAAGTAGTGCACAGAGTCAGTTGGCAGCTGCAGAGGCCGATAAGATATTGAGGTGTATTAAAAGGGGTATTGACTCCCAGGAGGAAGATGTTATTCTGCCTCATTAAAGATCCATGGAAAGACCATACCTTGAAGATGCGGTTCAATTCTGGGCGCCTTTTAAAAAAAAAGACATTATGGAACTAGAGAGAGTGCAGAGGAGGGCTACAAAACTAATCAGGGGAATGGAAAGTTTTAGCTATGGAGAACGGCTGGAAAATTTAAATCTGTACACACTGGAAGAACGGCGGCTTAGAGGGGATATGATAATGTTATATAAATATGTACAGGGCCCATACAACGGGCTTTCTAAAGACCTGTTCATTAACAGAATAATACAAAGGACAAGAGGTCACCCTCTAAGACTTGAAGAAAGGAGATTTAGTCTATGACAGTGGAAGGGATTCCAATAAGGACAATTACTGTATTTGCTCGATTATAAGACAACCCTGATTATAAGACGACCCCCCAAACTTTGGATATTCCATTAGGAAAAAAACTAAAAGCCTGAATATAAGACTAACCTATAGGAAAAAAGTTCAACTTCTATATATTCACATGTAAATTGCTTTTTTAATAAAAAAATATGATATCAAAAAATGCATTTCTTGTTTTTATTTCCTTTTATGTGCCAATGCTGCCTCCCTCTTTCCCTTGCCCCCAGCTTTCTCTCTCTCCCCCTCCCTTTGTCTCCCCCCTTGCTCCCCTTGTCTCTCCCCCCCCCTTGTTTCTCTCTTCCCCACCCTCCATCCCTTTGTCTCTGTCTCTTCCCCCCCATCCCTCCCCTTGTCTCTTCCCCCCCATCCCTCCCCTTGTCTGTTCCCCCCATCCCTCCCCTTGTCTCTGTTCCCCCCTCCCTCATTGCTCTGGTCCCCCCCTCCCTCCCCTTGTTGCTCTGGTCCCCCCTCCCCTTGTTGCTCTTGTTCCACCCTCCCTCCACCCCCCTCCCTCACCCCCCTCCCTCACCTGTTTAATAATCCCTGGTGGCTAGTAGGGTCAGCCGGGGGATGTCTGCACGATACGTGCAGACATCCTCCATGCTGCCCGACACCTCCGTCTATTATGACGGACAGCTGGTCCGTCATAATAGATGGAGGTGTTGGGCAGCATGGAGGATGTCTGCACGGATCGTGCAGACATCCCCCAGCTGCCTGATTCACCCTGGTGGCTAGTGGGGCAGCAGAGGATGTCTGCGTGATGAGCGCAGACCTCCCCTGCTGCCGCCTGGCACGACCACCGGGACTTCTGTGACGAAGCCGGAAGTACCCAGCAGTCGTGCCGGACGGCAGCAGGGGAGTCTGTGCTCATCGTGCAGACATCCCCTGCTGTTAGAGAGGGGGATCCAGGTCCCCTGCAGCACTGCTGGGGACCTGGATCCATGTCTTATAATCTGACCTCGATTTGAGGTCAAATTATAAGACGACCATGATTATAAGAAATAAAAAAAATTCTGAAAAAAACCTTGTCTTATAATCGAGCAAATACGGTAAGATAAAGAAATTCACTGCCTGAAGAAGTAGTTCTACCAAATACGTTAGATGTCTTTAAAAGCCACCTGGGTAGTTTTTAAATGAGCCAGAGCATAGAGGGCTATGCATGTTAGTACAGGCATTAATATTTATTTAGTGCTTGTTGAATAAAGATAAAATGAAAAAAACATGGGATAGGAAAAGGGTTGAACTTGATGGACACAAGTCTTTTTTCCACCTAAACTACTTTGTAACTATGTAACTATGTAATGTCAGCCATGTCATCAAAGCAGTCCATCTCTCTCCCATATAAATGCCAGCTGGCTAAGGATTATAGGCAGTCTCTCTCTCTCCCTCAGAAATTCCAGCACACCTAAAATTGTGTGACATTACTTTGACACCAAGGTGGCAGAACTGATGCTGTTACAGAACCACTGGTCTGCTTTCCTGTGGACAATAGCTAATTATACCCCATTCATCTGGTGACACAGAGTAACAACAGAACAACTCTCCCATGGTACAGTACTAGCCTAAGCACCATCTGAGTAATGTATCTATAGTTTTTCACTGTAAGCTTTCATTATTTGACTACATTATACATGGACATTATCTGTGTCTCTGCATTATGTAGCTAGCGTGTTTATTCAACTATTACATATGAAGTTGACCTTTAACAACATGCCCCCATCCTTGGCTATGAATGGGTTACCTTTGTCTGTCAGTCCATATTTCAGTACTTTCCTTAGCTGGCAGTCAGTTAGTTTCAGTCAGGTAATTAGTGTTGGAGAGAATGAGAGGAAAGATCAGTGCTGCTGATCAGACAGGAAGCAGCACAGAGAACATCATGCAGGTTACTACATTCCACACACTGCTTATATTCCACCAGCACATGAAGTGATTAAATGAAACAAAACCTTACATGCTCAGTGTCTATACAATCAGTACTGCTACACCTGTGGTATACATGCAGAGTAATCACTGGGGGAGGGCTTCAGTAAAATCTAAAAATGTGATGTATGAAGAATGGCAATCAAATCCCACTAGCACTAAATAAGCAGTAATCTTCAACTTGCACCAAAGTGAGTTTGGGGACAACACTATGCCTTTAAGACCAGAGTAGCTGATTCTCCAATTCAGCTGCATTGTGGAATTTTTCCTATTTGGTTACACTGGGCCAAAGTTGCAATTTTCTCTTTATTGAGTAGACCCTATAGTATATTGCCTTTATGTTTAGGCAAATGGTAACATATTATTGTCTATAATGTTTTCAAACATTTTCATTATTTCTGGTCATTAGTCTTTATGTTCCAAAGCTTTGTAATTGAAGATTTCACAGTGACTTTGATGCTCACTTAATTTTACCAGCACAGCCACATCTTCAAAAGTTGTAATCCCTTAGTAATTTAAATTTTATAATTGATATGCAGTTAAGTAAATGACCATATATTTCATAAAGTTGAATACGTTTTTGACAAATGATTTACATATTAACAACTTTTACTAGAGAATTAGTTTTCTCTTTTTGCTCAAAACAGTCAGTCATTGCAAGAAAGTACAGTACAGGAAACTTTGCATTTAAAACAACGCTGAAATTTATCAAGCCACATCTAATATCATTTTTTTTTTAATTAAAACTATAGCATAGGTCACAATCTGGCCAGTCTCAATCCATGAAAATACAAAGTCCTGGATTGAGAGCTCTGAAAGAAGGACATTTCAGTCAGGTAGGATATGATAGAAACATTTAAATACATAAAGGGAATCAACACAGTAAAGGAAGAGAGTATATTTAAAAGAAGAAAAACTACCACAACTAGAGGACATAGTCTTAAATTAGAGGGGCAACAATTTAAAAGTAATATCAGGAAGTATTACTTTACTGAGAGGGTAGTGGATGTAAGGAATAGCCTTCCAGCAGAAGTGGTAGAGGTAAACACAGTGAAGGAGTTTAAGCATGTGAGGGATATGCACAAGGCTATCCTAGTTATAAGACTGGGGACTAATAAAAGTATGTATAAAATTGGGCAGACTAGATGGACCGAATGGTTCTTATCTGCCGACACATTCTATGTTTCTATGTTTCTATGTTTACAGGGACTGTCTAGTGCCCAAAATGCATCTTCCAGATATTAATGCATATTAATGTGCTATCAAAGTACTTTAAAATGCATGTCTCACATTTTGCATTTCTTAAAATATAAAATACTTGCAGCTAGAAGAAATTGTGAAATTACAGCTTTTTGCAAGAAACAAGGACTTCCCACACTAGATGAGTAAAAGTAATTTTCTTTTTTTTTGCTGCAGGAACCAATGAGAATAATGCCATTCAAATGAATGGAATATCCTGTTTTTCTAGTGATGTCATCAGACAATGTGTTGCACTGTTAAGAGATCCTGCTATGTACAAGAACAAAGGTCACTCATAGGCCACTCAATAGACTCAATTTGAGGAGCACAGGAAGTGACTATATGAAACAAAACTTTATATCCTCAGTGTCTATAGAATCAGTGCTGCTGCACCTGCAGTAAACATGCAGAGTAACAACTGGGGAGGGCTTGAGTCAAATATTAAAAATGTGATTTATACAGAATGCCCGCATCAAATCACACAGGGATAAAAGCCTGTGCATTATACAAGCAGTGATTTTCATCTTGCACCAAAGTGAGTTTGGGGACTAGACTGTCCCTTTAAGGCTTCAGCAGCCTGCCTGCATCAGGCAAGAAACAAAAAACACACTCTCTCCCTGACAGTGTGTGTGTCTCTGGCATTGTGAGCGAGACACTGTGTGTATGTGTGAGTGAGAGACTACATGTATATGTGTGAGAGACAGACTGTGTGTGAGTGAGTGTTAAATTATCTGAAACTGCCTACATATAGCAATACTGGGTTTAAGTCCTCTGAAACTGCCTATATCTAGCAATAAATGGGTTCATTTTTCCAAAACTGCCTATATCTAGCAAAACAGGAGTTAAGTTCTCTGAAACCTTCTATATCTAGCAGTACATAAGTTAAGTTCTCTGAAATAGTCTATATGTAGCAATACAGAAGTTAAGTTCTCTGAAACAACCTATATCTAGCAATACAGAAGTTAAGTTCTCTGAAACAGTCTATATCTAGCAATACAGCATTTAAGTTCTCTGAAACAGCCTATATCTAGCAATACAGAAGTTAAGTTCTCTGAAACAGCCTTTCTCTAGCAACACAGAGGTTACGTTCTCTGAAACAGCCTACTTATAGCAATTGAGGATTCTTGGAAACTGCCTATATCTAGCCTTAAAGGGGTTACTTTCTCTGAAACTGCCTATAGCTAGCAATACAGGGTTTACATTATCTGAAACAGCCTATATCTAGCAATACAGTGGTTAAGTTATCTGAAGCTGCCGATATCTAGCAATACAGACATTAAGTTCTCTGAAACTGTCTACATCTACCAACACAGAGATTAAGTTCTCTGAAACATCCTACTTATATCAATAGAGGGTTCTTGGAAACAGCCTATATCTAGAAATACAGGGGTTAAGTTATCTGAAGCTGCCTATATCTAGCAATACAGAATTTAAGTTCTCTGAAATGGCCTGTATCTAGCAATACAGGGGTTAAGTTCTCTGAAGCTGCCTATAGTTAGCAATACAGAAGTTAAGCACTCTGAAATAGTATAGATCTAGCAAAACAGAAGTTAAGTTCTCTGAAACTACCTATATCTAGCAGTACATAAGTTAAGTTCTCTGAAACAGCCTATATCTAGCAACACAGAGGTTACGTTCTCTGAAACAGCCTACTTATAGCAATTGAGGATTCTTGGAAACTGCCTATATCTAGCCTTAAAGGGGTTACTTTCTCTGAAACTGCCTATAGATAGCAATACAGGGTTTACATTATCTGAAACAGCCTATATCTAGCAATACAGTGGTTAAGTTCTCTGAAGCTGCCTATATCTAGAAAAACAGAATTTAAGTTCTCTGAAACTGTCTATATCTACCAACACAGAGATTAAGTTCTCTGAAACAGCCTACTTATATCAATAGAGGGTTCTTGGAAACAGCCCCTATCTAGAAAAAAAAGGGGTTAAGTTATCTGAAGCTGCCTATATCTAGCAATACAGAATTTAACTTCTCTAAAACGGCCTGTATCTAGCAATACAGGGGTTAAGTTCTCTGAAGCTGCCTATAGCTAGCAATACAGACATTAAGTTCTCTGAAACTGTCTACATCTACCAACACATAGGTTAAGTTCTCTGAAACAGCCTACTTATATCAATAGAGGGTTCTTGGAAACAGCCCATATCTAGAAATACAGGGGTTAAGTTCTCTGAAGCTGCCTATAGCTAGCAATACAGACATTAAGTTCTCTGAAACTGTCTACATCTACCAACACATAGGTTAAGTTCTCTGAAACAGCCTACTTATATCAATAGAGGGTTCTTGGAAACAGCCTATATCTAGAAATACAGGGGTTAAGTTATCTGAAGCTGCCTATATCTAGCAATACAGAATTTAAGTTCTCTGAAATGGCCTGTATCTAGCAATACAGGGGTTAAGTTCTCTGAAGCTGCCTATAGCTAGCAATACAGAAGTTAAGCACTCTGAAATAGTATAGATCTAGCAAAACAGAAGTTAAGTTCTCTGAAACTACCTATATCTAGCAGTACATAAGTTAAGTTCTCTGAAACAGCCTATATCTAGCAACACAGAGGTTACGTTCTCTGAAACAGCCTACTTATAGCAATTGAGGATTCTTGGAAACTGCCTATATCTAGCCTTAAAGGGGTTACTTTCTCTGAAACTGCCTATAGATAGCAATACAGGGTTTACATTATCTGAAACAGCCTATATCTAGCAATACAGTGGTTAAGTTCTCTGAAGCTGCCTATATCTAGAAAAACAGAATTTAAGTTCTCTGAAACTGTCTATAGCTACCAACACAGAGATTAAGTTCTCTGAAACAGACTACTTATACCAATAGAGGGTTCTTGGAAACAGCCCCTATCTAGAAAAAAAAGGGGTTAAGTTATCTGAAGCTGCCTATATCTAGCAATACAGAATTTAAGTTCTCTAAAATGGCCTGTATCTAGCAATACAGGGGTTAAGTTCTCTGAAGCTGCCTATAGCTAGCAATACAGACATTAAGTTCTCTGAAACTGTCTACATCTACCAACACATAGGTTAAGTTCTCTGAAACAGCCTACTTATATCAATAGAATGTTCTTGGAAACAGCCCATATCTAGAAATACAGGGGTTAAGTTCTCTGAAACTACCTATATCTAGCAGTACATAAGTTAAGTTCCCTGAAATAGTCTATATGTAGCAATACAGAAGTTAAGTTCTCTGAAACAGCCTATATCTAGCAATACAGAAGTTAAGTTATCTGAAACAGCCTATATCCAGTAATACAGAAGTTAAGTTCTCTGAAACAGCCTATATCTAGCAACACAGAGGTTACGTTCTCTGAAACAGCCTACTTATAGCAATTGAGGATTCTTGGAAACTGCCTATATCTAGCCTTAAAGGAGTTACTTTGTCTGAAACTGCCTATAGATAGCAATACAGGGTTTACATTATCTGAAACAGCCTATATCTAACAATACAGTGGTTAGGTTCTCTGAAGCTGCCTATATCTAGCAAAACAGAATTTAAATTCTCTGAAACTGTCTATATCTACCAACACAGAGATTAAGTTCTCTGAAACAGCCTACTTATATCAATAGAGGGTTCTGTGAAACAGCCCCTATCTAGAAAAAAAGGGGTTAAGTTATCTGAAGCTGCCTATATCTAGCAATACAGAATTTAAGTTCTCTAAAATGGCCTGTATCTAGCAATACAGGGGTTAAGTTCTCTGGAGCTGCCTATAGCTAGCAATACAGAAGTTAAGTTCTCTGAAATAGTCTATATCTAGCAATACAGAAGTTAAGTTCTCTGAAACAGCCTATATCTAGCAATACAGAAGTTAAGTTCTCTGAAACAGCCTATATCTACCAACACAGAGGTTATATTTTCTGAAACAGCCTACTTAGAGGATTCTTGGAAACTGCCTATAGCTAGCAATACAGGGTTGATTTATCTGAAACTGCCTATATCTAGCCATTAAGGGGTTTATTTCTCTGAAAATGCCTAAATCTAGCAATATACAGGATAATTTCTCTGAAAATGCCTATATCTAGCCATAGAGGGGTTAATTTCTCTGAAACTGCCTATACATAGCAATACACGGGTTAAGTTCTCTGAAAATGCTCCTGTCTGGTAATGGCTGTATGCATATTATAGATATGTTATTAAATCTGAAATATACATGGTTCCCAAGGCTTCCAAATAATGTATTACTGCCTGCCTATATTTTTCTCTGTCTGTTTAGCTATATAACGTTTGTGTAATAAAATAATTGAACAATTTTGGAATGCCATGACAAGTTTCAAATATGCATCTCTCCACTTCATGTGATGATGGGTTTTTAAAAAAGCTTATGGATGGGAGAAATGGGCAAATGAATCTTGAAGCCCTTAATGCCACTGACCCAGTTAGTATGGAAAGAGGGAGATACAATCCAGCAGTAACTGAACAATGGAGCAATACCATCCTTAAACCAGAGTAATGTAACAAGTAGTTGCTGTTGGGTACTTTGTCCAAAGTAAAGAAGCTTTCACTTTCTAGACAGCTGTAAACAGATGTGCACTGGTTACTTCCAAAAGGTGTCAGTAACTTGCAAAATCTAAAAACATTAATACCAACCACAACGGAAATATGGGGAACAGTGACCTAAGTCCCAATTTAATAAACATACAGGTGACCCCAGAAGCAATACAATTGTTTTTGGGCATGCAGCCCCTTTAACAATGTGCAAACAAGCCCCACAAAATGGGCAAACATACCTTTAAAAATCCCACTCAGATAGAGAATAAAACCACACCCCAGAGAGCGAAGACCGTGTTATGTCAGGACACACCCCCTGGGGCGATGAAGTAATGAATCATTTGTAAAACTGTCTAGAAGAGTGGCAAGTTATATTTTTTAAAACAAATTATAGGTGCTAAACTCATCATCAATGCATTTATTAAGTTAGATAGTAGAAGGACAGATAAAGGGTCTAAACGAAAGAGATGCTATGGACACCTAATAGCCAGGGCCGATTCTGGGCGGGTGCACGGGGTGCACCACGCCCAGGCACTACGACGAGGAGGGAGAAGAGGGGCGCCGATGGGGCGCTCGTATGCAGAGCAGGTGCTGCTGTCAAAAAGATTAAAAGCGCGCTCTTTGTTCTTGCATGCGGGCACCTTTTCCCGTGCATTAGACATCCGGCCTCAGTGGGCACGCCTACGTAGGACGCATGGGAATGAGCTCAGCGCGAGAGGTGGATGTTCCGCCCCCTCGCGCTCATCATAGCACCGGGTGTCAGATAACATCTTAGTGCTCAGAAGAAGAGGCTCCCATTGTTTGAACCACCCCTGCCTGCACATAACAGGTATATGAGCAGGGAGGGGGCAAATAACATATCATTTTTTTTTTTAAGTCTCTGTGTCTGTAAGCTTGTATGTAAGCTTAAATGTGTATTTGTGAAGTGTCACTGTGTGTGTGTGTAAGTGTAACTGTGTGTGTGTTTAAATGTGTATTTGTGTAAGTGTGACTGTGTGTGTGTGTAAGTGTACAAACAAATATATTAGGGTGAGCAACATAAAATAAAAATATATAAATAATAAAAGAATAACAAAGAAAGATAGATATTTAGTAATAATGTGATATTTAAAAATATTCAGTATGAAGTAAGTTGCATGTGTAATTGGTAAAAGTATATTTTCTATTAAAACAGGTCACACTATGTTCTCCCTGTTATTGTTTTATTTTGCATGTTAACCCTTTGTGGAGATATTTGGTATTGGAAGACTTCAAGGAATTTTTGGAATAAAATAAGTATTTTTATAAGTGTACACTTTAAGGGTGATCATATTACTTTATTTTCACATATCACACTATCATTAATATCTAACTTCCTTTGTTATTCATATATATATATATATATTTTTTTTTTTTTACTTAATTATTTAATTTGCTCTCTAATCTTTATGTTTGTATTATTTGATGCACAGTAATACCCGTTTGGGGTTTGAAACAATTTTTTTCTAGCGCTGTTCTTCTTTTCTTGCATTTTTCTAGTGTGTACGTGTGACTGTATGTGTGGCTGTGTATGTGTGGTTGTGTATGTATGTGCATAAGTATGACTGCGTGTGTAATTAATGTGTGTGGGTTTTTTTTTCTGTGAGACTTATTGTGTATTGTGATACAGTAATGTGCAGCGTGAGTGTGAGTTTTAATGCCGTGGAGTCTGTGATACACTCACACACTGCACATTATTGTGAATTTTATATTTGTGCTAGGGTACGTCCTGGGTGCTGGTGCAAGTCCTGGGTGTCATCTGGGTGCTGGGGTAAGTTCTCTGTGTGCTTGACAAATTTCTGGAGTTAGCGAGCCTGTGGAAACTGCTGTTTATGACATCTTCTATGGCCTGATATGCAAACAAACTGGTTTCCAATGGGAAATGTGTAATTGTGCATTTCAGGCTACATATCAAGCGATAAGGTGATGTCATAAGCAGGAGACTCCACAGACATATTTAAAACACATTTTTATCCTAATTTAGGCATTTGCTTGCAGTTTTGCATACACAATGTATACATCATTTTTTATGTTATCCGTTCACAGTAAAAACAATGTTTAGGTGATACAGTTCCTTTAACTTGTTATGTGCTATCCACTAACTAATATTGTTACATATATGAACAGAAAATGTGTTTAATCACTTTCATATTGAATGTGCTGATCAAGTTTGAAAATAAGAATAAATATAATAGCATTGTTTTTATTTTCCCACTTGATAGCACATTTTATATGAATAATAGTGATTAAACACTTTTATTCTATTGGTAACACTGGGTTCCACTGCTTTTAAACAACTTTTGTTTTTTATAAAATCATTTTTTTTATATAAAGTTTTGATATTTTAATTTATATATTTTAAAAAACATTTTTAAAGGGGAGGAGTTATTAGCAGAGCCACTCGAACAAGAAGGCGCCAGAAAAATCCTGCACCCAGGCGTCTGTGACCCTAGGATCGGCCCTGCTAATAGCTATGTCCCCATGGCTCTACAGAGAATGTATCAAGGTAAAAGAATTATGTACACAATTAATACATAAAATACAGTACATAAAATGCTAAATTAAGAACCAATAAGCAAAAGAAAATGGCAATATATGTGCAACGTAGGAGGGTCTCTGATGCTTTAAGTAAAGATGCCTTAAGTGAGAAATGAAACAAAATAAAAATAAACAATGAGAGACAACGAGAAACTCCATAGTCTCTCATTATTCCCCCCCCCCAGATTCATGACTTATTTCTCTCCTTGTAATTGACAAGACATCTTTCTCTCACCCTGTATAGACTACAGTAACTATAAGACATCCCACCACAACCTGTGTATGTGATTCCGTGAAAAGAAGAGTATGCTTCTTATGATAAAACTAATTTTATTTTTTAGTTTTAGCGAAAAGAGAAAAATAGTTTGGATGAGAGCAAGTATATAAATGCTGGAAGATAGACAAAGAAGAGGAAAGAAACAGAAGACAGAGGGGAAGAAAAGGTAGACAGGAAGAGAAAAGAATAGGTTGGGTGCAGGGAAACCCGAGTGTGGATGGTCAGAAATAAGATTTTTTTGTGCTTGTCTGGTGCGTGTTGATTTGTGTTTAATAAAGTCTCTACTACACCCTGAAATGGGATTGAGAGAGGTTGGGTTTAGGAGAAAAATGTTTTGCCAACGACTGAAGATGCTCTTTGAGTATGGTTGCCTCCGAGCCAGTATTTAAGTTCTATGGAGGCAATGACAAGGTTGGTATTTTGTTGAAGCTAAGATGCCAGCTCAATCTTAAAGTGCACCTTAAAGTGCAATTCTAAGATAACTTTCTAAAAAGTAGAGAAATAAGCAGGAATGATTATTTTGTCTATTCCCATTGCACCACCTGCAATTGCACCACTTAGCCTGAGAATTGTTATTGATACAAAACTACTATTGCATTTAAACCGCCTACAGGCCCTTATGTTCAATAGGCAACTTATATTATATGAATTTTAGTAATGTTAAGTTTATTTAAAAATAAATGTCTTTATTGCAGCAAGAAGAGGTGCTTAATGTACATTCAATAAAAATAAACGTCTAGTCAGTCTTGCCACTTTTATCTTACATATTTTTTTTTTAAGACTGTGGCTCTTTTTTTAACATTTCATCTTTTAGTCTCACAGTCTAATGATGATTATTATTTTAAGCACATTGTACATGAATGGCTAAATATATGTGAAAGGCTTCTTAGTGTTATGACAGTCATTTCTGGAAAGAAAGTCTAAAATTAATTGAGGTCAGAGAAATGTGCTTCAGTATGACATTTGGCAACATAAATGATGGTACCTCTGTAATATTACTGTCACATGTTGATATCTTCAGATTAAATAGCCTAAACAATCAAAAGCCTGAACTCATGTACTATAAAAAATATTTTTAGAATAAAGCAAGCATTTGTTTGTGGTGCATATACCTTTCTCCTGCTGGAAATTGATGCTATTGTGAATTGCCATCTTAGCAGTGTTACATGTGTGAATATAGACAGTGCCATACTTTATAGAGAGTGGCTTTGGGAACAGTCCTCCCCAGGAGTTAGTGTGTAGCATGGCATGGAGTGCCCCCCGAAGCTGGTATAATACATTTAAAAAAAAAAGATTTTTTTGCATGTCATATGGCTGTCATCAGAACTATTACTGTGAGAAACCACAGTCTCCATTACTGTCCCATCTCTCTACCTGGACCAGCAGGTCTGTGCCTCCCCTGAAATACCTGCAGCTTTCAGTTATATCCCTATGCATGTTAATCATAGTGAACCATGTGGAAATTAAACCATATCCCCTCCCTCTCCAGGTAGAGGAGTCACCATGAATCACCACGGAACAAATGAATGATAAGTGTTAGTTGAGAACAACAACTTCAATGATGCCCCTTTACCCAAAAACCAAAATGATGCTGCCTGAGCATTATGGATACTGTAGTCCACATCACAAATGAGTGGATGCTGATGAATCTATGTTGGCCACTACCCAGTGATGTATCTTGGTTTTGTGCTGCCCTAGGCAGACAAATTTTGGGCACTGCCCCTACCCACGATGCACACCCACGACATGACCCATAACCCACGTTGCACACCAAGGACATGCCCCATCACCCCATTTACATGCCTCTATCACCCCATTACATACACATTGCCAATATTATTTGCCCATAACATTTGCCATTAATATGCCCCATCCAATTTGCCCAATAATAAGCAAGTATTATTTGCCATTAATAAGTCACAACCAATTTCCCCAATAATATGCCAGTATTTGTGATTGAATCAGCCGCTGCCAATTTGCCCAATATTATGCCAGTATAATTTGCCATTAATATTCCTCAGCCAATTTGCCCAATAATATGCCAGTGTTATTCTGCCATTTATCGGTAATATGCCCCAGCCAATTTGCCCAATATTAAGCCAGTATTATTTGCCATTTAATATGTTAGTGTTATTTGCCATTAATAAGCCCCAGCCAATTTTCCCAATAATATGCCAGTGTTATTTGCCATTTAATATGCCCCTGACAATTTGCCCAACAATATGCCAGTATTATTTGCCATTTAATATGCCCCTGCTAATTTGCCCAATAATATGCCAGTGTTATTTGCCATTTTATATCCCGCAGCCAATTTGCCCAATAATATGCCAGTGTTATTTGCCATGTAATATGCCCCTGACAATTTGCCCAATAATATGCCAGTGTTATTTGCCATTTAATATGCCCCTGACAATTTGCCCAATAATATGCCAGTGATATTTGCCATTTAATAAGCCCCAGCCAATTTCCCCAAATCCCCCCATTTCCCCAGCACTTACCTTTCCCTGGTGGCTAGTGGCAGGCAGCATGGACTCCTCCATGCTGCCTGTTCGGCTCCCAGGCGTTTGTGCCGACAGGGCACGTGACCCGGCGCACGTATGACGTCAATGCGCTGGTCACGTGACCGTCGGCACTTCCGTGTCACACTGCACGGGAAGCCGAACAGGCAGCATTGAGGTTTCTCTGTGCTGCCTGTTCAGGTTCCTGTGCAGCCTGCCGGCAGGCAGAGATAGTGGAGGGGAAACATCCGATCCCCTCTCACCTCCGTCTCTGCCTGCAAGCGCGGTCTTTTTTTTTTATTTTTTAAAGGGGCGGATTTTTTATTTATTTTTTCATTTTTTTTCCCAGTGCTGGGGGCGCTGCCGCCCCCCAAAATTTGCCGCCATAGGCATCCGCCTAGGATGCCTCACGGTAAATACAGCACTGCCACTACCTGTGACTGACTAACGATATTCTGAGTGAGTGGAACTATACTAAAGGCTGTGCATGGCTAATTGTATACTGATAGGATCTACACTACCTGGCTAACTGTATGTTAATAAGAACTAAGGAATACCAATGTCTGTGAATGCACATTCCTGCATTTTATCCTCTTTAATATATTTATTTTCCAAAGTACAAAAACACATATAGCACATAAACAGTAAAAATATTCAACTAAATGTACAGGACATCCTCTATAATATCACTTGGGTACATCTACTATGCTGGTACATCAGTGTTAACAGTTTATCAATAAATAGAAAGCAAGAACTGCTCCAGCTTTTCAAGATTGTCAATTCCTGATGATATAAAACTAAATAAAAAAAAAACTGTACATATCTTGGGCAGTGCACCCCCTGAGCCCCAGTAGCTTTTTATTACCCTCCCAATTTCCCTCTAATTATATTTATGTAGTTACATTTGAGTCCAATACCCCTCTCTTGAAGACATCCAGCCAGGAAGTCTAAGTCCAAATATAGTAAAGCCTTGGTTGGAGATGGAGGGATTATAGCTTTAGTGATATTAGATATATTACTAAATAGTTGGGTCCATGTTTCATTGACCTTGCTACAGGACCACCAAATATGCTCATAAGTCCATTCCACATATCCAGCAATTATTCTGTAATGATGGATTACATTTTTGCATTCTCTGTGGAACCATGTACCATCTATGAAACACTTTGAATGATAACTCTTGCGAGTTTAAACAGTGAGGGATTTTATGTAATCGGTTCCAGCTTTTGTTCCAGATATCCCCCTCTATTTTAATTTGTAGCTCTTTCTCCCAGCTTATCCTAGCTGGGGCACATACTCAGGGGATAGAAAATCATATAGTTCTTTCCATTTTCCGATCATTCCCTTCTTAAATTTATTATCCAAAAATGCATTGAACCAGCTTTTGATTTTTTTTATTCTCTAGGGCAAACAGATTATGCCTAAGGTAATTCCCAACCCTGTATATCACAAATTGCTCTCTTGGTTCCAAACTCAATTTATCTACTAAGGACTCCAATGGTTTCAATTTCCCATTCAAAAGGATTTCAATGATCCTCATATTTTTTTTTTTTTTATCTCCCCACCCCCTCATTTTAAGGTCCTGAATATTCTGTTCCAGAACAAAAAGAGGAGCACAGAGTGCTTTATCTCTCATCTTTAACTTTCTCTTAAGTACAAGCCATTCGATCAGTATGTTACTCAGCACCCTGGAAGAAGATTTTTTCATTATACTGTGAACTTGCACTTGTTTCATCCATAATACAAATTCTTTAGAGGAAGAAAATTGGATCTGGTATATATGAGTGAATTGACTTGCATTTCTATAGTATTTGAGATTTGGAAGGCCCACTCCTCCACTGTCCCTAGACTTTTAGAAGAGCTGTCTAGATATTCTGGGCTTTTTATTCTGCCATAGAAATTTCTCAAAAAGATCTTGGAACTCCTCTAGGATATGATCACAACTCATAAGGGTATCATCCTAAATAGATAAAGGATATACAATCTTAATATATTAC
This sequence comes from Pelodytes ibericus, assembly GCA_036172795.1. Classification (NCBI taxonomy): domain Eukaryota; kingdom Metazoa; phylum Chordata; class Amphibia; order Anura; family Pelodytidae; genus Pelodytes; species Pelodytes ibericus. Next base: position 112,494,932 of record CM069859.1, read on the forward strand.
ATAGAAAAATGGGGGGTAGGGGACTGCTAGCCACAGGAAAGGTTATATTGTAGGTACAGGTGCAACCGAAGTACAGGTGCTCTCTCCTAAAGGGCATATATATAGAACAACAAAATATACAAAAAAAGCAGACATGCACACTGAAAATATATAGTAAATATAAATTTTATTGAGAATATAATAATATGCTGACGATCAAAATAAATGTCTATAGGAGATGGAGAAAAATAAACAGAGAGTAATAGAAAAAACAGAGTGGCAATAAATACTGTATGAGAATAAAAAATAGCTTGAAAAAAAATAGACAAAAGTAATCAAAAAGTATACATAGACAAAAGCATCAAAAAATATGGCTAAAAAGAAAGAAATAGAAATAATAAATGGACCTGCATCACATAATATGTATCGGGACAGAGTAAAAAAGACTGTCGGGATTGGACAAAATCCAGTATGTAATCAAATAGATATATAGATAAAGAAAAAATAGAGCAGAGTAGATGGATCAAAAAATTAAAGAGAAAAAAAACAGAAAAAGTATATATGAAAAACAGTGATGAGAATAAATTTGCTCTCAAATTGTTTTGTACCTCTTGTACAAAACAATTTGAGAGCAAATTTATTCTCATACAGTATTTTTTGCCACTCTGTTTTTTTCTATTACTCTCTGTTTATTTTTCTCCATCTCCTATATACATTTATTTTGATCGTCAGTATATTATTATATTCTCAATAAAATGTATATTTACGAAATATTTTCAGTGTGCATGTCTGCTTTTTTTGTATATCTTAATATATTACCTCTCTCCAACCAATATATATTTAATTCTTTCCAAGATGCTAGTTTTTTAACGGATGTATTTTAGAAGTGGGGAGTAATTTTCACTTCTGATTCTGTCAACTTTTGAAGGTATACTAACACCAATATATTCAATTTTATCCCCTGTCAATTGGAAGGGGAATGTTTGCCTTAGCTGCTCTATCTGGGCCTCAACTATTCCCATCACCATGGCCAACAATTTTCCCATGTTTAGTCTATGTTTGATAGCCGTGCATATCTCTCTAGTTCTTCCATCAGAAAGCAAAGAGACTCAGATGAAATTCAATTCCAAGTATTTTGTAAAAAAACACTTGTATATCCATCCAGATTGTGACTGGATATTATACAATAGGGTATAATAATCCCTAAATGTGACACCTACCTTTTCTGAAACAGACTGACATTTCCATGTGAGATTATTTTATGTATTCTCTTTTTTACATTTTGCATCTTTAGCTGGTGTGACATAAGCTTATCCGCTCTGTTTCCCTGGAGAAACCATCTTTGTTTCCTTTTGAGCATAGCGTAATTAGCCCTTTCCAATAGCTTCAGTTTTATGAGAGCTGTGATTCTATTGATTTCTTCTACTAACGCTTCTTGGGGTAATCTTTTATTCTCTCTTGATAGCTCATTCAGTTTAACATATAGCTGAGGGAGATTTTTTACCTTCTCTTCTTAAGCTGTGATTCTAGTTTAGTGAAGAGACCCCGCATGACGCCTTTATAGGTAGACCATATAATTAGGGGCTTTACCTCCCCCCTGTTATTTTCCTCAAAACAGTGCCCAGTTTCAAATTTTATTTCTTCTAGCATGTCTTGTCCTCAAATCAGAGACTCCCTCAATCTCCATGGTCTGGCTTCATAAAACTCTCTACCTCCATAGTCAAGTATAACCGGGTCGTGATCCGACCAGACCACCAAGCCAATTCTTATGCTCGTACAGTATTTAGTTGAGAAATTTTTGGTAAGGATTATGTCTAATCTTGAATATGACTTAAATCAATGTGAGAATTGAGTATACTCCTTGTCCAAACATAGAAACATAGAATGTGTCGGCAGATAAGAACCATTCGGTCCATCTAGTCTGCCCAATTTTTCTGAATACTTATTAGTCCCCGTTCCCAGTCTTATAGCTAGGATAGCCTTGTGTCTATCCCAGGCATGCTTACAATCCTTGACTGTTTTTACCTCTACCACTTCTGCTGGAAGGCTATTCCATACTCCACTACCCTCTCAGTAAAGTAATACTTCCTGATATTACTTTAAAATCGTTGCCCCTCTAATTTAAGACTATGTCCTCTAGTTGTGCTAGTTTTTCTTCTTTTAAATATACTCTCTTCATTTACTGTGTTGATTCCCTTTATGTATTTAAATGTTTCTATCATATCCCCCCTGTTACGTTTTTCCTCCAAGCTATACATGTTAAGATGCTTTAACCTTTCCTGGTAAGTTTTATCTTTCAACCCATGAACCAGTTTAGTAGCCCTTCTCTGAAATCTCTCCAAAGTAGCAATATCCTTCTGGAGATACGGTCTCCAATACTGCGTACAATACTCCAAGTGAGGTCTCACCAGTGCTCTGTACATTGGCATGAGCACTTACCTCTTTCTACTGCTAATACCTCTCCCTATGCAACCAAGCATTCTGCTAGCATTTCCTGCTGCTCTGTTGCATTGCCTACCTACCTTTAAGTCCTCTGAAATTATCACTCCTAAATCCCTTTCCTCAGATGTTGAGGTTAGGACTGTACCAAATAGTCTGTATTCTGCTTTTGGGTTTTTACGCCCAAGGTGCATAATCTTGCACTTGTCCACATTAACCCCTTGGCGACACAGGACGGACTAGGTCCGTCCTGTGTGCTGAGGCGTTAGTGACACAGGACGGATCTAGTCCGTCCTGTGTCAAAACGAGCACTGAAAGCGGAGTTTTTCCGCTTTCAGTGCTCAAGCGGCATTGTAACGATGCTTCTGTATGGAAGCATCGTACAATACTAAAAATAATGCCCGTCGGGATTTTCGATCGCTCCGGAGAGCGATAGAAATGCCAGTTTTAAAGGCCCAGCGCCTTTAAAATGACGGGCATTAAAAAACGAGCATAGGAAGCAAATTTTTTCGCTTCCTATGCTCAGAAAGTGTTTCTGATTGCCTCGCAAGTCGAGGCAATCAGTAACACAAAAAAAAATGCACGATCTTGGTCACTGGGTGACCAAGATGGCGCTGCCCTTCTAAGGGCAAGAGCACAGGAGGCAGGAAGTACCTGCTTCCTGTGCTCTCTGGCTGTCACACGATTGCCTCTTCACAGAGACAATCAGTGACTGCCAGGCACACAGACAAGCAGGACTGGTCAAATCAATATTACCCCTATATTGATCTGACCAGTTATGATCTGCCTCCCTCTCCTCACATTTTTTTTTTTTTTTAGTGAGGGAGAGAGACAGATCAAAGTAAGAAAAGTAAGTAAAAGTACAAAAAAAACAATAAATACACAACACACGAATAATAAAACAATCAAAATTTTATTAAAGCAATTCCCTGCGTGTAACCCCTTCCCTGCCACTGATCTTGCGTAAGCAGTGATCGTGCACATCAGCGCATTTATTTTTGCTGTTTGTGCATTTTTTCGGGGTTAATTTTTTTTGTACTGTAATTTATTAAAGTACTACAAAAGCTCTTCTAAGAGTTATTAACCCCTTCTTTGCCATCGATCACTGCTTACGCAATGATATTGACGCCAAAGCAATTTTTATCTGCATATTTTTTTTTTTTACACATACCCGCTAGGGGATTACATGTAAAGTAAAAGTATTTGAGATTTTTTTTTTAAGCTCTCTGAGCACATAGCAATTTAGTGGCAAAGGCAGTTTGGTGATTTCTCAATTAAGTTCACCATTCGCCCTGGTCAGATCAAAATTGGTCGGATCAATATTCACAAATATTGATCTGCCTCCCTCTCCTCACTTACATTTTTGTGACGGTGAAAGGAAAGGCCGGTCTCTGTTCCTTTATCAATTACTTCTAAGGTCGTTGATGTGTGGCAGGTTAGCAGATAACTGGAGAGCTGTGAAGGCGGAAAACAAATACACAAGGCACGTGTTTCTTTATCCTCAGCTCTGAGTGTAGTTTATTACACATTGGTATTTATACACAAATCTAGGCGTTGTCCCGTACATTGATTGGTTATAGGTTTTGCACAAACATAGCATCAAGTACATGAGAGACGACGTATACATGTCACACGGGGGGGGGGGGGGTGGACAATGGGTACATATATTGTCACTAGGCAGAAAAGCTAAAATAAATCTCAATATAGTCAGTCAGCAGAAAAGACAGTTGAAACTTGCTACAACATTAGTTCCTCTTTTTGTAGTCTAAGACCTTTCTTACATAAACCATTATGTCCTATCTGACTTCCTCAGGGACTGTGACCTTTATCTGAACTTGGTCAAGCAAGGGGGGCTTCTCAACATCAATTTAACCCTTTCAGACGGAAAGAGACTGATCAGTATTAGTGATATAAAATAACATTTTATAAAATTGGCAGGTTTTATGAAAGTCTTTCACTGTGTATTAACCCCTTCCCTGCCATTCATCACTGTATAAGCAGTAATCTTGCACAGCAACAGTATGTTTTGCTGTCTGCACTGTTTTATGGATTAATTACTTTGTACTGTAATGTATTACAGTACTAGATAGGCTCTTCTAAGAGCTATTAACCCCTTCTTTGCTCGAGATCACTGCTTTCGCACTGATTCTGAGGCCGCGGACTCAGGGTTCGATTTTGACCCTGGTCAGCTTTCTGATACATCATCTAGTGATGTATCGGTGGCTGCTGAGCCCTTGCCACAAGGAGTGATGGGGGTCTACCGTTAAAAAAATATATGGTTTGGTGGGGGTAAATTACATTGGCTGGCTTAAAAGATATATCCCATATAGGACATGGACGCAGGTTGATTACATGTCAAAATTCCAAGTTGGAATTTTGAGATGCGCATCTCACAAATGTTGCCTTCTAGCCAAAAAACAAACCAACAAAACTATGCATGGGTGCTATCCCTGTACTCGGGAGATGTTGCTGAACACATATTGGGTTGTTGTTTGGCAGTGACATATACCAGAATCTGTGAATTCATGCCTGAAGTACAATGCATGTGGAAAAAAAACTCCCAAAAAAGTACTACCACAAACTTTTACAAAGGCTACATACATGTACATATACAGTATTAAAATACCACCATTTGAAATACCATAGGATGTCTATTTTAAAATATATGGTTTGATGGGGTAAAATTCATTGGACGGCTTCAAAAATGTTCTAAATGGAACATGGGCGCAGGCTGACTACATGTCAAAATTCCAGGTTGGAATTGCGCCTCCCCCTAAATGTGGCCTTTTAGCCCCAAAACAAACCAACAAACCTATGCATGGGGGTATCCCTGTACTCAGGAGATGTTGTTGAACACATATTGAGGTGTTGGTTGGCAGTGGCAAATACCAGAATCTGAAAATTCCTGCCTGAACTACAATGTGTGTGGGGAAAAAAGGACATCCCAACCCTTTGACATAGGTTGGTGGTAGAATTAGCACTTGTTAGTGTTAAAATACCACAATTTTAAATACCCTAGGATATCTAGTTTTCCAAAATATATGGTTGTATGGGGTAAAATACTTTGACAGGCTTCAAAAGTGTCCCAAATGGAAAATGGGCGCAGGCTGACTACATGTCAAAATTCCAAGTTGGAAATGCACCCCCCCTAAACGTGGCCTTTTAGCCCCCAAACAACTCAACAAACCTATGCATGGGTGGTATCCCTGTACTCAGGAGATGTTGCTGAACACATATTGGGGTGTTGTTTTGCACTGACACATAACAGGATCTGTGAATTCATGCTCGAAGTACAATGTATGTGGAAACAAAACATTAAAAAATTACTAACCTAAAATTTGACAAAGGCTGGTGGTAGAATGAGTGCATGGAAAGTGTTAAAATACTATCATTTGAAATACCCTAGGGTGTCTAGTTTGCTAAAATGTATGGTTTTGTGTGGTAAAATACACATTCTGGCGCAGGTTTTCTTTATGTCAGAATTCCAAGTTGAAAAACCAAAAAGCGCACCTCTCATATGTGGCCTTTTAACCCCCAAATAATCTAACTAACCTACACATGGGTGGTATCCCTGTACTCAGGAAATGTTGCTGAACACATATTGAGGTGTTGTTTGGCACTAACCCATAATAGGATCTGTGAATTCATGCCCGAAGTACAATGTATGTGAAAAAAAATTACTATCCATAACATTGACATAGGCTGGTGGTAGAATTAGTGCATGGAAAGTGTTAAAATACTACCATTTGAAATACCCTAGGGTGTCTAGTTTTCAAAAATATATGGCTTTGTGGGGTAGAATACACTTGTTGGCTTTAAAAATGTCCCAAATGGGACATGGGCGCAGGTTTTCTGCACGTCAGAATTCCAAGTTGGAAAACCAAAAAGCGCACCTCTCAAATGTGGCCTTTTAACCCCCAAATAACCTAACCAGCCTATACATGGGTGGTATCTCTGTATTCAGGAGATGTTGCTTAACACATATTAAGGTGTTGTTTGGCACTGACCTATTACAGGATCTGTTAAATTATGCCCAAAGTACAATGTATGTGAAAAAAAATTACTACCCAAAACATTGACATAGGCTGGTAGTATAATTAGTGCATGGAAAGTGTTAAAATACTACCATTTGAAATACCCTAGGGTGTCTAGTTTAAAAAAATATATGCCTTTGTGGGGTAGAATACACTTTCTGGCTTCAAAAATGTCCCAAATGGGACATGGGCGCAAGTTTTCTGCATGTCAGAATTCCAAGTTGGAAAACCAAAATGCGCACCCCCTAAATGTGGCCTTTTAGCCCCAAAACAAACCAACAAACCTATGCATGGGTGGTATGCCTGTACTCAGGAGATGTTGCTGAACACATATTGAGGTGTTATTTGGAAATACCCCTTCACATTTTAAGGTAATGTTTACCTAAATTGCAATCTATGTGAAAAATTAAAAAAAAAGATTTTTTGCTGCAAACTTTGGCAAAGATTGGTGGTAAAATCTTTTTTTTTTATTTTTTTTTTTGTTGGGGGTCATTCATGGATTTAGTACATAAATTAGTGTTACAATGTCACTATTGCTAATTTTGAAAAAAAGGATTTTAAAATAGCTTTGCACTACTTATAGTTCTGGCCCTGTAACATGAATAAAAAAGCACAAAAACATAAAACATGGGCGATTTCTGAACTCAGGACATATATTAGAAACGATTTAGCAGTGTTTTGTTGTTGTCTCTTGTACATGAGTATATGATTTTTCAAATAAAAGTCATAAAAAAAAATAATCATTTTTTGCCATATTTTATTATTTTTTTTACATCAAATTATATGCTATTATCAAAATAATGGTATCAAAAGAAAGCCCTTCTTATAACGATAAAAACGATATATAGTTTGTGCCGGTACACTAAATGAGACAGAAATAAATTACAGCAAAACTCAAACACCTCAGAAATGTTAAAACAGCCCATGTCACCAAGCGTCGGACAAGCCAAAAAAGTCATGTCACTAAGGGGTTAAATGTCAGTTGCCACAGCTCTGACCATTTTTCTAGCTTAGCTAAATCATTTGCCATTTGGCTTATCACTCCAAGAATACCCTGCTGCAAATCTTTGTATCATCAGCAAAAAGACATACTATGCCAACAAGACCTTCTGCAATATCACTAATAAACATATTAAAGAGAATGGGTCCAAGTACAGATCCCTGAGGTACCCCACTAGTAACAAGACCTTGCATCGAATATACTCCATTGACTACAACCCTCTGTTGCCTGTCACTCAGCCATTGTCTAATCCATTCAACAATATTGAAATCCAAAGGTCTTATTGTCCTCCATACATGGAGCATGTACAAAAGACAGGGCTTCATTCATGAAAGAGGGAATTACATGGCACATCCATATCTCATACAATTCCTTGTTTCAGGAATGAAGCTCCATGCAAATGTCGATGTGATATATTCTGCACCCAACTGTATGCACTCACCACAGACAATGCATTCTTCTCCATCTCCAACTGGGGTATCTTCAGCATCTCCGAGACTTGATGATGACCCCCAAACTTTAGGCTCCTGATGTGCAGGCACTGGGATCCACCACCCAAGGTATTGTATTTAGGCAATGTATGACCCAAGTCCATTTCAGTACAAATTGGTGTATATAAAGTAAACCCTCAAGCATGCTACTTGTGTATTACTGGTTAAAAAGATCCAGTGTTATCTACTATCCAAGGTGTTAGTTGAAAGCAGTTCTCCAGATTTGTTTGATGGTCTCTCTGTTCCTGAAAAGTACATATGGCACAAACTTGTACCCAGTTTTCTGTGTGCCTGGTAGGATTGGATTATTGTTGTCCAATTATTTAGAAATCTTTGTTTACAATATAAAACTGGTTCTCTGTGCTGAAAAATTGTTAACACTGAAATTTGATTTTCTTTCATGCATAAAAAAATACCCATTAATATGTTTGTACGTAAATGTGCATACACATCATAGGCATATCCAATGTATTCTGATCACACAAAATAAATGAATACATCTGTAGTGATCTTGCTTCTTCAATGTGGATAACTGCAAATATTTGTTTTATAAATATATTTTCAATTTGGATCTAACTCATAAATTAAAAGAAACATACTAAATGCATGCAATTATGAAGACTCAAACATTACAATATTTCTTTATACTCCAATTGTTTTTAATTTATTCTTTTCTGTAATAGGAAAACACTGCACTTTATTTATGAAAAAAAGAATTGCAGGGAATTGAAAAAGTAAGTTTGAAATAAAGCTGAATGGGAGAATTTTTTTGGGGGGGAGAACTATGCTGCTTTGGTCTTACGTTTGAATTTGATTATTAGTTCCCTGTAATACCCTCCCTCAATAAAGCATATTGTCTTAAAAATAGTATACATGGGGGCGGAGCTAGCATCGGAGGTGAAAAGTCGAAGGATTCTGGAGCTCCCTGCTTTTAACGGCCAAAAAACATTATTTGTGGAGATAATAGAGCCAATTCTTTCTGAAACTCTCTCACTATCTGACTGGACACTATGGGCAAGAAAAAAACTAAACAGATCCTTCACAAATGGCCCGAAAATCAGACTTTGCGAAACTCCTGTCAAGAGTGCCTAGGCCGCAACTGAATGTGGAAGCGGAGTACTTTTTCCCATCAGGTCCTGATTCGGATTCTCAGTCGGATGACTCTGATGTACCTGCATCGGCTATTTCTCCTCTGAAGAGGACCAAGGAAGCACCTAAGGAAGCATACGCAACTAAAGTGGACATCCACAATCTCTGCAGAATTTCAAGCCGCACGGCGGGCAGATCTCCAGGAGGTGCGTACAGACATCCTGAGTATCCACAGTAAAGTTTCCACTATGGAAAAGACCTCTGATACCCTTACTCAGCAGTATGCTCATACATCTGTGGTTACAGCGGCTCTTACAGTACAGGTGACTGACTTACAGAACAAGTTAGTAATGTTTGAAATGAAGGCCAGCAACAATAACGTCCCCGAGACGATTGTCCCTAACGCCCTCAGTTCTTACCTGAGACAACTGCTTATTAGTCTGAAACAGACTGCAAACACCATTAAACTCCTCTGGACTGTTTTTGGATAAGCAAGGCACAGGGAGCGCTGTCCAATGCCCCACGGGACGTGATATGGAAGCTACCATCCTTTTCAGATAAGGTTACGCTGTTAGCAGCATACCACAAGAATGGACAACTACTTGTCAATGGAGCCACGATTCCCATGTTTGAAGATCAACCGCCTACCGTGGTGGCTTGGAGGCGCTCTATGAGCCCACTCTCGACACATCTCAGGGAACTGGACATCAAGTACAAATGGGGACTACCACACTCCCTTACAGTGATGAAGGATAATGAATCCTTGGCTATTACATATCTGAAAGATTTCTCTAAGTTTTTGGCTTCCCTTAAAATACCACCACTCATCTTGCCTGAAAACATGGAGCCCGCCCGAGCACCTGGTCCGGAAAGCGTATGAGGAGATTTCTGAATTCCACTTGTTCGAAAATTTCTCTTACCACTCTGTATATTTTTTATATTTGGCTGTGATTTGTTTATGTGTAATTCATGCTGGAGCCAAGGCGCCGAGACTTCACCGTTTGTATATGATGGCATTGCTGATACACCCCTCCCCCGGGGCACAATGTCACCCCTTACAGGGTGTGCATTTTTTGGCTGACCGTCAAAAGTATGGTTCAGCAGCCCCTTCTTAATGCAGCTCCATCATGTAGCTGCCGTCAACCCCCTCTCGGGATCCCCTTACCCCTCTGTTATTCGTCTTGTTCTTTTCTACTTCCATACTCCTCTTCCCCCTTTCTGTTAGCTTTTTATATTAGCTTTTCCTCTTACTAGATAAATGCCCTATCTGGAAGCAGTCCTGCTGATCTGTGTTGAGTCACTGAGTGTACCTAACTGGATCTTGCTAATGGTTCCTTTTGTTAGTATACTTTGGGCCCTTCTATGGTTAATGCTTGTTTGTTTGTTTCTCTTACAATTCTATGTGATTTAGCAGAAGTCCGATATGTCTATGTAAGATACTAAAGTGACCACAGTACAGACGCATGCTTGTAACATGGTGTGATTAAGAAAATGTAGTTACTTCAGTACAGACTCCTGATTATAATATGATATGATTAAGAACATGTAGTTACTCCAGTACAGACTCCTGATTGTTATATGGTGTGATAAAAAAAATGTGGTGACCCCAGTACAGACGTCTGCTTGTAATATGGTGTGATGCTTTGATAATACAAATTAGGCTATTTAGGCTGAGAGCACAGATTCATTAGAGCCATCCCTCACATTGGCCATTCATGTGAATGCATTGTATATGGAGTTTTGCTGTTTCACATACACTAGCATGAAATCGCTGGTGGGAGGATTTTGCAGGAGTTCTCATTGCATTGATGTCACAGATAGAGGAGGGCATTGGATGACAAAAATAAAAATGTAAGATCTGTTCCTTTATCTTTCCTTTACGTGATACAACACTTATATGAAGTCATGCTATGTAGAATAACACCTTTAAGTTACCACTTCAGTTAACTACAGTTCTATATGCCTGCTATCTAATAGATGGCTAAATTAGATTAACAAAATACCAGAAAACATCTCATATATGCATGGAAATCCATTAAGCATCTCATGTGTGCAAAGGTGTCTATCAAGCGTGGATAGCCATCAAATAAATATGCAGCATATAAAACATATTAAAGAAAATACAAAAATTTATATTTGGTACCAGCCATTAATATACATGTTTAATACACATGTTTTCCAGTTTGCAAATGTTTTACATTCTTACAAAGAATTAAACAGGACTTTTTTTCTGTAGAGGAATACCACCGTGGTTATGTAGAAAACATTTTTTTGCTTCCATTAGGAGCCAATGAAAATCATTGTTCAATTTCATTCACTTGAATGTGCATGACATAATATGTTTACATATTTCTAGAGTACTACTATTTAATCTTTTTGGGGATAGCTAAAGAGCAATATGTCTTCTCCATAACCATAGAGTTCTATTTTCTAGGATGCTGAGGGCTGTCAATCTGATGTTGGAAAACTGCACACCTGCAGTAGGAGTATTAAAAAACACACACAATGAATGACAAAACATCTCTGAGTTGCATAACCAGGAAAGATGAGGTTTAACTAATGTGCCCTGTCCATTGTCCATCCACCTGCATTTGATTTTTGTTAAGAAACAAAGATAATCAAAATTATCTTTGCAAAATAAAATCACATGCACATTTTTTCATTCTGTATTTGCTTGCAACGCTGCAAACACTTCGGCTATCGTAATGGCCAAATTTCATGCTGATTTTGGATCACTTTGGTAATCTCCGATTAGCCCGAATTAAAGAGCCATTCAGATCACCAATCACTAAGAAAATTGGAGCTAGCTGAGTACCTGCATAAGTTTTACTATAAGATTACTAAATCAGATATTCTACACCATTAGTAACCTGAGACATGGTTAATAAGTCACGTACAAAAAAGCATGCACAAATAGGCATAGTATTATTGTAATTGCTATGGTTACATTGAAAAGAAAAGATATTTATCTGCAGGGAAGGCAGATAAAATGGAGGAAATGAGAAAGATGTCATAAAAAGATTTAATTTGGACTGTTTTATAAATGCTTATTCAAAATATAATTCTTATAATACAATCAAAAAAGCAAATTGTTGAAGAAATAAAAGTTTAATTTGCGTAAATGGTTTTGTCAGACAGAATTGCTCATACAATTTAACGTTCAATGGTTGAAGATGATAGAACTTTCATTTGCCTAAATACATGCTTCAGGCATAATTTCTATTACATGGTCAAACAGCCATTGGCAGAAAAACAAGAAGTCATTTTGATTTGCCTAGATGTGAGCTAAAACATTTTTGACAATATATATCACAGTATAACAAAGGTTATAACATCACTAGCTGTGCTTATAGGTATTAGAATGCCCCCAACAACTCATTGTAATTACAAAATGTGTTGCATTTTGCATTGCAACAATGGATTTAATTATCAAAAGGATATTTGACTTAAAATTGAAAATTATAAAATATTGAAAAAAATTGAGAAATAATAATTATTTATACTTATATAAATTCTAATCAAACATTTAATATAACTTTACGAATGCAAGATTAGGACAAAGCTGACTAGTATATTTTTAAATATACTTCTAATTTATGATCCCTGCTGGTGCTGGATACTAATTATCAGCATGCAGTAATGACTTGACTATCTCACACCAGGGACTTAATAGTGACCTTGCTGATCTTGCTTTTCCCACAATAGAAATAAATGTAAATTATTTGATGAATTTTAATTTTTATAGAACAGAAATTTCAAGAAGGCCTGGGGTAGGATTATTACTGTCCTCGGATGGTGTGATGAATTTGGGACTGGACTGCAGGTGTAATGGTACTGCTTGTGCATATGGTCGTATTAGACAGCTTAGTAACTGAGGTGCCAGATGGAGATACAATGCTCTATTGCCAATGGATTGACGCAAGAAGCCACATTGACTTAAAATATGTGATTCTGGTCAAATAAGTTGAATTTTAGTAGGATATATAAATGTCAGGGGAATTGATACAAGATATGGGAATGGTTAAATGTAGTGATAAATTCATACTCAAGCTAGCTGTGGGAAAGATGGGGAAAGTAACAATAAATATCCCTTTTCATTTTGTTCATCTAATGGAAAAATGTGTATGACAATGTACTCAGTTGCGTCCCGAGGGGGGTGCGGGGGGTGCGGACTGCACCGGGTGACACCTCCAGCGGTGGTGACACTCGTGCTGCCGGCACCTCCCGCACCGCTCTGCCGACACCCCTCCTCCGTGCAGGATGGAAGACTGCACGGAGGAGGCGTCCGTCCGGGAACACAGAGCAGCAGCAATTCGATAAGTGATGGGGAAGGGGGGAGGAGGGTGGTTGAAAATGAGCACACTAATTGCACAATATTCCTGGGCTCTGACTGGCACAATATTCCTGGGCTCTGACTGGCACAATATTACTGGGCTCTGACTGGCACACTATTACTGGGCTCTGACGGGCACACTATTACTGGTATCTAACTGGCACACTATTACTGGGCTCTAAATGGCACAATATTCCTGGTATCTGACTGGCACACTATTACTGGGCTCTGAGTGGCACAATATTACAGGCATCTGAATGGCACACTATTACTGGGCTCTGACTGGCACAATATTACCGGGCTCTGACTGGCACACTATTACTGGGCTCTGACTGGCACACTATTACTGGGCTCTGACTGGCACACTATTACTGGGCTCTGACTGGCAAAATATTGCTGGGCTCTGACTGGCACAATATTCCTGGGCTCTGACTGGCACACTATTACTGGGCTCTAAATGGCACAATATTCCTGGTATCTGACTGGCACACTATTACTGGGCTCTGAGTGGCACAATATTACAGGCATCTGAATGGCACACTATTACTGGGCTCTGACTGGCACAATATTACCGGGCTCTGACTGGCACACTATTACTGGGCTCTGACTGGCACACTATTACTGGGCTCTGACTGGCACACTATTACTGGGCTCTGACTGGCAAAATATTGCTGGGCTCTGACTGGCAAAATATTCCTGGGCTCTGACTGGCACAATATTCCTGGGCTCTGACTGGCACAATATTACTGGGTTCTGAGTGGCACAATATTACTGGGCTCTGAATGACACAATATTCCTGGCACAATCTTACTGGGCTCTGACTGGCACAATATTACTGGGCTCTGACTGGCACAATATTACTGGTATCTGAATGACACAATATTCATTGTATCTGACTGGCACAATATTACTGGGCTCTGAGTGGCACAATATTTTTGGGCTCTGACTGGCACGATATTTTTGGGCTCTGACTGGCACAATATTACTGGTATTTGACTGGCACAATATTACTGGGCTCTGAATGGCACAATATTCCTGGTATTTATAATTATACAATTGTCAACTCGTGAGCCACCTGTGTGTTCCATAATTAATGGCGGTCCCATGTGTGCATAATTATGGGGCGCTTGTGTGTGGCATATTTATTGGGCCCCATGTGTGGCATAATTTATGGGGCTTTGGTGTGGCATAATTTATGGGGCTCCTGTGTGTGTTCATAGTTATGGGGTTCCTGTGTGTGGCATAGTTAATAGGCCATCTAACGGGCATTACTAAGGAATCTGTTTGGCATTGTATAGGAGGAAATCCAGGGGGTGACCCCATGAGTTTCCGCACCGGGTGACACCAACTCTAGTGACGCCCCTGAAAGTACTAAATTTGCAACGGCATCTGACCTGCTTTGAATGCATTACAAATCCATGACTAACTAGCAATGTTTACAATAAGGTAATTACATTATATATTTGTTCAAGCTTCTAATGCACTCTCCTGATTGTTTACACTTCTCCAGATCCTTCCTATCCAGCAGCCCAGAGGATAGCCTCTTCAACCATAATTCCTCAAACCTAATAGTTGGATAGTTTATACGTTTCTAACAGTTGATTCAACCATCTTTGAAGGCCAGTAAAGAAAAAATGGCTTCCTGCAAATGTAAAGTCTATGGAGGGAATTACAGGGCTGGTATTTTTTTTGAAGAAAAATTTAAACCCCAAATTGCAGCAAAGGTTAGTTAACACTCCAAATGCTGAGATTGCATTTCTCATGACTCTCAGCTAGCAATTTTGTCATGGAAAAAGGGAGTACTCACCAAATGGCCAAAGGTTAGCGATCATATGTTTATGGATTGGTAACTGCAACTCCCACCATTTTAACCACTTCCCCAAGCCAACAAAGGTAGGCAATGGTGAGGAGGTATTCAGGTTGTAGGTGCCAACGTTGGAAATAATTCAGTGTACAATGATCCTCTGGGCTTTTGGGAAATCAACCTGTGGAAAAACTGGGATCATGTGCTGACCCCTACACTTACATTTTTTTAATTATGGATTAGTGAAATGTAAACTGTCTACAATGGACAGATTTCCCCTGGCAGGTGATTTGAGCAGGCTGGTATACGTGTTATCATATTTGGCATTTTTCATTAGACCTATACAGAAGTTAATGGGAAGGTATGATTTTACTAAAACAGTGAATGATCCAATATACATTTTTTTTGCCTACTCCCTTTAAAATAGCTAATGATGACAGGCAGGTTATGATGTTGATAAAGTTAAATAGTGTTATGTTGATGTTCTACTTTTATAATATCAAGAAAACAAAAATTATCCAAACTGTTTGGAAAGTTTAAACAACACTATGTACCAATTATGATTTTCAAATAAAATACAGTTTAAACTAAAACACAAACAGAGATAGTGCTTTACTGTGTTGCACATCAATTTCATATATTTACAAAAGTCATAAAAAGTACACAGAATTATTATTTCCAACTCTATTATATGAATGCGAGCATTGTTTTTTTGTTTTGTTTTTAAAATTCAAATTTCATATTGAGCTTTTGCATAGACAAAAGGGTACTACTTAATGAACATCAGGGTAAATTAGGGATGGGGATGTGTCCTGGCATTATAACAATATAAAAATAAAAAACAATACCACTACTCATTGTGTAAGACACATAGTAATACGATACAGCACCTTTTACATATATTGACTTTTCAGGGTCAAACACTGGGATGATCGACTGGTTTAAGGTGAATATGAATTTTGTGACTAGAGCTGAGCAAAACAAACATTTTTGTTTTCTATTCATCCTTTCAGACAAAATTTTTTTTTTTTGATTTCATCCATTGCTGCAATCATTTTGGATAAAATTTGTTCATTATTGTGGTTTCATTATTTTCATTCGTATGAATGTAAAATTCACCTATATTCAATAGTATAAGAATTCGTATGAAAGAGCCGAATTTCACCAGAATATAATCGGAAAACTAACAGGAATTTCCCCTGAGCTCAATAGTATAAGGTATGGGATGAAATTCAGATGGAATCTGGCTATTTCATTCGAATTCCACAACTTTATACTAATGTACATACATATACAACCACTAAAGTTGAAATTAGTTGAAATTGAGTCTATTAGTTACCAGAGTAACTTAGGCACTCAGTTTTGACTTCAGTTGTATATGTAACTTTTGACTCAATTTCAACTTCAGTTGTCTATGGAACTAAAATGGGTCTAAGTCATGTTCAGACCCCAAGTTTTACATATAAAAAAAAAAAAAAACAGGTTTGTATTTTCCCCATTAAAAGTAATGGGAGGTAAAATGATTAAAGCTATTTTTGAGACTAAGTCAAACACGGGTGCTAAATTTGTCTTAGTCTTAAAAATAGCTTCAATCTTTTTGCCTCACATTACTTTCAATGGGGAAATTGAACATAGGTTTTTTTATTTTAAATCAAACTTGGGTGCTGAATTTGACTATGTCTCAAAGTTATAGTCAATCTCCAAAGTCAAATTTTAGTGAATAGACCCATAATAGTTACATATATAATCCGAAATTGAGATGAAATTAAGTCAAATTGCCAAATGGACCAATTTTAAAGATCAGATTAGATTCATCAGACAGTCAGTATTCATTCATGATTCGTTTATATTCCGCATTGAATAATGGTATGCAGGATAAAAAATCAAAAATTAATACTGACTTTCTGGTGACTCTGATCTGTGGAATTCGAAAGTTAGGTTAAATCGGCTTAATTTAGACTAATTTTCATCTCAATTTCCACTTAAGTTTTATATGTAACTAGAAAAAAAAGCATAATGGCGTGATATAATGGGTACCTTAAATTGAAAGATAAATAATAGTGCAATATTGTAAAAAAACACAGGTGTGGAATAAATAGGTGGTAATAAATACACTCACAAACCAAAGTGAGGAATGGTCATTTTAAAAGTGATGTGATTTCTTCACAAATTTTAAAGTCCACTGGTACAGCCACAGGTCTTGGATAAAATCATGACCTGAAAGTGGCAGAGGTAGAAGGCAGGATCAGGGAGAAAATCTGCAGCTGCCGGTGTCTGTACGCGTTTCGCCGGAGCTTCTATCGCGGCTTCCTCAGGAGAAGACTGATGTCTGGCATCGGGAAATCGCTGAATTTATATCACAAGCACTGCCCTCTTTTCCTCATTGACGTTTTTCTGATGCGACACCGAAGGCAAGCGTCCATTACCGTAGTGATGCTCGACTGACGTGCTTCTTGTGAAAAAACTTTAATGTCCACTGTGCAGACTTCTTATGAGTCCGTTTCACAATGGAAACAATAATTACATTTACAGAGGTGTTTTAAGTGACTTTACTACTCATGATTTCTCCAATTAATCTAACATATACATAATGTTCAATCATTTAATAATATAAAATAAACTGAAACGAGATGTGACTTGATTAATATTATATATATAAATGTACATACAAATGGATTCATAGTTAAATAGAAGATTCATAATTAAAAAGAACCAAACGTATCATGATGAATTATTAGAAGAAAAATGTATTATTATATTATCTCCCCTTTTCTATAAAAAAAACATTTGAATTAAAAATAGTTCTTATTATGAAATTGTAATAAATGGGGAATTATCAATGGAGATTTAAAAAACAGGTAATTAGAAATGGGGATTAAAAAAGCAGAATAAAAGGATGACTACAAACAGTAAAGGGAAGATTAATCGTAAAAGGAAATAATGTCAAGATAAGCTTTTAACCCTTTACCTCCCATTGTTTTCAATTCATAGATCCACTTGGTCTCTCTTTGGGAGATAACTTAGTAAAATTTCCACCTCTCCAATGTGGAGTAATTTTATCAATTCCCACACATAAAAATGTGTCAACAGAAGTGCAGTGTTTACAGTGTTTTGGAATGCTGCATTTAATCAACCTTGGGTTATCACTCAATATACTGCCAAGATGCTCTAGAATCCTCTACTTCAGGGCTCAAATGGTTCTGTCCACGTATTGGGCACCACATGGGCACTGGAGGAGACACACCACATTACTGGTGTTGCAGTTAATAAAGTGCTTAATTACCAGTGGCATTGCTAGTAAAACTGGAGGTGTGCCTTGGTTGATACTTGCACATTTTACATGTGCCACATTTAAAAAAAGCCTTTTGGTTTTGTAATTAAAACATGTTGTGTATCACTAGGAATTTTAGGTAGAGCACTAGGTGCCAGGATCACCTTTGGTCAATCTGGTTACTGTTCTCTTAGGTATTGGTCATCTTTAAGTATAGGCCAAAATTAATCTAGTGCTTTGGAAATGGCCTTCATTTGCGAATTATATTGAGTGGCAAAAGAAAACCTAAATACTCTGTCTTCAGTAGATTTAATTCTGGAGGGGTTATTTCTTTCTTGTAGCAAACTTGATCTTTCTAATGTGTCTACTTTTTTGGTTCTTTCTTCAAGCAGTTTGAGAGGATATGATTTCTCTTTAAAACATTTTTTCAGGGTGGTAGCTTGCTGTATAAAATCATCATTTAAAGTACAATTGCGTTTAATACGGGTTAGTTGCCCCTTGGGAATATTCCCTAACCAATTAGGATGATGACCACTTTTAAAATCAATGTACCCATTAGTGTCAGTAGGTTTAAAAAAAGTACTGGTACAGACATTCCCGTTTTGGACAAATAAAGTAAGATCTAAAAAATCGATAGTCTCCGTATTAATTGTAGAGGTAAATTTAAATCCCAAATTGTTTTCATAAATTTTTTTCTATTAAGTCTCTTAAAAATGGTTCCGTACCATTCCACACAATTAAAAAGTAATCAATGTAGTGACGCCACAGGACCAGATTCGCCTCCAGATATTTATTCTCCCAAATAACTTTCTTTTCCCAATTGGCCACAAATATGTTGGCGTAACTTGGAGCGAATCTGGTCCCCATGGCTGTCCCACAAGTTTGTAAAAAATAATAATGTTCAAACATAAAATAGTTATGTGTGAGGGTAAAAAGGATACATTGAAGTACAAATGCTCTCTGCCTTTGTGTGTAGTACAGCAAGTATTATAATTATACCAACTTTAGCCCTTTGTTTATTTGCACAAATCACTCTGTTTTTTTGCTTTTATATGTACTTACAGACTCAATTTAGACTCAATGTATGCTTATGTAATGCTATTAGTATTATTTACAATAACTTAAGCTGAAAATTGAGACAAATTTTCAAATTTGACATATCAGAGTGGCTGTCAGCATCCAAATGAATGAATGACCAAATGGTTTTTGGTCATTTCCTTAATTTAGCATTCCTTCATTCAGGATTTGTTAGATTTTCATTTTAGTTATTCTGAAAACGAATGCACATATCTAATTGTGACACACCGTGGCTTCTAGTACCATAGTCACTTCATTTATTCCCTTCTGCAAAGAACAGCAGTTTTCACTATGCTTATTATCTGTTATATATTGTTAGAATACCAGTTTGGAAACTTGCTTGCTGTAAATTAATTGGTTTTCTATTTTTTACTTTGGGGCTTTTTTATGTTTTTTTCACTAATTGAGTCATCAGTTGTATTCATTCCTCTTTTTTGTTGTTCTCATTTTATTAGAAGTAATTTGAGTAAATTGTTATTTTACAACACATTTATGCACCTTAAATTGTGCATGTGTAGAAATAAGATATTTCATATCTACATAACTTAATATAGTTTAGTACAATGTTTCACATTGTGTTGTAACATACTTAAGGACATTTGCAAAAGTGAATATCTTGCCTTTCAGAGTTTTACTTAATTGAAGAACAATTAAACTTTTTTTAACCTTGCCTACACAGATACTTGAAATAAATTGAAATTCTACAGGCTTACCGCAACATGTACCCAAAATAGATTGGAGCTTCAAGATATACATTTACCCTGACATTTTTTCCCTGACATTGTGAGGCTGGAAAGAGAAGCAGGTATACACTATAGATAAGGCTTTCCCTTCTCATTTTTTGTCAGAAGAGGAGACACATTTCCTTCAAACATCAGAAGATCGACTTGCCATTTATAAGCTTGTAATCTGCCTGAGCGGAATATCCTATAACTAGGGAGTAACACCCTCCAGAGTTACAGAGGGCAATGACTTGGTGAGCTGGTGGGAACAAATGCTGTAACATGGAACCAGTACAAGCCTCTGTTTCATCACTATCTTAATTGGGCATGATGATCTATACTTCAGTTGACACAGATAGATATTCCAAAGTGTCCAGAATTGAAGTGCCTTGTTTTTCCTTTCAAGAAGAATGTTCTGCAAAACCTTTATATCTGCTTTGGTAACTACATAACTTTTGGTGCTGAGCAGACTTACACTGTTTTTACACTGTTTTCCACATTTAGGTTTCATCTTATGATTTATCCAGGTATGGGCACCTCTAACCGAGCAGAAGCTAACTATGATGGACCTAATTTTGTCTCATGGCTTAGTCTCACGCCTATTTGAGTTGCTCATCACTCTTACATCTTGGGAGCTAGCTCTGCAATAGAAAGACATTTCAAGGGAATTTTTCCCACAGTCAACATCTATAAAACTGGTGTTTGGCCCTCATTACAGGCCCTATTTTCTAGAAACACCTTTGCCTATGATCATTTATTTTCTGCAAAGACATGTACCCCCACACAGGCAAATGTATTTTTATTTTTATTGACCAGCCTCTTGGACTTGCATTAAACATAAATCAGTGAAAAGGATGATGTTAACAAATATTAAAAACTGCTTACTTGTCCGATATTTTTTACAATATACTTTGTCACCTATGGTAGTGACTGTCTCATACATAGAACATGGGAGGAAATTTGTTTTTCTATTGAACAAGCCCCTTTAACATAATGGAACAGAACTCCAAGCTAGGGCTGATATCAAGAAATATCACACAGCTCTTGCTTTACAAAATGCATTTTCATATATACTGTATATTTGACAGTGTGTTCTATTTGACTAATATATTGGCATTACAGTTAATTCAGGGAATAGCTTTTCTCAATCCAAGTCTACTTTTATGCTCATTCCTCTCACACCCTGCCCTCTAGGGCCCTGCCCTTTTCAGGTAATCTTTCTTGACTGACTGGCCCACATTTATTGCATTGCCAGTTACTCTTGGAACTATTTCCTAGAACACCCCCCCCCCCCACAGCCGCCGCAGCGCAGTGTGTGACTGAGTGTGATGTGAGTCTGTGTGAGAATGTATGACTGAGTGTGATGTGAGCCTGTGTGACAGTGTTTTACTGAGTGTGATGTGAGTTTGTGTGAGAATGTATGAGTGAGTGTGATGTGAGTCTGTGTGACAGTGTTTTACTGAGTGTGATATGAGTTTGTGTGAGAATGTATGAGTGAGTGATGTGTGTGGAGTGAGTGATGTGAGTGAGTAGAGTGAGTGATTAAAGTGGAGTGAGTGGTGGTTCTTATATGCGGGACTGCAGTTCCTATCATGCTCAGCCAAACTGGCATTAATGGAGGGACCACACTGCCTAGCATGCACAGCGAAACTTGCAATTATGGGTGGAATGCATTGCCTTTCACGCTCAGCCAAGAAGGAATTTATGAGGGACTGCACTACTTCTCATGTTAGGCTAAGCTGGCATTTATGGGGGGACTGCACTGCCTCTGCTGCTCAGCCAAGCTGGCATTTACTTGGGGGGCCTTTGTGACATGACTGACATTATGAAGTGACAGGGCACTAACTAGAGATGGGCAGGACATCTTCGCCCATTTGGACAATTTCTTTTTTCGCTTCATCTGGACAAAATTTGTTAATTATTTTCATTTCATTATATTCATTCGTACAAATGGAAAATAATTAACCTTTGCTCAACAGCATTCAAATTAGGATGAAAGAACCGAATTACATCTGAAAACAAACAATTGTGCCTAAGCTTAATAGTAGGGGATGGAATTTGACTCTTTCATCCGAATTCCCCAACCATTTACTAGTAGTATTGTGTTTAGTATGTAATTGTATTGAACATAGGTACAATTTACATTCATACGAATGGAAAAACGAAATGAATGCAGCAATGGAGCAAATGAACAAAATGACCTTACTTACTTCAATAGTATAAGGTTGGAGAATTTGGTTAAAAGAGTGCAATTTGATCCCCTACCTTATGCTATTAAGCTGTCAAAATTCAGCTCTTTCATCTGAATTCCCCAACCTTATTCTATTATTGAATGAACATAGGTGAAATTCCCATTCATTCAAATGGAATAATAAAATGAATGCAACAATGGACGAAAATAGCCTAACTTCAATAGCAGAAGGTTGGAGAATTCGGTTGAAAGTGTCATGGTTATTCTGGCTGTTTCGTCTTCAGACTCTAGTGGCCACTATTGTAGTGTGCCCATTCTCCTCCTGTTTTCATCTGCCTCGTTATCCTCAGCCCTTCCCTATTTAAACCTGCAGCTTATGGCAATCGGTGCTTTTGCATTGCTTTGGTTGCTGCCTGTGAAAGGGCCTTGAGCCTTTTTCCCGCATTTTACTGATTATCCATTTCATCTCCTGTTGCTGAATCCTTCCTGTCTTGACCTCTCCTGTTTGCCGCCCGTCCTGACCCATTTTCTGCCTCGGACTTCGTTTATTGCTGCCGACCTTGACTTCTGCTTGCCTGACGATTCTATTGGCCTATTCCTGTTTGTACCATTACCTTCAATTGTATATTTATTGTTCATGTGATCCTGCTGTTCCTGGGGTTTCGCTTTGGTGTGTTGGTAATTTCAGCGTGCAAAAGACCTGGGGGAATTAAGCCTGAGGCTCAACCATGGTGGATTTCCTTCAGGCAGAAGAATTCTGTTCTCTTGCTAACACTCGAGGCAATACCCTGTACCTACTCTGCACAGAGGTTCCACCTCCACATAACTTTACAGCATCACAGACCCGTGTCCTGCTCTGTGAGATGCCAGTCCAGTCTCTGCATACTGTTCTCAGTTGCCTGTCCTTTCTCAGCTGCCAGTCTCCACTACCAGTCCTGTCAGGAAATTCCATCCAGTCCATAGTTATGCATCATGGAGTGCAGACAGACCCCCACATCCTGCCCTGCAATGAGGTTCCTCCCTGGTATGTTATCCCAGGTTGTGACAGAAAGAGCCAATAACATCTGAATTTCATCCCCTACCTCATGCTATTGAGCTGTAGAAATTTGGCTCCTTTACTATATACTGAATGAACATAGGTGAAATTTTAATTCATACAAATGGAATAACTAAATGACTGTAACAATGGACGAAATGGATGGAAATAGCCTAACTTCAATAGCATAAGTTTGGAGAATGTGGTTGAAAGAGTCGAATTTCATCCCCTACCTTATGCCATTTAGCTATCGAAATTCAGCTCTTTTATCCAAATTCTCCAAACTTATACTTTGTATTGACTGAATATAGGTCAAATTTCAATTTGCATGAAAGGAAATAATTAAACGAATGCAGCAATGGGCAAAATTGGCTAAGTTCAATAGTAAGTGTTTGGAGAATTTGGATATAGAAGCTTATGGACATCATTTTGTTGAAACCAAACACATAGAAAGTAGAATTTTAGTGGTGTAGATATAAACTCAAAATTGTGATTAAAATAATATTAATAAAAGTGGATGAAAAATATTTGCTGTGTTGCATATTACATTTAAAAAAAGAAAAAAACTGCTTTATATACACAGTTGATAGTTTCACATGTTATTGGTTTTAAAGCATCAGTAATGTTTATTAAGGCTACTTTGGACTTAAGTTTGCAATTCCTGTCTCAATTCTCTACATTTTTCTCTTGTTGAGTAAACCCTTTAGTGACCCCTTATAGACATATGGTTCATGCATGCTTTTCCAGTATCCCTGGGAGGTAGATTGACAGCGCCACCATGCATGCGTGGTGACACTGTCTCAAAACCAGGCAGAACTGTGCATGCACAGTATTCCATCTCCGGTGTCACAGATGAAGAACATGGTGTTGCAGTTTTTATTTCCACTGTTCTGATGAATTTTACCCATTTTTCCAAAAAATAGAACATAGGTAGAGCTCAGCGGGACAGCGGGACAGACCTCCAAAATCGTGACTGTCCAACAAAAAGTCTTAGAGCATGTTACTAGTATATTACACCATTAAGCCAGGGATACTCCTAAAGAATGCATTAACTCTTAAAGAACAAGGGACTAGCCATCAGAATGATGTCACATGAGTTGGATGGTTGGACAACTAAATCAACTAACTCCCATGTCCCTTTTCTTATGAAACGAATGCACAGATGAACAAAAATGCAATTAATCCATTTTGGCATATGCTGTAACTTGTGATTCTATGATATGGAATAAAAAAACGAATCTGAAATGAATATAGAACACTGAGAGACTGTCAGAGCCATGGAATTCATCCATTTGTCCATTTATTCAGTTCGTTTAGTTCTGCTTTTAGGTTTTTGTATGTAATGCTAATAGCATTACAATTCAACTACATTCGCAATGGAGTCAAAATTGAGTCTATTGGGTCTATTCACTAATATTAGAATTTGGAGGTCGACTTTCCATTGGTTCAATTCATTAAGTTCAGCTTTTAGGTTGTTGTATGTAATGCTAATAGTGCTAATGTAATGCAAAATTGAGGTCAACTTTCATTTTGAGACTTTTAGCACCCGAGTTTGACTGTTTGCCTCCCATTGAAAGTAATGGGAGGCAAACAGATTAAAGCTATTTTTGAGACTAAGTCAAACTCGGGTGCCGAATTTGCCAAATTCAAATTTCAGTCAATAGACCCAATAGACTCAATTTTGACTCAATTTCGACTCAGTTTTGACTCAATTTTGAACTGAGTTACATATACAACTGAATACGAAATTTAGGCGAAAATGTCCCAAAATTAAGTATAATTGCTGAATGAACGAATTCCACAGACCAAATCAGAGTCATAAGACAGTCATTATTCATTTAGGATTAGTTTTATTCTGAATAGCATAATGTTATGCAGAATAAAAACGAATCCAAAATTAATCCTGAACATTGGATTACTCTGTTATGTGGAATTTGACAGTTATGTCAATTCGGCCTAATTTCTACTTATTTTCTTCTACATTTCAGGTAAAGTTGTATATCTACTAATAGATTCAATTTTTAAACTCCTGAGCTAATCCTGTTGAACTATACTGAACTATCAGTTAAAAAATACAGGAATACACTAACTATTAGGCTTGTAAATGCTGCTAAATCTGTGATTCCATTGTTATGGAAGCAAGACAAGACCCCCTTGCTGGGAGTTTGGTTTAAGGAGGTTGAAACGATTAAAAGACTAGAAGAGGCGACATATGGAAACAGGTTGATTTGGCTACCTTGGTCTCAACATAACGAGTTAGCTGATGGGCTGTCTGGACAAAAAGTCATAGGAAAATCTCTCCTTGAGACATAGAGGGAAAGGAAGGAGGAAAGGGAAGGGGATAGGGGAAAATAAGGGGTAGGGGTCAACAAAATGAAGAGGAGAAAGAAAAAATAAAATACTGGGTGCGGTTGGACAGGGCTTAGAGGGAGAATGTAGAGGAAAAAAAAACTCATCTAAACCAGATAAACTGATACTGTATAAAGAAATAATTAGCAAATAGATCTAGGTTGCAAAAGAGTAACAAGGGGCTAAGTGTGAAGGAAGAGAAGACGGACTAAGAAAAAAAATTTAGATCGTTGTGGTGTCTAGTTGTATATTAATAAGAGTGATTGGATGAATGAGTGTGAATGAAGAATCTTCACGTAAATCAGACATCTAATAAATAAATAAAAATAGCCTTGAAAGGACGATGCCCAGTAAGGATGGGTAGGGGTAACCCGGGAACTCCTATGGAGATCTAGGCCTCCCCCTGAAACTGCAGTCTACACCTGAGAGGGAGTTCACTAGATGATAAGTCCAATAGGTAGACGTGGTTTTAGTATAGGAGTTTCCAAGAGAAACAGTTAAACATTGGCTTTTAGAAGACCCCTCCCCTTTTTATCTATAGTCAGTATGGAATTTATCTCCCCCCCACCTCTGCGCAGCCAGAAGAAAAGCCTCAAATTGGATGTCCTTTGAGCTATTAATAATAGATGTAAAATGTATTATGTATAGCGTATGAATGTTAACCATTTTTGTAATAATGTACTTTATAACAATGTATTTTCTAATAAATTAATAAAAGAAAAGATAAAAAAAAAATAATAGATTTAATTTCGTCTCCATTTCTACTCTATTTTGGCTTATGTAATGCTTAGCATTACATACAATAACTTAAGCTAAAATTGAGACAAATTTTGAATTCGACATAGCATCCGAATGAACGAATGAATGAATGGACCAATATTTTTTTTTTTTGTAAACTGGGAATTTTATTGAGTTTGTCATAAGTAGAAACAAAAAATGGGGATACAGAATCAGGGAGGGGAGACATACAATAACGGAGAATAATAAAAAAATGAAAAAAAGAATAATATATATCCACCCCGACAACGCGGGGAATTATAGACAGTAATATGAATACAATATCCGTCGGCTATATAAGGCACATCTCCAACAAATATGGTCAAAACCTGAACAATAAAAAAAACGAAATAATAATACGAAAAATTTATTTCATTCATTTAGCATTTGTTCATTCTACTTTTGTTAGTTTTTTGTCTTTGATATTAGCTATTTGGATGAATGGACAAAAATGCTATTTTTGCCCTAAAATGCATTTGTCTGAAAACTAATGGACATGTCTAGAACTAACTTATAATGCTCTTGTAGACACTAGGATCTCTAATAATGCAACACATTGTCTGATAACATCACTAAACAGGGAATCATATTCCAATTGTTATAGCTGCTACTGGAAAAAAAAAACCTAAGAAGCCTGAAGCAGAGAAAGTGAAAGGGGGCCATCCTAAACCTCTGCAAATTTACACTTTCAAGTGTAAGATCTTCATTATTTAACTAAAGCAAAATGTAAAATATGCAATATTTGAAAGTACTTTAATATGCATTAAAATGTGTAGGAGGTATTTTGGGCACTAGACATTCCCTTTAACATTCCTTCAATTTAACATTTCTAAATTTTCCCACTATGGATAGCTTACCAGATGATAGTTAATCAGCCCTCAATGGGGTCATTTCTTAAACAAAGGCATACATTTGCTTTTCTCTGATCTGATGGCACATTTGCATTGCAAATGTAATCCTCAAAATTAAATATAAAGGTTTGCTAATGACTGAGCTATTTCCCTAGGTACTCAAGGGTGATTCCCATCTGGTTCAGGAACTTTATTACATTTTTTTCATTTATTGTAATTTAAATGTACAAAAATCAAGCACATTTTCAATTACAATACTTTCATCACAATCGCTGTGTGCCATGTTATGGGGAGGATCTGGGGATCCAATTTGAAGACTCCATTGAAAGCATGGAACAAAGAGATCAGCCAAATGGTGCTCCCTATTGGTATATCTTTAAACGGCACTCAGCATAATACACTGTATTAAGTGATATTTAATGTACAAGACCATAATAACTACCAATTGCATAGTCCAACATTTCTGAGTTATGAGAAGTCCTACACTCCTCACAGATGGCTGACGCCTGTGCCTCCAGTAGTCCAAAGTACAGGACTATACCTATTACTCACATAATAAATACACTTGAATAGTTATGATTAACATTTTACACAGACATCTCAAATGCTTAAACTCCACTTCAATAGGAATACAATTTATTTGACTCTTAAACTTCAACCTGAGTCTGGCACTAGAAACTTAATGAGACCCTGTTGTCTGATCCAACAAACATTTCAGACATCAAAATACACTTGTCTCTCTGATAATACCAACCATGCTGTGAGACATCCACAAAAGTGTCATACGAGGCCATCTTATAGTAATTTACGACTAAAATAAAATATCATAACACTAAGAAAGTTAAGAAACAATTCAACTGAATAATTACCCTTTTGTAACTAAACTTTATGTGAATTAACAGCACTCTCGCTTAAAAACAATCATATAAAATAAGACAAAACACATTTTATGAATTTGGTAACAAACCTGGGAAGGATATAGTGAAGGAAAAATGTATTTGATCCCTTGCTGATTTTTAACATTTGCCCACTGACAAAGAAATGATCAGTCTATAATTTAAGGTGTATTTTAACAGTGAGAACAGAATACAAAAATAAATCCAGAAAAATGCATGTCAAAAAAGTTCTGAATTGATTTGCATGTCAATGAGTGAAGTAAGTATTTGACCCCTTCGACTTAGTATTTGGTGGCAAAACCCTTGTTTGCAATCACAGAGGACAGACGTTTCTTATAGTGGGCTCCCAGGTTTGCACATATCTCAGGAGGGATTTTGTCCAACTCCTCTTTGCATATACTCTCCAAGTCATTAAGGTTTTGAGGCTGACGTCTGGCAACTCAAACCTTCAGATCCCTCCTCAGATTTTCTATGAGATTAAGGTCTGGAGACTGAGTAGGCCACTCCAGGACCTTAATGTGCTTCTTCTTGAGCCACTCCTTTGTTGCCTTGGCTGTGTGTTTTGGGTCATTGTCATGCTGGAATACCCACCCACGACCCATTTTCAATGTCCTGGCTGAGGGAAGGAGGTTTTCACCCCAGATTTGACAGTACATGGCCCTGTCTATCGTCCCTTTGATGTGGTGCTGTTGTTCTGTCAAAAGTAATAAGAAAAAATCGGCTCCACTCCCACGACAGGGGCCAGAAACAGGTGCTCCACACGAGGATCATGCGTGAACATCAATGATAAAATAAAAGCAAAAAACGTGTGCACTCCGTAAAGGCTGAGTCAATCTTCGAAAAAATGTATTCGTTTATTGAATAAAGTGACAGACAGTGGGAATAATACGGACAAGGTGGCAAATAAAAAGGGGAAACGACCCAACGCGTTTCGCGTGATAAAACACGCTTAATCATAGGTTGCTGTTGTTCTGTCCCCTTAGCAGAAAAACACCCCAAAGCATAATGTTTCCACCTCCATGTTTGATGGTGGGGATGGTGTTCTTGGGGTCAAAGGCAGCATTCCTCATCCTCCAAACATGGCAAATTGAGTTGATGCCAAAGAGCTTGATTGTGGTCTCATCTGACTTTCACCCAGTTCTCCTCTGAATCATTAAAATGTTCATTCGCAGACTTCAGACAGGCCTGTATATGTGATTTCTTGAGCAGGGGGACCTTGCAGGCACCATAGGATTTCAGTCCTTCAATTTTCTTGGTGATTATGGTCCCAGCTGCCTTGTGATCATCATCAAGATCCTCCCTTGTAGTTCTGGGCTGATTCCTCAACGTTCTCATGATCACTGAAATTCCACGAGGTGAGATCTTGCATGGAGCACCAGACCGAGGGAGACTGACAGTTATTTTGTGTTTCTTCCATTTGCGAATAATTGCAACAACTGTTGTCACCTTCTTACCAAGCTGCTTTCCAATGGTCTTGTAGCCCATTCCAGCCTTCTGTAGGTCTACAATCTTGTCCCTGACATCCTTGGACAACTCTTTGGTCTTGACCATGGTGGATAGTTTAGAATCTGATTTATTGATTACTTCTGTGGATCTTAGCACAGGTAATGAGCTAAGATTAGGAGCACTCCATTTAAGAGAATGTTACCTGTGTAAAAGACACCTAGTAGCCAGAAATCTTGCTGACTGAGAGGGGTCAAATACTTATTTCACTCATTGACATGCAAATCAGTTTATAACTTTTTTGACATGCATTTTTCTAGTTTTCTTTTTTTTTCTCTTACTGTTTAAATACATCTAACATTAAAATTATAGACTGATAATTTCTTTGTCAGTGGACAAACGTTCAAAAGCAGCAGGGTATCAAATACTTTTTTCCTTCACTGTAAAGGATAAAGAGTCACATAACTATATCCCTAGAATTAAGGATCATAATAATAACATGCAGCCTATGACCCAACATATTGGCAACTGTTTGTAGTCATATTACACATTATTTACAATATACAAGGCCCTCTGTATAAAGGTCAAAGGACCAAATTTTCCAGAAAATTATCACTTTTTGACATGCACATTTACACAATGAACTTTCCCAGGCAAAAGTTCTGATCCAGATGGCTTAAAGATACTATACAACTGTATTTGTAAGGATATCCTAACTCCATGCCTACTATCCAATGTATCTTCCCCAAACCACAGAAGCATTACACGGCAAAGACCAGGACTTCTGTAGTAAAAATATTGTCCAACACAATGGAAAATGCTCTACATTCCTTTATACACAGAGACCAGGTCATATTTGCTCCCAGTGGAGAGGTGAGAGAAAATACCACCAAAAACATACATTTTATCTAATAAGCAAAGAATATTAATATTCCAGTGATTTTTGTTCATTATGCATTCATCCATTTGTTTTTTCATCGAGCTCTGCATTCATAGTTACAAAAAAAAGACTTGCGTCCATCAAGTTCAACCCTTTTTTTATTCCTTGTTTACTCCTGTTGATCCAAAAGTAGGCATAATTTCAACAATTTCAAATTCTGCGTTCAATGGTGAACATTCCTTCTTGACTCCAACTGACTATCAGGTTTCTCCTTTTATCAACAAGCATTAAATAAACATTAATGCCTATACTAACATACATAGCCCCAGTGTTCTGGTTCATTAAAAAAAATATCCAGGCCCCTTCCATGTATTTGATAACACCACCTCCTCAGGCAGTGAATGCCATAGCTTTATTGTCCATACTGCAAAAAATCCCTTCCGCTGTCATAGACTAAATATCCTTTCTTCAAGTCTTAGCAGGTGACCTCTTTTTCTGTACTATTCTGTAATTGAAAATGTCTTTGGAAAGCCCTTTGTATGTGCCCTGTAGGCCTTCAGATGTCTAGTGGAGTCCATGCCTCGATGGGTCAGAGCTGTTTTGATGGCAAAAATTGACCTACACAATTTTAGGCAGGGGGCCTAATGTTATGGCAGTTCAGTGTATTAATCAAAGCAGGAATATAACTCAATTGCATATAACTTTTAGCAGACTTAGGTCACTTTTAATTATATTTAATTATGAATTAAAAAAAACAAAAAAAACAATGATCAATGCCATAAGCCACATGTGTTTTTTCAAGTGCAAAGAAACCAAATACCAGTTATAAAGACAATAAAGTATTTTTGTCATCTTAAACTGACCATTCCAGAATCATCATAAAAATAGAATAGACCCAAATTGGGTTGGTTAACAACAATGTTGCTTTTCCCTTTGCCTTTATTGCAAAGGGTTTGTTGTAAGGACATCATGGCAAAAGTAAGGATAGAATTGTAGACACTTGAACATGTTAGTGTTCAAAGATTTAAAGAGCCATGCCTAGGGATAGCAATTATGTGTGGGAATTCCCTGAGAAATACATCTATTACATATTTTTCTTTTAAAGAAATGTTAACAGTTAGTTCATTTTATATTGTTTAGCTTAGCTTCAATTGGTATAACCAATTGTGGTGATTGTTCAGCAATAGAAAAGAATACAGTGCAGTGCGCATAAACAATGTTAGGAAATACACTGCACTAGGTATACCACAGTAGATGTCACATTCAGACTACTGTTTGCAATTACAGAAAGAGAGAGAGAGAGAAATGGACTAATTAGTTATTGAGTCTCTTCATTCTTTTTAAAGAAAAAACATTGATTTTTCCCATCAAATAGTTATTTACGGTGGTATGTGCCAGCACGAGTCTGGAAACCTGTGGCTACTGACATTCTGCTTTGTAAGAGAGAAAAATCAATCTGTGGACTTTGGGGTATTAAGATAAAGTAGAACAAATATATAGTTGTCTTTATTTTGATGGCTTCTTTAGCAAGAATTGCACAGAAAATGCTATATTGGATTAACATGGAAAGGGTTATTTATTTACACAATGTAGTATAAACACATACACTCTTAGTATATATAAAATTTAGATTCCATTTTCTTTAATAAGAAATAATAAAAATATATTTTACATTTCCTATTGAAAAGGGTCTTTATTGATTACTTTTCTTACAACTGTCTTTCTGCAAATGAAACCCCCCACAATCACATAAGAGCAATATTTAGGGGAATGGGAGAAAGTATATGCTCTTTAAAGCCAAACTCTATTCCAGAGATGCACAAAATACCTTTGCACCACAAAATTCAGAATACATGCCACCCACAATTGAAATGATCAAACAGTAATTGTATATTTGCCATAGAAAAGCAATGTGCAGGAAAAATATACAAAGTGAGCATACAAAGTTAAAGAGTACATAATTAAAATTCTTAAATGTTACGCATGCACAAGTGCCTGTAAAGAGCAGAAATGTAAAGACGAGAGAGAGAGAGAGAGAGAGAGAGAGAGAGAGAGAGAGAGAGAGAGAGAGAGAGAGAATAGAAGTTGAAATTCAGAGTGAGATCATTTGTTTTGAATTAAATCCATCTATTATTTTCATTTCAGGAATTCCACGTCCCAAAGTTCATTGTTCCTTCATCTCAGAAAGATTTGATTTTCTCATATGACATGAAATAGTATCATGATACACGTGGCATGATGGCTGGAGGGTACTTGTAACCTAACAGCTGTTGATGGTGAACCCCAACTGATAGTTGACATGGCATCATCGGCATTGATATACCACAAGAGCTGTTATGGTGGTGTATACAATTCCATTCCCTAACTTTTATCAGCATATGAGATTTGTGTATTTTATATTACATGTTTCATTTATGCCATAATAGCATATTTTCATAATAAATTACAATCATTATTTTTTTTATTAATTAATTTGCTATTATGTTATGTTAAAATGTTTACCCTTGCCAAATGAAAGATTGATTTCTAATGTTTTTATTATATTAAAACATATATATATATATATATATATATATATATATATATATATATATGCAGTAATATAATATATTTTAATATTAATTTATGTTAATTTATTTTCTATTTTAATTTATTTTTAGTTCATTTATTTGTATTGATTACATTATTACTTATTTTAATTTTTTAATATTTAATTCTTATACAATTTTATTTTATTTTTTTCAAATTTATTTTACATTTATTTTTTATTTAATTTCACTTTTATTTAATTGACTTTTATGGGAGGACTTAAGCTATTATTGGAACCTTTGAGCCATCATACTGAAGTGATGGATTGTCTTTTGGCCATTCTGAATCACCATACCCAGGAAGCAGATGCACAACACAGTATATGTGTTCTCATGGTGCACAAGACACAGTAGTAGACTGTTAACAAGGACTGAGGGTCAAAAGGAGTTCGGGAGTACTCATCCTACATGCTGGAATTTGTGGTGAAATAATAATTGTTTGTCCTTCAAAGGAGTTTCCATTATTTTGATGATTGGATTCCCCACGGAGGAGAACTGATTTCTGAATTGCAGACATATTTTGAGGCACATTGGAGCTACCTGAGTAGCACGAAATGTGGATGTTCCCTCCCCTCCACAATGCTCTGAATACATCTTCAGAGGCACAATTTCAGATTCCAAAAGATGAGCTACCTAGGTAGACCATTTAAATTGTAATAGTAAATAACTAAAAAAGCACAAATCGGTGTTTACACATATTCTACATATATATACTTCATGTACAAATCATATATATATATACAGAACAGATCAGTCTGATGCACACTGTGGTTAGAATGGCTGCCTTAAAGTTGTATATGGAGCAGCCTAATAAGGAAACAGCCCAGCAATGAAAGGATGGTCGATTATAATAGGTAACTGGCCTAAAAAAAAAAGAACTGTTGTTAGAACAGGTGATCCTATTTGAATACTTAGTTAAATCAGCTGTTAAGTGTGGCAAGCAGCCAAAATAAGAGGCTTAAGTTGATAAAAACCAGTGCACATTTAGTACCGCATTATATCCATCTCTAATAGCTAAACTATCATTTTTCTGATTGACATGACAGTTACACTGTCCAGTTTCACTATTTTTTTAATTCAGACTTATTTTTCCTCAGTATAACTAGCACTTGTAAAGCTCATGAATGAAACAGGTTAAGGCTCCAGAAAGTTGACAAACTAGAGTTGTGTCGATTATAATGGCATCTGATGACTTTTTTCTTTGTAGAGTTAGCAATGCCTGCTCAATAATCAAGTATTTGAAATTGCAGACAGAGGGGGTGACAATCAGCATGTGCACCAATGTATGGTTTCCCCAAAAATGTCAGGAGTCTGTGCAACCTCCGCCAAATACAGAGATTTTGTCTAACAGCCGCTCAGTGCGCCGGCGCAACCTATATATAAAAATATTGAGTGATAGCAAACCTCCGCTACACATAGCTTGTGTACCATTGCCTGGTTCTTCGTTCGAGAACGCGAGATTTTGGTGACGCTTCGTTCGAGAATCGCAAGATTTTGGTGACGCTGCACGAGACTTCAATTGCGGAAGTGTTTTTGTCTCCAACAACGGAGCTTGTTTTCACTTGGCGTCCTTCGTTATCCACTACTGCCGGTTTTGGACTACGTACATACTGGACGGACTGGTGATATTTCGTTTCTGTTTTTACTCTATATGAGCCTTTTATTCCAGTTTTTTATCCAGAGGAAAATTAAAGATTTATATTGTACCCTAAATTACATCTGATTTCCCAGTATAAATCTACATCTCCTAACTGGGTCTACATCTACCTATTTCCAATCACTACACTTGGCTGTGGATGATAGGACTCAAAGTCCTATAAAGTTTTTCACACTCAGAGCCGGTTTCTAGGCTCTTGAATTTGTGAGTGTATTTTCATTGGGGGACATATCTCCATATTGTATATTACTCCTATATTACTACACATTGTTGTTTTTTTTTTCTCTCTTTCTTCCATATGTACTTTCCTGAGATATTATCAGTTTTCTCCAGATAAGTAGAGTTTCTTTGCGCAACACATTTTTTCACTTCACGATTGTAAAACACTGTAGCAATTGACTTTCTGCTTTTTTAACACTTTAAACATTGCACTGTGACACAAACACCTCACAGGTTATTTGGAACATTAATGGCAATCCACAAGTGAAGAGAATGGCAAAACAGCTGTTACTGGCCACACCAGGTGGTAACATAATCATGTTTGAAGGTATCATTTTATTTCATAAACCATCTTATGTCTACAGTCTACAGGGGGTGGTAGCAAATCACAGTTGGAAAGGTTTTCTTTGTATCCTTGGTAAATCTCCAGGTACATCACTATCAAAAACATACATTTTTTAAATGTCAGTCAGCAGTTGTTTTGCTCACTTCCTACATATACAGTCAATCTTTCTATTGTAAAAAAAAATCATTAAACATTTGAGGCTCTGCTCAATAAAGAGAAAATTTCAGAGAATTGATGGAAATTTCAATATTTAGGCCAAAGTAGCCTAGTTGGGAAAAATTATACAATGTTACTGAATGGGAGACTTTTTCTAACCCAGCTACTTTTACCTTAAGTTTGCAATTTCTGTCTCAATTCTCAACAAATCCCTGCAATTCTCTCTTTATTGACCATTTCTTCTTTTCTATTAATATATGTGTCTGGTGAAATTTAAGCAATACAATATTGATCCCAGAAGCAGGATTTTTAATTAAAGAGATAAAAATATGAATTAATTAAACAGACATAAAGAGTACATAAAGAGTACACATTGTAAGATCTCAAAATAGTGGAAGCAGTTCACCGTATCTTAAGTACAGCAGTGTAAGAGATGAGCATTTCTAACCACAGACACATATTTTGCTCTACAAGTCATTGTGCGTACATGTCGTTAACACCTTTTCACAAGTTGAGTGTAGGAAATTGTTACATAGTTACATAGTAAATTAGCATGAAAAAAGTATTGTGTCCATCAACTTTAACCCTTTTCCTAACTTTAAACCTTATTTCTGCAATTGCAAAAATCCTGCTTTCAATGGAGACAACATTTCTTCTTGACTCCAAAAGAGATTCCTCCTTGGATCAACAAGAATAAATATGAATTCATATACTTATACACAGTCCTCTATGTTCTGACTCAATAAAGTATCCAGGGCCTTTTCAAAGGCATCTAATGTATTTGATAGCACCACCTCTCAAGGCAGTGAATTCCATACATTTATTTTCCTTTACATAAAGAATCTTTCAGCATTCTACCTGGCATCGGTGTACTTCCCACTAGGCATCAGGTCCCCCACTTTTATCCCTTCTAAATAAAATTAAAAAAAATACAAATAAATTATATAAAAGCAATAAACTTTAAAAGAATTCTATTAAATAAATAAAAATGAAACTCCCTCCCTTTTTTTGTTCTAACCCTAGCCCTAGAGTTATGGTTTGTAAAGGGACAGCTACTCAAGATTGGTAGTACCTCTGCCCGTTGTGGAAAATCACCTCCTTAGCCCCCAATTAAAACTCAGCATTCACCCTGCAAGTCTTTCCTGGAACCCTGCTTTTTGTAACCACATAGCAAACAGAACTACTAGCAGTTAGGTGCAGCAAGAATTAACAACATAAATTTGTCAAACAGCACAGACTTATTTACACACAAACATGACATCAACTAGGGGGGAGGCCCAGGGGAACTAATTATAACATGGTAAGCCTCAAACAATAAAAAACCTAATTTAAAACAGGTACTTAAACACAGTATATCAACATAATTAAACATGACACGTTCAGATACAGACATCCAGACTACTAGAGACAATAGATGGCTCACAGGACAGTACACATTTATTGATTAGATAAGTACACATTTCACCACTAGCATATAATGACTTTTCTTAACCTGGGGGAAACACAATGAATCAGACAAAAGCTTGGCCCTCCCAAGGTACACATCCTGGCTGACATCCTGAGTGAGCCTGTGTTGAAGTCCAGCTGTACTGAAGCACTCATCAACAGGTTCTTAGTTGGTTTACAAAATATACGAATGTTAGTTGGCTAATAATTAATCTGAACAAAACAGGAGTTTTCTTGTCAAGGGGACTTCTGGCAATTACACCAGGGATACTTAATGGTCATCCAACTAGCTAGTGATTTCACTAGCTCTGCTGACTCCCAAAAACATAAACTCCTTCAGTCCCAGACAGGCTTCACAATCCCACAAACGAAATCGGCATACACAGTTTTTATGCAATGCAAATATCCATAAGCGTTTTGCAACTCGTTCTTTATCAAAGCGGCTTTGATAAAGCACAATCTCTCAACGTGTTCCAGTACTATGTTTTTATGGTTATTTACATTGAATAAAACTTTATTATTTTTGCAGTTGTGGATGTTCCAGTATTTTGAGTGCCAATTCCATTTGTTGGATTGTAATTTTTGTTACCACTTTGTCAAATCAATACGGATTCAACCAAAGGTATATACCTACTATGGTTCTACCTTGACCTCCTGAAGTCCTAATTTTTGTGCTTATATACCTCCTTCCTCCTCTAGAGGCCACCATACCATTGTTTGCTTGTATGTCTTCCCCTCTGTTGGTGTCAGGTTGGCTTGTTAAGTTTTGCAACTCACCCTCAACTCAAATACGTGCAGTTTATTGAAAACAGGGCTTTTGCATTGCATTGCATGACTTCTGAGAGCTGCTTCTTCTGTTCCTGATCCTAAAGCTCATTTGAATTTCTACCCTTATCAGGAACTGGGAAACTGAACCTGGAAGGCTCAACCAACCAGTGGATGTTTTTCAGCATCTCCTGAGACCACTTGGCTACAGCAATATTACTTCAGCCAAGTTGCTCCCTTATAGGGCCCACTCCTCTTCAGTCACACTCTCGAGGGTGTTCCTGATTTAGTCACATCTCTAGAATGTTCCTGCTTTACTCACCCTCTCTAGGGTGTTCCTGTCTAGTTACCCTTACCTAAGGCCTCACCCCTTGTTTAACTCTCACTCCTGCTACCACTTCTTTTTCTACAGTCCTGCTAAAGCTCTTTGGTTATAATGCAGTTCCTACCCAAACCCTTTTCCTATTCTGTAGTCCCTTGCTAAAGTCCCCTTGTGTCTCTGCTTCAGTCCTTATTCCAATACTTTTTTTAGTTTCTATATCTGTTCTCACCCTGCACAATGAATAACAACATTCAACCAGACACCTCTTCTATCCCTGCATTGAAACTCCTACCTGACCTGGTAAAGGCCCTGACAGCAACCCTGCAGGCAGAGAGTGTGTATAGCACTCTGAACTCATAGAGTTTGACAAGGCTCAATCTCATGATTAGTGATGCACAGCACTAAGAGCTGCTTTCAAAGAGAATAGTTGGATATATTCTGGAGATACTCATGAGGTAGTCTGAGGTATACAAGAGGTGAGAAAAACAAAAAGATCTGTTTGATATAAATTCTTAAAATGGCAGATTTGGTTCACTGTGATAATTGTTATGCATTTGTTTCACGTTACATTTTTGGAGGTTTGGATGCTGTCTGTAGACAGTTCTTTAGATTGCAGCAGGAGACTGCATTTTTAAAGTAAGAGATTAGTAAATTGTCTATAAAACAAACTCAGGCTGAGACTGTTGCAAAGTCACTGCCACAGAGGCCATTGCCACAGAGGCTTCCTAGGAATGGCAGATGGGTTACTGTTGGATCTGGTAGACTTAGACTTGTGGATAAAATCTCCCGCAGTCTGTGGCTCTCCCTAATTCATTTTCATCACTTTCAGAGTGCAGTGGTGTTGTGGAGGCAGGCTCAGACACAGAGTTTGAGCAACCACCCTCCTCTATGGCTAAGGTATGCAAGGAGAATGTGAGGCCTGGTAGAAAGCAGTTGTTGTTGGGTTATTCTATCATAAGAGGTGTAAAGTTGGACAGTGTTGGCTTAGTGAGATGTCTTCCTGGAGCTACTGCTCGCGGAGACAGGAGGTGTATTTCTAATATTGTTAAGCAAGCAAATTAGGAAGGAGAATTTGATGTACTGGTTAACCTAGGGACAGATGATTTGGCTTACAATGAGGTTTCAGAGGTGAAGGGCGTTTTTTGTGTTCTTGCCAATGATATACGGCAGGTTATGTTCAAACTGTCATTTTCTGAAGTTCTGTCTGTGCATAACATTCAGAATGATAGATGGATGTGTATTAGGGAGTTTAACTTGTGGCTTGGGGAATGGTGTCAGGAGCAAGGATTTAGCTTTGTTTCTCATGATAGTTCTCTTTGGGACAGAAATGAACTGTAGTCAGTGTGCTGAAAAAGGATAATCTTACGGTCATGCCTACAAATGCTCACAGTTTAGGAAATAAGATCCATGAACTTGTGGCAATATTGGCAACTGAGAATGTAGATTTAGTGGCTGTTACTTAGGCATGGTATAATGAAAAAAATGACTGGGACATATCAGTACCAGGGTACTCTTTATATAGAAAAGACATAGAAAGCAAGAAAGGGGGAGGGGTGGCCCTGTATGTGATGTATAGCTTAAAATCTAATGTAATACAAGTTAGTTTGGGTTACGTTAGAATTTGGTAATCATACAGTCACTTGGGTAGGTGTGATTTATAGACCCCCTGGACAAATAGAGGAGTTAGATAATCTACTAGTTGAGGTGAGGAAATAACTAAAATGACAATGAAGGGGGAAGTGATCATCATGGGTGACTTTAATCTTCCTGATGTGAACTGGAAATCCAAAATAGCTACTTGCGCCAGGAGTACGCATATCCTAAAACCCCTACTGGGATTATCTCTAAAGTAGGTAGTTGAGGAGCCATCTTGAAAGCAAGCCATATTAGATTTAGTGTTCACAAATGGAGATTTGCTGTCAGATATTACTGTAGGTGAAAGTTTAGGATCGAGTGATCACCAGTCAGTGTGGTATAATATAAGAACAGTGACGCAGTCACACCACACAAAAACAAAACAACTAAAAAGTTTTAGATTTTATAAAAAACAACTTTTCTAAAATTAGATTATGTGTAAAGGAGTCATTATCAGACTGGAGTAATTTAAATGGAGTCCATGAGAAATGGGATTCTCTAAAAGTTGCACTACTGAAGGCAACTGAAAATGTCATTAGGCTTGTCAGTAAGAGCAAAAAATTTAAGAAACCACTGTGGTACTCTGCAGAGGTGGCCAAAATAGTAAAAAAAACAAAAAGCTAGAATTTGGTAATTATAAAAAAACTCAGAGTGAGGAAGTAGAAAGATCTATAAGAGTATGCAGAAAGAGGCAAAGCAAGCTATAAGAACTTCCAAAGCACACAGAGAAGAGAAAATAGCCCAGTCAGTGAAAAAGGGGGATAAACCATGTTTTAGATACATAAGTGAGAAAAGGAAAGTAAAACAAGTATTAGTTAGATTAAAAACAAAAGAAGGATGCTATGTAGAAGAGGATAAAGGCCTAGCAGACTGCCTTCATGAATGTTTTTTGTTCAGTTTTTACAAATGAAAATGAGGGTAAGGGACCTCATTTAGGGAAAAGACTAATGAGTCGTTTGATGCATGTAAGTTTACAGAGGATGAGGTTTTACTTCAGCTGTCTAAAGTAAAGACAAATAAGTCGATGGTATACATCCAAAGTTATTAAAATAACTTACTGGTTTACTAGCAAACCCTTTAAAAGATTTATTTAACCAATCATTGTTAACAGGAGTAGTTCCAGAAGATTGGAAATTAGTAAATGTTTTGCCCATTCACAAGAAAGGTGGTAGGGAGGAGTTCGGGCAACTATGGACCAATAAGTCTTACTTCAGTAGTGGGGAAAATAATGGAAACCTTGTTAAAGAATAAGATTGTTGAACATCTAAAATTGCATGGATTTCAAGATCAGAGACAACATGGGTTTACTTCAGGGAGATCATGCCAAACAAACCTTATTGATTTTTTTGATTGGGTGACTAAAATAATAGATCAGGGTGGTGCAGTAGACATTGCTTACCTAGATTTCAGTAAAGCTTTTGACACTGTTGCACATAGAAGGCTTATCAATAAACTGCAATCTTTAAGTTTGGATTTCAATATTGTTGAATGGCAACAGAGGGTAGTAGTCAGTGGAGTATATTCGACGCAAGGTCTTGTTGCTAGCAGGGTACCTCAGGGATCCATTCTTTTTAATATTTTTATTAGTGATATTGCAGAAGGTCTTATTGGCAAAGTATGTATTTTTGCTGATGATACAAATATTTGCAGCAGGGTTTATGTTCATGGAAGGATAAGAGAAATGGCAAAT
The DNA here is from genome assembly GCA_036172795.1 of Pelodytes ibericus. NCBI lineage: Eukaryota > Metazoa > Chordata > Amphibia > Anura > Pelodytidae > Pelodytes > Pelodytes ibericus. Next base: position 112,536,418 of record CM069859.1, read on the forward strand.
GATTTAGCTAAACTAGAAAAATGGTCAAAGCTGTGACGACTGACACTTAATGTGGACAAGTGCAAGATTATGCACCTTGGACTTAAACACTCAAAAGCAGAATATAGAATATTTGGTACAGTCCTAACCTCAACATCTGAGGAAATTGATTTAAGAGTAATAATTTCAGAGGACTTAAAGGCAGGTAGGCAATGCAAAAGAGCAGCAGGAAATGATAGCAGAATGCTTGGTTGCATGGAGAGAGGCATTAGCAGTAGAGAGAGATACGTTTTCATGCCATTGTACAGAGCACCGGTGAGACCTCACTTGGAGTATTGTATGTAGACTGGAGACCGTATCTCCAGAAGGATATTGATACCTTGGAGAGAGTTCAGAGAAGCGCTGCTAAACTGGTTCATGGGTTGAAGCATTACATTTACCAGGAAAGATTAAAGCACCTTAACATGTATGGCTTGGAGGAAAGACGTAACAAGTAGGATATGATAGAAACATTTAAATACATAAAGTGTCAACACAGTAAAGGAAGAGGGTATATTTAAAATAAGAAAAACTACCACAACTAGAGGACGTAGTCTGAATGTCTGGGCAACGAGTTAAAAGTAATATCAGGAAGTATTGCTTTACTAAGAGGGTAATGGATGTATTGAATAGCCTTCTAGTGGAAATGGTAGAGGTAAACACAGTCAAGACACAAGGCTATCCTAGAAATAAGATAGGGAACTGTGGACTAATAAAAGTATTTAGAAAATTGGGCATGCTAGATGGACCAAAGGGTTCTTATCTGCCGACACATTCTATGTTTCTATGTTTCTCATGATTGAACTTGGATGTACCAAGATGTGTTTATTTGTTTTACTTTAGTGAATTATAATGTATAATGTATCATTATGCTATATCATGGCTGTGTTGTGGCATTTCAGATTAGTAACATTGTGGATGTTGCCATTGTATGGTGAGTGGTGATTGGCAACCAAATTATTTTATTAATTATACTGAGCATTTGTGATACATTATGTTTATTAGCTATATACATACTTATGATATATACTTATTGTTCTGATTATCAGCATAAAGAAGGCTTTAAACCTCAAATGAATCACTGGATAAAACACAATTGAACCAGTGCGCTTATCCACACCTTTTGTATTGAAATGAATCACTCCTAAACCTTAACCCCAATTGCCTCCTTAATGCCTTATCCTAACTCTGCCTTCCAATGTCTATAAGATATAAGAACATGTAGCAATTGTTATGCAGCATTTCAATAGGATGCCCACTTTTCTCATACCACACTAAGAATGAAAAGACAGTTTTATAAATTACAAAATGGAAATGGGCCATTATCTAGAAAATTCTCTTTTTAATTCATTGTCTAAAACCCTTTGAAACAAGCATCCTGGTAGAGAGTACTGCACAGTGCTTTCCTGAAAGGAATCACTTTATATTACAAACACTGATTTGTTTTCTGTACATTGCATGTGTTATTTTTTTCTTGAAATGACTCGTGAAAGAAGATAAACAATGAGTGAAAAATGATGACAAGAAGCAAACAAAGAATACTTGGCCTCTGTTTAGCTGACCCCTAAGTGTCAACATATATAATTATAAATACTTGAAAAAAAAAAACATCAGTCAAAAATGGAGGAGTATTCTGTATTCATCACAGAGAAGGCATGTTGTTAGTTTGTGCACCATTCAAAATATATTTTAACTAATAGTACTTGCAAAAGGTTGTGCACACAACACAACCAATCATTGCTGAGCAGATAATGATATCCTACCCGATTGGAGGGGTGCTCAGCGTCATAGACACTACAGTCCAAACAGCACTGCTAGGTCATGGAGATCTATCTCCACAACATGGAAGCCTGGAAGTCACAAAGAAGTTTGGTCCCCATTTAAACAAAATAGACATTTACTACCAAATATAGAACCACAAAAACCCCATAAAAGAAAAAAGGAGCTTTTGAAGATAGAAATGAATACACATAAGATATATATATATCTGAAAGAGTGAAAGAGTACATTTTTATGGAACACCTTTGAAAAAGAAGCACTATATTTATAAACCATGCAGTGACTTTCTATTCAAAGTGCAGTTTACACCACTGAACTCATGATACAAAGACTATAACTATGACTCACTAGCGTATGGCACCCATCATAAAAATGGTTGTAAGGTTTCTGATTAGCATGAGCACAAGCTAAGTACTTATATATTTATAGATTTACAGATTAGACCAGAGAGGCTTTGGGCAAATCTCCCATTTCAGTGTAGGAAATTATTTATTACTTGGTCTGAAACTGTGATCATAGCTTTTGCCTTTTAAATAATTGATTATTTTAGGTTCCTGCTTGATACAGTCTTTCCTCATTCTGTCTCTTCAAATAAGATTGCAACAATTGTTAACATCTTTTTTTTAAATGTGATCTTAATAAAATATTTTAATCTTATATATCATCAACTTAAATTAAAACACAATGTCACATTCACATCTACTTTATTTGTTTATCTATCTCAGGGACATCAAATGTGGGGTCGGTGAGCCAAATGTGGCCCATCTTACACCAAGATGCAGCCCAACTCACTTAATTACAATGTTTCACTACCTCTATAAATGTGAATTAGTCATTTGAATTAAGTTGAATTAAGTTGTTGGGGTACTTCTAAAGGGTCTACACAAAATGCACTGATCTTTTCGGAAATTGATTTAGATTGGGCATAATAGCTGAAATAGCCCTAATAATAAACTGGGATGGGGACAAGCAAAATGATTCCAAGCCGCTAACAAAATACATGGGAGACCAGGGCAAGTAGCCCTGAATAAAAAAAGGAACGTCTGGACACACCTCCGTGTGTATCTGCTATAGTGCCTTGCCTCTCGGTCCTCCCATCGCAATCATAAGGATACAAAAAAGTTCAAGTTGGGTTGAGGTTGGCCAAAATTAGCAGCAAAACACTGATTTGTTTTCTGTACATTGCATGTATTATTTTTTTCTTGAAATGACTCGTGAAAGAAGATAAACAATGAGTGAAGATTGATGACAAGAAGCAAACAAAGAATACTTGGCCTCTGTTTAGCTTACCCCTAAGTTTCAACATATATACTTACAAATACTTGGGGAAAAAAATCAGTCAAAAATGGAGGCATATTCTGTATTCATCACAGAGAAGGCATGTTGTTAGTTTGTGCACCATTCAAAATATATTTTCAGGCGCGAAACATGTAGGCTTATTCACAGTTACATTTGCCCCGAAGTTCGACTTATATTTGGTAGACCTCTAAATGTTTTTCTATGGCTAGCTAACAGGCCTTTCTGATCATAGGACCCACAGAATAAAATGCCTTGCAGACAGCAGAGTGCAGCATACATACTATTATTTCATTCTACTCAGCCCCTCCTCTTCCTCTAGCAGTCTTCTCCCCTTCAGCTACTGGTTGTAGGTTCACACTCTGTAATAGTTTACAGTATACAACAGGATGTTTTGTGTCAATTAATCCCTTTCTAGTTTTTATAATATATTTATCTTTTCTAGTTATCAGCTACTGTGTGTCACTCACCTGATCCCCTCACATCGCTTGTCACCTCCTTCCTCACGCCGTCATAGCTTTCATGTTGTTGCGGCAGCCATATTTTTGGAGTCAGGAAGTCACTAGTGACTTCTGGAGACATTTTTCATCTACGGTGGCCATGTTTTTGGAGTCTGTTTGCTCTCTATACAGACTTCAAATAGATGCATTCATTTTGTTTTATTTTCGGTTTTACTTTCTTTCTGTCACTTGGGATCCACTTCAATTGTAATATATATGCATATATATTTTAGTATTCTGTATTCTTTTTGTTTTTTCCTGTTCCTCCCTCCTGACACACCCATCTCCTTCTCCATTGGTCTATGCTAATTACTTCCTATATTTATTCACCTGGTCATTCGTTTTCTAGTTGCCTGTGCAAAGAGCTCTCTCTATTTTTGGGCTATTGTTATATTTTGTCTGACTCCTGATATTGACCATTGGCTTGTTTTTTTACTCTGTTTTTGATCTCCGCCTACATCGACCCCGGATAGTACCTTGACTTCGTTTGATATCTGCCTGCCTCTAATCCTCAGCCTGTTTTTGACTTTGCTTGACATCTGCCTGCCTCGACCCCCTGGCTTGTTCCTCGACTCCGCTTGTTCTCAGCCTATTTATATCATCAACCTGTTCCAGTCTCTCTTGTCTCCTGTGCTGCTCAGAGTACTCCAGCAACCCATTCCTGGTTACCTCTAGGTTGTACTTGGGTACATATTTGTCAGGGTGAACACCACTAAGTACTTCCCAAGAGGTGATCTTGCAACAAGGGTCCCTCCTCCTGGGTGTCACTGGTACACCGTAACAGTTTGCACAGGCCACTATGGATCCTGCAGATCTAACCAGGATGTCCCAGAGACAAGACCACCAAGACCAGATTCTTACTACCCACTCTGTTCATCTTCAATCCCTGGATCAGAAACTTGATGTCATGACGGAGTTACTTCGATCTTTAACTGCCTCCGATGGCCCAGCTCTCTCTAGTGCCCCCTCCGTTCCAGTCTCTACATCTGTCGCTTTTTCTCAAAATAAACCCCCCAAATTGCCACTTCCAGACAAATACTCTGGCAATCCACAAGAATGTAGGGGTGGTTCTTAACCAGTGTTTACTCCACTTCCGGAATCAACCCCTAACTTTTCAAGCTCATTCCTCGAAGGTCTCATTCATTATCAGCCTCCTGCGAGGAGACGCTCTAGCGTGGGCTTCCCTGTTGGTAGAACAAGATTCCCTTATTTTGGAAGATGCTGATGCCTTCATCTCAGCATTCAAGTCTGTATTCGATGCTCCTGGTCGCAGAGAGTCGGCTGAAGCTACCCTTCTCGATTTACATCAAGGAAGGAAGACACTGGCACAGTATGTAATTGAGTTTAGAACCCTAGCCTATGAGACTGATTGGAACAATAGTTCCCTAAAGGCTGCCTTTCGTAGAGGTCTTAATGATCGCCTAAAAGATACATTGACATGCCGAGAGATTCCTGATGATCTTGAAGCTATGTGTCTCCAATTAGAAGCATGTATGCAAGAAAGACAACAAGAGAAAGACAGAGACCATAAACCTCGTCCTACCTCTGCCGCTTTCCGGTCCGTATCATCTAGCCCTGCTACCAGAAATACTGTGACCTCCTCCACAGAGGAACCCATGGAGATGGGTCCTGTACTCCGTTTATCGGACGAAGAGAAGAAGCGCAGACGACTGATGCACCTCTGTTTATATTGTGGCCAAAAGAGTCATATAGTCCGTACCTGTCCTTCTCGGCCGGAAAAATTAGAGGTTGGTAGGGGAGCCCCTCTAAGCCTGGCCATCGTGTCTCCCCCACCTAAACATCGCCTTTTGGTACCCATGACTTTAGAGTGGGAAGATCGCACACTGACCACCCACGCTTTCATTGACTCCGGGGCTGCAGGCAACTTTATCGATTACTCCTGGGCTATCTCCCAAAGAATACCATTATGCTTGAAACAAACCATCTCAACCGTCACCTCACTGGATGGTTCACCTCTAGGAACTGGTACTATCCAATGGGAGACCAACTCCCTAACCACCAAGGTTGGCATATTTCATTCAGAGATCCTACGCTTTGATATTCTCAAAAGTCCTTACATTCCGGTTATCCTGGGCCCGCCTTGGTTATGTCTCCACAATCCGTCCATCGACTGGGAGACTGGAGAAATTAGGGCATGGAGCCCCAAGTGTTACACTTCTTGTATGCAGTCTTTCAATCCAGTAAGTCTTGTCCTGAACTTACCTACTGAAGACCCAAAAAACCTTGTTCCGAAACCCTACTGGAGCTATTTGGACGTGTTCTCTAAGAAGAAAGCTGACAAATTTGCTCCGCACAGACCTTATGATTGTGCCATCGACCTGTTGCCTGGCACCATTCCTCCTAAAGGCAGAACCTACCCTCTCTCTATGTCTGAAAACTGTGCTCTTGCTCAATATATTAAAGAAAGTTTAGACAAAGGATTTATTCGTCCTTCTTCATCTCCAGCTGGCGCAGGGTTCTTTTTTGTTTCCAAGAAAGAAGGCTCATTAAGACCTTGTATTTACTACAGAGGTCTTAACAAGATAACGGTAAAAAATCCATATCTTCTTCCTCTGATCTCTGAATTATACAACCAACTTCGTACTGCCACTGCATTCACCAAACTGGATCTTCGTGGGGCATATAACCTTGTGAGAATAAAAGAGGGAGACGAATGGAAGACCGCCTTAAACACTCGATGCGGTCATTACGAATACCTGGTCATGCCCTTCGGGCTTTGTAATGCTCCAGCTGTCTTTCAAGCATTCGTTAATGATATCTTCTGAGATCTTCTGTTATCCTGTGTTATGGTCTACCTTGACGATATTCTAGAATACTCCAACGATCTTCAAGATCATCGTCTCCATGTTACTACAGTCTTACAACAACTTCGAGATCATTCTTTATATGCCAAAGCAGAGAAGTGCCTATTTGAACAAAACCGTATCCAGTTTTTGGGTTATGTCCTTTCCGCCGGCACACTTGAGATGGATCCAGAGAAAGTAGCAGCTGTTGCCCAATGGCCCCAACCAACTGATTTGAAGGGGATCCAAAGATTTTTAGGTTGCGCAAATTACTATAGGCGATTTATACGTTATTTTGCCAAAATAACAGCACCTATCACTGCCCTTACCAAAAAGGGATCGAACCCTAAGAAATGGACCAGAGCAGCAGTCCAAGCATTTGACACATTGAAAACGGCCTTTTGTTCCTCACCTGTGCTCCACAGACCTGATCCGGAACAACCTTTTATTCTCGAAGTTGATACATCCTTGTTCTTTCTTTTCTTAACAGTTCACACCTGCTGAAAGAAATTATGACATCGGCAACAGAGAGTTATTGGCCATAAAAATGGCCCTAGAAGAATGGCGCCATCTTCTTGAAGGTACTATTATCCCCATCACTATCTTGACGGACCACAAGAATCTCCTATATTTGGAGAAGGCCAAACGTCTAAACCCACGCCAAGCTAGGTGGTCACTGTTCTTCACAAGATTCAATTTCCTTATTTCATACCAACCTGGTAACAAAAACAACAACGCCGATGCTCTCTCCCGTTTGTTTGACAAGGAACAAATCCCTTCTACCGAGGAGTTCATTATACCTTTGAATAGGATTGTAGCTTCAATCTCTTCCACATTAATCCATCGCATTGCTAAATCTCAAACCACTCTACCCTCCACCCATGGTGTGGCTAACAGATTATTTGTACAACCTAAGTATCGACGTTCTGTTCTTAAGTGGTCCCACCGTTCTCCAGCTGCTGGTCATCGAGGTTTATCTAATACTTTTTTTTTTCTCAAAAAACAATTTTGGTGGCCTACTATGCGAAGTGATGCCAGTAAGTACATTCAAGCCTCATTCCAAGTTAGATTACTAAACCATTAAAGCACTTTTTTTTTATTTCATTCAACTTACCTGGACTTTCTCTCCTCATCCCTTTATTTTGTTGACTACAGTTATACAAGCAGGGTGGCTCGGCATCAATGGGACTCATCAGGTGCCTGTAATTATCCAGCATTCAGAGGAAGGATAGTTGCATTTTGGTGACACACTGATGCCCCAGGAACTATTATTCTTCTGGGAGATTCACATTGAAAAGGGGTTTGCAGACCACAAAACATTTGCCACATGTATGTATTAAAGTATTGATTTCACTTGCAACACTTTATGAGCGCTGTGCTCATGTCTTGCTATTTTCTTGTGTGTTTTGCACCACTATTGGAGCAGTGGTGTTTTGTATCAAGAGCTGAATAGACGTTATTGTTTTTGTTATTTGGTACTACTGGTTGGAAAAGTCAAGTATTTCCATAAGAACAATCAACAGTGAGTGAAGGTGAACCACACCACAATAGTCATAGATACAGTGCACAGTGGCAGGCACTGAAAGTTCTCTTATACAGAGTGGATGTCCATTCAACACCTAAGAAGTAAATTCAACACAGGAACACAGTGCCCATGGGGGATATTCACTAAAGGTGAGCTGCAGGTGAGTTGATGTGAGATGTGGTGAGTTGAGGGGAGATGAACATTTTATCTCACCAATTTAGCTATGTATTTTGCAGGGGCAATCCTGGAGAGTTTTCTTAGTAGGGGAAACTCACCAGGTTTGCACGTGAAAAAATTATACATAAATTGGTGAGATGAAATGTTAATCTCACCTAAACTCACCTTTTAGTGACTAGACCCCTTAAACTACCAGCAGTTGCACATGATACATTCAATCATGGTTATCAATAAAAAAGTCCTACACGTGAAAATGTTCTAAAGGTACCAAAGACCATTTCTTATATGGAATGGCTATTGCATCTTTTTTATACATCCAACATTCATATGTGGGGAAATAGCGCCTCCGTGAAAGTAGATTTTCTATGCCACTTTTCAGGTGCTTTTTAGCGACCTATTATTTTACACATTTAGTGTGCTGGTGCCATTCCACAAGTTCGGTACTGGTAAATATAATGCAAAATTACATTGGCGAGCACGGTGATAGCACAGCTTTTTGACACTAGTTCCTTGTGCTCCAGTTTTATGCATTACCTCCAATATCTGAAAGCAAAATGCTTGTACAAATTTTGAAATATGCATTTTAAATCTATTATTTTAAACTTTAACATGTTTTCAAAAAAGAGTATAGTTTTGTGACTATACAGTCACTTTAAGCATAGCAAGTCCACTGTAATTTCATAATATTTGTAGATTAACCCCTTAGCGACAAGACATTTTTACCTTGACATTCCCTTGATGACAATGGTTTTGACATCTCTGGGGTGTTTGTGTTTAGCTGTAATTTTCTTCTTTCTCGCATACTGTACCCACCAGTGCTGTATTTACCGCGAGGCATCCTAGGCCCTCTGGCCCTTTAAAAAAAAAAAAAAAACCCCACCGCGACCTCGGAAGCTAAGCAGAGCCAGGCCTGGTCAGTACCGGTGCGGGAGACTGATTGGGAACCCCGCGGAGTAGGAGTGTGTGACTGAGTGTGATGGGAGTGTAAGCTTGATGTGAGTCTGAATGATGGGGCATGTCTTAGGTGTGTAACGTGGGTGTGCAGCTTGGGTAGGGGGGTGCCCGGATTTTGTCTGCCTAGGGCAGCACAAAATCAAGATACACCACTGGTACCCACACAAATAATATGTTGTTTTTATGATCATAAGATGGGCTTTCATTAGATACCATTATGTTCATCATATCTTATAATGTACCACAAAAAAATTATAAAATATGATGAAAAAATTCAAAAAAAACAACTTTTCTATCTTTGACATAAAATATAATTTACACAAATACAATCATTAAAAAGACCCCATATAAATAGTTTCTAAATGTTGTCCCGAGTTCAGTAATATGCATGTTTCCATATTTTTCTGCATTTTTTTTTTCAAGTTATGGGGCATATTGACCTTTTGACCTCAACCCGAACCCTAAATTTAACCCTAAGCCTAAATTTAACCCCAACTCTAACCCTTATGCTATTCCTTAATATATTTTAATTTAATCCTATCCCCTATGCTAAAAATTACTTAATGTTAACCCTAACAGCTAATCTAACCTTAATCCTAGTCTTCAGCTAATTACATTTTTTTTGTTTTCATTGCAATGTTGCTGACTGCCTCTAGGGGCATATTCAGAGCGACAGAAGTGAATTCTTTTTCACTTCTGAAGCTCTGACCACAAGATGGCATAGCCAAATAGTTATGTACGCTCCGTGGGGTGATCGTGGGTGCCCCAGAGAGCAAATTTCGGTGCTGGCTATTGCTTCGACATCGTGGCAATAGACCAGCACCGTTAGAGCGGTTTTCACAACCGTTGATAGAGTTGACAGAGTTCCCGGCTGGACGTGCTTGACATGTCCATTGTCATGAAGGGGTTAATATAAAATCTACAACAAGAAAAAAATAAAAACAGTAACCACTCAACAAAAAGCTTATTTCTACAATGTCTTTAAAATCATGTTGTCACATGTAAATTATGACGAATTTAACCATGATGAGTAATAATAACATTAGATAGTAGTTAATATAGCAATTGCGTTTGATTTGATATAATTGTACTATTATATATCAGCCAGTCAGGTATGGGTCTAGGACACTTCTTCGCCGCATCTTCATCGCTGACAGTTCAGCGCGGCAGTTAGAACGCTGAACTGTCAGCAATGAAGTATAACGCGGCCGTTTCACCGCTGCTGCAGCTATGTAAGAGCTGACAGTTCAGCGCTGAACTGTCAGCTTTTACAAATCTAAAAGTAAAACTAAAATAACCCCCCTAATAAATGATTCCCCCCCCAATAGTAACACTAAACCCCAATACTAAAATTAACCCCCTAAATCCTAATACTAACCCTCGACCCCTAATACTAACCCTAATACTAACCCCCGACCCCTAATACTAAAGTTAACCCCCTAAACCCCAATACTAACCCTAATACTAACCCCCGACCCTTAATACTAAAGTGAACCCCCTAAACCCCAATACTAACCCTAATACTAACCCTAATACTAACCCCCGACCCCTAATACTAAAGTTAACCCCCTAAACCCTAATACTAACCCCCAACACCTAATACTAATATTAACCCCCTAAACAATACTACTAACCCTAATATTAACCCCCGACCCCTAATAGTAAAATTAACCCCTAACACTAAACACTAAACCTAATTCTAACCCCCTAAACCCTAATTCTAAACAAACTAAAATCAGTAAAATACTTACCTTTAGCGATGAAATGTCCCACGATGAAATCTCCAGCGACGATCTGTCTTGTGCTGTAGAGTCGGCGGTGAAGCGGCTGCGCGGAAGCAGCCGCGATGAAGTGTCCCATCCCCGTTAAGTATAACTCTAAGTAAAACCATTAGAATTTAATATAATTAAACCAATACTTAGACATATGTTCTACTAATAGTTAATAGGTGCAATAAGAAACAATTAAGCAGGTGAGATAGCCAAGTTGGTAAAAGTCCTGCCTAGAGATCGTGTTCAAACCAGAGGGTCAAAGGTGCAAATTTTGCCAGGGTCAGCTTAGCTCTTCATCCTTCAGAGGTCAATAAATGAGTAACATTGATCGAGCAACATTGATTCAGCTGCTGATTCCAATAGCATGTGCTAAAAAGTTTGTTTAGTCCCACTGGGAGACTATCCTCTATAATAATCTCTCTGCGTCTAGTCCCTGTGTCCATGGGATTGCGCTACTGCGCATGTGCCCCACGGACAGCGGTTGGGACTTGGAGTGCAGAGACTTCTGTCAGAACAGTGTTCTGACAGGCAGGGCCGGCCTTAGGGGTGTGCGACCTGTGCGAGCGCACAGGGCGCAACACCCCAGGGGGCGCCCTCCCGCCCAAAGAAGAAAAAAAAAAAAGCCGGTAGAGGAACTGGATGGGGGAGATCTAAAGATCCCCCCTCACCAGCCCTCTGCTCGGCATGCTCTTCTAGATCTGGGGAGGGGGCGGAGCTAACCGGCTGAGCCGTGTAGCTCCGCCCCCACCCTGTGAAGCAGAGCAGCGTCTGCTTCACGGGGAGCCACTGGCAGCATGAGAAAGTGCTGCTCGGCTCCCCATGCCTGCATTAAGCATGGGGAGCCGAGCAGCACCTTCTCTTGCTGACCTGGGCTCCCAGTGAAGCAGACGCTGCTCTGCTTCACAGGGTGGGGGCGGAGCTACACCGCTCAGCCGGTTATCTCCGCCCCCTCAATGATCCACATTTGAAGGCAAAGGAAGGGGAGGGGTGGGAGAGAGAGACAGGGGCAGGGGGGAGAGAGAGACAGGGCAGGGGGGAGAGACAGAACAGCTGGAGGGGGAGAGAGATGCAGAACAGGGGGGGAGAGAGAAAGAACAGAGGGAGGGAGAGAGAGACAGAACAGGGGGAAGGGGGAGAGAGAGAGACAGACAGAACAGGGGGGGAGAGAGAGACAGAACAGGGGGAAGGGGGATAGAGAGACAGACAGGGGGAGGGAGGGGGAGAAAGACAGAACAGGGGGAGGAGAGAGACAGAACAGCTGGAGGGGGAGAGACAGAACAGCTGGAAGGGGGAGAGAGAGATACAGAACACTGGGTAGAGAGAAAGAACAGAGGGAGGGAGAGAGAGAGAAACAGACAGAACAGGGGGAAGGGGGGGGGAGAGAGACAGACAGAACAGGGGGGGGGGGAGAGAGACAGAACAGGCGGAAGGGGGAGAGAGAGACAGACGGGGAGGGAGAGAAAGACAGAACAGGGGGAGGGGGAGAGACAGAACAGCTGGAGGGGGAGAGACAGAACAGCTGGAAGGGGGAGAGAGAGATACAGAAGAGGGGGTAGAGAGAAAGAACAGGGGGGAGAGAGAGACAGAACAGAGGAAGGGGAGGAGAGAGACAGAAAAGAGGGAGAGAGAGAACAGGTATGGGGGAGTTAGAGAGAGACAGACAGGGCAATGAAGAGGAAAGGGACAAACATGGGAAGGCAGAGAGAGACATACATGGGGGGGGCGCCATGGGGGAATCCCGCACAGGGCGCCGGAACACTTAAGGCTGGCCCTGCTGACAGATTTCTCGAGCAAATTCTCCTGCGCAATCGCAGGAGAATTTACTCATTGCGCATGCGCACAAAGTTACAGCTGATCACTCAGCTGTAACTTTGTAAAGACTGCGCATGCGCGAGCGGAGCGACGCTACCCACCTCCCGCCCCCTTCACACCACGCTAAGGTGGTAAGTAACACTGGGGTGGGACATAAGGGGGCAACATAGGGCAAGCACCCTGGCGAGGGGGGAGCCTTGAGGGCTGCCTCATCTTGATGGGAGTTGTGATCCCCCTGCTGCATCAATAATACAGCAGGAGGATCACAACTCCCATCAAGATGAGGCAGCCCTCAAGGCTCCCCCCCTCACCAGGGTGCTTGCCGATATGTTGCCCCCTTATGTCCCCCCCCGTCCACATATGTTCTAGCACCCGTTAATTTAACGGGTTTAAGGTCTAGTTAGTTATTATTATTAACAGATGGCTTCTATCCAAAGGGTGCTTGAATGCAGTGAACCCCATAATTTGCTTCAATGTTGTCTACATTTTCAGAATTTAAATAAACAATTCATATGTTGTTGTGACAGTAAATGTGATGTTTAATCCCTTCCACACTGTCACTATCAGCCCATCAGCACTATTTAATGCCCAGGGCTGCAGGTTCAATTCTTAGCAGGATTAACTCAACCTTTTGAGGTAGCTAAAACATGTAGCATTAAACTAATATCCCCAAGAAATACTTATCTGAATGTACTATAGTTGGTTAAACATTCAGCTATTAATGACTGATTTTTGCTACCTGCTTTCTAGTTCACTACAATTAATTTTTTGTGTGTGAATTGTCAGGGTTTCTCACCTGTTTAAAACAGCCGTCCTCTCCTAACGTGTGTCTGGGTTGCTCAGCTGTTTTATAATGACCAGCTCCTTTCCTCACCTGTTTGCTATCAGTCAGCCTCTTTCCATCTCAGTCCAGGCTTTTTAAGCAGCAAGACTCATTACCTCCTTGCCCTTGCATTGTTTCCGGATATCAAGTGCATTTCCTGTGATTTCTGTGTTTTTTACTTCTGGTTCCTGACTTTTGGCTTTGATCCTGACTTCCCTGATCTCATGATTGCAGTTCACCTGACTACCCTCTTTGGTTCCGGACTCCAGATTGTCTGATTAGCCTCTTCGCTTGATTACCCCGGCTTCCCACTTTGATTTGATTTCTGGATTATTTTTCACATATTTCTATTTAATATTAATAAAGGTGTTAAGCACCATGCTTTCAGTTTCTGTCTGGTTCCTGGTCCCAAACATGAATACTTCAGTACTTCTAGTGAACTGAAAGCAAATCATAAGTCCATCTTATGTAAAAAAAAACATAGTTGTTTATTTTTAATGTTACTTAGACTTGTTTTACCAGACAGGTTCTGAACCTAATTGTGTATAATGAGATAAATGAAAACAAAATGAATTTTGCAAAAGAAAGGGCATACCCAAAGTGCATACAATTACTTGACAGCATGGTTAAGTTATCCTATACAAACATTTTTAAAGAATATCAGTACATTTTTCAAAGTCACAGTAGATGATTGTGAATTAAAACTATATTATCTTTCTGACACGTATTGTTAGGAGCATTTTTACAAAAATAATATTCTAAAAACCAAGAAGATAATGCTAATTCTCCTTGGCATTCTGTTGAAATAATTATGGCACCAGACTAAAATATGTACTATGTAAAGTCTCTACAATAGCTATATTATGCAGTGAGACCTCAAAGGGGGTAACCCTGGAAATGTGCAAGTTAAAAAATAAGTGTATTAGAAGTCTATAATTAGTAAAACTAAACTTTTAATTTTTACCAATAAAATAGAGCTATAACAAGACTGTGAAACAGTGCAAAGATGTGAATCAAGACGTGACTTGTTAAAAACAATCTTTTATACAACCCAAGTCTATAAAGTCTATGTCGTCACTTTAGAATCGATGGGGTGTCTGTAACAGTCACATTACATATAACTGATTTGTTGCAAACAGTATTGTGCAAGTTTATATGACCCAAACTGGATAATAAGCACTGTGTCAGTGTTTGTTATTTTGATATGGACTGCTGAAAGATGGAGTCAAATTTCACAATACCATTTTAAGAACCTTCTGCATACATATAAATCTCAGAAAATGGTCACAAAGAGGAAAAATAGATATGAGAATGTATCTGTTAGTATAAACACATCACAATATTTGAATGTAACACTTTATTATATATTTATTAACACATAACCTCTAAAAGTCAAAGGTCATGCTGTTAAAAATGTTTATTACCGTTTAGAAATAAGTGAGCTTCTAATCTGTAGATATAAATTGGTTCACAATCAGCCAGTAGTGTTTCTACTTTAAAAAATACATAAGATCTGGAAAAATATATAAGATCAGGAAACAGTGTACTTATGACCGAATAGAAAAGACATTAGTAGCCAACTTGAAAACATTAATATTCTAATTAACACTTGTTTATTGCTACTAGGTTGTCAGTTCACCAGTTAAAAATTTACTGAATAAACATAAACAACATGTGTATTTTGAATGTGTATGAGCAATACAAATGTACCAATGTCAATGTGTTCTTTTTCTGTTAATTGTGTTCGTTATAACTTGACTTCTTCTTCCTGCTTAACCCTTAAATACCCTTCCATTGAAATTAAAGTGCTCAACAAAAGATGTAGCCACCCATGTAACAATTTCAACTAATACCTGTGTGCAGATAATAATAATAAGTACAGGTTTAAAGATATAAAATATTAATATGACATTGTTATGCAAGCGTGAACACATTTTAAACTATAACATTAACTATCTGGTTTAGATAGCCTCAACTCAAAATATACAAAATAGATGTTTCATATATTTCAGCACATGCAGTTTTCTGATAAAGCTATGCCACAATAAAGAAAAATATACAAATACAAAAAGCATATCTAAGTGAGAGTGAAGGTGGGAATTTTTTACATAAAGATGCTGTCATCTTCACAGGGCCATAGACCAAATGCCAGAGATCAGTACATTGAAGAATGAATAACTCCTCCCAGAAATATTTAATTGAACCAATACTCAATATGAATGTTGCCTAAATTAGCACTGTCTTTAAATAGAGTAGCGCCGGATATATATTGTGTCTGTTCAAACATGTTTAAATGTGAGCTGAGTACGTGAAAATATAATAATAATATGTCTTTATGCTATCTATTAAGCAACATTCGAATCCACGTTCAATAGACTGACATGAATAGTTAATAACATATGGCAGACAAGTGAATCTACACACATTCACATAAATTCAGTTCTCCTACACAAACCAAATGGAAGAAGGAACATTTGGTTATTCTATCCAAATTGAACATATATATTTTGCTAAATTAATTAATCTGATGACAGCAGCTGCCTAATATGATATGGGGAATTGGAAAGGCTTAGCACGGCTATCAATCCTTTTAGGCCCAGTGGTTTTACTCTGAAATTACATTTTTATTGTCCTTGCTCAGGTGGCCTTCTGGTCTTACTTTGAAAGCAGCATTTCAAACTGATGGGTAGAGTAGTCTAGTGTTAGAATTTAGTATCAGCTGCTTTGCTATCTACCCGAGTCAGTGCCTCGTATTATAGTCACAAGCACTACATGTTATGTTGAGAAGCTTTGTCGGTTTTACCAAGCTTGTGATGTCACCACGCTAAATAAAGTCTGAGTCTGAATCGTGGAGGTATCTATAAGTGCTGGCAGCATCTATGGACTCTGTTACTGCATATGCCAGACTTCTCTTATTTTACATGCTAACATGGATTTTATCCTCTTTGTTATTAAAATATTAGTGCTATTTATTCCGTTGTGTGTTCCACTCCTCTCTCCAAGCTTTCTGTGCACATGTTAATATTGACACATGACTCCAAGGAAGGCAGATGCCAGTTCACACTTGTATTTTTGAGCATGAAGTGCTCATGGCCATGTTAGTCTCTTCTATTTATTATTATATTGTCTAAAACCGGCAAAAATGTTTGGGAAATATAACTTCTTTTGTTTTAGATGTTCGCTAAATCTTCTCCTGTTTGCTCTATATAGCTTTTGGGACAGTTGTGAGGACTTTACCAATTGTAAGATGCACTCTTTATTTGTATCCATTAGTGGGATATTTAACCCCTTAAGGACAGAGCCTTTGAAACATTTTTGTCCTTTCTGGACAATGGCTATTTTAACATTTCTGTGCTGTTTGTGTTTAGCAGTAATTTTCTTCTTCGTCATTTGCTGTACCCACACATATTATATATTGTTTTTATCGGGACAAAAAGGGCTTTCTATGGATGCCATATTTTTGATCATATCTTATCATATTATTAAAAAAAAATACACAAATTTCCTGACTTTTATTTGAAACAACTTCTCCTCATCGACAATAGCGAACGAAAAAAACTAGCTAAATAGATTCTAATATTTCTCCTGAGTACAGGGATACCACCCATGCATAGGTTTGTTGGGTTGTTTGGGGGCTAAAATGCCAAATTTGTGAGGTGCAGATTTTTGTTTTCCAACTTGAAATTTTTACATGCAGACAGCCTGCACCCATGTCCCATTTGGGACATATTTGAAACCAGCCAGTGTATTTTACCCCATCAACCCATATATTTTTTAAAAGTAGACACCCTAGGCTATCTCAAATGGTGGTATTTTAACACTTTCCATGCACTAATTCTACCACCAGCCTTTGTCAAAGTTTGTGGTAGTAATTGTTTTGTGTTTTTTTTTCACAAACCTTGTACTTCAGACATGGTTTTACATATTTTGGTATGTGTCACTGCCAAATAACACCCCAATAAGTGTTCAGCAACATCTCTTGAGTACAGGAATACCCCCCATGCATATGTTTGTTGGATTGTTTGGGGGGTAAAAGGCCAAATTTGGGAGGTGAAGTTTTTGGTTTTCCAATTTGAAATTTTGACATGCAGACAGCCTGCACCCATGTCCCATTTGGGACATATTTGAAACCAGCCAGTGTATTTTACCACATCAACCCATATATTTTTTAAAAGTAGACACCCTAGGCTATCTCAAATGGTGGTATTTTTACACTTTCCATGCACTAATTCTACCACCAGCCTTTGTCAAAGTTTGTGGTAGTAATTTTTTTGTGTTTTTTTTTCACAAACCTTGTACTTCAGACATGAATTCACAGATTTTGGTATGTGTCACTGCCAAATAACACCCCAATAAGTGTTCAGCAATATCTCTTGAGTACAGGGATACCACCCATGCATAGGTTTGTTGGATTGTTTGGGGGGTAAAAGGCCAAATTTGGTAGGTGCAGTTTTTGGTTTTCCAAATTGAAATTTTGACATGCAGACCGCCTGCACCCATGTCCCATTTGGGACATATTTGAAACCAGCCAGTATATTTTACCCCATCAACCCATATATTTTTTAAAAGTAGACACCCTACGCTATTTCAAATGGTGGTATTTTAACACTTTCCATGCACTAATTCTACCACCAGCCTTTGTGGTAGTAATTTTTGTGTGTTTTTTTTTCACAAATATTGTATTTTAGACATAAATTCACAGATTTTGGTATGTGTCACTGCCAAACAATAACCCAATATGTGTTCAACAACATCTCCTGAGTACAGAGATACCACCCATGCATAGGTTTGTTGGGTTGTTTGGGGGCTAAAAGGGCCACATTGTGAAGGTGTGCATTTTCAACTTGGAATATTGACGTGTAGCCAGCCTGAGCCCATCTTTCATTTGGGACTTTTTTTTAAAGTAGGACAGTGTATTTTACCCCAAAAAGTATATATTTTGTAAAAGTAGACACCCTAGGCTATTTTAAATGGTGTTATTTTAACACTTTCCATGCACCAATTCTACCACCAGCCTTTGTCAAAGTTTGTGGTAGTCATTTTATTGTGTATTTTTTCCCACATACATTGTACTTTAGACACAAATATACATATTTCGGTATGTGTCACTGACAAACAATACCACAATATATGTTCAGCAACATCTCCCGAGCACAGGGATACCACCCATGCATAGCTTTGTCAGCTTTGTTGGGTGTTGAAAGGCTACATTTGAGAGGTGCGCTTTTTGATTTTCAAACTTGGAATTTGAACATGTAGAGCAAGGAAGGGGTTAATAGCTCTTATAAGAGCCTTTATAGTACTGTACAAAAAATTAACCCCTAAAAATGCACAGACAAGAAAAAATGTTCTGCTGTGCAGTGATCAGTGGCAGGGAAGGGGTTAATACACTACACTATACAAAGGGTATGGCTTTTATAAAAGCCCTTGGGACTCACAATTTTTTTACATTTTATTTAATTTATTACAATTAAAAAATTATGTTATACAGATCTGTCTCTTTCCCTCACTAAAACTCAAGTGAGGAGAGGGAGGCAGATCCATATGGGTCAGAACAATATTTACGAACCAGACGAATGGTGATGCTCATCTGAGAAATCACCAAACCACCTTTGCCACTGATCGGCTGTTACTGATCGCTATACACGCGTTCAGACAGCTTCAAAAGGAATACACGTAATCCCTTAGTGGGTATAACTAACCCCTAGCGAGTCTGACAAAAAAAATGCTGATAGCAAAAAAAAAATCCTTCTGCGATTGCTCCATATGCACTGCTTAGGCAGTGACCATATGCACTGCTTAGGCAGTCACCATATGTGCTGCTTAGGAAGTGATATACGGCAAGGAAGGGGTTAATAGCTCTTAAAAGAGCCTTTGATATACTGTAATAAATCAAAGTAAAAAAAAATAACCCCTAAAAAAATGCACAGACAGCAAAAAATGTGCTGCTGTGTAAGATCACTGCGTACACAGCGATCAATTGCAGGGAAGGGGTTAAATACTGGAAACGGCTTTTATAAAAGCCTTTGGGTCTCAATTCTATTAAATATATTATAATTAAAAACTTACATTATACAGCTCCGTCTCCCTCACTAAAACTCAAGTGAGAGGGAGGCAGATCTACACGGGTCAGATCAAATATTTACAAATATTGATCTAACCAGACGAATGGTGATGCTCATCTAAGCAAACGCCAACCCGCCTTTGTCACTTATCAGCTGTTACTGATCGCTATACATGCGGTCAGACAGCTAAAAAAATTTTTTTTACGTTAAACGTAGTCCCCTAGCGGGTATAATTAACACGTGACGGGTGTAATAAAAAAGTTTAAAAACATTTAAAAATGCTTCTGCAGCAAGATTGCTGCATTTGCGTCAGATCGCTGCTTAGGCAGTGATCTACAGCAAGAAAGGGGTTAATCTCTCTTAAAAGAGCTTTTTTTTATACTTTAATGAATTACAGTAAAAAAAAATGAACCCCTAAAAAATGCACAGACAGCAAAAAATGTGCTGCTGTGTATGATCACTGCGTACACAGCGATCAATGGCAGGGAAAGGGGTTAAATGGCTTTTATAAAAGCCCTTGGTGTTTAAAGTTTTATTAAATATTTTTTTTATTATTTTATTTTATTTTTTTACTTTATCTGATCTGTCTCTCTCCCTTACTATAACTAGTAAGGTGAGGGAGGCAGATCAATACTTGTCAAAGGCAATATTTGCTAATACATACATCACATAGATCTGTTGTGCCGGCATCGATTGGCTCCCCCTAGAGCATCGGAAGTGAAATACTTTCACTTCCGATGCTCTTGCCATTAGAAGGGAAGCACTGCCTGTACAGGCAGCGTTCCCTTCTACTGAGCCGATGGGGTCGCTCAGGAGAGAGACCACCATCGGCTCTGGGCAGCCTGAAGGTGTCGTTTAACAACACCGGAGATGCTTAGAAAGCGAACGATCGTTCGCTTTCTAAGCACATGTGTGCAGTGGGCGCAGCCATTTTTAAATGGCTGCTACGATCACTCCGTGGAGTGATCGTAGCGCGCCCCTGCACATTTGGGGGGTGTTGCACAATGCCTCTACCTACCGCTGGTCGCTTTCTTTACTCAGTTTAGTCCATGACGTGCCAGGCACGTCACCTGTCGGCAAGTCCTCGATTTGCCGTGACGTGCCTGGCACGTCATCTGTCGTTAAGGGGTTAAGGACCCATCCAATATTGCGCTTGTCTTTTTTGTTTCTCTTTATAAATGTTACCTCTCACTGTTCCCAAACAAGGTGACAGGGAGGAGGGGAGGAGGTGTTTGGGGGAAGGGGTTATTTTGCCGCTTGCTAAATTCCAATGGTGGCAGTCAAGGATTTAAGTACAGCATGATTCCAATGCCAAGCAGTGGAAACCTGCATCTCCCCTGAACACACTGCCTCTTATCACTGCACTGCAGACTTCCATAGAGTATATGCTGTATGTGCATTGATGTAAAAGTCAGATAGTTTTATTTTTTTTTACATTGAAAAAATTGTACACAGTGAAAGAAATCAAGACTTGCTTCACTGAACCCTAAAAATAAGCGTTCATGTAATTTAACTTTATCTTTAATGCAGTAGTTTGTTTTCCATTAAGAAAATATATGACATGCACCACTATACTTCCTTTGGACCATAACGCTTTTCATAAAGCAATAAAAAGTTAGACAAATGGCATAAATGTAAATTTTCAGGATATAAAATATGAATAATTTTTCCAATGCATTACTTTATCTCTAATTACCAACTCCTAACATTTTATACTCGCAATGAGTGAAGCTCTGCACATCTGTATACTTGTCTTTCTCTAATCATTACAGTCATTTAAATTCAAAGAGAATACTGTGTCTAATTTGCCTTGCTAAATTCACAGTTGCTAGGTAGTTGATTTGAATGGTAGCCACTTTGAGTGATGTTTCAGGTTAGAGCATACACCAAAAACAACGATTTGCTTTACAAGGAACAGATCCGCACTGCAGCTCAAATGTCATGTATTAAACTAAGCTCATAACAAAGTTTAAACTTGCATTTTACAAACAGAGACACAAAATCAACACTGGCCACTGCCCTGTGACCAGAACATAGGGCATTCAACTTAAATCTCAATGTCACCGTTAAGCTCCTCATTAATTAAGTAGACATTTGCATTTCTGGAGACCACAACAGCAGCTTCAAGATTGATGTGCACTATATCTAGAATTCACATAAGCATATGGATCTGTAGCTCAGACACAATATGGTTCTTGATTTTATTAGGCATCAAGTGTCTTGATTTTCAAATTAGAATTTTATGTATGGCTATCCGTTTGGACAAAAAATATAATAAAATTATATGTGATGAAATTATAATATGATATAAATAACATATAGATGCGTATATAAGCAATTCTGAATTCCATTTTATAAATAACATTACAAAAAGTTTAATAAAGTAAAAAATGTTTAGTGAGCTAGGTTGAACTTGGTTTACAAACAATATGCTTCCCAAAGAAGTGAACAACAGGATGTTGTTTTAATGAAAAGTGACTTTACTAACTATACTTAACCCTGCCTAAAATACTACTGTACATTAAAAAAAAGTGAATGCTATAGATTTTTTGATTGCGCTAATGGTAACCCCTCACCAACAAAGTAACTAGATAGATTTAAACTTTTTGTGTTATAATGATATATTTAATATCAGTGCACAACTATAAAGTTTATTTTTGATTTCCATGGATTCTTCTATTTTGGGTATGGTGACCATATATTTGCATACGGGAAATGTGGTGCCCATAATTAATGTTGCAGTGTTGTATGGAACACAAACAGTGCTCCCTAAAGCACTGAAAGGATTCACCTGTAAAACAAGAGTAAATATGGAAGCACCCATGGAGGCTCCCTCAACGCTGCCAACCACCCCCTCTAGAAAAAAATAAAATAAAATCAAGTCCTTGATCTCCACAGGCCCCATTAAAAGCAAACAAACATCTCCCTAGTGACTGCGGGTTGCACCATGCCACTTAAAGTATTTAAATTTGCCACCCTGCATTGTGCTGACCTGTGACCTCAATTACTATTAAAATATGGCCTACCTAAGGCCACAGGATAGCGCAATGCTTATAGCCCTAATTAACCCCTTCAGAACAATGGCATTCTTTGTTTTGATGTCTGGAGCTTTGTTTCTACTTTAGCTATGTGTGCGTTTAAATGAAACTATAAGCTTGCTATTTTAATGAATCACCACATATAATATATTGTTTTTTAAGGAAACATAGGTAAAAAACGCATCATTGTCACCAATGCATTACATTGGGATCCTATACATGTACTGGCATTGTCCTGAATTGGTTAAAATATGGGCCTCCCAGGGCTTTGTGGTTGTTATGCTCCAAAGCCCAGTTTAAATTAAATAAAAGCTTCCCCTTTAATCCACTTCTGTGCCAGGGGCTTGCCAAGTGCCCTGGCACAATAAATAAATCAAATTAAATCACTACCTTCTCATGGAAGGGGGATGAACTCAAATGTGGAGGGGGCTGGGGATAAAAGCAGATAACTCTCCTTCAGTGCAGTTGTTCAGCTTGGCTGTGCCCTTGAACACTGTTCCTCCAGTATTTTTAATTTGTTTATTGCTGATCTCCCAGTGGGGTAAATGGTGCCATGTCTCACTGTTTGCTGATGACACAACATAAAGTAGGGTAATACAGTCTGAACTGGATGTGTCTTTCTTGCATGATGTTTTGTGCAAATGGCAAATGCAATTTAATATAGACAATTGTAAAGTTATGCATTTGGGTGTAATAATAACAGTACACATAGTTTAAATTGTGTATCTTTAAGTGAAATCTACTACTACTGAAAGGATTTGGGAGTAAGTATAGACAATAAACTTGGCAGTAGTGAACAGTGCCAGCTGGTAGCTGCAAAGGCCAATACAATATTGACGTATATTACTAGGGGCATTGACTCACAAGAGGAAGATATTATTTTGCCTCTTTACAGCTCCTCCTTTAAAATGCTTGTCAATTCTGGGCACTTTTAGGAAAAATTACATTATGGAAAGGGAGAAAGTACACAGGAGGGCTATAATACTAATTGTGTCTTACAGTGGGTATGATCATGTTATATAAATGTACAAATGACCCATACAAAAGGCTCTCCAAATACCTATTCATTAATATAATGGTACAAAGGAAAAGAGGTTACCTGCTCAGACTTGTAAAAATAAGTGTACAACAGTGACATGTTGGTGGTGACATCAAATACAGTAGATGCCATCAAAAAGGGCTTGGATACTTTAAAAAGCATTCTATAGAAGGCTATGTATGTTTGTATTGGCATTATTATTTAATTAGTGCTTGTTGATCCAAGAATGATTTTTTTTTCATTGAAAGCAGAATTTGAATTTTTCTCAGTAAAGGGTTTTCTGGATATTTTTGGATCACCAGTGGTAAATAAGTATAGAAAAGGGTTGAACGTAATGGACACAAGTATTTTTTCAACCTTAACTGCAAAGTTAAGTGTAGTTTTTTACAATTTGTTTCTGTTCCTCTTCTCTGAATTGATCCCTCCTAAATGCAGAAAATATGTTCTTCTTCTTGAATGCTAGCACATTTTAGCATAGCCATCTTATCGTATTACCATCTAGTGAATATAGCTTTGGAAATTGCAAATTTGGACTACAATGACTTTGTAACATCACATTAAGTGCTATAACAGACCTCATCTTCATAATACATTCTTATTCATAGACATGGCTTTCCTTCAGTTTACGCTCTTGCTGATGCTCTGACACAATTCCCTCAAATACAGTTAATATGGTGTTATGTATAGTTGATTTATCTTGGAGACAAATGAACTCCACCTTACTCCAGTCACCTCCCTACATGTAATATCAACATTTAAGTATGTCTAATTATCTAATATCCAAGAAATATTGTAATAGCTGCCCTATTTTCTTTCCAACTACTATACATCATGTACACCTTTATGAATTCACATGTGCATAAAGAAAATATTATTGTGAGTGCAAAACTTGATATCTACACTAAAACATAATTTTATCATCAATGTACACTAGTGTGTGTCTCTATGTATCTCCATATGTATAGGTGCTTCATTTATCCTGTATAGAGACCTTGCTGATTCAACCTACCTTATGTATTGTTGCTGTGCTCAGTCTTGCCCTGGTGATGACTTCTGACATTAATCAATCTAAACTTGTTAGCTGAGTTTGGCTATTCCTCACCCAGTTTTACTATCCTCCCCAGCTTCTTCATTCAATCATTGTGTTTTAAGCTACATATTAAATTGATGATCATTTGCACCTGTTTGGTAAGATTGTTTAAGATTTGTGCAAGTGTACATAGATGAATTGATGCTGTTTTGAATGCAAAGGGTGGTCACACCAAATATTGATTTATTGATTTTGATTTGTCTTCTGTTTGCATTTTGTTACATTTGTTAAATAAGCTATTCTTAATTCTTCTTAATTCTTAATTTGCAGCATTTTTTCATATCTGCATAAAACACTGCACAATATTGTACATTATTAGTAACAAACCTCATCTTTTCCATTCTCTTATTGTGCACATTTGCCTTCACCTTATTGGGCACCATCAGGTCCTGCAGTGATGGGAACAGGAGGTCTGTGATCTAGTAGCAGAGATCACCTTTATACTGCTTCTTTGCTCTGTGTGCCACACCATTATTTAGTGCAGTGGTGCTTGTATTGTACAGTGCTTCTCGTGATGTAAAGATAATGGCCAAAAACCTTGAAGAAGCCATCAGTTTTCATATGAAATGCAAAGTGAGTGATGCTCAATGTGAAAGGCTGTGTAGAATCCCCCATTGGCATTTGAGTTTATGCAGTGAAAGTGACTTTGTGAACTCCCAGAGTTTCTTCAACTGCCCTATAATGGAGACCAATGGCGGGAAGCGATCAGTGCTTGTTCACTTTGTGCAACAGTGGGTCCCAAAAGGAGTACTCAGCATAATTGTGTTTTTTCACTTTGTATTTTTTTTACATTTGATACATTGCTATACCCTTGAATCTTGCAGCACATAGCACATTTCTTTAATATATAAACATATCATGCTCTAACAAGTATAAGTGACAAATTTGGAAGATATCTGAATATATGTTTCACCTTATTGATTAACAGATCACGCAATGTGTTATTTGTTCTTTAATTTTTATATACTCTGACTCCAAGCAACTGAACATCAGTATTGCAACAATCGATATTTGCATATAAGTACAATTTTTCCATTATGTGGTTTCAAGGGTGGTGTTCACCCTATCACCTGTTAGTGCTTTTCCCCTGGTTTGTTTAGGTCTAAAGATGATTTGTGCTACGAGACTAAAGTAGCAAAGAACCTATCTGCCCTCACTCTTCTTGTTTGTCTGAGACTGATGCTTTATTCATCTCACAGAAAAAGAAGAAAATGCAGAAAAAACACAGCACTCACGGAAAAAAGGGTGATGATTTAATCCATAGGAAAAAATGTAGTACAAATCCTCACAACAGAAAAATGGGAAAAGACAAATAAAAAAAGGTGAACAGAATGACGCGTTTTGCGCTTGGTGCACTTAATCATATGCTAAAATCACATAGCAGTGCACAAATTCAAGTAATGATTGTATTGGTGTCACGTGAAACAAGGGGTTATTAACCCTTCTTAAAAGGAAGCCCCATTTTATTAGAAATTGTTTCATTGCATCTGAAAAACACATTTTTATAGGTAATAGAAAGATGAGGGGCAACTGCTGTGAAACATAAAATTTAATGTTAGTGACCTAAAGTGCAAATTTATTTATCTTGGTGACTTAAAGTGCAAATGTATTTCTCTCTCAATTGCTAGTGCAACTATTTAATTAAAAAAGAGTAAACAATTTGGACACAATTTGGACATAACCACTTAGTTAATGTGGTAAGGGTAGATTACCAGATTTTTAATATTATAATAAATATTTAATAAAGGCAGGAAATGAGGTTCTATTACTCAAATAGACACTATATGTGTGAGGGTATATAAACCTTTCCATATACAAAGAAGGTCCTAGGAATTAGAAAGGAAAGGCACGTGAATAGATATGTTATATTATTCTATATTATTGTATTATTATAATCACAATAAAAACTATTTGCTAAACAAGTAGAAGATATATATGAAACAAAAAACACTGCTTATTGTCACCACTAGGATAATCTATAAAGATAGAGCGAGGAAATCCTCTTGCAGTATACTCTCTAACCTTAAATTTAACTTGCTCTGTTCTTTGTTTGTCCCAAACATTTTTATATGGGAGATTCAAAACATGAATTAAAGATTAGATCAAAGATTTAACAAACGGATTATTTGAAAAAACAGGACACATCATATTCCTTATTTAAACCTCTGGGTTTACGAGTGCCCAGGGTAAAAATCCAAAAGGTTTCTCTACATTTTAATTTAGCCCTTAAATTGCTTCCTCTGGGACATTCTATTACCTGCACTTTAAAGGGTGTATTGTTTCCTGGGGTACATGTATTGAAATGATCGCTCACATTAGATCCAGCATCAGAATCAATATCGTTAAGATGTTCCCTAATTCTTATTTTTAATTGTCGTGAAGTTTGGCCTACATATGTGGTGTCACATTTTTTACAACAGATAGTATATATTACATTTGTTGTACAGCAATTGGCATATTGTTTAAGGGAATACTCCCTAATGTCTGTGAGCGATTTTATGTTATTGGTACTAACGATTTGTGGACACACCTTGCACCTTGTGTGTCCACACGTGAAAGTTCCCTGTGAAGCTAACCAGGTCTTTTTATTGGATCCAAAAGTATTATTAAAATGACTGGGGGACAGTATACTGCCTAGGGTTCGAGCTTTCCGAGATGAAAACTGTATTCCTGGAGATAAAATGACATTATAATACGGATCTATATTTAAGAGAGGTGTGCATTTTTTAATCATATTGACAATGTTAGAATAATCTTTGCTAAAACTTGTACAAAAGGTAATGCATTTGTCTTTATTTTTCTCATTAGATCGTATTGGCAACAAGAGTTTGTCCCTTGGCCTATTGCGTGTCTTTTCTAGAGCATTGTTAATTAAATGGGTGGTACATCCTCTCTTTGTTAATCTTGATGCTAATTGACTAGCTTTTATGTCAAAATCCACTGTATTGGAACAGTTGCGTTTTCATCTTATAAATTCCCCTAGGGGAATATTGTTTTTGACATGAGTTGGATGATAGGTAGTGGCATGCAGTATAGTGTTAGCTGCTGTTTGTTTTCTATAGGCCTTAGAAACGATCTGTCCCATCTCCAGGTCACCAATAAGTTCTAAATCCAAATATTCTATATGGTTTCTACTTGATTCCATAGTTAATGAGATATTCATAAGATTATCGTTAAGGTGACTATGGAAATGAGACAGATCGTCCAATGTGCCTGTCCAGATGAAAATTAGATCGTCTATATATCTGCCAGAGAATCTTATAAATGGTCTAATGGGATTATTGTCTGAAAATATCAATAGTTCTTCCCACATCTCCATAAAGATATTAGCGTATGGGGGCACAAAACGTGCCCCCATTGCTGTCCCTCTGGTTTGGAGATAGTATGTTCCACTGAATAAAAAATAATACTGTGTCAATAAAAATTCAATAGATTCCACCAGAAATGTAATAGTGACAGATCATAATTGCTATATTTAACAAACATTTCTCTTATTTCCTGAAGACCTATATCATTTGGGATGTTAGAATATAGTGCTGCTACATCCATAGTGACCCATGTGTCATTTGTTGACCTATTCAAATGAGTAATTTGATTAAGTATATCCTTAGTATTCCTAATATGACTTTTTAGTTGTAATACTATTGGTTGCAAATAGGTAACCACCAATTCCGAAAGGCCTTCCCCCAGAGACCCAATACTTGAAACTATAGGTCTCCCCGGGGGTGCCTCCAGATTTTTATGAATTTTTGGTAAATGGTAAAAAGTCAGAATGGTGGGTACAGATCTTAGGATATACTCATATTCCTTAAAATTTAAGATTCCTCTCTGAAGACCCCTTTTCTAAAAGCTCATTCAATTTTACTCGGAAAATAGTTGTGAGGTTGCAGGATAGATTTTTGTAAGTTAAGGTGTCTGAAAGTTGTCTTTCGGCTCCTCTTAAGTAGTCTGTGGTATTTTGTATTACCACTGCACCCTTTGTCCGCTTTTTTGATAACAATGTTGGGGTTATCCAGGAGGTTTTTTAGGGCTACAGTTTTATTCTTCATGTTTAATGGAACAAAATGTTTTTGATTCTTTTTTAAGTTGATTAATTCCTACTCCAGGTTTTTTTTTAAATAAATCAGTTTCAGTACTCCTCATCTTCACAGGATAGAAGGAACACTTTGGTTTTAGATGTGTATCTATATGTTTCAGCTTTGTAATCTCGTTTTGTTCTGCTGCTAGATCTTCCAATGTATTGAGAAGACATTTATCTTGAAATGAAGAGATGTCAATATCTTCTTTTTGTCTCTCTATTATTGAAGTCACTATATCTTGAGCTGTATCCTGGACAGTATCTTCAACTACAGGAGAAATGGGGTCTTTTTCCCCAGAGAATGATCTTGATTGATTAGAAAATATTTCTTCACTGTAAGATTGCTTATAACTTCATATAACTTCATATACAAAAAGAC
This sequence comes from Pelodytes ibericus, assembly GCA_036172795.1. Taxonomy (NCBI): domain Eukaryota; kingdom Metazoa; phylum Chordata; class Amphibia; order Anura; family Pelodytidae; genus Pelodytes; species Pelodytes ibericus. Next base: position 112,565,567 of record CM069859.1, read on the forward strand.
ATCACAGGTTAAAATCTAAACTTGGATCTCATCGTTTAAATGATTCTAAAATATGAGAACCCTTGTAAATCTTCAGCATCATTATCTTTTTAGTGTATAAGTATGCTGAATTAGTGATATGGGTTTAACCCCTTAGTGACCGAGTGCTATGTTGCATTTGACGTGCCTTGAAGACCAGAATTCCATTATTTTTGTCATACGTTTACTGAACTGTGAATTTCTTTCTTTGTGTTCAGTCCACCCACACAAATTATATATCATTTTTTAAAGGACAGATAGGGCTTTCATTTGATACTATTATTTTCATCATATGATATCATTTACTATTAAAAAAATAGAAAATATGATGAAAATATGCCATAAAAAACACTTTTTCCAACTTTGACCTGATTTTTTTTTTTACACAATTACAAATGGTAAAAAAGACCCCGTCTATATATTTCTACTATTTGTCCTGAGTTTAGTAATATCAATGTTTCCTTGTTTGTCTATGTTTTATTTCACGTAATAGGGCAATAAACAATATTAGTGTTTTTTTTTTGTTTTCTAACCATTTTCTTCTACAGTGATTTTTTTTAACCCGAACCCTAAATTTACCCCAACTCTAAATTTAATCTAACCCTAAATTGACCCCCACCCCTTAATCTAACTCTTGTAATCATCCGAACCCCCATTTAACCCTAATTATTACCCTATTTGGACCCTAACCCTAGATCTAGGTTCAGTAGATCAAGGGTTAGCTTTTTCCATTTATTTATTTATTTAATTTATTTAATTTTCTATTTTTAACTGTAATACCGCCTAACTGCCTGTAGGGGCAGTCAAGTAGCGGTTTCAGAGCGACGGAAGATATTTTTTTTTTCTCTCTTCCGTCGCTCTCCTCTGGGCATGCTGTATCGGAGGAGCATGCTCCTCCGATACTGCACACACCCGCGATCACCGGGTGATCGCGGTGCCCAGGGGGGCACAGAATGTGTTGCATGATGCCTCGATAGAGGTATCATGCAACACTTTAACACACATAGGCAGTGATCAGCTTTCACTGCCTATGTGTGTTTGCGCGCATACGATCACATTCGCTGTGATCGTATGCGCGCGGGGGGGGTCGAGGGGGGGCTGAAAGCCCTCTCAGAGGCTGCTTCGGATCCGAAGCAGCCTCTGAGAGTAGCTGCAGGCATGTAGTGTTGCGCTAATGAGCGCAACACTACATGAAAACGGAGGACGTATATATACGTCCTCATGGTCCTTAAGGACCATGCTTTTCAGGACGTATATATACGTCCACATGCGTTAAGGGGTTAAGAAATAAGAACAGATATCCAACCTTCATTTCTTTATATTCCACATATCAGGTGACAAGAAATCTAGGACATTACCTTTCTCATTAGATATATTGCTTAAGACAGTATCACAAATTAATACAAATGAAGTCATCCTGAGTGACACCATCTGCTTTAGAAATAAGACTCGGACTTTCCAGATTGTGGCTAAGATCCAAATAATTAGGCTTTATTCCAAATTAAGCCACTCAGGTAACATATAGCTTCATTAAATAGTTTAAAAAAGGCAGACATCCAAAAACGAACCTTAAATTAGCATATGATCCATTGACAATCTGTTTCATATTAACAAATGAACTTTGTTTTCAGTGAACAAGGCCATAAGGTAAGTCACACTTCAGAGAAATAAGGGAGAAGGTAACAATCACCTTTCAGTCACTTGGCTTCGTCGTGACATGCCTTTCATAACTTTTGTGTACAAACTATAATAAAACACATTAATAATCTCCAGATCTAGTTGTACATATGCTTTATGGAAGTGTCTTTCTTTTGTTTTCAACATGCATATCATTAAGTAATAACAAATCTTATTCATCTTCATAATAGCTAAATGACAAGCTGGTTAAAAATAACAAATGACTGTTCTTCATCGACATTGGAGAAGGTAACCTTCAGATGTTTTACGTACCTGTCTCAATGAACTGAAGTGTAAAATAACAGATTATATTATTTTAGCTTAAAAATAAAGTATTGAATATTTCCAATGCTTACTTTGATGTGCATTGTTTTCATTGGTGTTGTCAAGTATGTTACATAGAGAGGGTATTTTCCAATATCATAACATTCTTTAATTAACAAGTACCAAAATCATTAGTGAACGCTTGAAGAAATGCTTGCTTTTATTAGCTTTATTCAGAGGATTACTTGTGTTTTATATCTAGAATGACACATACTATCTAATTATTTCCTAATGGATGGTTTCATTGCATGACCTGAGCAACATATTTAGCTTATAAAATGATAACATATCAAATACATCATAACAAACCAAATCAAATATCCGTAAAATATATGACATTGCAAACAATTCATTTTGTATTATAAGTATTTTAAGTGATGTTATTACACATCTGTGAACAAAAAAATAGCTGAAAACAGGCTAGTCTTACCTAGCGAGGGAATTAACAATAGAATAAATGTAATTTATTTCAAGGCACAATGCAATAAAAGTGCAATCTTTGATTTTGTTCAAAAGTCCCACACAATTTACAAGAAATCATTGATATCCAAAGACACCCAAGGGGTTAATATACAAGAGTTTACTCAATAGAGAAAGAATTGCAGAGAACTGAGATGGGAATTTCAAACTTAAGGCCAAAGTAGCTGAGTTGAAAATTTTCCACTTCAGCAGTATACTGTACTTTATACACACATTCAGACATTTATGTGAATCACGGACTTCACGGCAATACAACTCACATACACATTGTCTCTCATATACACACATAGAGTATCACACACACAGTGTCTCTCTCTCACGCACAGTGTCGCCTCTCACACACAGAGTGTCTGTCTCACACACAGTGTCTGTCCCTCTCACAACCTCATTATCTCTCTCTTACAAAGACACATAGTTTATCTCACTCACATTGTCTCTCTCTCTCACATACACACAAATACTCACATAGTGTCTCTCTTATACACACAGTACCTAACACATACCAATATCTCTCTCTCACACATACACACAGTCTGTCTCACACACACAGTGTATCTTTCTTACACACACACACACACACACACACACACACACACACACACACACACACACACAGAGTCTTATACACACACAAACACACACACAGTCTCTCTCTCTCTCACAAACACACCATGTCTCTTTCTCTCTTTCTCTCACACAGATACACACACACACACACACACAGTATCCCATACACACACACAGTGCAACAGTGTAAGATTTAATTTTTTTATAAGAGAAAAAAACAACAATACATTTTACTTTATGAGATCACCAAAAAGGGGCTGTGCAAGAAAGATTCCACATCCATATAAACCCTTAGATGTATTTAGGAAGTGAGTTTTTAGTTCAACTTTTTTATTCATTTTACTTTCCACCAAAATTGATTTTAAATTCAGAGCCCCTTGGAAGTTACCCTTGGTTTAGGGAGAACAAAGATGTTCATACTGGAGTCTTCAAGCAACACATGCCAGTGTTTATGTGTGTAGCTTATTTTTTAATAAATAATACAACAATTCTTCTTTATTTATGAGTTCTAGTACCTTGGTGCTTTTGTATAATTCTCTCTCAACATATTTGCTAGAGACAAAAGAATTGGATGTCACATCTAACCGAGAATGGACAGAAATGAAATAGCCTGTCCTATTTGATGGTTCCTACTCGGGATGGTCATCAACCTTTTTTTACTCACTGTCACAATTACAGAGGAAACCTCTCAATTAACATATCAGACTAATCCTTTCAAAAAGGGCCATCTAGACCCAAAATGCATAGCAAGCCTCCACTGCACTAGGAACACAGCAGCCTTAGACATACATTTTGGCCTATCATAGTTTTGATCAGTGTGGTATGGCTGGTACTGGCCTTGTTTGCACATCCACACTGATTTTACTGTTCAATATAGGTGTGTTGGAAGAGTTCACAAACAAGTAAAAATGTAAATAAGCTACTGAGGTAAAATTATCAAACATATGTGCACATTGTGTTAGGTTGAGTATCCCTTATGCAAAATACTTGGGATCAGAAGTATTTTGGAAAATGGGTAATTTCAGATAACAGATAATCTTCACCAATAAGATATATAAAGCACTCATGAAATACAGCAGAATCAATGCAAATACTGTATAGCGCAAATAAATCACTTTTACTGTGATGTAGCTGCGATGTGAGACATCGTTTGGAGTCAGATGCTGGCACAATAGGTCTGCACATAAGCCAGTATTACCATTTGTGGGCATGGGGGAAGCTGAACATGCATGGAAAGGCTATAGCATCGTTTAGAGGGGGCAAGAAATAGAGTAAACTGTTGTGGGCTTGCATTCTGACAGGTGTATGTGGAATTTGCAACTTGTAGCAAAATCTGAAAAATATTAATTTAACCTTACCTGTATTTTAATATCCTCAGAGTAGACAATGGTGAGTGCAGAGTTCCCATATCCCACATCTGGTGTATCAGTACAGTTGCATTACTTGTTGATAAGGAGAGGCTTTTTTGTTACTTCTTTTTCTTTTTGGTCTTTTGTTTAGTAGAATAATATATTAACATCTGGATATTTTCATTTCAAATACACAGCCTGAATCAATTAAATCTACACACTTAATCTGACTTAATCTATGCACCAGTGAAGGAAATCAACAAATACATTTTGATTCTTTCATTTATTCATAAGAAATATGGTTTTCTATGTTGTTCACACAACCTAACTAACAGACTGGTTTGTTACTGATTATTTGACTTGTTAGAATTCATGTCCAATCAGAAAATCCCACAACATGATTAAAGTTATGTTCTTGTTTCAGAATAACTGTAATCATGGAATTGAGAAAACACATCCTTATTGTAAAACAATAAGTGAATATGTATACAAATATTTAGTTTGTGATTAACTCGAATCTAAAGTATAATTTTAATCACTGAAATAATGCAACGAGTGGACAAAAGATAAAAAGTGCTAGCAATATATCAGGGTCCTGTATAATATAAATATATTAGGAATGTTGTAGGGTTAAATAAAAAAAACACAAGGGCACAGCACTTGCACCACTGCAAAGAATAGGAACAGTTATTGTAAAAAAGAGACATCACTCCAAAGACAAATATGTATAGTAAGAAAGTTTATATAAGTTTATTACATCTCACAGAAAAATAAAATATAGAAATAACAACACACAAAAAAGCAAATTATCTTCAGTGCCATTTAAAAATCACATAAATTAGCTGGTCACTTTAATCTCATACATAAAAACATATATAACATATCACATATATGGTATAAAATATTAACTGAGGGAATCCTAAAATATACTGGAAAAAAATCTTCTTACCCACTGGGTTTGTTCACCTGACCAGGTTTGAACTATCGATTTAAAGCTAAAACAATATTTCTACCACTTCAACACCCCACAGGACATGCTTTATTTCTCTTCTTCAGCTTGTGGGCATCAGTGCACTGATGTGTTTCATTTGTCTTCCTCATCTGGTGGGCGTCAGTAACAACATGCATTTGCCAACAAGTCAACCAATGAATTTTAGGAATTTTGGCAGAATTTTATCCTAGCAGTTAACCCCCAATTTTACTCAGAAACCAACAAAGATGATAATGTTTAATAAAACCATGTTATAAAATATAACAAAATTAACATACACATATACTAGCTAAATAATTGTAATATTAACTAGATAAAATATAGTTAGTACTATAACATTTACATTTTATTTACTAATTGCTTTTGTGTAATCCAAGCCTCAAGAATTTACCTTACATCCACATTGGATTTTGACTAACGCTGTGAGATTTTTATTTATTTTTTCATGTTGTTTTTTATCTGAAAGAAAATAGTGTTTATTGTCTTAAAAAGTTTAACCCCTTTCGCAACAAAGGACATTTCAGGAATGTTCAGCCGACAATGGACATGCCTGATACATCCTGTGGTGAAACGATTGGTCTCTGACAGTGCTGCTCTATTGCCTCGACATTGAGCACCGAAATTCCGGCTCTGGAGCACCCACGATCGCTCAATGGAGCGATTGTGGGCTCCATATTGCAGGATCAGCATGCTCCTGCAATATGGCTGTGCCAAAACAAAGGTTTGGGTTAGAATAGGGTTAGGGTTAAAATTAAATTAAATTTAAAATACATTAAGGGTTAGCATAAAGGTTAGAGTAGGGGTTAAATTTAGGGTTAGGGTTAAATTTAGGGTTCGGGTTTTGGTCAAAAGATCAATATTGAAAAAAAACAAAAAACACTATCTTTTGGTTTTTGCCCCATAACTCCCAAGAAACTGCAGAAAAACATGGAAACAACCATATTTCTGAACTCGGGACAAGATTTAGAAACTATTTAGATGGGGTATTTTTTAATGATTGTATTTGTGTAAATTCTTTTTTGGGCCAAGGTTATAAAAAGTGGGGGTTTTTTTCAATCATATTTTATGATTTTTTGTAGTAAATTATACAATATGATGAACATAATGTTATCTAATGAAAGCACTTCTTGTGATGATAAAAACAACATATAACTTGTGCAGCTACAGTATGTGAGAGAGAAGAAAATCACAGCTAAACACAAACACTCCAGAAATGTAAAAACAGCCCTCGTCACCAAGGGAAAGAAAAATACATACAAAAAAAGGGGTGGATACCCTTTTGGGAAAGTGCCATCAGGAAAGACTAGTTCACAACAAACTAATATGCAACACTCAAACGCGGCAACATTCTATATACTTGAGAACCTGAAACTCTACACTACACGTTCAGGAAACTATTAGTCCAGGAAAAAACATCTCTTGTTAAATCTGTGTAGTTCTTTTAGCCCTGTATTTTCTGCTATTCCCTTTTCCATATTATACTGATACCATATTTGGTTACAGACACCTTGTTGACACCCTGGGCATATTTGTTGGTTCCAGTGTTGTGAGATCACAGTTTTTGTAGCCATTAAGATATGTATCATCACATTTATTTTATGAGATTCTTTAAAAGAAAGATGTATATGGAGTAACATTCAAATAATGTTGACATTTCACTAAACGCTCTATCCCATAGGTGTTTTCATTATTGAGCACTTCCACCAAAAATGTGTCTGGGCTCCTAGTTCTATGTTGCACCTCCAGCATGTTGGTGCATTTGATTGTTTCATCTTATGTAGAACTTCTGTGATCTTTTTAAATAAACACATCTCATTTTTAGGTAAAATAAAATAACTAATATTTCATTAGATACACTTTATTAAAAATAACTTTTGGGTAAATATATTTCTAATGTTTATTTACCATTTTTTTCTAAATAGAATTATACAATTTTATGCATGCACCTTTTAGTAAACTAGTATGGTCTAGTCCAGGTTTATTGAACGTGTAGTCCACAGGCCACATACAACCCATTTAACAGTAAGTTGCGGCTCACCTCACTTAACTTCTCAAATATTCATTAGCCCTATAAATGCATAGTTTTTTTGACTTTCGGGTTATAGAATACATGTAATGCTATTGCTATTCTATAAACCGAAAGTCTATAAACCGAATGTCTTTCGGTTTATAGACTTTCGGTTTATAGAATAGCAATAGCATTACATGTATTCCATAAACGAAAGTCTATAAACAGAATGTCTTTCGGTTTATAGACTTTTGGTTTATGGAATACATGTAATGCTATTGGCTTTCTATAAACCGAAATAGAGTCCCTATTTATACGAATAGGTTAATTGACCTATTCGTATGAATGGGGATTCTATTTCGGTTTATAGAATAGCAATAGCATTACATGTATTACATATGAGAGTCAAATAGAACCGTCAAATACTGTGCTTTCAGGTCACTTTGAAAAATTCTAATAGTTTTGGGTGGTAAAAAGTACATTTGCGTCTTGCGGTGCACTTCATATCTGAGAGTCAAATAGAACCATCTAATACTGTGCTTACAGCGCACTTTGAAAAATTCTAATAGTTTTGGGTGGTAAATAGTACATTTGCGTCTTGCGGTGCACTTCATATCTAAGAGTCAAATAGAACCGTCAAATACTGTGCTTACAGCGCACTTTGAAAAATTTGAATCGTTTTGGGTGGTAAATAGTACATTTGTGTCTTGCGGTGCACTTCATATCTGAGAGTCAAATAGAACCGTCTATTCTGGCTACCTCCTCCTCCTCCTCCAGCGCCGCTTCCACCTACACCGCCACTGTCACCGCCTCCTCAACCTATGGGTCACTTAGTATAAACTGAAAGAGAATACCCTGCAGTCCAACCCTATCTCAAATTGATAATTCCGTTGATCCTCCTGGCAGCCATGCTTTAGATTTAGATTTATGTTCTTCCAAAGCTAAAATCAAAGATTCCATCTAGTGCTATTTTATGGCACAGCTGTATTTTTAATTTGTATGTATTTTATGTTATTTGAAGTTATTTCCCTATCCATATTTGTTTGCAGGGCACTTGTCCTACTCTTACCCACATTTTACTTCCTTTTGCAGCCCTCTAGCCCTTTCCAGGACTTTTTTAGAGGCATTTTAGTGGCAAAAAGTTTGTGTCCCCATTGACTTCAATGGGGTTCGGGGTCAAGTTCGGGGTCAAGTTCAATCCCGAACCCGGACTTTTTTCCGAAGTTCCGCCGAACCCGCCGAACCCGAACATCCAGGTGTCTGCTCAACTCTAGTTTTGGACTGTTTTTGTAATACTGCTAAACATCTAAAATTTTTGTATAACTAATAAACTATTCTTCCCCATTACTATACATTTCTAAAAATGGTGTGGCCCAATACACATATTCATTTCTGATTATGCATCCCACCTCAGAGAAAATGTAGAAACGTAGAAAGGCATATTGGCAAATTTTTTTTTTAGAGTTAAGTAATTTTTGGGGGGGTTTATCATTAAACAGAGAATCATTTTCCATTTATTTCCAGGAAAAATGTATTGTGCTTTTGCCTCAAACTGTTCTGCTAGGAAATTAAATTAGACACATCTTCATACAACAAAGCTCAGAGCTTTGCAAGCACTCAGAGATAATATAACAAATTACCACCGTTAGCAGTACTCATCATAAGCACAGTAGTTCTTCCAATATTTGTATAGTGTCTTTCTTTTAGCTGGTGTCTTGACTGATCCACAGCTGCCTTTCACAGGAAATTTACCAAATTACAGATATGTTTTTAATGTGGAGATTTTCCAGTACCCTCTATTTAGATGGTCAGAATTACCAAGTTGTCTTGTTCTTCCAGCCTTTTTTCAAGCAGAAACTTAGCCATTTAATTAACAGAAATCAAAGTGTCATGAATTCTATTTTTTTTCTATCATACTTGTCAGGTAATATAGTTTCTCAATGAGAAGCCAAATTAAAACAATTAAAGATATATGCAAGAGGAATACAAACTCACCTAAAACATCTATGACAGATATGTATGTGGCCTTTCAGAATGCATCAATTTATTTTTATTTAGTGCAGATTATGGAACTGAAAGATGTTGTTTCAATGGGCTTTATTCAATTAGCTACAAATCTCAGTTATAGAACTCAAAAATTGCTCCACAAAATGTGCTATTTCATGTACTATTGCATTGAAATAAATTACACCAAATTAACATGAATTGAACTGACTCTTAACCAAATTTCAAACCTGCTGAATTGAGTTAAATTGAGCTGAATCGGCATAAAACAGCCTTGAACGTCCCTTTTTAAATAATCAAATTTAATCAATTTGCCAGGACTGTTACCTTGTTCAATTATGGTGAATTATGCTGAATTGCACCAAAATGCATTGAAATCCACCAATTTGCCACCATATTAACAGTAGGGCAAACAAATAAATCTAATCAATGAACTATCATCCAATCAGTATCAAGGACTGTTTGCAGAAATAGACATCAAGTGAAAGAGTACCATGTTAGCTTGGATAAGAAGCAATAGAAGACAGTTCAGGGAAGACCGGTGTGCAGAGCCAGACCCCTGATTTCAGCAAAGAGAGGGGGGAAAGTAGACACAGAAAGGCAGGTGAGCCTAGGAGGTATGCCCAGAAAGTCTCAGTGTAGGAGAATCAAGTACTGGTAAGTCAGCTGTACCAGTGCTGCAACTGGGTAGTAGAAGCAGCTAAAAAGACCAACCCGTGGAGGATGTGGATGTAGTCTACACAGTGGGTGATTTCATCAGAACCGAGCACGTGTAGAAGAAGAGGCAAGTTTATTTAAACTACATATACACAGTAGCCCTAATATAAATTTGCACTACACACATAACTCACACACTGGAAATGTATGTAATATATATTTCAGCTATGTGAAGGCTAGATAGGACTGTATAAAAATGTTGCACATGGCTGAAAATGTTAATGGCTGCCACTAATGTAAAAGCTGTTACAGTGTGTTTGTAACTATAACTGTTCAGTGTATGTTAGCGGAAGAGAGGATGTGCAATCAGTCACATTGCAGATTGAACATGTATAAAAAAGGGAAATCTCTAAGGATAAGACAGTGTATTAACCGAAGTAATGGAGATGTGAACACAACTTGTAGTATTTAATTTTTTTCACACACAGTTTTTGATAAAGCATGGACTAAGTAAATTTCTTAGAAGTGGAAATAGGAGAAGATCATAGCAGACATTTGCTGATGCACTCACATACAAAGCTTGTGCTTTCTCTTTTCATCCTCCCCCATTGATTTGTGGTGTGAGGTTGGGGGAGGGCAACAGTTAGAGTAGGTGTGGTTGGGTTGTGTGTAGAACTACTCACATACAGAATGATTGTTAGAGAATTGATGATACAGAAAGAAGAATATGAAAGGCCTTTTAAGACAAAATAAGTAAAGGGTAAAATAATATTTACACGCGGTATATGATAACTCACTCACACACAGAACAAACTGGACAATTAATGGTCACAAAGTTAATAGTTCATGGTAATCATTAGGGAAAATTCTCCCCCTTTGGTGTGTTATTGAAAATACTCAAAAATTCACTCACACACAGAACTATTTTCGAATAGGGTGGTGGGAGTGACGTGTGAACTGGCCTACACACATTATGAGAGTTAGAGAAGATGAAAAGGAAGGGAAAGAAACATGGAAACTTTAAGCACCAGAAAATAGAACCATAGTCATTTAGATTGCCAATAAGGAAAGAAACTAAAATAAGGAGAGTTACACAAGGCATATGAGAACTCAGCCATATACAGGAAAAATATACAAATAACAGGTTACTGGGTTGAAGTACTTAGTCACATATTGCAGATGGGTTTTTTTGCTCTCTCCTTCTCTCTTCCTCCCTCCTCCTTCTCCCAGCATATAAGGAGAGGCTGGGAACAAGAGGTAAGAGAAATAATAAAGGAAAAAGGGGATGAGGAATCACTCTAGTAAGAGCCAACTGGTGGATAAAGATACTATATGATCTACATCTAGAGGTTTGCCTTCCAGGATGAAAAAGGCTATCCTTCCAGGGTTGTGGGGTTAGGGCTCCAGACTCGGGATAAAGGGTTGGGAATAAATGTTTTTGTATGTGAATTGTTGGTTGTATGTTACATGTACAGAAGCCGGGAAGAGTCCAGGGAAAGGAGAGAAATAAGAAAACAATGGGTATTAACATCCCCCAAAAGAGACATAGAATTTAAAAAAGAGAACATTCACGTATGCTCTATCCAAGAGATCCATTGGAAGCAGTGATAGGAAAACAGAATAAAATCAAAAGAGTTTACAATGGCGTTTAGTTACTCCTAAAAGGAACTAAAAAAGAGGGGGGTAGCCATTCTCTTCTCCAAAGGCCTGGCACCAGAAATAATATTTCAGGAGACAGATGAAGAGGGAAGATTCTTATTGCTGATTTGTAAAAATGAGGGAAAGATCTATACTATTGTAAATGTTTATGTTTCCAATAATTTGCCAGTAAGATATGCACAAACAATTCTTCTAAAAATAAGTATGCTTAGACAAGGAACCCTGCTAATAATGGGAGTCTTCAATTGTGTCTTATATATTACTCTTGATAGAAGAGCAAGTGGGGGAAAGTGAAAGATACGAATTTGAAAAACAGCTCTAGAAGGTTTAGAGACTTGATCAAAGTATACTCTTTACTACAGTTGTGGAGAGTCTTCCATAGGGGGGAGCTGGATTTGATTTGCTTTTCCAAGACCCATATAACCCCCTCCAGGTTAGATATGATTTTTTTGTGACAGTTCCCTAACGAGGAAAGTCAAGAAAATATATATTAAAGATGTGACATGGTTGTATCATAACCCTGTTATTCTGGTTCTAGAGGCCAACAAAGAGCAGGGCAGACCCGACTGGAGATTTAACAAGTACATCCTTAGTAAGAAACATAACCTAGATATGATTAAGGAGGTTACTATTAATTACTTCAATGAGAACAGAGAGAGTGGTGTCTTAGCTCCCATCACTTGGTGTGCCTATAAATCAGTGGTGAGAGGACACTAAATAAAAATTGGTACATACGAAAAGAAGACTAGCCCTCCAAAACTAGCAGAGTTATACATTAATCAAGATTTGCTAAACACTCAAAATAAACAAGATCCCATGATACAAACATAAGGGGAAATAGCCACGATTCAAAAACTGGTTTATGACCAGCTAATTGAGAAAGCAAATAGAAGGCTAGAGATCTTTAGAACCAAATGGTGTTACAGAGGGAATAAAATAAATTCAACAATGACTAGCAGACTTAAGAAACAGAAGGATAAAAAAAAAAAAAATGACCCAGATTAAAGAATGACTGAGATGGCAACCAGCCAGCTTACAACCAGCAGCTATATAACTTGCCAGACGAACCCTCTCAAGCATCCATAAATGAGTATCTGATTAAATTACACTGTCCTAAGATAGACCCGGAACATCTAGGGATTCTCAACTCACCTTATCAGAGGAGGAAGTCAGGAACAGTATAAACAGGCTTATGGCAAATAAGAATCCTGGCCTGGATGGATTTAATAACTTGTTTTATAAGATACTGAGAGATAGTATTACAAAAGACCTAACATCAGCATTTAACTACATAGCAGACAAGGGAGAACCCCTGTAGAATTACTGCAGGAGAATGTAATAACAATTCCGAAAGAAAGTAATGACCCAGAACTAGTCTCAAATCAGGGCCGATTTCTCTGCTTAACACCAAAGTAAAACTGTATTCTGCAGTGTTGGCAGAGAGAATCAAGATGGTGATGCCATCAATAATCCAATCCGGACCAGGTGGGCTTTGTGTTAGGAAGATCCTCTGGGAATAAAATAAGTTGTCTGGTAGATACCTTGGATCTGGTGAGGAGGAGACAGATCCCCCACCTGGCCCTGTCACTGGATTTGGAAAAGACGTTTGACAGCGTCAGGTGGAATTTCCTAAGGGAGGCACTATCGGTCTTCGGGTTCTGTGGAAGGATAATGAATGTGGTGATGGCATTGTATACAGTTCCAATAAATAGAGTAGTGAGGAGGCAGCCATAGGTCTGATTGGTTTAAACTGACAAATGGCACCAGGCAGAGTTGTCCACTTTCCCCTCTGCTCTACTTGGTGGAAGTACAGAATCAGGGGGTCAGAGGCGTCCACACTAAAAAGAGAACACATGAAGCTAAACCTATATGCTGATGATGTTATTGTAACAGTTAATGATCCAGAAAGGTCTGTCAAAGGGCTAATGCCCGAGTTGGCTTTGGGAGAAGGTGAAATTAGACAGTTTGATATTAAAGGTTCTCCTCCTTAATCTTCTTTTATACAATATGACAGCTCTAGACCTGAAGAAATGGTACAAAATTAATCTTAATAAGATTGAAGATGTAATAAAGGGAAACAATATGGTAGCCTTTCAAGAGTTAACTGATAATCAGACTCTCTTGAAGGGAGAAGTGTTTAGTTACCTAAGGATAAAAGGTTATGTGTGTGAACATCTTTACAGGGGAGACTCTGAGGCCATCATAAAAATTCAGAATATCTTGCAAAATAATGAACAGAAAAAATTATTAAGACAACGTAAACACATAATTAGATTAAATGGAGATGAAGTCCATTTCAGGGCCTTTAATAGCTGGGAGAAGGATGTGGGTTGCAAACTATCAAAAAAGGAAATAATTAAATATTTTTACACAGTGTATAAAACAGTTAAATGCCATAACCTGGTAGAAATGCAATACAAACTGCATGTACCTGGTCCCAAGTCGCTTAGTTAAGATGTATCCAACAACTTAAGGGGATTGTTGGAGATATAGCTCTCCAGAGGGTGACATATTACATATTTAGTGGTCATGTAATCCCTTGCAAATTTTCTGGTCCAATATGCCTCAAAAACTTGGAGCTTTGTGTAATATTAAATTGCCACCCAGTTCCAGAACAGTGGTGTTTCACCTTGATTTCCCAGTTATGCAAAGAGCTAAGAGGGATTTTGTGATTCATTTTCTGATCACAATAAAATTTTGATCACCAGGAATTGGCAGACTAGAATATTTCCTACATGGGATGTTATTAAAAATCAGCTAAAGTACCAACTAAAAATGGAGAGAGGGATCAAAACCTACCAACCAACTAAAGTAGGGGGAAATGAAAGTTAGTCGCACTGGATAGAATCTCTAAACAATGTCTAGATTAAGTATGTAAATTTAAATAAATAAATAAAAATAAAATAAGGCTTTGACTGTGAGACACCTTAGCTGACAACCCGTGGACTTATAGGCGGCCTAATACAGATGTCTGTTTTTATTTTTTTTGTCCTAAAAATGTAAGCACTTTAACAAAGTTATGCTTTTTCTAATAGTTGGACATATGATCCTTTATTGTATTTGTGTTATTTTATATTGGAAAAATTTAAAAATAAAAAAGGTTTAAAAAACAAATAAATAAATAACTGCATATAGCATACTTCAAACAAGCATACCAATGAATGTACAAACCAAATGATTCCAGAGAGGTTATCATTATAGGCAAGAAAAAGGACAATCTTCAAATCTCCAAATTCAATAAATAAAAAGGAACATCAAAACATAAACATGATTAATATTGGCAAATAAATCAAAAAAATTTATAGAGAAGAAACTCCTCAATATATCACAAAATACATTCAATTTCATAACAAAATTTGTTACCTTGAATCTTAAGAATGTTTACTGTAGAATACTGAACACCACATAGTTAGTGTATTTTCAGCTATCAGTTTTCAAGCATCAATAACTATAATCTAACAAACGACACAAACAAATTACATGTTGCACCTTGTTCATTACTGTAAATACTGAAGATTACAATGGCACCTGTAATTCATAGTTAAGCTACCATGCAGTGTACAACAAGTGTTATTCCATGTGCCGAAACTAGGCATTTCTCATTTTTGACATTAGATAGAGAGTAAAGTTGTATGTACAATATTTCTTTTATTCTTTTTATACAGTTAATTAAACTTTGTGTTATTTTATAATTTCCATAATTAAGTAAGAGTAAGAAACATATAATCATCCATAGCATGTTTATATTGTATTCCAGTATAACCTTGATTACGTGGATTTTTCTTTTAAACTATTCTTTAACATACATTTATCTAGCAATATTTTCAAAATTCTTGCAAACTGACTTGTTTTGTGGAGTTTTCTGCTGTACTAATTTGAAAAGCAGTTCCAACAACCTGTTCTAAATGCTAAAAATGGTGTATGTCTGCAGACTTTAAACTGTCTTTATGAATTTGAAGACTGTATATTAATTAAGCACTGAAGCCAGTGTCAGTGTATGCCAAAATTAACAGCAATTCATTGTACCTAATAAATATTTAAAAGCTTAAAAAACCATTATAAGCAATACAAACATTGATGTGAACATAAACATATGGATGCATGTATGCTACATACATATAAAAAAAAATTGCATTTACACACATGTAACATCAGGCACGAAACTTGTAAGGCAATGGTAGTTGTGTATCTGTGATCTGCAGTTGTTATATATTGATTTAATACACACTTTTGGAATACTTTGGAATTTACCTGGTCTCCCTACCGTTTCTCTCTTTTTTTACATTATTGTTGGGGTTTGTAATGCCCGGTAAGAATAGAGACCGATGGTGCACAAAAAATACACAAGGTTTTTGACTTCTATAATTTCAAGTTACAAGCACCATGTAGTCCCTATTGTCCATTTTACATACATATAAAGAGATTATGTTTAGGTTCTGACTACTTGGTATTATCAACAGTATGATTTCTGCTATTTACATTACATTACATTATCATTTATTTATTTAGCACCAACCATTTACATAGTGCTAGGTGCAGAGCATAGAGAAGAACTACATACTAAATTAGATGAACATAAACAGACTGATATATGAGGTAGAGATGCCTGATCACAAGTTCACAATCTATAGGGAGTGGGGGAATGATACATTTAAGATGAAGAGGTTATGGTGATGGTAGTGGTGGTAGTAGCAGTATTAAGCATGGTTGGAGATATGTGGGTTTGGCCAGAGATAAAGTACTATTGGATGAGTAATAAGCTAATAGTGTTTAAAGGACTTTTTGAAGATTGAGAAAGAGGGAGTGATTAGATTCTGTGATGTTAAAAGTTAGATCAATAGGAAACAATAAATAAGTGAAGAAACAAATACTAGCAACATAAAAAAAACTATATAACTAGTAAACATCATACAAATCAGTCAATAAGGCCACATTCAAGAGAGGTGCTAGCAGTTTTCTCTATTTAGGATGTACCAGGTGCATGCTGAGATGTAATTTGCATTCATCGGACCACCCTCAGCTACTATTGATAGTAAATGTATACAATCAGTGACACTATTTCAATAATTGTCCAAAGGAATAATTCCAAAATAATATTACTACAATCAAACAATTTTAGTTTTTTTTGTTTTTATTAAACATAAAAAATACATTGTCACATTACACCTTTTCATATAACTATATATATATATATATATATATATATATATATATATATATATATATATATATATATATATATATATACATATACATATAAATAAATGTAAATAATCATACATAGGTATTGTGTTGCCTTTTCTACTTTTACACTCTCATACTTATACATTGGGGTTATTAATAGTTCCGAAGGGTGTATATGGTAATTTATAATTTGAAAGAGATATATTCTCATCTCTTTCCTTTTTTATCCCCCTTCTGCTTTGAAACCTCTCCTTTAAACCAACCAAATTTCTATTATATCTACCTCAAAATCCTAATTTCTCCCTTTAAAGGATTGAGCAAATCTTTTGCCTCCTCCCTGTTGTTCTAAATTAATTTCTGGCATATAGTTCCAATCTAATAAGGTTTCTAAGCTCTCTGCATCAACTAGTATCCCTTTATCCCTCATTCAACCACACTCACATTCACACTCATTTAACCCCTTCGCGACAATGGATGTGTCAGGCACGTCCTGAAGTGAAACAAGCGGTTTTCGCGATCAACAATCGCGAAAACCACTTTAACGGTGCTGGTCTATTGCCACGATGTCAAGGCAATAGCCAGCACTGAAATTTCCTCTCTGGGGCACCCACAATCGCCCCACATAGCATGTTCCGTCAATATGGCAATGCCCTCTTGTGGTCTGAGCTTTGGAAGTGAAAGAAAATTCACTTTCGTGACTCTGAATATGCTGCTTGACTGCCCCTAGAGGCAGAAAGTAACAGTGCAATGTAAAAAAAAAAAGATTTAATTAGCTAGAAACTGTTATTATAGTTAGATTAGCCTATAGGGTTAAAATTAAATCTTTTTTAGCATAAAGGATAGGGTTCAAATTTAATTTAAATTAAAATATATTAAGGGATAGCATAAGGGTTAGAGTTGGGGTTAAATTTAGTGTTAGGGTTAAATTTAATAATTATCCTTATCTTTTTAGTTATATTTTCCTCCAGTCCCCTCTCTTGCTGCCTTGCCCCTTTGATGGGTCCTAATTTTCAATTTAACGTGAACTATCACTTCACTCCAATCCAATATTATCTTAGTCCTAAATATGACCCCAGAGGGACAGGCCCTCTTCAGATTCACAGTACTGGTACCATGGGATCCAGACCATCATAATGACTTGCATCACCCAATCTGCTTTCTTGATCTTATCTACTTCCATTACCCAAGATCTCAGAGGGATGGACCTTTCTTGCTTCCAAAACTATGTAACCACACTTTTTGCTGACTTTAGATGACTTAAGGCTAGGGTGCCCCTGTATTTCTTGATAGGGAGTGAGGTAAAATTCAGCAGAAGCAGCTCTGGTGTCAACTTAGTTTTCAATATATCTACTTGATGGATCACTTGTTTTATTTTAGTCCAGTATACTTGTATTTTTTGGCATCCCCACTAAATATGCAGAATGCCCCCTGTCTCCGGGTTACATCTCCAGCAAAGTTTACTGACTAATGGAAAGATCATATTTAACATTGCTGGAACCCTATACTATCTAATTAGCAGTTTGTATGCCAGCTCCTGGTGTTTACTATACACTGAACATTTTTGTGTTACATAAAAGCACCCTAACCAGTCCCCTTCTGAGAAATGTATTTTTAAGTCATTTTTCCAGGCCTCTGTATAGTATAGAAGAATGACCTCGATATCATTTACCATCTTGTACATCTGTGACAAGGGGCCCCTGTTCTCCCCCTCCCTCTTACACCACAGTTCGAAATATGTTTCTTTTTTAGGTATTTTTTCCCAGTGTCCATATATAATGTTTCAATTGTAAATATGCAAAGCTCTCTTTAGTATTGAAAGTCTCCTTCTCCATTAACTGCGGCAGGCTTTGGCATATGCCCTTTTACAATATATCCCTCAAAGTTAATTGTTCTGGCCTTTTCCTCTATTTATACAGTTCAAGTTAAACCCAGGGTAAATTCATAGTTATCACAGATTGGCAACAATAGACTTGGGTAGCTAGTTATCAGTCCCTTTTTTCAAAATTTCTACCAAAATTCAATTGTGGGCGAAATAGTATGGTGGAACTCTTTTCCACACAACTTTCTTGGGTCTGCTATCCATAGCTCAATTCGAGTAGGTGCCTCGAGGTACTCTCCTTCCATACCCATAAATGTGTTTTTTTTTTAAATTCCAGTCCTTTATTCTCCCTGGTTGTGTGGCCAAGTGGTAGCCATGCAAGTCTGGGACTCCCAGTCCACCTCTGCTATTCATTGTTATATATTTATACGCCCGTTTGACAGAGTGAGCTGGCCCAAGATCATTCCATTAATTCTTATATTAGCTGTGGGGGCAGTATACATTGGGCTATGCAGTCACCCATAGAGAATTAAGTGCCTAGACTTCCTGAGGTTTTGAGTTTTTCTTTCTCAGCTGGCTCGTTAGCTGTATATGTGTGTGTATGTATATGTAATTTAACTACTTATTGTGTTTATTTTAAATGTGACATCATGTTTCCTTTCACCTTTATCTTACATATTTCTCATAGATTGTTGATGTCAGAGTATCATTTAGCACGTGAAGCATTAGCTAAAACATAAGGTATAGGAGGATGTAATTGACACTAAGTTTCTTGATTGATTACAAAGTCTGTTCACCAATTATTTTCGCCTCCCGGATAATCTGTATTTAAGGGTTGGACTTGCCAAATGAATTCATGTGACCCGGAGGAAGCCCTTTCAGAGGCGAAACGGCCGTCGGTCCTTGTTCACAGCTACTGCTGAAGAGCATACAGAAGGTACAAGTTACTTTCATTTCTTTGGATGCGTTTTTTTGAGGATTTGTTGAATGACTTCACTGCGATAACCACAACACTTCTTTTGGAGACATCAGGGAATTGAGCCCTCAAAGTTTAAAGCGGAGTCTACTCTGCTGGCTAAATCTACTACACATTAAATGTGGATATGAACGAACGTTGCCTGGGCGGATGGAATGCCAATCCCTGTGCTTAGCAGATCGAGTATCACCTGCCAGTATTGAAGTTCCTTTGCTAATTCATTGTGCTACACAGTAAACACCAGTTCATTTGGAGCTTGTTTGCAAACACATGGATTTAATGTTCTCTTTGACTGTATGAGCTCTGCCATAAATGAATTTGTGTTTAAACATAGAAGCTTTAAGTAGTCCATGCCTACACTATCGGAGATTACACTATCATCGTGATATAGTGTTCCCTCGACCTAATTAGAATGATTACACTATATGTGGTCTGTGATTAATGTCATCTTTCTCACCTAGTGCCTCATTATTTAGCGGGGAATACTCCATGGTGTTTATGCATTTTTGCACTGCTATTTGCCTCATTGTAACAACCGCAGTCACTGGTGTATCCTTAGACTGATACCTATTTATCTTCTGTATTGCTAATTATCTCTGATCTGTGGACGCACAGCTCAGTGTGTTGCTCTTAGTATTGTATATATTTTGTGTGTATTTTTATGCTTATGTGTTCTTCTCATATGTGCTATTTTGTGCAATTAGGTACATTATTCTTCTGATAAACCTCCCTCCCCCTCCCTATGTGGGTTCCATCCCATTTAAATAAGGGGTCCCCTTTTCTTTTCTTTTTTCTACCATTTTTTAATGACATCAATAAACTTTGTACTTTTACTATTTCTATAATTATGTGTATATTAGTTCTTACTTGACTTGAGTGCCCCAATGAACCCTCTTTTGGGATCGCTCTTCTTGAGCTTTCTCTGTTTTTTGCAGTATACATTGCTAGAATCCACAACAGAAATTTTGGACCCACTACAATTCTTTTTAGAACCTCCCACATAAATATCAAGCTCAGCCTGTCGAACGCCTTCTCGGCATCAGTGGAAAGAAGGAGGGAGCTACACCTAGAGCCCTCCACCTTATGAATCAGGTTCAGGACCCTCACAGAGTTGTCACGGCCCTCTCTGCCTTGTACGAAGCCTGCTTGGTCTTCGTGTACCACCCCATGTATTATATTATTTAATCTTGTAGCTAGAATTTTAGATAATATTTTTAGATCCACATTAAAAAGTGAGATGGGCCTATAGTTTACACACAGTTCCTCATATTTTCCTTTTTTATGGATAACTGTAATGTGGGCCTCTAGCATAGACCCATCTAGCTTTTCACCTTTAGTAATTGATTCCATCAGATCTTTCAAATGTGGTATCAACTCATCCCCAAAAGTACAGTAGTACAATATGTGGAATGGTCTAGTTAATCTAGTCTATTGGATCCAGTGTATCGCATTAGCAGTCTCCTCGAGCGGGTCTCAAAGCTCACTCATCAAGCGACCATTCCTATCGGATGTCCCGACACGCCCCCTGTGAATTGGGTTTAGCAAACAGTGTTTCTATAAACCGAAATAGAGTCCCCATTCATACGAATAGGTCAACTGACCTATTCGTATAAATGGGGACTCTATTTTGGTTTATAGAAAGCCAATAGCATTACATGTATTCAATAAACCGAAAGTCTATAAACCAAATGTCTTTCAGTTTATAGACTGTCGGTCTATGGAATACATGTAATGCTATTGGCTTTCTATAAACCGAAATAGAGTCCCCATTCATAAGAATTTCTTATGAATGGGGACTCTATTTCGGTTTATAGAAAGCCAACAAAAGGACCTCGTATGAGACAAAGGTGAGCTTGCAACTGACAACTTGCATCATAATCATTAGTTTATTGTGGCATACACAGTTCACAACTGTCTGATATGAAGCAAAAGGTCCTTAACATTCAACTGATGAGCTATGATAAAATCTCTTGAAAAATACCAAGAAAGGAAGATAAAAACAATATTCCCAAAAAGTTCTTCAAGATTAAAAGAACCTTTAGATAATTGTTTCCTCCATGATTTGTCAAACATCAACATAGGTTGAAACATTAAAACAAAAACCAAACAACTAATTATACCCAAAAGACAATAACGTAATTAAACATTCAGTTTACTAAAATATAATATCAAAACACTAAACTTAAATATAGAATATTCCTATTTTTCTTTTCTTCCTTTTTCTTTTCTTTTAAATCAAAATAGGAATTCAGAGGTCATCTTGCTCTTTTATCTTGATTTCTTCTTAGCTTGAAGCAGATATAATTTCCAAGATAAATGAGTCAGCAAAGTATTGGCTAACAGGGTGACACATAATAAGTTTATATAAGCTTTAAATAGTTTAATATCATTTACCATAATATTATAAACACCTATAGTGTCTGTAGAAAAGAAAGCTGTGGCCCATCTAGTCGGATCACAACTATGAAAATAAGAAGTAATTTTCTAACCATTGCTATAATTGATTAGTTTACTAGAGAGCACCCAATGATTATGCATTGAACGTGTTCTTTCATGTACACATTTAAATTTTATATTTGAATACCATAAGCATTACAAAGTGAGTGCCTTGACATGTTCGTATATTTTTTTTTATTATATCAGTGAGAACAAGCTTCGATTTGAACTATGTTTTTTTAGATATGCATATTTTTAGTAACCTCTTAAGATTAAATTTGTGCTATAATGCTCTTAATAAAAATAAATATTAAAAAAGTATTATAAAAAGTATTTATATATTGTGTTAGCAGAATGCTGAGTGTGTTTTACATGTACCTGTGGCGTCTCCTGCTGTTGCTTGATATACAACTTACATATTTTCCATTGAAGGTGATATTACCAAGAGGAAACACAAAGACAAGTTATGCTAACACAATGTGTAGATTTATGTATATAGTTCATAGCAGGAATATGTGTGAACATACATTTTTTTTCACAACTCCTTGTAGTCCTTACTACTTACCAATTTGTAAAGGAAAGTACTGTAAAGTACTCATGTACTGCATATTGAAAACATGCAGTACATGGCCGCTAGTGTTGAATATAAAGCTGCAATTGCTCTAAAAAATCTAAATCATAATCCATCAATGTATAATTAAGGAAGCTCCAATCCACTCTATTGATAGCCTTTTTAGCATTGAGCATCAAGATAGTTGGTGAAGTCTTCTTCTTTTTTGTATATCTAAGATATTAATTAGATTTATAATATGATTAGCTGATGATTTAGCAAGTAAAAAAAACCCACCTGATCTCTGTGGATCAGGATAGGTACTTTCAGTCAAGTCGCTAATATTGACTTTAAAATCTTTATATTGCTAATTATTAGCGATATTGGTCTGCAATTACTAATCTTACTTGAGTCCTTGTTGGGTTTCAGAATAGGAGCTATATTAGCTTGCAAAGGTTCTTGGGTAGAGTCCCTAGCTTCAACCAGTTGAATATAACCTTCACGTGGGCATCTAGCTTGTCAACTAAAACCTTAAAGAAAAGACCTATAAGGCCATCAGGGACAGGGACTTTATTGTTTTTAATTCTGCTAAGGATTTTTCTTATCTTCTTTGTTTTTATTGGGCTATTAAGTGTCTCTCTTTAAATGGGTGATAATTTAGGTAGGCCAGCAGTGCTCACATATGTCCTAATATCATCTGCATCTTTGGGTTTATTTAAGTTGTAAATACTCTTATAAAATTATTTAAAGACTTTCCCAATGCCCTTTGAGTATTCAATCTTATTTATCCATCTATTAACGGTTCTCTTTTTAATCTAGCGGTTAACATCCTTGTGGCGGAACCAACCTCGCCACTATGTTCTGGAGAAGCCTGGTTGCTCGCCTGCTGCCTCTGGACTATGGTCCCATGGTAAAAGCTTGTATTTTCCCCTGCAGAAAGGCTTGTTCGTACCTTTCTGCCTGGGTGTTCGGTAGATTGAATCTACCGAGCCAACTCACGAATGAACGGACCACCTGGGTAAGGAATGTGCCATATACGTTAATATTGTTAGTTAGTTATATTCTGTTAGTATATTGGTTATGTGTAATGTTTAATTCTGTGAGTAGACCACTCTGAAGGTTTATAATGTGACAGTGACTCCAATAGTTTACTCCAACATCCGTTGTTCTGTATTAACTGGATTAACTGGTAAACTGATTATGTTGTGTACATTACTGTGTGTATTGTAATTAGGTCTACTCACTCTATGTTAATTCCTATTTGGTTTGCAGTCTGAATGTCTAATGTTTTCCTAGCCCCAGTTTGTTGGAAACATAGAAACATAGAATGTGTCGTCAGATAAGAACCATTCGGTCCATCTAGTCTGCCCAATTTTTTTTTTCAGTACTTTTATTAGTCCCCCGTTCCCGGTCTTATAGCTAGGATAGCCTTGTGTCTATCCCACGCATGCTTAAAATCCTTGACTGTGTTTACCTCTACCACTTCTGCTGGCAGGCTATTCCATACATCCACTACCCTCTCAGTAAAGTAATACTTCCTGATATTACTTTTAAATCGTTGCCCCTCTAATTTAAGACTATGTCCTCTAGTTGTGGTAGTTTTTCTTCTTTGAAATATACTCTCTTCCTTTACTGTGTTGATTCCCTTTATGTATTTAAATGTTTCTATCATATCCCCCCTGTTACGTTTTTTTCCTCCAAGCTATACATGTTAAGATGCTTTAACCTTTCCTGGTAAGTTTTATCCTTCAACCCATGAACCAGTTTAGTAGCCCTTCTCTGAACTCTCTCCAAAGTATCAATATCCTTCTGGAGATACGGTCTCCAGTACTGCTTACAATACTCCAAGTGAGGTCTCACCAGTGCTCTGTACAATGGCATGAGCATTTCCCTCTTCCTACTGCTAATACCTCTCCCTATGCAACCAAGCATTCTGCTAGCATTTCCTGCTGCTCTATTGCATTGGAGAACTATGTTTAGTTCCATCCCCCCCCCCCCCCCCCCCATTGCATTCTAATGTCTGTGATGTCATGTTTATGTCTTTTTATAAGTCTGTGTTGTTTGCTAAATAAAGTTGTTCAATCTTGCTGTACCTAACTGCTTGATGTCCTGTCTATTTGGGTACAAAGGGCTAAGGGTCCAGGAAAGACTTGCTGGGTGTGACGGTCTGTTTCAATCCTTTTTGCTCTGTTTGCCTCTATGATAAAAAAAGTTCCATTTAATTTATTCAAGTTCTCTTTTGTCTTAATTAATAGTTGTTCATTCAGTTTTTTTTTTTGTATTTTGTATCTCAACAAATTGGTTCTTTAAATAAAAACTCGAGTTATCCTTATTTGCTCTACTTGAATGAAGTAACTCTATGTAAAGCTTCGGTAAAGTGGACTGAAGGTAATAGCTGACACTCTGGTACACGAGGTGCAGCCTTCCTAAACATTTTCATTCATGGTCAAATAGGGGACCCAAAAGTATATATAGAATCAGAAGCATGATGGCTACATGTCATTAATTAAGGTTCTGATCCCCAAGGTTTTAATTAAACACATAAACACCAAAATAAATGTAGTAAATCCATTCTGTTTTGTCTGACAGAGCTGTAGTTAAACAGTCATATATGGATTGGATACACAGTAGTTATGTCACCTAATATGGGTTGATATTATGAACAAAGCAAACAAAATCACTTAGCTACTGTAGCAGTTACAAAGTAAACATGATTTATGCCAGAAACGTTTTTAGAGCAAAAGTTATATATCAATATGACTATATTATCTTGTTATTACAAAATGTACCACTTTATGCTCCTGATTAATGTTTTTTGGTCTTTGTGGCAAACAGTTGCTGGATCTGTTGGTTTAGACACTGCTGAGCGAGGAAACCCTTCAACCTACTCATCAACTCAGCTCAACATACTTGCAACTAAACTTCTAGCGAATGGACCCCATAGTCATCAGATATTTTGTAAATAGATTCACTGCAACACACTATATGCTTCTAAGTATTGAATAACAAACTTATAAAATACTCCTCTTTAGGATAATTAAAAACATTCTTCAGAATCTACAGTCCATTTAAGAGCATACGGTCACTTAGAAATGTCCTTGTTTTCCGTGAAAACATGCATCAAAGGAGTTGCAAAATGAATAGGAAATGCAGTCAAGATGTTGACAAGGTTAGACATTTACAATTCTCAATTTAAATAATTGTGTACTTCAAACTTTGTGTTCATCAATGACAGCCTTGTAGGACTTTGGCATTCTAGTTGTCAACGTGTTTATTTAATCTGAAGAGATTTCACTGCATGCTTCATGATGCACCTACGAGAAGTTGCTTTGGCTTGATGGACATTTCTCACGTACCAAAAGGTCAAGCTGCACCCACAGCAGAGGCGTCGCTAGGGGTGGGCTACTGGGGCTATAGCCCCGAGTCCCCCCTTCATAGCCCCGAATGGAGACTCTGGGGCTAAAGTATTCTTTAGCCCCGAGACTCCAGGGCTATAAATATAAAAAAAAAAAAAATCCCCCGGTGAGCTTTCCTCCGACTGGGACATAGTCCCAGAATCGGAGGATTAACCTCACGCGGGGGTGAGGGCCGATCGGGAGGAGAGGCAGCTATAGGGAGCTCGCTCCCTAGCCTCTCCTCCTGGCCATAGAGATCACAGCGCGACGGGTGCAAGCTCCGCCCCCGTCGCGCTGTGTCAGCTGCTTGCCGGATGTCAGGTGGACGGACATCCGGCAGAAGGTCCTGGATGACAGACCAAGTGTAAGGTAAGTAAAAAAAAAAAAGTGTGACTGTGTATGGGTGTCTAGGTGTGTGTGTGTGTGTGTGTGTCAGGGTGTCTAGGTGTGTGTGGGTATTACTGGGTTCTGAGTGGCACAATATTACTGGGCTATGATTGGCACAATATTACTGGGTTCTGAGTGGCACAATATTCTTGGGTTATGATTGGCACAATATTACTGGGTTCTGAGTGGCACAATATTACTGGGCTATGATTGGCACAATATTACTGGGTTCTGAGTGGCACAATATTCTTGGGTTATGATTGGCACAATATTACTGGGCTATGATTGGCACAATATTACTGGGTTCTGAGTGGCACAATATTCTTGGGCTATGATTGGCACAATATTACTGGGTTCTGAGTGGCACAATATTCTTGGGCTATGATTGGCACAATATTACTGGGTTCTGAGTGGCACAATATTCTTGGGTTATGATTGGCACAATATTTCTGGGTTCTGATTGGCACAATATTACTGGGCTATGATTGGCACAATATTACTGGGTTCTGAGTGGCACAATATTCTTGGGCTATGATTGGCACAATATTACTGGGTTCTGACTGGCACAATATTACTGGGCTATGATTGGCACAATATTACTGGGTTCTGAGTGGCACAATATTCTTGGGCTATGATTGGCACAATATTACTGGGTTCTGAGTGGCACAATATTCTTGGGCTATGATTGGCACAATATTACTGGGTTCTGAGTGGCACAATATTACTGGGTTCTGAGTGGCACAATATTCGTGGGCTATGATTGGCACAATATTCTTGGGCTATGATTGGCACAATATTACTGGGTTCTGAATGGCACAATATTACTGGGCTATGATTGGCACAATATTTCTGGGTTCTGAATGGCACAATATTACTGGGCTATGATTGGCACAATATTACTGGGTTCTGAGTGGCACAATATTACTGGGCTATGATTGGCACAATATTACTTGGTTCTGACTGGCACAATATTCTTGGGCTAAGATTGGCACAATATTACTGGGTTCTGAGTGGCACAATATTCTTGGGCTATGATTGCCACAATATTACTGGGTTCTGAGTGGCACAATATTCTTGGGCTATGATTGGCACAATATTACTGGGTTCTGAGTGGCACAATATTACTGGGCTATGATTGGCACAATATTACTGGGCATCTGATTGGCACAATATTCCTGGGCTCTGAGTGGCACTATATTCTTGGGCTCTGAGTGGCACAATATTCCTGGGCTCTGAGTGGCACAATATTACTGGGTTCTGAGTGGCACAATATTACTGGGCTCTGACTGGCAAAATATTACAGGCATCTGACTGGTACACTATTACTGGGCTCTGAATGACACAATATTCCTGGTATCTGACTGGCACAATATTACTGGGCTCTGAGTGGCACAATATTACTGGTATCTTACTGGCACAATATTACTGGGCTCTGAATGGCACACTATTCCTGGTATCTGACTGGCACAATATTACTGGTATCTGAAAGGCACAATATTACTGGTATCTGACTGGCACAATATTACTGGGTTCTGAGTGGCACAATATTCCTGGTATCTATAATTGTACAATTTTCAAACACTGAAAAATTTGTGGGTGTTTTCTTACATTTTAATTATGGGGTGGGGGGGTGGGGGGTGCAACACTCAGGGTCCGCCCCGGGTGCCAAATGCTCTAGGTACGCCCCTGTGTGTGACCGAGCTCATCTGGGCTCAAGCCCCAGATCATCCGAAGACCTAGCAACGCCCCTGACCCACAGTAGAGCAATACGGTTGAGAGCGAGTGATTGTACTGCACATCTATTATAGACTGAATGCCAACTTACTGCTTCTTCCCTAAATAGTACTTGCATAGTTTGTAACTGTGCTTTTCCTGGAAATGTGTTCCAATCAATTGCCATCCTCTGGGTTTGGCATGGTGTTACAAAATGGAGTGATATCCTTCCTTCTTCTAAATACATTTTACCCTGTATAAATCTCCCACTTTACTACCATCAAGGAACCCCCAGACCATCTCATTGCCTCCACTATGCTTGACAGATGGCGTCAAGCACTCCTCCAGCATCTTTTAATTTGGTCAGCATCTCATGGATGTTTGTAATCAAAACACCTCAAACTTAGAACTGTTCATAACAGTTTTTTCAAATCATACTCTGTCCAGTGTTTGAGCTGTTTTACCCATCTTAACCTTTTTAATTTTATTGGCCAGTTAGAGACAAGTTTTGTCTTTGGAACTCTGCCTAGAAGGTCAGTATCCCTGAGTCTCATCTTCACTGTTAATGCTGAGTGTTTTGCAGGTACTATTTAATAGAGCTGCCAGTTGAGGACTTGAGACAACTGTTTCTCAGAATAATTTTATACCTGTAATCAAACCCACAAATGCTGATGCTCCAGATATGCAACTACTCTAAATAAGGCCAGTTGTATTGGTTCTAATCAGCACTACAGTTTTTAGCTGTGCTAACATAATTGTAAAAGGTTTTCTAATAATAAATAAACAATTTTAAATGATAAACTTTATAAACAATAGGAATTTCTTGTGTGCAGGCTCCAAAGCAATGCAAAGTACACATAAAGAGAAAAAAAAGACACTAATCCAATATAGTGCAGTGTGTTTAGTCCACTTGATCTGTATAATGTGTATAGTTAAAGTACAAAACAGTTGGTATTACAAGGCATCCAAATTGAATGAAGTTTCACTCAGTGCCCAGCTTTAGACTAACTTCACATTTGGCAATTTTAAATTTTTTGACATATTTTTTTTATTATAGAAAATTATATTATATGATCAAACTAATGGTATTGAAGGAAAGCCCTTCTCATCCTGACAAAAATGCATTAAACACAGCTGAAAGGTTACAACAGACCAGAACAACATCTGTTTTTTACAAACATTTAAGTAGCTAAACTGGTTTTACACTGCTTTTGCATTATTCCTAAAAATAAACAAACACACTCTGTTCTTCACAGTAGTTGTAAAAAACAAATCAAAAAGCAGATCATACACACATTGCATTTCTGAATATGTGACCCCTTTATTTCTGTTCATGTGACTCCGTTCAGAAAAAAAATCAGATGTCCCTGCACTAGGCATATCTTTATATTTTTGATCTGTGTCACATTTCTAACATTTGCACACAATAATATTGTTTTTCTATGTCATGTACCAATCAAGTGAAATCTGTACTAAAAATTATACAGCTGAGATATCATAGCAGGTCTGCTGTATAAAAAGAATAGATCAAAGGTTAATGTTTAATAGTTTGGGGTACCCCAGGCTTCTGAATGTGCTTGAAAAAAAAATTAGAAACCACATAATGCAAATTAACAGACAATGTCGACAGGAGAGGGTTGCTGGCATATTTTCAAGAGATTATAAACTTCACAGTGTACTTGTCAATTGGTCAGTGTTTCTGTTTTTAATTTAGATAACTTCACACTATAAGTGACATAATACACATTTTTGTGCCTATGATTATCAGATATGAGACAAATTGTTAACATCACATGCAATAATATTTTATTCAATATGAATGTATTGAATATTATTGTAATAATTAATATTTGCAGTTGATGTGCATAATGGGAAATAACTTTTATTCTGCTAAATATCTGGGCTTTGAATGTCTGTGCCCCATCCTGCGAGAAGTATCTAATGTTGGGGTTCCCAATATTTCTCCCCTCATAATAACCCCTTAAACAACATTCTGAAATTTGACATTTCATTCTTCAACCACAACCCTTTCCATATTACATTGTTTTTAATTGAATACAAATTTAGGGAAACTTATGCTATGTCCCTACGAGTTCCAAGGAAAATTTTAAAAAGTACAGATTTGACTGGCTATCTTTTATGTATTCTTAATAATAAAAAAAACTATTGTTATGGGTTACTTAATATGTGATTATTGATTCTAGTTCAACATACATTCTTAATGTTTTTATTAATATCCGCAAAGTGTGACCACTGAGTGTTGGTAAAATTATCTTCTTATGCAGTCAGACCTCCTTGAAGGTAGAGGGCATCCTGTTGTGATGAAGATTAGAAATACTTTGCTGTACTGGGCATCTGGTAGACAATTAATGAACATCTTTTGTTCATCTCCCTTGAGAGAAATCAGAAAATTAAACTGTTGCAGAGCTTTGCTTTCTAATACAATGCATACCCAGAGGAGTGCTCAACATCTGCCAATAAGCCACAAGGGAATCATTTTGCACAACATGGCACTGGAAATTATTCCATGCATGACTTTTACTATGCCCTGAAAAGATTTTCTATTTGACGGCAACATTTTTATTTAAAAATAGTGTTTACTTCAAATGTTCTGCTTTAATCACAGCTTATTTTTTTTAAGTGTGGGGGTCATCTAGGGGCCCACTATAGAAGGGAGGAGAACATTGCTAGATGTAAATAATAAAATGGATTACTACATCAGCAACAGTCATTAATAGTTTTGAATCTGTGCAAATGCTCAAAAATGTAAAAAGGAAGCAAGAGATGCAAATGCCTTGTGAAGCAGGTAAAGTGTGTATTGCAAGCACAAGGTAACGTCACACTTACATGAAGATATAAGCATTCATTATTTGGATCATAAGCATCAATAGAGGAATATTCTTTAGTGTGGAAGATACTCTCTTTTACTGCTCAATGCATGTTATCTCTCTATGTGTCCTTGCTAGAAGATTTTGCCGTAAAAAGGTTTCTGACTGAAAAAGACTGGGTCAAAGGTCTACCTAAAAATAAACAAATGACCAGCAAAACAGTGAAAAAGTGGAAAGTTTCAACACCAACTGGAGTTTTTATCAAGCCTCAGGCCAAGGTATAAGGTTAAGCAGCATAGATGGCCAACAATCCCTGACATGTCACATGACATGAGTGAGAGAGGCCAATGAATGAGATTTTGATGTGAGTTGCATCTGCATACAGGTGGAATTGGAAGCCAAAAGAGTTGACGAAATTTCCTAGAGTGGAGGTGTACATGGAAAATAGCAGATTAAATCTCCCAGAGCTTAAAATGTTTAAGGTGCTCTGAGTCCTCCTTTCTATCTGCATCTGCTGTCACCTGCTCTCTGTGTTATATTAATCAATACATATTCTATGTGTGGCACGCTGGACTTCAGCTTGATTTTTCCACTACTACTGTCCTTTATTCTCTGCAGCAAAGTCGACTGGCATCAGTTTTTTCATTCTGGAAGTATTTAAAGCAGCTGGTAGGCCAGAGCCACTGTGCCACAAGAAGGTGTATACTGGCCACATTTATGAAATTGTAAGGCAGTAATCTTGTCATGACTTATATGATTTGAAAGAGTGTGACTGCTGTAAATCAGACTAGGTCAAGGTATAAGATTAAGCAGCAGAGATGGCCGACAGTCTCCAACATGCGACATGACGGAGGGAGAGAGGTCAAGGAAGGAAAGGTAGATCAGAGTGTTATCTGCATAGTGGTGGAATTGGAAGCAAAAGGAGTTGATGAGTTGATGAGGGAAGGTATCATGGACTGGTCCTTGCAGAATACCAACTAGGGCCCGTCTAACAATTATAACATGGTGGGGTAGAGGGGGAAACATTGTATATTTAGTCATGCCATATGGCCATTTCATGTTTAGCTCAAACTGTTACAAAGTACTCCAATATATAGTACACCCATGAGTGGAGTGCTGTACCTAAATGCTGGTCAGGTTTCAAATAGTCATACAGCAATAAGGGTATGGGGAGCACAACTATAAAACAGTGTATTTAATATGGTGTGCTGCTGACAAGGCCGGCCTTAAGTGTCGCGGCGCCCTGTGCGGGCTTCCCCCATGGCGCCCCCCCCCCCTATGTATGTGTCCCTTTCCTCTTCCATGCCATGTCTGTCTCTTGCCCCCCCCCTCCCCTGTTCTGTCTCTCTCCCCCCTCCTGTCTCTCTATCGCCCCTTTACCTGTTCTGTCTCTCTCTCTCCCCTCCCCCTGTTCTGTCTCTCTCTCTCTCTCCCCCTCCCCCAGTTCTGTCTCTCTCTCTCTCCCCTCCCCCTGTTCTCTCTTTCTCTCTTTCCCCCTGTTCTGTCTCTCTCTCTCTCTCTCTCCCCTCCCCCTGTTCTGTCTCTCTCTCTCCCCCTGTTCTGTCTCTCTCTCCCCTCACCCTGTTCTGTCTCTCTCCCCCTGTTCTGTCTCTCTCTCTCTCTCTCTCCCCTCCCCCTGTTCTGTCTCTCTCTCTCTCCCCCTGTTCCGCCCCCTCCCTGGATCCAGCAGAGCATGCCGAGCAGAGGGCTGGTGAGGGGGGATCTTTTGATCTCCCCCAGCCAGTGCCTTTAACGGCTTTTTTTTTTTTTTACTTTTTTTTTTGAATGGTCGGGCGGGCGCCCCCTGGGGTGTTGCGCCCTGTACGCTCGCACAGGTCGCACACCCCTAAGGCCGGCCCTGGCTGCTGAAGTGACCAAAATGTATTCACAATGGATAGAAATATCAGCACACAATCAAAAATTGTAATTTCTCATGAGGCTCTCCATGTGACACTGTCAATTCATGAAACACACCCAATATTAAAAGTACTTGCAAATCACCGGGGATTAATCTATAAAATGTATTGGAAACAGCATAGATTAACATTTCTTTAAATATGTGAGTATCACAATAAAATGTCAACTCCAGTGCAAACACTGTAATATTTGTTTGGTGTTAAGTGTTTAAAAAATGTTCCTGCTACTATTAAATACTCATATTTTGCATTTTAGACATTTCACATTTACGTGGTGTTTTAGTACTAAAAATCTAGTCACTGTTACACTATGGAATAACTGTAATTTGATATATTACAATGGCAGAGGAATACCATATAGCATGTAGTTCATGTTGTACAACACTAAACGGGTTTTCTTTTTTTTTACGTTAAAGACATTGCCCTTGGGATCTGCAATATGCAATATTTACTTCAACTGAGAACTCAATGTAAATTGCCTAAGATCACAAAGAACTGGCATATAAATTAAAAACGACTTTTCTGCTTTGGGCTCAGTATAATTTAACTATACACGCCTTGTCTCTAGGTGGTTTTGGTCCATACAAACTCACCAGAAATTAGATGAAATTATGTCCGGGCTAAACAATTTCATTTAGACAACTTCCAGTGAATAATTGAAAGAGAAGGCAATAGAAAACTGTGCTTTGGGAAATATGCCACAGGGAATATTAAAAAGTTTAACGATGACTTTAACAGACACTGTTCTTGAGAAGACCTTGGCATCATCACATTATTGGAATACATTTGGCTGCATGGTAAGAGTGTATGTTGAGGAATGAGGTAAATAACTATATTAAAAGCAGCTAACACAATTCCATTTTATCTTAAATTATTTTGACACAATCATCAAATGCACATAAACGTCCATTTACATTTCAGCATATTCTTTATGTACTTCTCATAGTTACATAAATAGCCAATATATTACCCTTTTGTTTTTCACATACAAATAAAATTAATTCTATTGGCTTAATTATATTCGCTTCATTGGCTGAAAGCACCTTGTAAACTGATCAAAGAGTTTAGCTGGTACTGAGGGAGATGCCCAGGGGTAGGCACCAACAATGGTCATGGAAATTTACTAGGCTTTGTGATGGACAAGTTAATGATATTCCATAGAACTTCAGCATCCTTGCTACACAGACTGGTGTCCTTATACAGACACTTTGCCTATTCCTAGGTAAGCCCTAGTTTTTTCCACATATTATGGTTATGAGTAGCAGAATTAGCAATTACTAACCACATGTCCTTATAATCTATATGTAGACCCTCCAACTTTATCTTAATTGCATGATTGGAGTTGCAGTGCAGTAAATACAACACTGCTGGGCCTTTGCATTATTCTGTCTTCCCCATTACACAGGTGCTCCAGAGAACCTTTAAAATTTCTTTTCATCCCAGTACTTCCGCAGTGTAGGGTCCTTTTTCACCACTAATGAGGAAAGTGTTAAGTGTTCTGTGGACCCTGCTAAAAAAAAAGAGTTTTTTTTGAGGGGATTGTTTGGCCTCTTGAATCACAGGCAGTCAGTGATTCATCTAGGGCAGTGATGGTGAACCCATGACAAAGGTGCCACAAGTGGCACTCTGAGACCACTAAGCTGGCACTCTACCACTGAGCTGGCATGTGTCTACAGTATCACCATAAATTATGGAGGACACAATACATGTTAAGACTGACGTTTGAGGATATTAGCAACGGTTTTTACTTAAACTCATTGGTGGAGGAGAAATAATAGGAAGAGAAGGAGAGCAGGGTGCCTCTTATAGATGGGTGGAGAAATGTATCAAATGAGAGGGCACTTTGAGATTATTATCTTGACTTCCTGCAGAGTATTGGGCACTCAAGATCAAAAATGTTTTCCACCACTGATTTACGTTGACCACTGTTTAAGAACTGATTTAATTTTAGGAAATGACTAACCAAGTAAACTCTATTTTGTCACACACCATTTTGTCATATTCTTGTCTGTTGTACCTTTCACCCCCTTAAGCTAATTCTAAATACTCTAACTGAAAATTTTCTGTGTGAATTTCTTTGTTAACGCAGATTGTATGTTTTGTTCCAAGGAGCCAACCAGTTGTTGACTGTCTAGAATTTTACCTTAGACTGGCACATGCTAGAAAATTTTAATTAAACAACACATGCTTGTTAAAAAATGTCATTGATTAACAGCTTGCACGTGAATAGTTCATGACGTATATGCAATTAGAATATATATTTTTTTATAATATGTTATAATAGTAGGTATCCTAAATATGTAATACTTACACAATATGTAATATGTACACAATATATAAATAGTTCCCCAAACTTAATAATAATTTATATAATATAAATAATATGTGTTTTATGTATATGTTACTGTGTGTGCATATGTGATTTCAGGATGAATTAATGTGAATTGCGGGTCTTATTGAGGAATGAGAATGCCAAATAAATATACAGCATCTGGGTTATTTTAAATTTGTATACATCAAGTGGTTTGAGACTAATATTTGTCATTTTAATTTTATTGAAGCTCACCTTTACAAAGAATGTTGTTTGTATATTTATATTCAGTGATATAACTGCTCATTTCACCTGTGTACATGAGTATGATGCGAATTGTTCAGTGATAATAGCATACACATTAAGTATGATGTGAATGAGACACACTTTTTCTTGTGAGTTCAGTCACCTTATATTTGTGTCTGGATCCTCTTCATCATCACTTTGCAATCTTTCAACCTTCTGTGCACATTGAGGTATATCTACTAGGAGTAAAGCCACTGAGTTGCTGCTAATTTACTACATATAAAAGGCAATCCTTTTGGAATGTGTCAGTTCAGTGTTGCAAATAACACAGCTAAATCTCTTACGTATCTTCTCGTAAGATGTGTGTCTGATACTTGGATTGTTGAATTTGCAGGTGCTGGTTCTATGTTAATCTGAATAGTCCAATCAGGAAGATGCACCCTACATGTTCCCCAGATGGATCTAAACGATGGGAGACTGATTTCCTGTGACACCTACTATATTTGTTATCAAGCAGTATGTGCATTCTACCTTAGTTTATTATTTTGTTTTTGATCATATATATTAAAACCTTACTGAAGTACCTGTACATCTACATTGCAATTGTATCGTTTGTGATGAACCTTTCAACATATCAATAAATGTAGTGTACGTACCTGCTGGTGTGTTTGTATCAATGGCCTATTCAGAGTCACCGGTAATTGCTGGAGCCATGAGGTTGCAAAACACCAGCTTATACTCATTGAAGCTGGACCTGTTTGTCTTGCCGTTTTCATCTTCTTCAGCAGCTGTCTTTTTATATCTGAGTACCTGTAATATGACAAAAGGAAAGGATTTGCAAAGAACAGGTGTGTTTGTTATGTGAGGATGGAAATGTATCATGTGTATAGTGATGTTTACTACCTTTTCTTGACAACAGCTATTGATATGTCCTGCAGAGGATATTTATCATCTTCTGGCTGGTGTTTCTGGCTGTGGCCCCAATTACCTGATGGTAACTATAGAATAATTATGTAATTAAGCAGTGGGTTTTAATTTGGATTATCTTCCGGATTTTCAGATTTTTTTTCAGATTTTTTTTGTGTGCATATTTCTACTGCATTTGCATTTGGAATATTCTGTGTTTCTGATGAGAACCCCAATTGCAGAAGAAGACAGCACTATCACCAAGCAATTTGAATTAGGTGCACTGCTGATTTAAAGGGCTTTAGCTCCACCCCTGTGATGTGTGGGAAGAACTAGTATCCATTGCCTGATGCACGCCGAGTGGGAGACCTGATGGAGGGGGATACAGGATTTTATAGACCTCGATTGTCGTGCTGGTTGGATATTTCTGTATCAGGAGGCGAACCCCCATAGTGGGTATTGCAGAACTGAAGTACAGACATGACATTGTGCTTTGGTTCCTGATATGTTCCTGATATGCCCTGTATCATTCTGGTCTTCAAAGGCACTATTTTGGTGCCAAAAATCAGCACATATTGAGTAGATCCCTCTGTGTGTGTTAGTGAAAGTAAAACACACACTGATGAAACATGTACACACACATATACAGTCACACAGTCACACACACATACAGTCACGCACACATGGTATAGATTTCTAATCTAGGCATGACTGTTGGCAGGCTGCTGTAGCTTTTTTTCAGCTTTGTGTGAAGGTGGGACTGAGCCAATCCTGAGCCTGATTGGCTGAGATCTCTCTTATACTGGGGCTCAGCATTGCACTGGAATGCAGTTAAATGGCCAGAGGACAAAAAGTCCAACTGTAATCTGTGACATGTGGTCACTGTATTTTTGTCACAACCTGGGATAACAGACCAGGGAGGAGCCTCGTTGCAGGGCAGGATGTGGGGTCTGTCTGCACCCCACGATGCATAACTATGGATTGGGTGGAATTCACAGGACTTGTAGTGGAGAATGGCAGCTGAGACAGAACAGGCAACTGACAACAGGATGCAGACACTGGACTGGCAGCTCTCAGAGCAGGACAGGGGCCTGTAATAATCTGGTACAAAGTTGGAACCTGTGCAAAATAGGATATTGGTTATTGCAATAGACCCAGGTAAAAGACCCAAATTATTCTGCCTGAAGGAAATCCACCCTATGGTTGAGCCACAGGATTCTTCCCCCCAAGAGTTTTGCACACTGTCAATACAGGGATACCGAAGCGTAACCAAACCAACAGGAGACATGACCAGAGGTGAAGGATCAAGGCAAAGGTTCCAAGGGATCAGGCAGGAGAATCGTCAAACAGGCAAGGATCGAGGCTGGCAGCAAACAAAACGTAGTGAAGGCAGGCAAACAGGTCAGGACAGGCAGCAAACAGACGTGGTCAGAACTAGCAGGATTCGGCAACAAAAGAACTCAGGAACACAAGCACAAGGCATTATCACAGGCAGCAACCAAAACAATGCAAAGGCACTGATTGCCATAAGCTGCAGGTTTAAATAGGGAAGGGCTGAGGATAACGAGGCAGCTGACAACAGGAGGAGAATGGGCACCCTAGAATGGCGGCCACTAGAGGGTGAAGACGAAACAGCCACAAACCCAGAATAACCATGACAATTTTAATAGGTAAAATTATAGTTACCAACCTAGGACTAATTTTTGCATTTATATTTTTGTGATCATATATTTTCTAGGATCTTTAAACTTGTCATGGTGTAACATCCATGGAAATATCTGATAACAATTACCTTGTTCATTACCATACTTCGCATGTAAAGCATAAAAAATAATTGAAAATGATCTATACATTGTGTTGGCAAAATTGCAAGCAAATGCCTAAATTAGGAGAAAAATGTGTTTTGAATGTGTCTGTGGAGTCTACTGTTTATGACATCACCTGTGGCATGGTATGCAAATTACACATTTCCCATTGAAAAGCAGTTCATTTGCATATCATTGCACAGGTCATTTCATAAACAGGAAACTCCACTGACACATTCAAAACACATTTTTTATCATGTGCTTGCAATTTTGTATAGATAATCTTTATGTTCTACATGCACAGTAAAAACAATGTTTAGGTGAAACGGTCTCTTTAAATCCCACTACACATTTATTTAGAGTCTAGGGGAAATACGAACTGAAATACCAGCTATGACTTATTTCAAAATCAAAAATCATAATAATCATAAATATACTCGTAAGCAATCTGGAATATATAAGGAACAGAATGTAATGTAACACTACGTAAGGCTGTATTTAATTACACATATGATTTTAGAGCACTTTTGTGACTTGTTATTTTAAGAAATGGATTGCTATTTTTTTCCGTTGCTGGGAGGGGGACAGAGGTCATACAAAGTGTGTGAGAAACATATTCTTACAACAGAAAGTACTGACAAAGTGCACAAATGTAAATATTATGCAACAGAATGCATGTTTTTATAAAAGGAAAATATTTAGAGTATTTTAACAGTTTTGACTTATATTTCACTCACCTGGTGGAAATTTGGCTTCAAGTGGATCTTCCAACAAGATGAAGACCGTAAACCACTTGTCGAAATCTAAAAACACATTTTTTGCTATATCCATCCAAGTCTCTGATCTATTAATTAAAACATGATTTAAATTGCCTGATGCATTTCAATCATATGACCTTAGTTCCTTAAGCGCCTTTAGGCTTTGTCCCTGTGTCTATCACTTACAATTATGTGCTTTGTACATAATCTCAGGCCTGAAACACAGATGCAGTTGGCAAATTCTTTCCAGACAATCAGCGACCATTTTGCTTGTGTTATCACACAAATATATCTAAATGGAAACTAGGAGTTTCGGAACATAGGCAAAAATGAATCCAAAACTTTGATCTTATTTCATATTATTTCAAAAACAATTACATTTTCATGTGACTTGGATTATATGTTTTGCTGTGGCTCAAGTTGCTTCAACAAAACTCATCATGAAGATAGAAATAGGGAAGGCTAATTCTTTAGCTGCATTCTACTTTATAAGACCTATATGTAAACCTGACTTGACGTATGCAGCAGCTATTTTGTAAGAAGTCTTGTATTGGGGTAAAAGGGCATGTGTATTAAAATATATTCCCGACCTACACAGAAAATATTTTCTTCTCTCAATAGCATATACTTTTACTAGGCCGCTGACTGTTTGATAATTAATTTCCAAGCATTGTTGGCTGTGAGAACAGTGAACAAAGCTCATTAAATAGTAAATGGAGTACTTGCTATCCCAGTTTTGATTATTTTACCTCAATACAAGCTTCTCTTACTTCAGTCATGTCCTCTCACACTGATAGTTGCAAGTGGCGAACTGACAATCTAAGACCAGCAGTACTGTGCACTGTAAAAACAATTTTTGCTTCTGTTTTAGAAGCAACACTTATATTCACATTATATTTGCTATTTTATAATAATAATATTTTCTTTACATTTTAAAAACATATTTTATAAGCATTTTGTGTAAATTTATTTTATTTATTTTTAAATGTCATTTGGAAGCAGCAATACAAATACTTTGATACCGTTTCTCACATGCAATGCAAAATATTACCACACCATTGTATTGTAAAAAAAAGAAAAGAAAAAGGCACATTTTACTCCACTAGGTCAATGCTCAGTTACACAAAAGCTTGTAGAAGTAAACAAAATAAGTAGTTCTGAAAGAATGTTAAAGATATGAAAACCATTGCATGATAAGGTGAAACTCAAGTTTAACGTGTTTTGCTTGCAAGCTTTCTCCTATTATTTCTGTTTTCTCTATCACTTAGATAACCTATAACTCATCTGTCATTTGGGGCCAAGGAATGCACAAGTATATGAGAAGATAAGCTATACCATATATAATGCAGTTTCTTAAAACATTTTCATTGCATGGGAAAGTAGAAATTGCTTTAAGCATCCACAATACACTTGTCCCAAAAGCGATACCAAAGTAATTTTTCTTTTATCTCTCTGAAGTCAAATCAGAAATATGAAATTACTTGGCATGTTTTATTTCTTTATCTGCTATGTTTGAACTTTGAAAACAAGATGAAGAGTTTTTTTTCAATAGCAACAGAACACATACTTTTTTGTTTGCTTGCTTTTTAGCAAATAAATGCAGATAAAATATATACGTTGATTCAATAAAATTTATTAACTTCCATTTGTATGCAGTTATATTTATTCAATTGTTACAACCTTTGCATACACAAATGCTTTTATTTGTTAGCTAACATTACCCACCAAGTGATATAATCAGAGAGAAAATAAGGAAAGAACAAAGTGGGAAAAAGAAGGAGGGGAGACGATTAGTAGAGAAGGAAAGGATAAAGAAAAGAAGAAAGTAAGAATGAAAGAAAGGACAAAATAGTTTGTTAAAATAAAATTTGAATGATAAATATAAACCTGCTACCTAACTTTTTGTTGATTATAAGTTGTGCTTCTGTATCTCGATCAGAATACGTATTTTAGCTTTAAACTTTTTGAAATTTATGGTTTAACCCCTTAAGGACAGAGCCTTTGAAACATTTTTGTCCTTTCTGGACAATGGCTATTTTAACATTTCTGTGCTGTTTGTGTTTAGCAGTCATTTTCTTCTTTGTCATTTGCTGTACCCACACATATTATATATTGTTTTTATCGGGACAAGAAGGGCTTTCTATGGATGCCATCTTTTTCATATTATTAAAAAAAATAATAAAATATGGTAAAAAAAAAAAAATACACAAATTTCTTTGTTTTTATTTGATACAACTTCTCCTCATCGACAATAGCGAACGAAAAAACATGCTAAATAGATTCTACTATTTCTCCTGAGTACAGGGATACCACCCATGCATAGGTTTGTTGGGTTGTTTGGGAGCTAAAATGCCAAATTTGTGAGGTGCAGTTTTTTGTTTTCCAACTTGAAATTTTTACATGCAGACAGCCTGCACCCATGTCCCATTTGGGACATATTTGAAGCCAGCTAGTGTATTTTACCCCATCAACCCATATATTTTTTAAAAGAAGACACCTTAGGCTATCTCAAATGGTGGTATTTTTACACTTTCCATGCACTAATTCTACCACCAGCCTTTGTCAAACTTTGTGGTAGTAATTTTTTTGTGGTTTTTTTTCACAAACCTTGTACTTCAGACATGAATTCACAGATTTTGGTATGTGTCACTGCCAAATAACACCCCAATAAGTGTTCAGCAACATCTCTTGAGTACAGGGATACCACCCATGCATAGGTTTGTTGGGTTGTTTGGGGAGTAAAAGGCCAAATTTGGTAGGTGCAGTTTTTGGTTTTCCAAATTAAAATTTTGACATGCAGACCGCCTGCACCCATGTCCCATTTGGGACATATTTGAAACCAGCCAGTGTATTTTACCCCATCAACCCATATATTTTTTAAAAGTAGACACCCTACGCTATTTCAAATGGTGGTATTTTAACACTTTCCATGCACTAATTCTACCACCAGTCTTTGTCAAAGTTTGTGGTAGTAATTTTTGTGTGTTTTTTTTTCACAAATATTGTATTTTAGACATAAATTCACAGATTTTGGCATGTGTCACTGCCAAACAATAACCCAATATGTGTTCAACAACATATCCTGAGTACAGGGATACCACCCATGTATAGGTTTGTTGGGTTGTTTGGGGGCTAAAGGGCCACATTGTGAAGGTGCGCATTTTCAACTTGGAATATTGACGTGTAGTCAGCCTGAGCCCATCTTTCATTTGGGACTTTTTTTTAAGTAGGACAGTGTATTTTACCCCAAAAAGTAATATTTTGTAAAAGTAGACACCCTAGGCTATTTTAAATGGTGTTATTTTAACACTTTCCATGCACCAATTCTACCACCAGCCTTTGTCAAAGTTTGTGGTAGTCATTTTATTGTGTATTTTTTCCCACATACATTGCACTTTAGACACAAATTCACATATTTCGGTATGTGTCACTGACAAACAATACCACAATATATGTTCAGCAACATCTCCCGAGCACAGGGATACCACCCATGCATAGCTTTGTCAGCTTTGTTAGGGGTTGAAAGGCTACATTTGAGAGGTGCGCTTTTTGATTTTCAAACTTGGAATTTGAACATGTAGATCAAGGAAGGGGTTAATAGCTCTTATAAGAGCCTTTGTAGTACTGTACAAAAAAATTAACCCCTAAAAATGCACAGACAAGAAAAAATGTTCTGCTGTGCAGTGATCAGTGGCAGGGAAGGGGTTAATACACTACACTATACAAAAGGTATGGCTTTTATAAAATCCCTTGGGACTCACAATTTATTAACATTTTATTTAATTTATTACAATTTAAAAATTATGTTATACAGATCTGTCTCTTTCCCTCACTAAAACTCA
This sequence comes from Pelodytes ibericus, assembly GCA_036172795.1. Classification (NCBI taxonomy): domain Eukaryota; kingdom Metazoa; phylum Chordata; class Amphibia; order Anura; family Pelodytidae; genus Pelodytes; species Pelodytes ibericus. Next base: position 112,608,373 of record CM069859.1, read on the forward strand.
AGTGAGGAGAGGGAGGCAGATTCATATGGGTCAGAACAATATTTACGAACCTGACGAATGGTGATGCTCATCTGAGAAATCACCAAACCACCTTTGCCACTGATCGGCTGTTACTGATCGCTAGACAAGCGTTCAGACAGCTTCAAAAGGAATACACGTAATCCCCTAGTGGGTATAATTAACCCCTAGTGAGTCTGACAAAAAAAATGCTGATAGCAAAAAAAAATCCTTCGGCGACTAGATTGCTCCATATGCGCTGCTTAGGCAGTGACCATATGTGCTGCTTAGGAAGTGATATACGGCAAGGAAGGGGTTAATAGCTCTTAAAAGAGCCTTTGATATACTGTAATAAATCAAAGTAAAAAAAAATAACCCCTAAAAAAATGCACAGACAGCAAAAAATGTGCTGCTGTGTAAGATCACTGCGTACACAGCGATCAATTGCAGGGAAGGGGTTAAATACTGGAAACGGCTTTTATAAAAGCCTTTGGGTCTCACTTCTATTAAATATATTATAATTAAAAACTTACATTATACAGCTCTGTCTCCCTCCCTCACTAAAACTCAAGTGAGAGGGAGGCAGATCTACACGGGTCAGATCAAATATTTACACATATTGATCTAACCAGACGAATGGTGATGCTCATCTGAGCAAACGCCAACCCGCCATTGTCACTTATCAGCTGTTACTGATCGCTATACATGCGCTCAGACAGCTAAAAAATTTTTTTTACGTTAAACGTAGTCCCCTAGCGGGTATAATTAACACGTGACAGGTGTAATAAAAAAGTTTTAAAAAAATTAAAAATGCTTCTGCAGCAAGATTGCTGCATTTGCGTCAGATCGCTGATTAGGCAGTGATCTACGGCAAGAAAGGGGTTAATCTCTCTTAAAAGAGGTTTTTTTATACTGTAATGAATTACAGTAAAAAAAAATAACCCCTAAAAAATGCACAGACAGCAAAAAATGTGCTGCTGTGTATGATCACTGCGTACACAGCGATCAATGGCAGGGAAGGGGTTAAATGGCTTTTATAAAAGCCCTTGGTGTTTAAAATTTTATTAAATATTTTTTTATTATTTTATTTTATTTTTTTACTTGATCTGATCTGTCTCTCTCCCTTACTAAAAGTAGTAAGGTGAGGGAGGCAGATCAATACTTGTCAAAGGCAATATTTAGTAATATTGCCTTTGACAGTATGGTAAGTGCTCATCAGAGCACTTACCATACATGCCTGCACACAGATCACATAGATCTGTTGTGCCGGCATCGATTGGCTCCCCCTAGAGCATCGGAAGTGAAATACTTTCACTTCCGATGCTCTTGCCATTAGAAGGGAAGCGCTGCCTGTACAGGCAGCGTTCCCTTCTACTGAGCCGATGGGGTCGCTCAGGAGAGCGACCACCATCGGATCTGGGGCAGCTGAAGGTGTTGTTAAGTGCCTCGCTAGCGAGGCACTTTAACAACACCGGAGATGCTTAGAAAGCGAACGATCGTTCGCTTTCTAAGCACATGTGTGCAGTGGGCGCAGCCATTTTTAAATGGCTGCTACGATCACTCCGTGGAGTGATCGTAGCGCGCCCCTGCACATTTGGGGGGTGTTGCACAATGCCTCTACCTAGAGGCATTGTAGCAACACCGTTAGAGTAAAGAAAGCGACCGCTGGTCGCTTTCTTTACTCCATTTAGTGCATGACGTGCCAGGCACGTCACCTGTCGGCAAGTCCTCGATTTGCCGTGACGTGCCTGGCACGTCATCTGTCGTTAAGGGGTTAAAAAAAAAAAATCTAAAATATATAAAAACATATGTAACAATGTTTTAAAAAGTTCTCATGTTGGTGGGAATTTGTTAGAGGGTAGTTAGGCAGGTTATAACATTACATAGGAAGGGAAAAAAGTCAAAAGAAATATAAATCTTTTTTTGTAGGGGATGGGAATTTGTTACAGGGTAGTTAGACAGGTTTTAGCTTGAGGAAGATAGGCAGAAAAAAATGTCATGAATGGGGTCCAGGTGACATGGGACACTGTGCCTGAATTTAGGAGTTATGATGCAATAAGGAGACACAGGGCCTGGTGCAGGGTAACCTTATTCCCAAAAGCTTGAGGCCCCAGGTTTGTGCCACCATATACCAAGGACCTGAGATAGCAGCTGCTGTATCCAGTATATGATAAGGCAGGATCTGGTGACACATTGCAGACACCCTCGAGCAGGCATGGAACATAACACAGCTGACAGGATAAGCAGGATGCTGCAGACCAAGAATAGCAAAATAAAGGAAAAAAATAAGAGACATAAAATAGGGTTCAGGGCGAAAGGACAATACAGGCACATGGCAGGGCAAAAAGCAAGAGTAGTAGAATGAATACAGGACACAGGACTAAGACATGAATAAAGTACAGAGACAGACAGTGTACAAACAAAGGGCATGATAACATAAATTAAAGACAGCACATTCACAAACAAAGAACAGACAATTAACAAGTAACATAACAAAGTTACAACAATAAATACAGGAACTAGTTTAGACCTCTGAGAATGTAAATCTGACAATTAGATGATAATCTTTCCACCAAAAACAAGGTACCTCAGAATAGGCAAGTCACTAACACTAAAACTAATAACTGAATCGAATAAGATAAACACAGACACCAAAACATAAAATATACCTGAAGCAGGACTGAAAAACTATGAAATGAAACAATCAAATGAGCTGGCACATTTAAATAAAAGTAGTGAAACAAAGCAGAAGACAGCAAGGAAAACACTGAATGGAACAGAACAAAATAACAGGCAGCAAGAAAAAAAACATAAATGGATTAAAGCAAGATAAAATAAGGCAAGATAAGAAAGAAAACAGGAATAACTGAATACAGCCTTGGTGAGTTACATTACAAAAAAATATAACAAAAATATGACAAAAAGGTAAGTTTTTATTAAGTTGAAAAAAAACATGAACATTTTTAAATGGCAGAAGAGGCATATGCATCCTATAACTCTGCTGATTCCCCACAAGATAGTTATTACCCTGTTTTGGAGCGGGCAGCTCCAAATAATTAATCAACAGATGTCCTCACATTTTCTGCCAGCCTTGGATTAAATGTCAATGTTACTAATTTCACCCTAATTCAGTTTTTGGAGCTATTCCTGGGTAATAAAATGATATAGAAAATTGTGGCTGAAACAAATCTAGATCCTGCCCAACACCTAGCTAGTAATCCAACATCTTGCGTGGAACCCATAATGCAGGACTGCCCACAGATAAAGAAGAAGTAAATAAAAATCTGGGCTCTAAAAATGGCTTCGGGCATTACAAACATTTTTTCCTGAGTGCCATGATAAGAACTGGATATGAGATGATTTGAGATGATCCTAGGGTTCACCCAGACTTTGTTAGGATTTATCAACTTCATCCTCTCATTGCCCATTTCCAAAAGAAATTTGCAGAGGTACACACACCTGGCCAAAACATCTATATTGATATTTCCTTTATGAAATTGAAAGTTCAACATTGTGGGTAAGGTCAAAATCAAAAAAAGTAGAAATGACTATGCTTATATGGACTACCACTAAAGACCCAAGTAAAAGGAAATCTACTCATTGGTTTCCTGAATTAGGAAAGGTAAAGTTTAAAGGTTTACTCTAATTTTAAAATTGCACCCCATCAAAAACATCAAGGAATGGTGTCACATTTTATTTTAATGTTTTATGAGGTCAAAGACCTCTGGTGGCTGTATTACGGACAGTGGGCGTGCAGGAAGAAACACTGCTGAGGAGGTGGCCATGAACAAACAGCATCCAGGTAAGTACTGGCAAATAGGGGAGGAGGGGGGATTTTGTAATTTTAATGAGAAAATTATCAGTGACATAGTAATGAGCACATTATCGGAGGCATATTAATGAGCAAATTATCAGTGGCTATTAATGAACAAATTATCAGTGGCATATTAATGGATAAACTATCCGGGGGGGGTGGGGGGGGCAGATTTTTTTTCAGTAAGAGGCCCTTGAAATTTCTGAAGGCGGCCCTGGATTCAGGATCCCTCCTACACCACAAAAGCCACAGAAGTGGTGCAGAGACTGCTTCAAAAAGAAGAAAAATATATGATTCATCCTATTACTGCCCTGACTGCCCATCTCAGCCTGGCTTCTGTATTGGTAACTGCATCAAACAATACCATACAGATTACAAATATTGGTAGATTCTGTAATAGAGGAATGCAAAAATCTTTATGTGACTAATTTATTTAGGTAAGCACAGCAAAGAACAAAGGCTAAAGGACACTAAAGAACACAATCTCCCCAAGAACCCCTCTAGTTCTCAAAAAAAAGCAATCCAAATGGGAGAAATAAGGATATCAGAACCATACAATGTATCATACAGTCTCATTAAAAAGGAGAAGAGTGTATGCAATATCGGTACAAAAAAAGAGAAATATTTATTACACTCACATCTCAACGCTGCAAGAGAGGCCAGCTCTCTTGCAAGAAAGGCTCAGGTGTGCACGATTCCCTACAGAATGGCAATGTGCTGGGTAATAAGGACAAACAATCAGTCTGCACTAAAAGGGTTGAGATCAGCAGTCACTTGTAGAATTATTAAGAAGAAATACATTTTCGGAAAACCTCCACAAACATCCAAGGTAAAATTAAGCATGGACCTGTAAAGATGCAGAATAATATATTTATCATATAAGGCAATGCCCCTTTTAATGCATACCAATATCTTATTTACCTTTGTAGCCACCAGTTGGCACTGCACAATCATGCTAAGTGTATTGTCTACAATTACTTCCAAATATTTTTCAATAATAGAATTTCCCAATGAAAACCATTTAAACTATATGTTGCATTTTTTTTATTATAATCAAAATGCATAATTATACATTTGTCTACACTGAAGCTCATTTTCCATTTATCTGCCCAATTAGCCAATTTGTCCTCTTGCAGTGAACACCCATCTAGTTCAGACTTTACTAGATGTATCATCTGCAAACACTGAGACATCTATTCCTATGCCTACTGGGAGATCATTAATAAACAAATTGAAAAGAAGAGGACACAGGACAGATCGCTGCTGTACTCCACATGTCTCATCTGTCCAATTTGAGAACTTCCCATTTACCACCACTATTTGCATTCTATCTTTCAGCTAATTTCTAAATCACACAGAAACATTTGGAAAACAGAAAAGCACATATTCCAAATGTGTCGTCCCACAAAAAAATGGCAGCTAAACGCAAACACTGCAAAAATTCACGTCACAACAAAGCTTGTGACCTGAATGGTACAACATGGCCAAAACAGTTGGGTCATGGAGGGGTTAATATCAGAATAACATGAAATATTAAACATTAAAAAAAAAAAACTTAAAAAAAATCAAGTCCATCTGCTCTTTAAAGGCCCCTGTCATTATCACTTTTACCTTTAATAGGGATTCTATCTAGGTGAATCATCTAATTAGACTATATAAAACTATAATACCAATTAGACAGTACTCAGAGACAGAAACTGTATTCTGCTTTCTACTTTATATTGACACAAAGATCAACTGTTCTCCTGCCACTTGGAATATGGAAACTTGGAAACATGTTAAAAAAATTTGAGTTAATTTCTGTAGCTTAATAATGCCACATTTTCATTCAAATGGCTCTGACCCAATATGTAACAACAGATTTAGTTTTAAACATTATACAAGCAGCAACAATAGGAAATATAACAAAAGCATCAAATTGAATCCACAATGAAGTCTTAGATTCTGTATTTACGAGATAACTTAATATAAGCTTTTTCCTATGTGTCTGAAAACAACAAAATGTAATTGTTCCATAGATAAAAACTTACTGCCAATAAAAAAATGGCTGCCTTCATTTGTGCATAGATAACAGATAAACTGATTTGTTTATCCCATGTATGACATATGCAGAAAATGTGTCTTGTTTAGAATGCTTAATATGCTCACAGAATAATAGACATGAGTAATGAGAATAAAGTGCCAAAATATATTATTCACTATTATGCTAATAAATAATATATGTACATCTGCAAAGTTAAGTATTCTGGAACAATATAATACAAATCATTTTGTATTGTTCTGTACAATACTCAGTGCAAAGACTTTCCAAAAATAATGAAATAATATAATGTAAAATCTATCATTAATATTGAATTTATTGGTAGAATGCATTTGTGATTGTCCCTCAGGAACGTTAAATTATTTTAAAGATATTTGCATTTTATACATATTAATCTTAGCATTTTTCATGACTGTAGGGTTCAAATATGAAAAAAATATTTTGTGTTTGCCCAGCCATGGTTGGAAAATGAAATTATTTAAGACGTAATAAATAGATAATTTTAGAAGTGTAACGTTTTGTTTGTTTTTGCTTTGATTGTTTCCCTTATTTTGGCACTTAGAAAATCTGTATTCCAGAGTAGTAGAAAAAACAGATTTCTGTAGTAATGTAATATAGAGTTCAATGCACTAAAACTCAACTGGTCATTTTCAGTTCACTTTGAATATAAAACTAAATCTATTAGAGCAGTGCTTCTCAAACTTGTCCTCATGACCCCCCCCCAACAGTCCAGGATTTAGGGATTACCCAGTTGTATTTAAATAAGAATATGTAACACCTGGTATGGTTGCTTAATGGTTAGGGAACCACACCAGGTGTACATATTCTTATTTAAATACAACTGGGTAATCCCTAAATCCTGGACTGTTGGGGGGTCCTGAGGACAGGTTTGAGAAGCACTGTATTAGATGGATCTCCCACTTCTCTGCGGTCTCCCAGTTGGTTGCCCATGCCCCCAACAAAATCATCACAACTAACCAGTAGAAATATTATAGACAAGTAGAAGACACCAGTCCTCGAAAGTGGCAGAAACAATTTTACTGAGACTAATATACTTAACTCCCGTGATGAACTTGTTCACAACATTTGTATATGTTATATTAGAATGTATAAAATTAGTGAAGACAAAAAGTATGGGACATACAGACTGCCATTAAACTTCTAATGCATTTAGAACAGTTTTGTTTTAAGCAGACAGAACTCATATGTCAGGTGCATTATACATGGTAGCTCACAATGGGATTTGTCCATTGTCAATCTACAGTTTGTTCCATTGTGTAACAAAGTGCTTGATATCCTAACCAGGATGGGATGATAATACTGTGATGCTGTATAGACTGAGCAGATCTCTGCTCAGGAAGATGTGAGTGTGTTCTCACTTATTATTTGTTATCAGCACTTTTATGTGATATACTACACTATATTATTTCTGTTCTGTTTTGTTTTATTTTTTTTCCCTTCGGATTGAATATTGAGCTGATTTACTTTAAGGCTGATTTACTTTAAGGGTAACAATTTATTATTTATTTTTCCTGAGTTGTGTGTTTTGAAGTGTTGGGTCACAGCGCACGTTTTCACTTGTGTGTTGTTTTGATTTGTTTATTGCCAGGAGTGAGACACTGGTAGAATTTGCTGCAGCTGTTTCCACCACAATTGGGCGCAGTGTGTTTCTCTCTTGTTTCTTATATATATATATATATATGTTAAGGTATTATCATCCTGGTTAGAATACACAATAGTGTTTATATCCAATGTCATCACCTCAACATAATTTTGCCAGTTACATATCCATGTCCTTTAATTATGTCCTTCTAAACACACACTTACACACACTAAAAACAAATGCTGTCACCCTCTGAAAGCAGAACAATTCAACATGGTTCATAAAAACTCACCAGCTTGTTACAAAAGTTGCTATTTGCAGTATAATCTTGAATAACATTTGTATATCTCCATAAAACATATAAGTATTATTACAATTGTGTTATAACTGAGCTCCCAACCACACATCTGATAGTAGGGGTCTGATTTTCGTCATTTGCCCTTTTATGGGTGTTTGGCAGGGTCATGGTATGTCTCTCTCAAGTTAAAGCCTGTTGGTAAGCTTTCTTCAGCCATTGAGAGGAATAGCCACAGGATCTAAACATCTGAAGCAGTTTATCTGCCTCTTGTTGAAAGAGAGTTAAAGAAGAACAATTTCTTCTGGCTCTAAGGTATTGTCCTATGGGTATACTCCGACGTAAGTCTTCCGGATGATAGCTATCCAAAGATAAAAGATTATTGGTGGCGAACGTGCTGTGTAGTGGTCATACAAACTAAAGGGCGAAAGCTCCACAAAGCAAGGAGTTTGCTTTATCACACGAAGTCCATAAATGTGGAAATTGAACTATATTTAACACATAAGACTAAACTATACGATTCCCTGAACTGTAAATAACTAAAGTTGGCACAGTATATATAGAAGTTTTACTGCAAGAGAAAAATGGTTTCCTTTCTTTCTGACTTGGTACAATTTCTGAAGGGAAAGGGGGGAAAAGATTGACAGAAAAAGGAGAAGATAACAGGGAGCTGATTGTACTGATTGATAGCACATGTCGATATTTTCCCTACTCTGACCTATGTAAACAGGACTTTATATCTGATTGGGATAACATTCCTACAAATTTAAGAACCTACAACTTCAAAATTCTGTCTGATGGCTTTACGGTGTAAATCCTGCAATAAAGTTCAGAAGCCCTAGCAGGGAAAAAGTTTGTCTTACCAAACTCTTAAAAGAGGAAATAGACTTGTAATTACTGCATAAATTAGCCACATGACTCTTTCCTACAAAACTGTATAGAGCCTGCCCAATACATTTGAACGCTCTGCAGCATTATTCAAACGGGGGAAGAAAACAGGAGAAAGAGGAAAGAGAGAAACAGTGGAGAAAGAGAAAAAGTAGCTAATTTTGACTATTTATGCAGAGACAGGAAATATTACTGGGAAACTGTATAATATACATAACATTCAAGGTACAACTTAAAATCCCCACAAAGGTTGCGTAGGTCTATCAGAATCCCATACCCGTGGAATAGATACATTCTATAAACCTTGAAACAAAATCCGAGAATATGGACTAAATATATATAACAACTAAATTGAACTGGTATACCCCCAAAAACAGAGGATTCACCGGAGAACCAGCCGGATTAAAGTTGGAGTCCTGTGGAGTCTGAATACAGAAATCAGTTTACTATAATTAACTTAGGCACTGCTGCCGGTACTCCAGAAAGTAAATTCTGCATGTTTGGAAAATAGGAAACCCACTGTTAAGGGAGACTGGGAAGTCTCAAACAACTATAAAGGAATTGTATTATATCTGCAGTATATAAGTAGGTTTACCACCGGTTGTTTGGACTAACAGGGTAGAACTATGAACTGTCCCATGTAGATATAAAAAAACACCCTTGGATGCTAATGGAACACCTTGGGCCAATACTGGTAGATAACCTATTTATCATAAACAAAAATATTAAACAAATAGACAGCCCAATAGTAAATGACCTGTGCTTTATGTGGAAAAAAATAAGAAAGAAATATATACCCACATATGCCATTAACAGATTCCTCTCTTTAAATGAAATAGAACGCAAAATTGAGGATCTGGATCTAAAATCTTGGAAGAAGGCGGGAATAAAATCAATTAGCCAGATAACTGGAGATGGCAAAATCCAACACTTCTCAGACATAATCAGTAGGTTTGATTTACGACCAGGAGAAATATACCCGTACCTAAGATTAAAACACTTTTTTGAGAAAGAAATAGCACCCCTCCCACATAAAATCAATCTGGATATAGACGATTTCTTTAAAGCAGCGTGGAAAAAGAAGTGGGGTAAAAGAGCATTCAAAGCTTTAGACAGCGCAGAGGTATTCACCACCCTTCCGATAATAAAAAAATGGGAGGAAGAATTAAACATAACTTACGAAGATAAAGAATAGTATAAAGCAATACAAATAACTAGAAGATCTACACACTCATTGAATCTTCTGGAGACATTCTATAAAACAATGTATAGATGGCACCTGCCCCAGGTCAGATTAAAAAAAAAATGTACTCGGACTATGACGAGAATTGTTGGAGATGCCTTAATAAAAGACGAACATTGGCACACCAGTGGTGGGAATGTCACTTTGTAAATAATTTTTGGAACTCAGTTTCCCTACTTGCCTCTAATATTCTTGGCACGGAGATACCATGTAAACCATCCCTAATGCTATTCCATTTAGAATTGGAACGCTGGCAGGCAGAAAAAAGAATATTGTTAGTTCAAATCCTATTGGCTGCCAAAAACATTATCACCAGATCTTGGAAAACGACAGAATATCTAGATATATCTAAATTAGTAGACCAACTCGACCATCAATCCTTGATGGAAAAAGGTTATTATCTAAACAATGCCAACAACATTGAAAAATATAACGGAGTGTGGTCACCGTGGTTGGATAGAGTGGCTAGATAGTAGGAATAAAAACAGGTCAAGATAGAAATATATAAAACACCGGTCCCGGGGGGGAATGAATGGCGAGGTATGTGTATGAATGACAGTATGAATGATAGTATGAATGTAGATATATATGTAATCAAGGCTAAAAATATATAAGCAAGCTAAATATTGAATAATCAACATTTATATCATATAATGTAAGGAAAAAAGAAAAAGAGAGGAGGGAGAAAGGGAAGGCACCCAAAGGCAGCATAGATGGAGACATTTCGCAAGGGCACAGTGCAAGTAGCGTAACAATATAAGTAAAAATGAAATAAACATATCAGGCAAAGCACACAGTCTATATAATTGAAAAACGCTGCACAAGATTTATGTCATTACTTTTATCTTTTTGATACTCATCTATGTTGTATTCAATTTGATGTCAATGTGAATTTATTTGCTGCTCCTTCTCTTTGATACTCTAATAAATATAAAATAAAATAAATAAAAAAGAACTGTCCCTTACAGATAAAGACACCGAATAGGTATAGAAATAGGAAATTGGCAGATCGGCAAAAATTGATTAACTAACCGACTCTGTAAATATACGAAAGAAAGATCAAACTAGCTCATTGAATCTAGTGATCTCAAATAAATAAGGAAATATATCAACTGATAAGACTTGAGAAACAGATAAACGTATCAAAATGCCCCCCAAACAAGATAAGAACGAGAAAGGCAAAAACTCACTTAAAGTTTCTAAACCTCACCCTATTGACTCATTTTATTCTCCCAAGGGGCAAATGAATGCCTCATCCGTAATGGAAAAGACTCCCCCTGATCAAATGTCAGAAACATCTCTACAGGAATCAACAGGGTTCATAACCCAAACAAATCTGTTGTCTGCATTGGATTCTCTGTATCTGAAAATTAAAACCGATTTAGAGAAGAATCTATTAAAATATAAAGAGGAGCTGTCTCAAATAAAAAGTTCAATGGCTACACAATCTGGGGAAATAAGGGCACTACATGCAAAATTAGAAACAATTAACTCGAAGTGTGAAACAGCTAATCTAGACATCTCTAGACTCGATCGGAAGATGGCGGATTTGGAAGATCGCTCCCGGAGGCAGAATCTAAAAATACGAGGAATTCCGGAAGATACTACAGATCTAACGGCTTTCATAGAAGAACTTCTTTGTAGCTCAAGATTGAAAGAGGATTTAATGAGAGAATTCTGAAAAAACCCTACAAAATCGTCTAAATTCGCATCTTCATCACTGTATACTGATTTATAATTTTCCACAAGGCAACTAAGGAAAAAATGTTTAAATTCAACTACTTGCCTACGGGAAAACAGTATACAATATTCTTGGTGATTTCCAATGAAACTCAGAATTTTCTACCAAAATAAAAGTTACATCTGCCAAGATCCACAACAAGCAGGAGAAAAACTTTCTATATGGGGTATATGGACACACAACGAGTTGTAGATATTTTGATTGACTATCTTTTGTCTCTGTGCCTTAGAGAAATAGAGGAGAACTGTGGAAACTCATATTCTTAAAGATTTCTGGGAACCGGAGAAGAGAGTGTGTGATAACAAATGGAAGTGCTCACATTGACCTTAGTCAGTGGATGGATGACTGAAAAGTTTATATGTATAGATACCTAAAATTGGTTAGTGAAGTCAGATGATAGGGTTTTTCTGAGGTTTGAGAATGGTAATATTCAAAGTAGGTTGCGGGAGAATGTGTCAATAATGATTGAAGAAGGGAAGTAAAGAGATGGGGTGCGATAGAAGGGTGGCTATAGACTAAAAGAGATGGGGAATACAAGATGTAATTAAGCGAAGAGGATGACTTACAGCATGAGCTATTAATTAAGAGAGGCGGGAGGACTAATGTAATAATGGTGTTTTGTTTTTTTATTATTTTTTATGGGAATGCATGGTAGTTAAAAGATAGATTAGAAACACATGGAGAGTAATAGAAGTATAGTGGTGGGACACTAACCGCACTAAAAAGTTTATTTAATAAAAGAAAGCTGTTGACAGCAAATTAAATTGGTTAAAATAAACGAGTATTACTGAATTACTAAATTAGTAAATTAGGAATATATTATTTAAGATAAATGTAAACGAGAATAGGAATTAATAAGACACTATAAGAAACGTAAGATTTAATAACGTAAATGATAATATGAGAGGCTTACACGGAAATTAACCAATAATTAGTAATTAGTATAAAACATTTTTTTGATTGTTATGAATGATGCTGGTGGGGAGGGTACACGGGGGGTGTGGTGGGGGTTCATCGGGATGGGACCCGTTTTGAGTGTTAAGATCTAAGATGTCTCTCAGGATAATGTCAATCAATGTCCAGGGCTTAAACTCCCCACATAATCGATCCTTTCTGTATGGGATGATGGAGAAGAAACACGTGGATGTTGCCTTTATCCAGCAAACTCACTGGAAACAGGAGCAAGGACCACTTTGGAGATATCAAACTCTATACTCGTCTTCTCTTCCCACACAGACAAAAGAGGAGTTGCTATCATTGTTTCTGACAAAATTAAAATTCAAATATCTACATCACGAAGCGGATCAAGAAGCTAGGAGAATGATTCTGATCTGTAAAATAAATTATGTTATATACACACTGGTGAACCTATATAAACCATCAGAAGGACCAACGAGACTAATTAACACGACTATATCTAGTCTAGACAGGATAGGCAGAGGTATAATAATAATAATTGGAGCTGATATTAATGCAATACTTAGTCTTGATCTGGATAGGAAAACATCAAGGAAAGGGAAATATGACTCTAGACTGAGAACTAGAGCAGAGGCTTTTTCCGCCTATTTGCCCAAGCATATTTGTACGATGTCTGGAGTACAACATACGAATCAGAGAGATTATTCATTTTTTTCTAAAGTACACCTCTCGTACTCAAGAATAGATTATTTCTTTGTGATGGGCCCCATGCTGGACAGATGTACGTCCTCCAGCATTGGACACATCACATGGGCAGATCATGCTCCAATTTTTTTTTTCAGTAAAACAGACCACGCATATAGAATACGTAATAAATGGAGGCTTAACGAAAATATTTTAAAATCCCCTGAAAGTAGAAAGGATTTGCTAGAGCAAGCTAAACTGTATCTGGAACAGAATGATCAAGGTGATATCTCTGAGAAAACACTATGGTGTGCAATGAAATGCGTACTGAAAGGATATCTAATTAAAAAGGGAACATGGCTTAAAAAACAGAGCGGTAAGGATCTGCCGGAACTGTACGTATTATTAGTACCGCTGGAAAGAGATCACAAACTGAACCCAAGTACTGAAAGTACACGGAAGGTTCAAAAACAGATAGTATGGAGACTCAAAAAAAACATGGAGACTATGCTATCTCGTTTAAAATGCAAATGGTACTACACTAATAATCGGGTGGGGAAGGAGATGACCAAGAAAATAAAAATACAAAATGCAGGGAATAGGATAAAAAAAAAAAAATAGATAATGACCAAACCTGTATATCACCAAAACAGATAGCAAACGCGTTCAGAAAGTACTATGAGTCTTTATATAATCAACCACAGATGAATTCTTCACCAACAGAAGTCGGTAACTACTTAGAATACTCAAAGCTCCCAAGTCTGTCGGGCGTAAAATTTACTCTACTGAACCTTCCGTCAACTACAGAGGAGATTGTCCAAGGCAAAGCTTCGGGCCCTGATGGATTTTCAATGGCATTTTATCAAATCCTAAGTCCAGTGATAACCCCAGTGTTATGTAGACTTTATAATGCAATTTCTCCAACTAATGGATTTCCTAATGAAATTATAGAGGCCTTTATCTCTCTGACTCCGAAGCCAGGGAAGGATCCAACTTTGGTGGCTAACTACAGACCGATATCCTTAATAAATTTGGACATTAAGATTTATTCAAATATTCTGGCTCACAGATTGAAGGGAATAATTTCGGATGTTGTCCATCCAGATCAATCTGTATTTATTCCGGAGAGATGTGGAGTGGACAATATTCTAAGGGTCTGTGGAATACTGGAAGCGATACATCAAAGGAAATCTCCATCCGTCATTATGGCTTTAGATGCAGAAAAGGCCTTTGATGGGGTCGATTGGAGATTCCTGTCAGCAACCCTCCAGACCTTCGGTATAAAGGGTATATTTTTTTATTTTATCATGGCCCTCTATACAAATCCACAAACAAGGATAGTGGGTCCTTCCCTGGCTTCTGACCTTTTCCCTATTAAAAACGGAACACGCCAGGGTCTCCATTGGCCCCCCTCTTATATGCTCTGACAATCGAACCCTTGGCGGAGCAGTTGAGGCGGTCTAGTACGGTTAAGGGCATACAGATAGGACAACAGGAACATTTGAAAACATTATATGTGGATGATGTACTCTTAACTCTGTCCTCCCCAGAAATATCGGTTCCCGCCGTATTAGAAGCTACTGAATTATTTAGCACAATGTCCAACTACAGCTTAAATTTATCCAAAACACAGATAATTTCCCTTTTTTTGAAAACTACTCAACAAGATTTTCTGCAGAGTCTTGATTTAAAAACAGAAGTAGATAATATTGATTATTTGGGCGAGAGGATAACATCTCACATTGACTGAATTGTTCCCAAAAACTACTCTACTCTGTTATCAGCATTGCAAAAAGAAACTAAGAGATGGGCTAGGGTAGAAGTGTCCTGGTTTGGGCGTATAAATATCTTAAAAGCTTATATCCTCTCGAAATTGACCTACTTATTTAGAGCCATACCATATAGAGTGTCAGCTGGGACTATTAGAGACTTTGATCTTTTGTTTTCTGGGTTTGTGTGGGGAGCCAAAAAACCAAGAATACCAACTCATAGTTTGAAACAGTCCCAGCAGAAAGGTGGTTTTGATTTCCAGACCTAAATAAAAATTTTCAGAGCTGCCAAGTGGCGCACATAAACGCCTGGAAACAGATGCGAAAAATTAATCCTCCTTGGATAGACATTGAGAGAACACAGAGAGAACAATATCGGACTTAATATTTCTCATAAAGACAGGTGTGAAGCATGGAACGATACCAGGAAGGCAACACACTGTATCAATATCCAGGAACAATACTTTAAACTATCACATGGATGGTACTTGGTCCCCACCCGGTTAGCAAAATACTCACCAGGTGGAAGCGATCTCTGCTGGAGATGTTTAAAAACACAGGGTTCACATTTCCACATATGGTGGGAATGCGAAGCCCTTAAAGCTTATAAGGAAAGGTTGATTCTGGTGTTGCGGACCTTGTTTGCCTGTGATATGGAAATATCACCGCAGCTTTTCCTTTTCCATTTGTATCTACCAACTAGAGATCGGTTCGATAAGTTGTTGCTTATTAACATTCTCTCCACGTTTAAAATATGCCTCACCATATACTGGAGGAAAAAAGACTTATCATCGTGGAACGAAATTAAGACACAAATTGATGCCCAGGCGGCAGCTGAGAAATATTTCTATAGGAATGTCTCTAAGGATATTGCCAAATATGAAAAAGCTTGGTCTTCTTGGTTTCTGATGGGCGTGTAGGCTTCTAAGGCAAAAGCGGAGTTACACCTAATACTCAGAAACTTTTTCCTCTTTCCTTTCTTGTCCTGGGCATTGGAAATTGAAGGAGAGATATCTCATGGATCCATCGTGGTGCCCCTTCCCTCTCCCCCTGTACCCACCCGAGCGGGTAATGTCAGAGTGAGTGAGTCGTGTTGAGGATACGAATGTGCAAGTGCATGCTGACTGATAGATAATCCATTAGTAATGCTGCTCTGGATCATAGAACAGCGGGGGAAAGCTGAGAGACCTATATAAAACGTAGAGGTTAAATGAGGAAATATGACTAATGTGAACTAGTACTAGAACCAAAAATGAAGGGCTTATAGACCAAAGTTAACTGGAGGGAAAGAAGACAGCAAAGGAAGCTAGTCTATAATTACATTGTCTCTCATATTGTGGAAATGCCACCATGTTTCTTGCTGTGTATGCTGTTTTAAAATATGGTATGTTGTTTTTTTTTTATATGGAAAATAAAGAATTAAATATAAAAAAAAAAATAAAAAATAAAGTGCAGATACAAGATAAGTAATGTACCACTTCTACAAGAAGACATCAGACTTACTACCTGGTACCTACTGAGTAGTTATGATGTGAAAAAGGATATAACTTGTATTGACATGAAGCTGTATTCTCACTGAGAATTATAAAAATCTTTTTAAATATAATACTTAATAATAAAAGTAAAAATATTTTTATCATAATAAATACATTTATTTTTCATATTTTCAATTACCGTATTTATCGGCGTATAACACGCGCCGGCGTATAACACGCACCTAATTTTAAGAAGGAAATTTCAGGAAAAAAAACTTAAGAACTTAAATTAAGAACTTTGAAGCAACTTTTGAATATGCCATTTTAATATGCCAGGATATTGCCCCCAATATGCCATTTAATATGCAGGATATTGCCCCCAATATGCCATTTAATATGCAGGATATTGCCCCTAATATGCCATTTTAATATGCCAGATATTGCCCCCAATATGCCATTTAATATGCAGGATATTGCCCCCAATATGCCATTTAATATGCAGGATATTGCCCCCAATATGCCATTTTAATATGCCAGATATTGCCCCAATATGCCATTTAATATGCAGGATATTGCCCCCAATATGCCATTTATTATGCCAGGATATTGCCCCCAATATGCCATTTAATATGCCCCCAATATGCAGGATATTGCCCCCAATATGCCATTTTAATATGCCAGATATTGCCCCAATATGCCATTTAATATGCAGGATATTGCCCCCAATATGCCATTTATTATGCCAGGATATTGCCCCCAATATGCCATTTAATATGCCCCCAATATGCCAGGATATTGCCCCTTAGTATGCTCGTTATGCCACAGGTGTTGATCTGCCTCCTTCTCCTCATTATAGTTTTAGCGAGGGAGAGAGACAGATCTGAATAGTTAAACTATTAAAATATATTACATTTCCTTCTAAGACACCTTAAAAAACGTAATACTGATATTGCTTTTATCCAGGAGACACACTTTGCCTCCACTAAATACCCTAGTTTAATAGACAGAACTTATACTCGTTGCTATACAGCTAATTTTTTAACCAAAAAATTGGGAGTAGCTATTTTACTACGGAAAAATTGTCCATACACTGTTACTTTCTCTCATGCAGACCCTAAGGGTAGATAAATTTTTTTATCTGGGAATTTAGGTTCGCTCACAATAGCCCTTCTCAACGTATACGCACCTTCTATCCCTAGCGTTATCTTTTGGCGCGAACTCTCTGATTTCTTAGACAAACATCGTTATGATAAATTAATATTTGGGGGAGACATGAACGCTACTCCGTCCCCAGAATTGGACAGGTCTTATATCAGTCCTACAGGGTCAACTCATCCTGCTGATAAACATCTTCTGGATTTCATAAACAATCACAATCTCTTAGACATCTGGAGGCTACAGCATCCCTCACGTAAGGACTATACCTTCTTCTCACATCCTCATCATAGCTATTCAAGAATAGATCTATTTTGTGTGTCTCATGCCTGTCTCCCACTCATTGAATCCACAGAAATACACTCAATTACTTGGTCTGACCATGCTGATATTTCATTAATTTTTACAAATAAGGAATTCTCCAAACACTGGGCATGGAAATTTAATGATACTCTCTTACATAATAAATTATTATCGTGTAAACAGCAACTAAAAGATTATTTTAATTTGAATGAGGGAACAGTTGATAATCCTGTTACGCTTTGGGAAGCTCACAAGACGGTGATACGGGGTCACTTAATTAGCATTAGTACACGACTTAAGAAAGATTCAGCAAAACTTCATCAACAACTACAAACTGATCTTTACAAAATTAGAAACTTTGCACAAAGCCAATCCAACAGCGCCCATTCTTTCTCAGCTTAATAATGTTAGGAGCCAAATTAAACAACTCACGCTCAAAGATACAGCTAAATCACTTAAATTTACCAAACGATACTACTATGAAAATGCAAACAAAGCAGATAAGTTACTAGCCTCTATGTTGAAGTCACAATTGTCGTCTAGGTTCATTTCTACAATTACCACTGGTTTAGGGACTGTGGTAACCAACCCACAAGACATTGCTAAAGAGTTTCATGATTATTTTACGAGTCCTTACAATCATTCGCCTGAAGAAACTTTTTGTAACAAAAAACATATTGATGAAGTCTCTAAATACCTAGATCAAATTCAGCTACCTTCTCCTACACAAGAGGATATTGGTCTTCTGGGTTGCCCGATAACTGAATTGGAAATTGAATCGGCTGTCGGAACCCTGAAGACCAATAAGGCCCCTGGACCAGATGGCTTTACAGCTCTTTATTACAAAACCCTGAAAGAAATTCTAATTCCACAACTACTTCCAGTGTACAACAGTCTCTTGATGGGGAACTACCTAACTGATGACATGCAAGAAGCTAACATTACTCTCATTCACAAACCAGGTAAACCAAAGGAATATACAACCAACTACAGACCAATAGCACTTTTAAATATAGGCTACAAACTTTTTACAAAAATTCTTGCCAACCGTCTTAATACTATATTACCTAAGCTAATTCACCCGGATCAGGTGGGCTTCATCCCTGGTAGGCAGGCATTGGATAACACCAGGAGGTGCATAGATCTTCTGTGGATGGCAGATGAGTCTCGAACGCCTTCTCTGTTTCTTTCTTTGGATGCAGAGAAGGCGTTTGACCGAGTAAATTGGGCTTTCTTAAGACTGGTCATAGAAAAAATGAATTTTCCACAACAATTCTTAAATTGTCTGGCGGCAATTTACCATAAACCTTCTTCTAAAATATGTATACCTGGGGCTACACCCTTAAGACTGTATAATTTTAATGGAACTAGACAGGGCTGCCCTCTTTCCCCCCTCTTATTTGCTATTTCTTTGGAACCCCTTCTGCATTCTATACGACAGAACACAAACATTAATGGATTCACAGTAGCCAATAATCGATACATAGTAGCTGCCTATGCAGATGATATTATACTCTCTTTTACTGACCCACTTCAATCCCTTCCACACATTTTTAAAGAATTACAAATTTATTCTAAAGTCTCTGGTTTTCAAGTTAACCCAGAAAAGTCCAGGGGACTTCCGATTCATTTAGCTGCTCAAACTCGTCAGACTATACAGTCCACCTTCTTAATACCATTATCTGACCAACCATTGACTTACTTGGGTATACAACTCTCATCTGACCACACTAAATTGTATCAACTCAACTACACTCCCCTCCTGCACAAACTTAAATCAGATCTGGATAAATGGAATCCCCTTTTAATCTCTTGGATTGGACGATTAACTACAATTAAAATGAACCTCCTACCTCGGTTGCTGTACCTTTTCCAGGCATTGCCAATCCCACTAGTCACCAAAGATTTCTCGGTACTGCAAAAATCAGTTAATCGTTTTATCTGGCAAGGTAAGAAATCTAGAATTAACATCTCTACGTTGTACAAATCCAAATCTGCTGGGGGATTAGGCCTTCCTGATTTCTCAAAATACTATCTAGCTGCCCAGATTGCACAGGTTTCAGCCTGGCATTCCCCAGTTGCTACAATTCGATGGGCTGACTTGGAGAATGATTTATTTACTCCAGATGTCTTAAACCATTATATTTGGTTACCTAAAAATCACAGACCTCTTTTACGGACACGATGTCCGATGATACTTAATTCCCTTAGAGTTTGGGACAAATAAGCCGTTAAAATTAATTTAACAACAGCACAATCATCGCTTCCGCCTATTTATCGAAATAGAAATTTTCCGCCTGGTATGGATTACGTTCAGTTCAGAAATTTTGATCAAGGGGGGATCTCAAGAATCTGTAATTTATTTCATAATAATTCTGTTATATTATTTGATGATCTTAAAATGACTTTCCGATATTTACAACTTAGAGACCTTGCCCTCACTTACTCTTCAATTAATTCAGCCAAAATCAAACAGACATGGTTTGAAAAGCTTTGTTTGAATGATCCTAGACAAAAGGGTCTGATCTCTCAATTATACCAAGATTTTCTTGACTTAAATTCAAATTTTTCTCCATCCTATATAAAGGCTTGGGAACGTGATTTGGGTCATCCAGTGGACTCAGACGATTGGTCTGACATATGGGAAGCCACCTCTAAAATTTCCATCTGTACTACTCATAAAGAGCAGGCTTATAAAACTCTGATGAGATGGTACCGGCCCCCCACTACTGTGGCAAAAATGTACACTTCAGCCTCTCCTCTTTGTTGGAAAGATTGTGGACAATTGGGTACCTACTTTCACTGTTGGTGGTCCAGTCAATATCTGCAAGCCTTTTGGGGGCAAATTCACAAACTCCTCATCCATGTTATAGCTAAGCCAATACCATTTGAACCTGAGCTGTTCCTACTGTCCAAACCTGCTGACATATGCACCAAACATGAAAATGTACTGATTACTAAAATTACTTTGGCAGCTCGTAGAGCTATAGCACAATTGTGGAATCAACCCAATATGCCTACGTTAACGGAAGCTAAGCCATGTAAAAAACATGGACCTCTTAACTGCATATGTACATGATACTCCAGCCAGATTCCAAAAAATGTGGTCATTATGGACCTTGGCCCTCCCTTAAATCTTTATAGTTTACTAAATTACATAACATAATATTAACTTTCGAAACTTATAATCGTTTCTCCACCCTTGGATCCCCCTATTATATTATTATATCAATACCCCCTAATCCTTACCCATTCCCGTTAATACTTTTCTGATTCACCTTCCTTTTTATCTTCCTTTCCCAGGGTAATATATGTCTTTTTTTTTTTTCCTCTCCCTTTTTGTTATTTTTATTTTACTAGTTTTTGTTTATTACCCTAAGTGTTGTATGTTTTCTCTTATCTACTTTCCTATCATATTTCCCATAACCTTGTCTGTCCTGGTTGATTTAACAAATTGATGAGTAGCAGACAACGAGCTTATGTTATTTTTATTTTTTCTTAATTAATTATAAAAATATTAATTGAAGAACTATTTCTACTGTCCTATTAATGTTTTTTATGCGTGTTTTTGTATTTATGTTACCATTTGTTGATGGTGTACTGTTGTTGTCTTGAACTTATGTACTGTCCTTTTAATATTTTCTGTATGTGTTCTTGTATTGTCATGTAATGGTATCATTTGTATATTGTATACTATTGAAATCTTGGACTTATGTATTAATGGTTTCTTCAAATAAAGAATGTTAAAAAAAATATATATTACATTTAATAAAATGCAATAAAAAGAATAACAAAGGGCTTTTATAAAAGCCATTCCTCGTGTAATTAGGTAAGGCTCTTTTAAGAGGTATTAACCCCTTGCTTGCCGTAGATGACTGCATAAGCAGCGATCTGGCAGCCTATGCAACATTCTGGCTGCAGAAGCAATTTGTTCCTATCTGCATTTTTCACATTTTTTGTTACACATGCTAGGGGTTAATTATACCTGCTAGGGGATTAAGTCAAACTTAAATATTTTTTTGAAGAGTGCATGTAAAGTGATCCAATCAGTGGAAAAGGCGGTTTGGTGATTGCTCAGATGAGCACCAACATTCGCCTGGTCAGATCAATATTTGTAAATATTGATCTGACCCATGTAGATTTTCCTCCCTCTCATCACTTGAGCTTTAGTAAGAGAGAGACAGATCTGTATAATGTAAGTTTTTAATTGTAATAATTTAAATAAATGTTATTAAATTGTAAGACCCAATGGCTTTTATAAAAGCCATACCCTTTTTGTAGTGTACCTTGTGTACCCAGCCACTACTGCTACTTTTATTTCTTCTATTTGTTGGGGAAAGCACTGAGACACTTTAACTTTACCTCCTGAGGATGCTGGTTTATGCTGGCAAAACGAATTGAGAGTCCGGATCATCTATCAAAGACATTAACCTCGGAGTTGTGGGAGTAGGACTTCGTCGCTGACCTTCCCCTTGTTTGTTTGAACCTGTAGTTCATATCTTTCATGTGCCTGTAACTCTGTAAGTGCCTTCATTTATTTCACTTTACTCAGATGCTGCGCCATTGTTTTTTTTAATTGTTTTATAATGATACTAGACATTAAGCCCGTTAAATTAACGGGCGCTAGAACATATGTGGACGGGGGGGGGGGACATATGGGGGCAACATAGGGGCAAGCACCCTGGTGAGGGGGGGAGCCTTGAGGGCTGCCTCATCTTGATGGAGTTGTGATCCTCCTGCTGTATTATTGATGCAGCAGGGGGATCACAACTCCCATCAAGATGAGGCAGCCCTCAAGGCTCCCCCCTCGCCAGGGTGCTTGCCCCTATGTTGCCCCCTTATGTCCCGTCCCCCCGTGTTACTTACCACCTTAGCGTGGTGTGAAGGGGGCGTGAGGTGGGTAGCGTCACTCCGCTCGCGCATGCACAGTCTTTACAAAGTTACAGCTTAGTGATCAGCTGTAACTTTGTGCGCATGCGCAATGAGTAAATTCTCCTGCGATTGCGCAGGAGAATTTGCTCGAGAAATCTGTCAGCAGGGCCAGCCTTAAGTGTTCCGGCGCCCTGTGCGGGATTCCCCCATGGCAACCCCCCATGTATGTATCTCTCTGCCTTCCCATGTTTGTCCCTTTCCTCTTCATTGCCCTGTCTATCTCTCTCCTCCCCCCCTGTACTGTCTGTCTCTCTCTCTCCCTCTTCCCCATGTCTCTATCTCCCCCCCTCTTCTGTCTCCCTCCCCCCCTGTTCTGTCTCTCCCCCCTGTTCTGTCTCTCTCTCCCTCCCTCTGTTCCTTCTCTCTATCCCCCTGTTCTGTAGCTCTCTCTCCCCCCTCCAGCTGTTCTGTTGCTCCCCCTCCCCCTGTTCTGTCTCTCCCACGTCCAGCTGTTCTGTCTCTCCCCCTCCCCCTGTTCTGTCTCTTCCCCCTGCCCTGTCTATCTCTCCCCCCTGCCTGCCCCTTCTCTGTTCTGTCTCTCTCTCCCCCCCTGTTATGTCTCTCTCCCCCCCTGTTCTGTCTCTCCCCGCCTGTTCTGTCTCTTCCCCCACCCTGTTCTGTCTCTCTCCCCCCCCCCGTTCTGTCTCTCTTCCCCCCTGTTCTGTCTCTCTCTCTCCCCATAACCCCTGTTCTGTCTTTCTCTCCCTCCCTCCCCGTCTGTCTCTCTCTCACCCTTCCCCCTGTTCTGTCTCTCTCTCTCCCCCCCTGTACTGTCTCTCTCTCTCTCCCCCTTCCCCCTGTCTCTCTCTCCCCCCCTGTTCTGTCTCTCCCCCCCCTGTTCTGTCTCCCCCCCCTGTTCTGTCTCTCCCCCCCTATTCTGTCTCTCCCCCCTATTCTGTCTCTCCCCCCCCTGTTCTGTCTCTCTAGCCCTGTTCTGTCTCTCTCTCTCCCCATTGCCTCTGTTCTGTCTTTCTCTCCCCGTCTGTCTCTCTCTCCCCCTTCCCCCTGTTCTGTCTCTCTCTCCCCCCCTGTACTGTCTGTCTCTCTCTCTCCCCCTTCCCCCTGTTCTGTCTCTTTCTCCCTTCCTCTGTTCTTTCTCTCTACCCCCTGTTCTGTATCTCTCTCTCCCCCTTCCAGCTGTTCTGTCTCTCCCCCCCCCTGTTCTGTCTTTCTCTCCCTCCCTCCCCCTGTCTGTCTCTCTCTCTTTCCCTCTGTTCTGTCTCTCTCTCACTCCCCTGTTCTGTCTGTCTCTCTCTCTCCCCGTTCCCCCTGTTCTGTCTCTCTCTCCCTCCCTCCCTCTGTTCTTTCTCTCTACCCCCCTGTTCTGTATCTCTTTCTCCCCCCTCCAGCTGTTCTGTCTCTCCCCCTCCCCCTGTTCTGTCTCTCCCCCTCCAGCTGTTCTGTCTCTCCCCCTCCCCCTATTCTGTCTCTCTCCCCCCCTGTTATGTCTCTCCCCCCATGTTCTGTCTCTCTCCCCCCCTGTTCTGTCTCTCCCCCCTGTTCTGTCTCTCTAGCCCTGTTCTGTCTCTCTCCCCCATCCAGCTGTTCTGTCTCTGCCCCTGTTCTGTCTCTCCCCCTCCCCCTGTTCTGTCTGGGGTGAGTGTGTGTATAAATGTGGATGTGTCTGGGGGTTAAGTGTGTGTATGTATGTGAGTGTGTGTATCAATGTGTGTGTGGGGTAAGTGTATGTATGTATGTATGTATGTGAGTGTGTGTGTGTGTGTGTATAAATGCATATTAATGTGTGGGGTAAGTGCATGTATGTGAGTGTGTGTGTGGGGTAACTGTATGTATGTATGTATGTATGTATGTATGTATGTATGTGAGTGTGTGTGTATAAATGTGTATGTGTGTGGGGTAAGTGTATGTATGTAAGTATCCTCTATAATAATGTTCAAGTGTCTCTGCGTCCAGTCCCTGTGTCCGTGGGATTGTGCTACTGCGCATGTGCCCCACGGACAGCCGTTGGGACTTGGAACGCAGAGACTCCCTCCCGCCCAAAGAAAAAAAAAGCCGGTAGAGGCACTGGATGGGGGAGATCTAAAGATCCACCCTCACCAGCCCTCTGCTCGGCATGCTCTGCTAGATCCCGGGAGGGGGCGGAGCTAACCGGCTGGGCGGTGTAGCTCCGCCCCCACCCTGTGAAGCAGATCAGCGCCTGCTTCACTGGGAGCCCAGGTAAGCAAGAGAAGGTGCTGCTCGGGCTCCCCATGCTTAATGCAGGCATGGGGAGCCGAGCAGCACTTTCTCATGGTGCCAGTGGCTCCCCGTGAAGCAGACGCTGCTCTGCTTCACAGGGTGGGGGCGGAGCTACACCACTCAGCCTGTTAGCTCCGCCCCCTCCGGGATCTAGCAGAGCATGCCGAGCAGTGGGCTGGTGAGGGGGGATCTTTAGATCTCCCCCACCCAGTGCCTCTACCGGCTTTTTTTTTCTTTGGGCGGGAGGGAGTCTCTGCGTTCCAAGTCCCAACGGCTGTCCGTGTGGCACATGCGCAGTAGCGCAATCCCACGGACACAGGGACTGGACGCGGAGACACTTCAACTTTATTAAAGAGGATTCTTTGTCATTTTTTATTAAACTGTATTTTTCTTTTTTTTTTTATGTTAATTTTCCTGTATTTAATAGATCTATCCTGTCTGATATATTTCCTGTATTTAATAGATCTATTTTCTATTCTTTGGACTTAGTACTGTTAAACTCATTATAGCCCATGTCATTTTTTATTAAACTGTATTTTTTTTTTATTTTTTTTAACTACATGTCCCCGACGTTGCTAGGGCATGTGTCTCTGCGTCCAGTCTGTTGCCCTAGCAACGGCTGTCCGTGGGGCAGTGTCTCTGCGTCCAGTCTGTTGCCCTAGCAACCCACGGACACAGGGAGTGGACGCAGAGACACTTCAACTTTATTAAAGAGGATTAAAGAAGATTAACCAAGTCATGGATGTGAGGAACCTTCTTTTCTGTTGATGGGCTTTTCTATGAAATACTGTTTGTGAGTGCATACATACTCCCACCAACATCACTTACTTTATTATACTGTATTGCACTATTATACTTTGGTTTTTTTCCTCTTCCATGTATCTGCACTCCCTTGTCATTCTGTAAATAGCCTTAAGTGTCTACTTTTAAACAAATATGGGGTTTGATGGGGTAAAATAAACTGGTCAGCTTTAAAAATGTTCTTAATCAAACATGGGAACAGGCTGACAACATGTCAAAATTCAAAGTTGGAAATGCACTGCTCCCAAATGTGGCCTTTTAGCCCCCAAAACACCCAACACAACTATGCATGGGTGGTATCCCTCTACTTATGAGATGTTGTTGAACACATATTGGGTTGATATTTGTCAGTGGAACATACCAAAATCTATGAATTCATGTCTGAAGTACAATATTTGTGAAAAAACAAACAAACATTACTAACACAAAATTTGACAAAGGCTGGTGGTAGAATTAGTGCATGGAAAGTGTTAAAATACCACCATTTGAAATAGCCTAGGGTGTATACTTTTAAAGCATATATGGTTTGATGGAGTAAAATACACTGGTCGGCTTAAAAATTGTCCCAAATGGGACATGGGCTCATCTTGCCTAAGCCTAATTCTAAGTTGGAAAACCAAAAAAGTGCACCTCTCAACTGTGGCATTTTAACCCCCAAACAAGCTGACAAACCTATGCCTGTGTTGTATCTCTGTACTCGGGAGATTTTGCTGAACATATAATGGGGTGTTGTTTGGCAGTGACACATACTAAAATCTGTGAATTCATTTTGGAATTACAATAAATGTGAAAAAACCCCACAAAAGCATTACTACCACAAACGTTGACAAAGGCTGGTGGTAGAATTAGTGCATTGAAAGTGTTAAAATACCCCCATTTGAAATAGCCTAGGGTGTCTACTTTTAATAAAATATATGATTTCATGTGGTAAAATACACTGTCTGGCTTCAAAAATGTCCCAAAAGGGACATCAACACAGGTTGTCTGCAAGTCAAAAAAGCACACCTCCCAAATGTGGCCTTTTAGCCCCCAAACAACCCAACAAACCTATGCATGAGTAGTATCCCTGTACTTAGGAGAAATAGTAGAATCTATTTAGTAGGTTTTTTCATTAGCTTCTGTAGATGAGTAAAAGATTTTTCAAATAAAATTCAGAAAATATGTTTTTACACCATTATATATATATATATATATATATATATATATATATATATATATTATAGTGTATTATTGGATATCATCAAAATGATGGCACTGAAAGAAAGCCCTTCTTGTCCTGATAAAAACAATATATGATTTGTGTGGGTATAGCAAATGACAAAGAAGAAAATTACAGATAAACACAAACAGCACAGACATGTTAAAATAGCCATTGTCCAGAATGAACAAAATTTTTTGAAAGGGTCTGTCCTTAAAGGGTTAATGCAACGTAGAACAGTAAATGGTGCAGTCCAACAATCTTTTCTGTAAAAAAAAAAACTACCATAATATTACCTCCATAGGCTTAATATTGACCACAAGACAGGAAAAAGGTAACTTGAATTTCAACTCAGCACCTAGTTCCAATGAAAGATTACTGGGGATTCAAATCACAGGTACAATTATTAAAGGGTCAATCTGATTTCAAAATTACTTAATTTTTTCAAACATTTTTGTTAAATAGTTATTAAATTATATGCAGGTTTTCCACCAGTGGCACAGATAAATAAAACTATATAACAGAATTTTATACAGACATTTACTAAATAGTAACAATTTAAAAATGTTTAAAAAATGTTTTTGTATTTTTGCTAATCCTTATTTATATATCTTAACAACAATTTGCCAGACATATTTGGAAATATGTTTTCAAAAATAACTTTCAATGAAATCTCTATACATGTATATTATTGTACAAAAAAGAATACACATTCCACATATGCGACAATAGCAACTACACACTTTTTAAAACCCTTTTGGCAGAAAAAGTTAATAAGGATGAAAAAGAGAGATAGAGGTTGTAAGGAACCAGATGTGGAATGTAAATAATGTAATTTACCTCACACAATTGGAAAATAACAGATTCTGAATAGCACTGCATGAAGGTAGAAAGGAAATCTTATATTATTATTATTATTATTATTATTATTTTTTTAACTCACAGGGTATTCTTCACAGTTCTTATAGACTCATTGTACTAGTTTAGTGAGATTAAAAAGTAGTAGTGAATCACTTCTCTAGTTAATTCTGCTTTACCAGGCTTATGTTACTAAAAGCTACTAATACAGAAACCAGCCGTACTGCAATGCATGTGATGTGTGGAGAATGCAAACTGGATTCAAATTGCAAATCAATATGTAAAGATGATTGTTAATCAAAGCTGAAACTTGCCTGAAGGCAATTGTACCAAATAAATGAAAGGCATTCTTTATAGAATGCTAAAACTGTTTTATTATACTTTGGCTGGCATTTCTGTAAAAATAACAGACTAAAATAGGTATTTTCACCAATAGTCTTATATTGATTATTATTTTTTTAGAAAGGAAAAGATTGTTAGTTAATGTAGTGATGCTTTCCTTTAGACTTGAAACTTACAATTTCTGAGATTTTTCAACCGACCACTTTTGGAGGTTTAGGGACAGCAGAATTATTCTAGTTGAACAAAAAAGAGAGATACATTTAATGATAATAAACATAATATGTTTTAAGTTTTTTAATTCTGCTGCATTTACAGCTTGTATTAATAATATTTTTTCACCTTTCTTCTACTTCATACAGCCATCTCTGGTACCCCCAAAGTCCATGCTGAGAACCCACCAACTGGAGACATTCCACGCAGAAAGGACCGGACATCCAGCGAAGAGGTAGCTGAACTGTCATCCAATGAGAAACCGGAGTCTGGAGGAGGGAAGGGTGAAGAGGGGGAGGAGTAAAAGGAGAATTCAGCTCCTTCCTGTGGACAGTTGTGGTCTATCCTGGCCTCCTCCTCATACAATGCCTGTGTTGCTGACCTTGTTTGAGTGTTATGCTCCAGTCGTTTCAGGTATGTAACAACCCACCACAGAAAATATATATTATTTTATTTATGTTTGTTTTTATTGGTATGTTAGACTGTATTTGTAACGCACAGGGTCCCAGATGGTAGGGTGGAGACACAGGACCTGGTGCTGGGTAACTGCAATTGCTTGGAGGTTTGGGACCCCAAGTCTTTGCAGCCACAACCAGGCCCTGTGGAGCAGCTGCTGTATCCAGGTACCAGGGCTTAAGAGTAAATGAACTAGATGATAGCTAAGCAGAGCTAAAACAGAAAAGGAACTGAGGGAGAGCAGAACTAAAATACAGAGTTCAGGGCTACAGGACAGAGGGATAACATAAGCAAGAAAGCAGAAACCAAACTAAGGATAAGCGATACAAGGAATGGGGTTAAGGAACACAAAAGGCACATACAAAAGAATGAACATAAATACAGGAACTAGCCTAATACTAAAGATGTCAAAGGTGGGAGTTTGGCTCACCAAATTGGCCAATTAGATTTTAGCTTGCCAACCACATCAAGGTATCCCACATAGGCAAGTCCCTAACTAAGACATAACATTAGCAAAGATAAAACAAATAGAATCTAAGACACATAAATGGCATAGAACTTAAACACAGAGAAAATACCTGTAGACTGCTGCCAAGGACTGAAAAGCAATGGGTGTGGTTTAAAAAGAAAACTGACAAGGCAGAGAGAATCAGAAGACCTGGAATGGAACATAAGAACAGGCAATAGAAAAACCAGAAATTGAATAGAGCAAAGAACAGAAAACATAGGAAGTGGTTACAAGAGCAAGGAATAACTTAGACAGGGAACAAGGCTAGAAACAGAGACATAACAGACTGGAAACTGACAAGGATTACATCTAAAGAGACAGGACAGGGCATCCCACTGAAGGGACTCAGGGCAACCCACTAAAGGGACTCTAAGACATAAGAGCAGACTTAGCCTACATGAGCAACCTCCGGAAGGCAACCAGCACTACTGCTTTGCTCGATAACTTCTTTAAGGGAATAGAAGTTATCACAAGTACAAATTCCCTGGTCATATGTCACGGAGTGCTCACAGGTAGGGGCTACTCTGGACAAGGGCAGGATCCAGACTATAGCCGGATTGGGAAGGTGCCACTCTGGGGGAGTACCAGTCTGTGGCCAGGAACTAGGAAATGCCACTGAGTGGCCAGAACTGAAATATGCCACCATGTGGCAGGGACTAAGATAAACAGAACACAAGAATAACAGAACAGTAAAGAACCCAGGAACAAGAATAACAATGAAGCAAGACAGAATAGCAAAATGCAGAAATGAAACTGAAAAGCCTGGATACAGCTTGGATGAGCCTGAATATGGGTTGACTCATGACAGTATTTTTTTTATAACAACATGAAGAAGATATCATTGTCGTCAGCAAAAATATTATTTCATATCTTATGACATATGAGTTATTGATATTGTTATTTTAGTGTGTACATTTTGTGGATTAGATTTTGACTGCAATGGCTAACAGGCATTACATTAATGTTTCTTAAAATTGTTTCAAATAAGTTTGCATTAATGAAGGTTTCATCACTATTTCTTCTCCCATTCATATCATCAACCCGCTTGGCTACTTCTCTGGCCAGTTCATGGTCCGCAGTTGATGTCGATGTGACCCCTCCTCTTTGTAAGGATGTAACTTTGTAAAAGATGCTTGTTATATTTTAGTCCCTCTATAAACAGACAATTTATATTGTGAAAGTTAAAGTTTAAAAAAATGTTAGAACTCAACAACCACTAAAACATTATTAACCCCTTGGCGACACAGGACGGACTAGGTCCGTTCTGTGTGCCGAGGCGTTAGTGACACAGGACGGACCTAGTCCGTCCTGTGTCAAAACGAGCACTGAAAGCGGAGTTTTTCCGCTTTCAGTGCTCTGATGGTATTGTAACGATGCTTCCGTGTGGAAGCATCGTACAATGCTAAAAAAAATGCCCGTCGGCATTTCGATCGCTCCGGAGAGCGATCGAAATGCCGGTTTTAAAGGCACAGTGCCTTTAAAATGCGGGCATTTAAAAAATGAGCATAGGAAGCGAATTTTTCGCTTCCTATGCTCAGAAAGTGTTTCTGATTGCCTCGCAAGTCGAGGCAATCAGAAACACAAAAAAAAAATGCACGATCTTGGTCACTGGGTGACCAAGATGGCGCTGCCCTTCTAAGGGCAAGAGCACAGGAGGCAGGAAGTACCTGCTTCCTGTGCTCTCTGGCTGTCACACGATTGCCTCTTCACAGAGGCAATCAGTGACTGCCAGGCACACTGACAGGCAGTGGGGATGCTCTCCTGAACATCCCCACTGACTGGTCAGATCAATATTAACTCTATATTGATCTGACCAGTTATGATCTGCCTCCCTCTCCTCACATTTTTTTAGTGAGGGAGAGAGACAGATCAAAGTTATAAAAGTAAGTAAAAGTTAAAAAAAACAATTAATACACAACACACAAATAATAAAACAATAAAAAAAAAATTATTAAATCAATTCCCTGCGTTTAACCCCTTCCCTGCCACTGATCTTGCATAAGCAGTGATCGTGCACATCAGCGCATTTATTTTTGCTGTTTTTTAGGGATTAATTTTTTTTGTACTGTAATTTATTACAGTACTAAAAAGGCTCTTCTAAGAGTTATTAACCCCTTCTTTGCCGTCGATCACTGCTTACGCAATGATATTGACGCCAAAGCAATTTTTATCTGTCTGCATATTTTTATTTTATTTATTTTTTTTACACATACCCGCTAGGGGATTACATGTAAAGTAAAAATATTTGAGATTTTTTTTTTTAAGCTGCCTGAGCGCATAGCGATCAGTAACAGCGAATTAGTGGCAAAGGCGGTTTGGTGATTTCTCAATTAAGCTCACCATTCGCCCTGGTCAGATCAAAATTAATCGGATCAATATTCACAAATATTGATCTGCCTCCCTCTCCTCACTTACATTTTTGTGACGGAAAGAGACAGATCAGTATTAGTGATATAAAATAACATTTTATAAAATTGGCAGGTTTTATGAAAGTCTTTCACTGTGTATTAACCCCTTCCCTGCCATTCATCACTGTGTAAGCAGTAATCTTGCACAGCAACAGTATGTTTTGCTGTCTGCACTGTTTTATGGATTAATTTCTTTGTACTGTAATGTATTACAGTACTAGATAGGCTCTTCTAAGAGCTATTAACCCCTTCTTTGCTCGAGATCACTGCTTACGCACTGATTCTGAGGCCGCGGACTCAGGGTTCGATTTTGACCCTATTCAGCTTTCTGATACATCATCTAGCGATGTATCGGTGGCTGCTGAGCCCTTGCCACAAGTAGTGATGGGGGTCTACCGATAAAAAAATATATGGTTTGGTGGGGGTAAATTACATTGGCTGGCTTCAAAGATATATCCCATAAAGGACACGGACGCAGGTTGACTACATGTCAAAATTCCAAGTTGGAATTTTGAGATGCGCATCTCACAAATGTTGCCTTCTAGCCAAAAACAAACCAACAAACCTATGCATGGGTGCTATCCCTGTACTCCGGAGATGTTGCTGAACACATATTGGGTTGTTGTTTGGCAGTGACATATACCAGAATCTGTGAATTCATGCCTGAAGTACAATGCATGTGGAAAAAAAAACTCCCAAAAAAGTACTACCACAAACTTTTACAAAGGCTGGTGGTAGAATTAGTACCTATACAGTATTAAAATACCACCATTTGAAATACCTTAGGATGTCTATTTTCCAAAAATATATGGTTTGATGGGGTAAAATTCATTGGACGGCTTCAAAAATGTTCCAAATGGAACATGGGCGCAGGCTGACTACATGTCAACATTCCAGGTTGGAATTGCGCACCCCCTAAATGTGGAATTTTAGACCCAATACAAACCAACAAACCTATGCATGGGGGGTATCCCTGTACTCAGGAGATGTTGCTGAACACATATTGAGGTGTTGGTTGGCAGTGGCAAATACCAGAATCTGAAAATTCCTGCCTGAACTACAATGTGTGTGGGGAAAAAATGACATCCCAACCCTTTGACATAGGTTGGTGGTAGAATTAGCACTTGGAAAGTGTTAAAATACCACAATTTTAAATACCCTAGGATGTCTAGTTTTCCAATATATATGGTTTTATGGGGTAAAATACTTTGACAGGCTTCAAAAGTGTCCCAAATGGAACATGGGCGCAGGCTGACTACATGTCAAAATTCCAAGTTGGAAATGCACCCCCCCTAAACGTGGCCTTTTAGCCCCCAAATAATCTAACTAACCTACACATGGGTGGTATCCTTGTACTCAGGAGATGTTGCTGAACACATATTAAGGTGTTGTTTGGCACTGACACATAATAGGATCTGTGAATTCATGCCCGATGTACAATGAATGTGAAAAACAAATTACTATCCATAACATTGACATAGGCTGGTGGTGGAATTAGTGCATGAAAAGTGTTAAAATACTACCATTTGAAATACCCTAGGGTGTCTAGTTTTCAAAAATATATGGTTTTGTGGGGTAGAATACACTTTTTGGCTTCAAAAATGTCCCAAATGGGACATGGGCGCAGGTTTTCTGCACGTCAGAATTCCAAGTTGGAAAACCAAAAAGCGCACCTCTCAAATGTGGCATTTTAACCCCCAAATAACCTAACCAACCTATACATGGGTGGTATCCCTGTACTCAGGAGATGTTGCTGAACACATATTGAGGTGTTGTTTGGCACTAACATATAACAGGATCTGTGAATTCATGCCCAAAATACTATGTATGTGAAAAAAAATTACTATCCATAACATTGACATAGGCTGGTAGTATAATTAGTGCATGGAAAGTGTTAAAATACTACCATTTGAAATACCCTAGGGTGTCTAGTTTTCAAAAATATATGGTTTTGTGGGATAGAATACACTTTTTGGCTTCAAAAAAGGTCCCAAATGGGACATGGGCGCAGGTTTTCTGCACGTCAGAATTCCAAGTTGGAAAACCAAAAAGCGCACCTCTCAAATGTGGCCTTTTAACCCCCAAATAACCTAACCAACCTATACATGGGGGGTATCCCTGTACTCAGGAGATGTTGCTGAACACATATTGAGGTGTTGTTTGGCACTGACATATAACAGGATCTGTGAATTCATGCCCAAAGTACAATGTATGTGAAAAAAAATTACTACCCAAAACATTGACATAGGCTGGTAGTATAATTAGTGCATGGAAAGTGTTAAAATACTACCATTTGAAATACCCTAGGGTGTCTAGTTTAAAAAAAATATATGGTTTTGTGGGGTAGAATACACTTTCTGGCTTCAAAAATGTCCCAAATGGGACATGGGCACAAGTTTTCTGCATGTCAGAATTACAAGTTGGAAAACCAAAATGCGCACCCCCTAAATGTGGCCTTTTAGCCCCAAAACAAACCAACAAACCTATGCATGGGTGGTATCCCTGTACTCAGGAGATGTTGCTGAACACATATTGAGGTGTTATTTGGAAATACCCCTTCACATTTTAAGGTAATGTTTACCTAAATTGCAATATATGTGAAAAATAAAAAAAAAAGATTTTTTTCTGCAAACTTTGGCATAGATTGGTGGTAAAATGGCTACATGAAATGTGTCAAAATACCCCAAGTTAAATGCCCTGAGTTGTCTAGTTTTCAAAAATATGTACATGTTGGGGGTCATTCATGGATTTAGTACAGAAATCAGTGTTACAATGTCACTATCGCTAATTTTGAAAGAAAGGATTTTAAAATAGCTTTGCACCACTTATAGTTCTGGCCCTGTAACATGAATAAAAAAGCACAAAAACAGAAAAACATGGGCTATTTCTGAACTCAGGACATATATTAGAAACTTTTTAGCAGTGTTTTTTTGTTGTCTCTTGTACATGAGTATACGATTTTTCAAATAAAAGTCATAAAAAAATAATTTTTTCAATTTTTTTGCCATATTTTATTATTTTTTTTACATCAAATTATATGCTATTATCAAAATAATGGTATCAAAAGAAAGCCCTTCTTATAACGATAAAAACGATATATAGTTTGTGCGGGTACACTAAATGAGACAGAAATAAATTACAGCAAAACACAAACACCTCAGAAATGTTAAAACAGCCCATGTCACCAAGCGTCGGACAAGCCAAAAAAGTCATGTCACTAAGGGGTTAAGAAAGGGTAGGTGGAGATGTCTGATATTTGGCCAGGGATGTAGATATCACTGCTAATACCAACATATGAAATGTGCCGGTTTACTTTTTTTATTTTGTTTTATTATGAAAATACAAAAAAAGCAATACAATGAGTAAAATGTAGTGTATATGCAATAAATAACATTAATCTCTTTCTTTCCCCATTCCCTCTTCCACTCTCTCTTTCCTTTCCTCTTCTTGCAGTTTGTCGGGGGTGTGTGGATATTTTAACATTGTGACATAACAGACATACAACATGAGGGGGGAGATGTAGTGGGTTGCCTTTACTTTTCTTCTCTCTTTTCCTTCCTTTCTCTTTCCTTCTTCCCTTCCCTTTTCTTTCCCTATTTCCTTCCCTTCTTCTCACTTTTTACAGGTCGGGATCAGAATTTTTTTTTTTAACCAATTTTCCCAGAGATTTATTTTTAGACTGTAGTAAGATGTTTGTCTCAATAATCCAATTTCACTTTTAATATTGTATGCTACTAGATTTTTTATTTTCTGCCAGGATGGAATATCTTCTGTTTTCCATAGACGAGCTATCGCTAATTTCGTACCTGTCAGGATATGAGTGATTAAGTCAGACTCATCCGTAGGCATTGTTGGCCAGTCCAAGTGCAAGAGGGATATTTTGGGTGATTGATCTAGTTTATAGCCTGTTATTTTTTCAATATGCTTGGCTAGGTCCGACCACATTGCCCTCACTTCTGCGCATGACCACCAGATATGTACATAATCTGCCTGTGGTCTACCACATCACCAGCATAATGATGGTAAGTTTGGATACATCTGTGTTAATCTGCTTGGCACATAATGCCATATATGCATTATTTTATAGTGGGTTTCAGACAGGTTAAGACAATGTATGGCGGAATTGACCTTGTTAAACGATTTTTGCCATTTTTTTAATTCTATTTTTATATTTAGGTCAGCTTCCCATTTTCTGAGTGCCGGGGGCATCGCCTTTTTACTTGTTTCTCTAAGTAATAGAATGCATTTTGCAAAAATATGCTTATCTTTTTTAGATTCTAAGATCTGACTTAAGAGGTTGATTGTTCTAGAATTTTCAGCGATATTCTCTTTTGTCATAAAGTTACGTAATCTCAAATACGTATACGTTTCTTTATTTGGCAGGTCAAACTTTTCCTGTAATTTATGGAAGGGCTTTATTACTCCATCTTCCATTATATCTTTAATTTTAGTCATACCTTTTTTATCCATTCATTTAGGCTGAGGTTGTCTATAATATATGGTATTATTTTCAGGGGGAGATTTTCTAATAGTTTATTTTGGATGTTCATTTTATTTCATATTAATTTCCACGTGGTCCTTATATTTGGCCATATTAAAGAGATTTTTTTGTCTCTTGATGTTTCCTTTTTTCGTTTTTACTGTCCAAATTAATTCTCCTATATCTATAACTCCCATTCTATGGGTTTCTATTTGTACCCATACTTCCCTTTCATCTCTATCTCTGATTAAATTAATTAGGTGAAGGAGCATTGCTGCTTCGTGTGTCTCCATAATATCCTGGGCCCCTAAACCTCCCTCTTTATATTTTAGTTTAATTATCTCTTTATTCATTCTGGGTCTTTTATTCTGCCATATATAGTTTGAAAATGCTCCCTGGATCATCATCAACCATGGTTTAGGAATTCTTATTGGTATCATACGTAGTATGTAGTTGAGCTTTGGGAGAATGCATGCCCTTAGGACATTTATTCGCCCTAGCCATGAGATCTCTGCATTCCTAAGGTCTTTTAGTTGTTTACTTCTTTGTTGTACAAAGAGTAACACATTAGCTTCACAATAGCCAGCTAATGTGCCGGTTTACTTTTACCACCCTGTGAGTAGCTCCATTATTTCTGCACATTAAAAACCTGATTATACTATACACACTATTTTGGTCTCTATTTTATTTTGCAGGATGATGATGTTGATTTAGTGATAGGCTGTCCAGAAGACTCTATTGCCTATAATATTCAGCCACTAATTCTTTGCCTGCCTCTACTCCTCCTGAAATGTATCTACATTTCATTGCATTTAATGTACAGTGGATATAAAAAGTCTACACACCCCTGTTAAAATGTCAGGTTTCTGTGCTGTAAAAAAATGAGACAAAGATAAATCATTTCAGAACTTTTTCCACCTTTAATGTGACCTATAAACTGTGCAACTCAATTGAAAAACAAACTGAAATCTTTTAGATAGAGGGAAGAAAAAATAGAAAAATAAAATAATGTGGTTGCATAAGTGTGCACACCCTTAAACTAATACTTTGTTGAAGCACCTTTTGATTTCATTACAGCACTCAGTCTTTTTGGGTATGAGTCTAT
The DNA here is from genome assembly GCA_036172795.1 of Pelodytes ibericus. Lineage (NCBI taxonomy): Eukaryota > Metazoa > Chordata > Amphibia > Anura > Pelodytidae > Pelodytes > Pelodytes ibericus. The sequence goes on from CM069859.1 coordinate 112,645,796, forward strand.
CAGCATGGCACATTTTGACTTGGCAAGATTTGCCCACTCTTCTTTGCAAAAACACTCCAAATTTGTCAGATTGCGAGGGCATCTCCTGTGCACAGCCCTCTTCAGATCACCCCACAGATTTTCAATCGGATTCAGGTCTGGGCTCTGGCTGGGCCATTCCAAAACTTTAATCTTCTTCTGGTGAAGCCATTCCTTTGTTGATTTGGATGTATGCTTTGGGTCATTGTCATGCTGAAAGATGAAGTTCCTCTTCATGTTCAGCTTTCTAGCAGAAGCCTGAAGGTTTTGTGCCAATATTGACTGGTATTTGGAACTGTTCATAATTCCCTCTATCTTAACTAAAGCCCCAGCTCCAGCTGAAGAAAAACAGCCCCAAAGCATGATGCTGCCACCACCATGCTTTACTGTGCGTATGGTGTTCTTTTGGTGATGTGCAGTGTTGTTTTTGCGCCAAACATATCTTTTGGAATTATGGCCAAAAAGTTCAACCTTGGTTTCATCAGACCATAACACCTTTTCCCACATGCTTTTGGGAGACATCAGATGTGTTTTTCCAAAATGTAGCCTGGCTGGATGTTTTTCTTCGTAAGAAAAGCCTTTCATCTTGCCACTCTACCCCATAGCCCAGACATATGAAGAATACGGGAGATTGTTGTCACATGCACCACACAGCGAGTACTTGCCAGATATTCCTGCAGCTCCTTTAATGTTGCTGTAGGCCTCTTGGTAGCCTCCCAGACCAGTTTTCTTCTCGTCTTTTCATCAATTTTGGAGGGAGCTCCAGTTCATGGTAATGTCACTGTTGTGCCATATTTTCTCCACTTGATGATGACTGTCTTCACTATGTTCCATGGTATATCTAATGCCTTGGAAATTCTTTTGTACCCTTCTCCTGACTGATACCTTTTAACAATGAGATCCCTCTGATTCCTGAAAGAAAATTTCAGGAAAGACCAACTAGAGCAGCTGAACTTTATTTGGGGTTAATCAGAGGCACTTTAAATGATGGCAGGTGTATGCTGACTCCTATTTAACATGATTTGGAATGTGATTGCTTAATTCTGAACACAGCTACATCCCCAGTTATAAGAGGGTGTGCACACTTATGCAACCACATTATTTTATTTTTATATTTTTTCTTCCCTCTATCTAAAAGATTTCAGTTTGTTTTTTAATTGAGTTGTACAGTTTATAGGTCACATTAAATGTGGAAAAAGTTCTGAAATGATTTATCTTTGTCTCATTTTTTTACAGCACAGAAACCTGACATTTTAACAGGGGTGTGTAGACTTTTTATATCCACTGTATAGTAACAACTAGTATGCATTGCCATTTTATCCTTTTAACCCTCTGCTTGCCTGCCCAAAGCACTATGCATGAGTCGTATATCTGCTTTTGATGGCCACTGCCTCTCAATGCTTTTGGGTTTTTTTTCTATTCTTTTAGTATTATTACTACCCTGCTTTTGTTATTTTAGCATTTTATATGTGATATTATCTGACTTTATTTCTATTTGGGTGGGCGCTCAGTTACCCATATTTCTGTTCTGTAGCCTACTGGCTGTGGTGGTATACTAAAGTGAATTACGTAGAAAATAGCTGTTGTGTTGTAGTGCAATATGTTTGTTTCATATGTCAAGTTTCAGTTCTTAGTGTGTTAGCAAAGGCCACTTAGAATACCTGTCATATCTTTAGGGTATGTGGTTTACTGTTGTTGTACCAGATTTCACAGATTACTAATCATAGCATCTTTGTTTGCCTTTTAGTTTCCACATCAGAGTAGAAGCAGAAGGTGCCCCCAGTTTCCACCTGGGAGACAACTGTCTGCAGAGTGGTCTGCCCTAATAGCTGTTATTGCTCACCAAGTGGCAGAAAACTGCTCCTTTATGATGGGAATGATAGAGAAGTGCAAGAGTCATCTTGCAACTGGCATCAAAATACTTGAAGGTATTCAATTGTTTAATGAATAGTATGGCAAACAATGTTTGATTTTGTAAAGAAGAAGGATCCATGTGTAGAAGAGACAATTGACTACAATGGAAGAACATAATGCCATGTTTCATTTGCAGTTGCAAGCTGTGCCTTTTGCACCTCCTACACATCCTTCTTTACCACAGTTTGAATCAGAAGCAGATTATTTTGGTTCCCAAAAAGAATGGTTGGCTAGTCTGAATCCTTATCTTTGTGACTTTGTGACTTGTGCATTTGCTGGAACAGTCCTGAAGATCTCCTTCCCTTCTAGAATATATGTTCTCAGCAATGCTTCTTGTAGAGAAAACCCTCTTCTGCCTCCTGATCCCTAGCTGTCAATGCCCAGTGTGCTCCTGTCCCCTTGTGGACACAACCCATTCAATTCAGGTCAAACAGCAATCCATGTTACCTGTTCCCATCCTCTAGTACACCTGCCCTGACCTGTACACAATCTCTGCCACCTTGCTATCTGCTATGTTTGCTACCTGCCCTCTTACCATTAGTTTTGTGCGTAATCATTTTATTTTTTATTACAAGTGATTAATTTTACATTTGTATTATTTGTGTTAATTTATTTTCACTTGTACTAATAAAAATATATTTGTATATACATATGTTTCTAATCTAGTGTTGTTTCCTTGATTTAGTTTTTATTTACTTTCCAGGGTCAATTTTTTAAATAGGGAACAGTACTGAATTGACATGTGCAGTTATCGCGCATTAGTAGCTGATTTAAAAATGTATGCAAGTTTGAGTATATGTTAAATTCATCTTTTTAATGTTTGATGCACTTGTCAATTTACCACTGTTCTCTGTTTAAAGTACAGGCCAATGATGTTTATTCACCTGCCCTTGAGGTGCTGAATTGAGCTAGCTTTTGTTCCTAAGTCCAACCTGTAATGAGGCAAGTAGAACGGAGGGATGACTAAGTCAAGCTCAACCTCCCAGCCCAACCTTTCTTCACTTTTTGTGAATAGAAATTTTTCATCCATTCTATGGAGTTCGAGATGGGAGGTCAAGTTGAACTTTGGTGAGGGCATATTAGGAAAAGGTATATTCTTATTCATAGTAAACCTTTTGTGTTTCAGGGGGTGGGAAGTGATTTTTGTTGCATATTCTCATGGCACTTAAAGAGAATGAGCTTTTGTTTATAGGTTTCATCGATTTTACAGCTTCATTCCTCCTACCTGGGCAAGCTTTATGCTGGCAAATTTAACTCCCCAAATTTTTATGTTTGATGAATTCTGGAACATTTCTTCCATAGGTTTCAGCTACAAACACCGATCTGGCCCTACTTAGGGCCAGTTCAGTCTATATTGAGTAGACCCTAAAGTCAAATTCCCAACTCAACCACCTTTAATCACACTTGAACTATAGTCAACAGACTCCAATGTCCTCTTTCTATCTCTCTTTGGAATTATTTAATCAGAGCAATTTCTTCATCTGTTTGCGTTGCATGACATTTTAAAAAACGTTTGATAAATTCATCCTGGTGTGGTTAAATTAAAACATGATTTATTGCAACAGATAGAAATATTTAATGCTTTCACTATTGATCTTCTAGGCCAAAATTATTGCTACAAGATGCCATATAATAGATTGAAATGCTGAAAGAGTAGCCATGTACTTAATTTAAGGCTGCCCTGATTATACATTATATATAATGATAAGATAACCACTTCAGTATAGGATTCCTGTGATATATTATGAATTTCTTCACAAAATAATTCACTAGCTCCAGAATCTAGATGTTCCATTTAGAGTACTAACTCTTCATATGTATGTGAGTGTGTGTACATATATTTTTGTGTAAATGTGTAAATATTTATTAGGGAGTAGATATTATTAGATCGTTATCTGCCATGTGTAGTTATCAAAACCAGTAAGGACAGGGTAAGCCATCTCAGGAGATGGTTAGTCAAATAATGGAACTTTACTATAGCTTGACAAAATATACAGTCTAGGTGAAGGTGTTTTGATTACAGACAAAACCTCTCCGTTAGCATATCAGACTAGTCCCACCCATCAGAATAGTCCAGATCCAAAATGCAAAGCAAGTCTCCTCACGAGAAAACCAGCAATCACAGATGTACGTATTGTCCTATCACAGGGCAAAAGTGTGGTACAGCTGGTGTCCATCTAGGTGCAGCGAGCCAAAGACCTAAGTCTGGGCATACCTACCCTGAAAAAATTATGGTTGGAGACACATCTCAGACCACGAATGGACAGTGCTGAAGTAGCCTGTCATACAGGATAGCCCTTACTTGGGAAAACAGATAATTGCAGAGGTAAATATAACTTAAGATAGGAGACAAGTTGGAATGTGACCGTGTTGATGGAGGTGTTTTGTTGGATACTTCTGAAGGTGTGAATCATGTTAGGTTTGTCCCTACCCAATGAAGGATGAACCCTGCACAAAATGAACCTAAAAAAAACATCCATTAGGTGTATAAATAAAAATATACTTACAAATGAATGAAAAAAGACCTAAAAATAGAAAAACATATAATACTGTAATACTTCCCCAATAAATGAGAAATATAAATAACGAAATGCACTCACAAATGGTGCTCCATAACATACATGGAGCAATGAAATGTCAGGCATGTATGTTCCACATTTTAATGTGCAGATATTAGCAGGTAATAATATTCAAAAGCAGTGAAATTTGACACAATACATGTGGTGGTAATATTACAGGCAGGAGTGAATCCACATCTCACCAGCTTAAATTTCAGATGAATGCAGTGAAGCCAAACGCTGAAAAAACAGTGTCTTTTGTTTAGTTCCGTTTTCATGACTCTTTTGATAAAGGGATGTCTATGGAAGCCTTGAATGCTCAAAAATCAACGTGTTTCATCACAATTGACTTCCTCAAAAACAATAGTACTATCCGGTTACAGTTATATCAGTCAATATTGGCCATATTTGTAATAACTGTAAATAAGGGAAAGATAATGAGTGAAGTCATAGGCAGGGATAGGGGGGTGGGAGAATGCGATATTGAGAGTTGAACATTGGATAGGTATAGGGTAGAGGAGAAAAATAAGTCATGTGGGAGGACCAGGGTGCAGAGACATGACAGCAATGGAAGTGACCTAGATCTTGATGTACAGACTGTTTTATGAGGAGAGTTAGAGAATCTTGTCTGGGGTCATAAAATCTAACCATCTGAACCAAGTGTCTACATATTACAATTACCTTTTTGAGTAAGTATGTGCAATTCTTCAAACCAAACATGGAGAATTGTAATCCTGGATTTCTGAGTAAAATAAATGAATTCCGCTGTAATTCAGTGTAATTCAAGGCTATATGAATTGGCAATGCAAATTCAGATATAATAGCCCAAATGCACTCCAAATGCACTAAACTAAAACTTAAATTACATGTTTTTCTGCAATTTGGCTATTATACCGAAGTTTCGGCAATTCGGGTGCATTTGGAGCTACATGAATAGACCCTTTACTGTCTAATGTTAGTTGGCATGAACAACCTAACTTAAATAGATTTCTTCTTACAACTGGAATATAGACCATAATCATGATTTTTAAATTGTGTTGCACAATGTGCAATTTACATACTTTTCACTGCAGAGTTAATTTAACACTGGTGCCCAAGACTATTTTTGTGCAATTATGATAAATAAATAAACACATTTTACAAATCCTTTTTCATGTTTTAGATATTGCAAGTTTTATTTCTGCCACTTATTAAATCGTAGACACAACAACATGGGCTTCAGAACAGTTTTCATATATTGAGGGGTGCTCTTTTCCTACTATTAATACACTCCTGCAATCCAGATGCTGCATTTTAGACACATTTAGCATCTTTTAATGTATTGTTTTTAGAAGGTAGTCTTGTAATCTGGTTTTGTTTTATAATGTGAAAATAACTCGTTTTACTTTTTATTGACCTTCCAAGGTTTTGTTTGGCAATTGTACAATTTCAATTATTTGAATAGCTTACATCTCCCAACATATTCCATTGTGTAACATTTGGTCTTTTTTATTATTTTATTAAATAGTCTTTGTTTTTGCTTACTAGTAATTATCTTATCAGCCGATTTGTGCATTCTTTCCAGTTTTATATGCATATTAGCATAGATGCATGAAATGTGGTTTCTAATTAGGGTTTGAGGTATTTAATCATACAGCTCTGGATTGGCTATGTAATCTCTATAATATCACAGTTACTTGCAGAAATTACCTCAATGTATGCTGAATCTTCAGACCCTATTTAGTATACTAACTGAATGCTATAGATATAATATAATGGATCTATCTGTCTTTTATCTCTGTGAGTAAGGCTAACCTGGCTATTTGGTATAAATAACACATCTGAGATTTGATTATTTGTATCAAACCTTACTTTGTTAAGTTAGTAGTTTTCCAAAGTGTTGCATAAGATGGGAGATGAGATGCATATGGTATGATGAGAACATTTCATCTCACTAACTTAACTGGAAAGTTTCTCCTGTAAGAATAATAGTGTTGTCCCTTCTTCAACTTTGTTTTTGTAGCAGGAGAAAGTTACCAGGTGTGTTCCTACACAACACAGTGTTAACTTGGTTAGATGAAAAGTTCCACTCATGTCAACTCACATACAACTCACCTGCAGCTCACTTTTAGTGAATGACTGCCAGTAACATCGGTCATTTACTTAGACATTGCATTTAACATGTTCCAGTGGGGATGGTCATTTCAGGTCTGGGAAATATATGGTACAAGCAATTCTCTGCCCTGAATTATTTAGTTTAGTTTATAGTTTAGAGTCTTGGGTCAGATCACCTTGGGCCAGAAGTAGGAAGACGTGAACCATCTTTCGTTACAGAATTTGTATATAAACTATCTAAATGTAATCTTTCCACTAAACATAAGTTCAATTTTTGTCTGACCTGCTCTTATTCAATATGTCCCTTTCTAAAAAAATTCTGTTAGATATACCAACAGAGCTTAACCAGAATTTACCAATTAAAAAATATAGAGAGAAAAAAATTCTAAAAAAGGAAATAGTAGAATACTACATGCAAATATCCAGAAAGTTCAGCAAAAGGCCCTGCTACTTACTCAGACATTACATGTAGCCTCTCAACTGTAAATACCAACTGACGTTTAGCAAAATTCTAGCTATCTGACCATGCTGCAATAAGTGGCTACCTAAAATCCTCCTATCATTCAGTGTTATGACATTCTCCAGTTACAGAATGACTATTTTGCTTAGTTTGGATACTGCTATGTTAGGTTTTCTTTTCAAAGTGATCCAGATTCAACTCACTTCCATTGGCTTAACCGTGTAGGGATCAGTCTTTGAAAATATATATTCTCTCTCTCTCTCTCTCTCTCTCTCTCTCTCTCTCTCTCTCTCTCTCTCTCTCTCTCTCTCTCTCTCTCTCATTACTTTTATTAGTCCCCCGTTCCCGGTCTTATAGCTAGGATAGCCTTGTGTCTATCCCACGCATGCTTAAAATCCTTGACTGTGTTTACCTCTACCACTTCTGCTGGAAGGCTATTCCATACATCCACTACCCTCTCAGTAAAGTAATACTTCCTGATATTACTTTTAAATCGTTGCCCCTCTAATTTAAGACTATGTCCTCTAGTTGTGGTAGTTTTTCTTCTTTTAAATATACTCTCTTCCTCTACTGTGTTGATTCCCTTTATGTATTTAAATGTTTCTATCATATCCCCCCTGTTACGTCTTTCCTCCAAGCTATACATGTTAAGATGCTTTAACCTTTCCTGGTAAGTTTTATCCTTCAACCAATGAACCAGTTCAGTAGCCCTTCTCTGAACTCTCTCCAAAGTATCAATATCCTTCTGGAGATACGGTCTCCAGTACTGCGTACAATACTCCAAGTGAGGTCTCACCAGTGCTCTGTACAATGGCATGAGCACTTCCCTCTTCCTACTGCTAATACCTCTCCCTATGCAACCAAGCATTCTGCTAGCATTTCCTGCCGCTCTATTGCATTGCCTATCTACCTTCAAGTCCTCTGAAATTATTACTCCTAAATCCCTTTCTTCAGATGTTGAGGTTAGGACTGTACCAAATAGTCTATATTCTGCTTTTGGGTTTTTACGCCCAAGGTTCATAATCTTGCACTTGTCCACATTAAATCAGACCATTTTTCTAGTTTAGCTAAATCATTTGCCAATTGGCTTATCCCTCCATGAATATCAACCCTGCTGCAAATCTTTGTATCATCAGCAAAAATACATACTTTGCCAACAAGGCCTTCTTTAATATCGATAATAAAAATATTAAAGAGAATGGGTCCAAGTACAGATCCCTGAGGTACCCCACTAGTAACAAGACCTTGCATCGAATATACCCCATTGACTACAACCCTCTGTTGCCTGTCACTCAGCCATTGTCTAATCCATTCAACAATAAAACAAGCCTTCAATGTGCGACAGTGTCAAAAGCCTTATTGAAATCTAGGTAAGCAATGTCTACTGCACCACCCTGATCTATTATTTTAGTCACCCAATCAAAAAAATCAATAAGATTAGTTTGGCATGATCTCCTTGAAGTAAACCCATGCTGTCTCTGATCTTGAAATCTAAGAGACTTTAGATGTTCAACAATCCTATTCTTTAACAAGGTTTCCATTATTTTCCCCACTACTGAAGTAAGACTCATTGGTCTATAGTTGCCCGCCTCCTCCCTACTACCTTTCTTGTGAATGGGCACAACATTAGCTAATTTCCAATCTTCTGGAACTACTCCCATTAACAATGATTGGTTAAATAAATCTGTTAACGGTTTTGCTAGTACACCACTAAGTTCTTTTAATAACTTTGGATGTATCCCATCGACTTATTTGTCTTTACTTTAGACAGCTGAAGTAAAACCTCTTCCTCTGTAAACTTACATGCATCAAAAGACTCATTAGTCTTTTTCCCTAAATGAGGTCCCTTATCCTCTTTTCATTTGTAAAAACTGAACAAAAATATTCATTAAGGCAGTCTGCTAGGCCTTTATCCTCTTCTACATAGCATCCTTTTTTTGTTTTTAATCTAACTAATCCTTGTTTTACTTTCCTTTTCTCATTTATGTATCTAAAAAATGTTTTATCCCCCTTTTTCACTAACTGGGCAATAGTCTCTTCTGTGTGTGCTTTGGAAGCTCTTATAGCTTGCTTTGCCTCTTTCTGCCTACTCTTATAGATCTTTCTATCTTCATCACTCTGAGTATTTTTATAATTACTAAATTCTAGCTTTTTATTTTTTACTATTTTGGCCACCTCTGCAGAGTACCACAGTGGTTTCTTCAATTTTTTGCTCTTACTGACAAGCCTTATGCAATTTTCTGTTGCCTTCAGTAGTGCAACTTTTAGATAATCCCATTTGTCCTGGACTCCATTTAAATTGCTCCAGTCTGATAATGACTCATTTACACATAATCTAATTTTAGAAAAGTCTGTTTTTCTAAAACCTAAAACTTTTGTTTTTGTGTGGTGTGACTGCGTCACTGTTCTTATATTAAACCACACTGTCTGGTGATCACTAGATCCTAAACTTTCACCTACAGTAATATCTGATAACAAATCTCCATTTGTAAACACTAAATCTAGTATGGCCTGCTTTCGAGTTGGCTCCTTGGGCTGGCCACTCCTTGCTGTCAAACGGGTCCCATTTGGCTCACAGAATGCATGTTAAATGTTCAAGTCAGTCCACTCTCCCTATGTTATCTTCAAATACAGGAATAAAGAGATTAGAAATACCTATGCACATGCCTTAATATGAATTAATATCAATTACTTCAACATAATATTTTTGGAAAGAAAAGCATTGAAAAAGAATTAAAAATTGAATGCAATCCAACACATGTTGTATGAAGATAAAGCACAGGAAAGGTCATTCCGTGATAAATATGTATTTAGTGGAAAGATGACAGAGAAAATGTAGTGGAAATAAAACTGAAGTGAATTTGGCAGTCTGAGATGACTGACGGGCAGTCTGAGATGACTACATGACAGATAATTATGATGATTTAGTCTTATATCAAGCAGCATCTAGGGAACAAACATTTTTTTTTATCACAATGTTTTATATATTATTTTATTTAATTTTCAAGGTAGATTAACTTATATGGCAACGCAAATATTCTAGGATCTTAAAGGTCCATATAACATATTGTGATAAAAATGAAAATTCCTGTAGCAATAATGTCTAGCCTTTGGCACTCCAGCTACAATGCTTTCCCTGATGCTGTTAGCTAGTATGATGAATGTTTATCTTCTACAGCATGTCAAACTTTTCCATCAAAGGTAATGCAATCTTGAGTAAGCGGTTATATGCCTGTAAACTAGAAATGATCAAAAATATACTTTATAGTGGCCCAAGAAGTGTTTTAGCATGTATAGAAGTGAACAGTAATAGCTTTTTTTTTGCAACCAATGTGTGCCAAGTTGTCTACATGTTTGTAAATGTAGACTAAATAAAAAAGGACCTTTTTTCTGCATATGGTGGAGACATGTGAAGTAATCCATAGTTTTTGTATTTATATGCATTGTTAACCTTTGTTAATATTGTTATAGAAGAGCCTATAGATTCCAATTCCATCACAAATGGATAAGGGATTATTCTTTTGAAGGAGAAATAAAAAAATAAAAAAAACACATTCTAGAAGAATGTTTTTCAAAAATGGTTTGAAACAAAATAATCAATGCATATGTTGGATACCACATGCTCATAAAGAAACACCATTATCATCCTTGTTTACATCAAATAATCATTGCAAGGGGCTGAGAGAGTAAGGTACTATCTCTCAGGAACTTATATTGTCCTCACTCAGTATTAATACCTTTCGATTGAAAATCCCAGACAAGTATAGGTATCACTTCAGAAATTTTATAGTCAAAGTATTTTCAAAAAAAATGGAGATCCATGAATCTGATCTAATGCTTTTTTTTAAATTTCCAATAGTTCATAGTTAGTATTGTTTGTTATGTATCATTTGTATAAGTAATATGTTTTAAGATAGCATAAGGTAATATTGTAAATTTAGATGTTTTTACCTTATGTGCAATCTTTATTCTTTCAAGAATGATCTTTATCACAAATGTATTGCAAATAAAATGCAATGTCATTTTTTTTAAATGTATTTAAAAATATAATTATTATATGCTGTAATCATATTTTCTACTTTTTTTGAGACATGTTTTTCTATAGATGCTGTTTACCAATGGTAAATTACACCAAACCATTGTTGAAGGTTAAATAAGATTGTTAAGCAACAAGATATGCTAATATTAAGCACATATATTTATACATATATTTTTTCAATTACAGAGTATTTCATTTTTTTAATAGTTAACATGCTGCATGTCAATTTAACACTAAAAATATCAACAGCTCTGTTACCAGAAGGTGGCTTTTGGATGTGGAAGGATTGCGCTAATTAAACAAGTATACAATCCTCCAATGCCTAATTCAGGAATTCGAATTTAGCAAAATGAACTGTAGCATATGGCTCAGCACCATTAAATGAAACTATTTCCCTACATGCGTGTTACATGCTGTTTGTATTTATTTTATGTTTCTAAAATGTCAGTTTTAGTAGGTATAGCTAAATTTAGCAAGAAAGCGTATTGTTTTATGCAAATAAATATGAGAAATAATAGACCTTAAAAAACTGTGTTTTGTGAAATTGTCTGTATGTATCACTGGACATAGAACATTTGTGTTTGAAAGATCTAATATTTCTCAGTCATACTTATTTTCAGAACAATCAATATTTATATGTACAGTGATTATGTATTTTATAGATTTGATTGTGGTTCTAATAGTTTTGGCTGTACATGAAAATATCAAATGTTTGTTAGACATTACCATTGCACCAACTTATATAAATGTACTTTACTTATTATTTTGTTATAAATCATTTAAAAAAAATGAATTTATTGATGCAATATATCGAATTTTATGATTTTACATCATATAGGATTCCCTTTTTAACACTCTATCTTTTCTAGTCTGCTTTTAGGTGTTAAGCAAATAAAATATAAGGATCTACACAATATAGCCTGACTCTCAGAGTCTGGTGGAAGCTCTATGGCCCCCAAGCCCCATCTAGTAAATAAGTAAATAAATTCTTACCCTCTCCCTACCTCTACGTAGCCCAGGTAGGGTGATTCCCCTGTAAAAATAATCCCCCAAAGGGTGACCTGTATATTAAATTATTACCCCTGTTTTCCAAAACCCAGCCAATGGAGATGCTGGGAATTAAGGCATCTGATTAACTCACACAGTCAGCCTTTTCTTCAATTGAAATCCACTCTCTGAGAGCAGGGGTATTATTATTTATCTGTCTCCGTTTTATTTTTGTAAGCAGCTGCATGATATTTTTATTTTTTGGTTGACCCTTTCTCTGGGTCAAAATATGAGGATTGAGTGAATCGCGGATTTACAATTTATTTACAGGGCACCCTTTGGGTGCCACTGCCATGGGGTGGGCAGTGATTTTCACCCTGCTGGCACTCAAAGGTTTGATTTTTGGTGAATCATATCCTGCTGGACAAGCGAGAGGTAGGGGGAGTAGGTATGGAATTATTTTATTTATTTATTAGATGGGAATTGCTATCAGGCAGCTCCATCGCCAATGGGGATATTATTTATTCTTTTAATGGGTCTGGGGCATTTGCCCAGCCCCCTCACCCCAGTGGGATGAATGTTTTGATTTATGGGGTCAAGGCAATTAAACACTGATAATGATAAATATATCTTTCTGAACAGATATATGAAAATCCTATGGATTATGCTTCTTAAGCTATATGCATATATAAATGTAAATATAGAGACACCTTTATGCTCAAACTACTTTACTATTTTAGAGCAAGTAAGGTGGTAACATTTGTACATAGGGCCATATAGGGGGTCATTTTAGACCTTTTGGTGATTCATATTCAAACTATAAAAGGAGTTTGGATGGTTGAGGACACAAATATATTTCATGATAAGGTTTTATTGACAATAATATTTCCTATTGCTCATGCCTGTGTGTAAACAACAGAAATACATGAAGTATGTACTGCTCTACAGCTTCTCTATAGCACAAAAATACATGTGTATACCTGGGAGGAAAATTGGTGACTATTCCTATTTAAAGAATGGAATTTGTTTTTATACAAATTACAAATAAGCTTTGTGTCTGACTCAGTATATTCAGTACGACCTCAGATAATTCTATTTTCAGATCTAGAAGCAAGCATTGTTATTGATTTATCAGTAAATTTATATCTAACAGATCTATACTATTTCACTGTTACACAGTAGTTCATGTTCCACCAGACATGTGTGACCCAGAATAGATACGAAAAAACAAAATTCCCAAGAGAGATGAAACCTCACGCAGTAATACAAAGTTGTTCCATTTTACCATTCTCCTGGGAATTTGCAAAGCTTCCAAGTGGAAATAATATACACCTTAACTGTAAACATCATGCCTTCACTTTCTTTCATCTCATGCACTTATGAGAACATATCTGTAAATAAAGGGGCATTCCAATTAGATGATATTTATGGACTAGGTAGTAAGACAATATACTGTGATATGTATTTTTAGAGAGTTAGCTTCAAGTAACCAAAGCACAAATTAAGCTATTCGCCTACATATACACAGTTTAAATAAGTTAATTCAATGAAATAAAAATAAAATCTGAAAGCTGTATGAAAACAAATATAACAATATTGGGCTCTGTTCAGTGACATGAATTTTACTTATCACTGATTTTAAGTCAACATTTTCTATTGTAGTCTATGGTAATCAGTGCCATGAATTAAAATGAATTAAAATACCATGAATGCCATGAATTAAAATGAATTAAAATTCACCATAAAGCAAAATTATCTTTAATTCCATAAAGATAACGTACAAATATTAGAGAACATAACAATTGCCTTCAAATTATGGCTCACTAGATATTGGAAAAAAGTGGAGGTCCCATTATGGAAAGAAGTTAAAGCACAGATCGATTTCCAGGCAGAAGCAGTTTAATATTTCTTTGGAGTGGAAAACGGGGGAAAGATATCGGAAAATGTGGTTGAAATGAGTCCAGATATAAGAATAGAAAAGGGGGACCACTAAGTTGAGGGTTTGTCTAGGTAACCAGGCCTCCACCATTTTGGAATTGAGTTCCTGTCCATGAAACTTTGTTGGTGACAGAGATGTAATGCAGAGGTTCGCACCCCCCCTGGGCTGGTAACGGCGTTTAGTGGAATTAGCGGAAATCGTGTCACCTCCTCCCCTCTCCCACTCCTGGATGGCTGTCCAGTAGCAAATGAGTAAGCATGAAGGTACAAATTAACTGACAACTGGACTGCAAAAATAGAATGATATTATGGACAAATTATATTATATCTGGTCTACAACTATTCTCCTTTTTTTCTCTCTTACTCTCACTTTTCTTTCCTTCCTTATTTCTTTGTTTCTTTCTTTCTCCTTTACTTTCTAAAAATACAAAATATAATAACACACAAGTAGTAATAATGTATTTATGTTAATGTTTTATACTGTTTAGTAAATGTGTTGTTAGTCTGGCCTATAAAGCAATGACAAAGCTGCCAATGAAACAAAGAAAACAACAGTGATAATTAAATGTATTGAAAAGTTAACATATGAGGGAATTAGGAGAAATATATTCTATTGCGAGTAAAGCACAGGCAAGGTGACTTCAGAAAGGAGATTGAAATGCACAGCTGTAATGAATTTCTATGCCAGTGATGGATAGCTGCAGTGCTTCAATATACATAATATGTTCACTAGACAAAATGCTGTGTCTGCTTAATCAAGCATAATCCCAGATATTACATAAATAACAAATACAAAATCTCCATAATACATGTTGTGGTGACAGCATCCACTGTGTTTGGCTTTCCTGAGTTGAAAGCTCCTGTTTGATTTAGAATGATTAGCCAAATACTTGACCTAGATTTTAACTGGAACTCAAGCAGTTAAATGAATAATAACACATATGCACGATATGTTCAAAGTGTATTTTTCATTTTAAAACAATATTCTCATTACCAAAATAATATTCCTAAATATACAAACCATATGTTTCATTTTAACCTTTATTAGGCAAGAATAAAAAATATTCTTCTATTGGATACAGGCCTTAGTATATAGGAACATGAATGAAAAGAAAATGGGAATGGCACTCTGAATGAGTGTGAAAAACTAATTTAATGGCAGAAAAAATAATATAAAGTAAATACAGCAAAGTAGTGGGAAAAAGACTTGACGCGTTTCGCGTGACTAGCACGCTTAATCATAAGTGACAAACCAATAAAATTACTTAGTATATATAATAACTGTTACACCATTGATCACTGGGCTGTGTTGATCATATTTTATGTTAAGGACCATGGCTGTTTTAGTACTTTTGGGGTATTGTGTATAATTTTATCTTTTTCATTTACTGTACCAACATGAATTATATATTGCTAATACAAAAACCTGCAAAATAGATTCTAATATTTGTTCTGCATAGATTCAATATTTGTTTAAAGTTTTTTGATTATTTTTTGCACAAGTCACGCATTGCCTATTTCAAAACCTTTTCCCTTTTATAAAAAAATTACCGAAAGTGACATTGTAATACTGATACACTGATATATTTCATGAATTCCAGAATCACCCTCTAATGTACATTACCATTCAAATGTTTGGGGTCACTTATAAATCTCCTTGTCACCATGAAAACCCACATCAAATAAGTTGACATACCGTCAAGACATTGACAAGGTTAGAAATAATTATTATCTCACAACAGTTGAAATACGGTGACTGTCCTGTCCACTTGATTGAAAACAGAATAAAGCTGACTGCTTGTTCCCCAAAAAGTTTGTGCATAGTTCAGAGCTGTGCTTCTAGTAATTGTCAAGTTTGTAGGAGGAGATTGGATCCATTCAAGTGCTGTCCACAGAGTATGGCATGGCATTACAAATGGAGTGATAGCATTTCTTCTTCAAGATTCCTTTACCCTGTAAAAATCTCCCATTTTATTAGAAGCACAAGTGAAAAATAATGTTTAGTGTCCCTTTAATGAAGGGGCACCAGCACCCCCAGCATATGTGTTCTATCTGCAATTTATTCTCCAAGCATTCAGCATCATTGCTACCAAGGGTTCCATAACAGACATCAATCCCTTGCACTAAACTACATTACCAGGTTAATCCAGTGTCAGGGTTCTACCTTGACCTCCTCACACATGTATTTAAAAGTCAAATTGTTGTGCTCAAATACCTGCTTCCTCCTCTAGAGGCCACCCTACCTTTGTTTACCTGTATTACTTCCCCTCTGTTGGTGTGAGATGGGCTCGTTAGCTGATTCCAAATCTGTTACATACCTGCAGTTTATTTCAAACAGGGCTGTTGAACTGAAGTTGGATGCCTGACTTCTGAGAGATGCTTGCGGGCCCTCTTCTAAAGCTGAATGGAACTGCTACTACTAATCCACTGCTTTAAGCTGCTCTGACTGTTTACTCTGTTCAGAAACTGGGAAACTAAACATGGAGGGATCAGCCAGCCAGGGTCAATTTGTCAGCATCTGGCTACAGCATAATGTATTCAACTAAGTTACCCTATCAAAGGTTTCCTGATTTAGTTACATTCAGTCAATGTCACCCACCCATCTTCTATTCTGCCTGGACCGTTCTCGCACTGCCACTGCCTGGGAGCTCCACAATGCCATGCTTCCAGAGCTCCGTGGTCTCGAACATGGCCACAGGAACTCGATCAATGGCTCTCCACCATTTAAAAGGTACAGGTACTTATAATGTACGCCACATCACCTGGTGGTCCTAATGGCGCAAAATTTGTATATAATGCTCTCATTTGCCATTCTTCGATTTCAGTGCTTTTTAGGGCTTTTAGATTACTATCTGAAAGAGGGGGAGTAGCATCACTTGAAATGAAGATTCAGTATCATAGTTTACATCTCTTGATGTGCATTCATACATGTAAACATGAATTCAGTCACAATTTAATCTCTACCTCTTAAAAAACAGTGTGCTTCTATTTCTGTCTTGCAGCCAATTCAAGTGATTGCTTCACTTATACCTGGGATTGTTAAACGGAAATTGAATTCCTTCACTTGTGTTTGTGACAATGACCCACATACTCACTTCCCTGATTAGCCATCAGATGGATAGACATATTTATATGTTGTAAGTAATTGATACTTGGGATGACCTATTTAAAACTAGTAATAGATACTTGGGATAACCTATTATAATATATATATATATATATATATATATAGAGAGAGAGAGAGAGAGAGAGAGAGAGAGAGATAGATAGATAGATAGATAGATAGATAGATAGATAGATAGATAGATACATCTACTGTACATGTTCTGTTTCTTTCTGTAAATGTTGCTTCTATACTTTTATCTTTTTTTTCTTCCTATTTTATTTTTTTACAATGGAACAAGCTTGGAAAAATGTTCCAATTTGTTTTAACAAAGCATAAAGGTTTGATCTTTTGCGGTACATTTATTAGAGATAGCTAAGTGAATCTTAGCTGCATGTTTGCAGCAAAATGCCACTTTGTCAAACACAGCTTGGTTGTAATAATGGTTAGATGCAGCGTATGGCTGTTCATAATCCTGTCATGTTTGTACTATACTGACATCTTTAGTTGTAGCAACGGTAATAACTAAGGCTCCTTTGAAAGTGTTCTCTGTCTGTCATGCAATGTCCCTTACTGCAGTTAACTCTTTAGGTGCAGGAGTTTTAAGCAATGCAATAAGGTATATTCAAGAAAATGTGATTGAAGGCAAATATGTTTCAAATGGCTAATGACAGTTTAGGCATTTGACTATCAGAAAAGTGCATTTGCTTTCTCGTTCACCAAAAACTGGAGATATTAAACATTATTGCCAATTGCCATATTGCCAATTGAACATGCATGTGACCCAACATTCACAATATTAGGTTAGTCACCACAAAAGACCATCCTAATCTCTTGACTTGCACAGTTTGGTATTTTGGGGACCCGTGAAATGCTTATATCAAAGCAGAAGTTGAGATGTTGTTGTGTCTCATTCTCCAATGGGGATTAAACATTATTTAACATATTTTTAATTACAAAGCACAGGTCACCGCTTTAAAAAAAAAAAAGCAACAGGGGGCGTGGTCTCGCAGCCAATGAGCATGGACTCACATTAAGAGAGCTACGATACCCTGAGGCCTTGCAAACAGCAGAGCCAATGAGTCAGTAAGCAGATCGGTCCGCAATTAATGCCCAAGGCCAGCAACTTACCGACAAAAGAGGACTGCACACTCCGGAAAACAGAAAGAAAAGCAGCGGAGCTGGCGGGATGCATTCTTCTCTGCAAGGCCTTCTGCGGCCGAGAAAAGGCACGAAGCCTGCGGCTCACGTGAATCCTCCCCTGCCTCGGATATGCCTCCGGAAGATGAATCCTCCAACCTGTCGGAGAAAACATTGAAAAAGCTGCTGGCTGACCTTCACTCCTCCATACAGTCTGACATGAAAGGCATGGTTAAAGATATACACTTGGAAATATAGGCCATTGGAGAAAGAACCTCACACTTAGAAGACAAAATGGAGCATGACCTGCTGAAGACAAAGTTTGCCTCCCTGGAAGATAGAAACAGGCGCAATAACCTGCGCATTAGAGGCATTGATAAATCAGTTGCACTACCAGACCTGCCAACATACCTCGGCAATTATTTTAAAGCCCTAGTTCCTGGGATCTCAGACCTCGATCTCACGCTTGATCGTACACATCATCTCCCCAAGCCAAGGAACCTTCCACCCAATATCCCAAGGAATGTTAGACCTCTCAGCACACATGCTGGCCAAAAGGAGAGAATATCACCCCATCACTTTAGTTCTGCGGCAGCAGGGCATACCCTATCACTGGGGTTTCCCCACAAAGCTCAAGATCCCCAGGAATGGCATCTTGAAGATAATCACGACTCCATCCGCTGGCCTGGACACCCTTAAGGCATGGAACCTTCCCCTGCCTACGGGAACCTCAGTAAAGCCGCAAGTATCCAGGGTCACTAACGACTGGTTTACTAAGTAGTATGGCCCAATCCACATAGACGGTGATCAGTACTCGTTACACAAACTCATGACCCACTTGTTATATATTGAACCCTCTAAGGGTGCCCACAAGAACTAATCTGCAATGACATTACCCCTGTGATCCGTTTTCTCACATATGATTAGGGGGCCCCAGTTGGTGCCAAGAGCTAGATTGGTGCACTCCACTACCCCTCCCCACTTGTTCACTTCAGGTGCACTCCCTTTCTGTCAACTCAGAGAAGTAGTGCACCCCCATCAGAGGCGTCTTCACTGCCTCCCTACTTGTTATTGTTTTTTATTGTAAATGTTCGATATGTTATTGTTGTGTACTTCACTTGCCAAGGGTGCCAAAGAGCCATATGCAGATCCCACTTGTTCTCTCTATTCCGCTACATTGGTTTTATGTTAGGCTGTTATCTATTTCTTACTATTGTTTTTGCCTAGTTTAGACTCAAAATGGGATCTCCCGAACTCACTTGGACAAGAGGAAGAACTTCATCGCTGTATATACCTCAAACCACCTCAACACAGAACTGCAGTCGCTGGATGGATGCCTGCTCCACTAACCAACTAGGGCTTCTCACCTCCCATGCCCTGACAAATGCTTACACAGGTACCACTTGCATCACACCAGTTATATCTCGGCTGTGTTACGCACACATATCTAGGATTGACTCCGCCAATATCATGATCGTTACACTTTTCTCATTAAATTCTAAAGGTCTAAACACCCCACAAAAGAGGAAACTAGCACTGAAAGAAGCAGCACAATCTAAAGCAAAGTTCGCATGCTACCAGGAAACCCATTTTGCCAGAGGTAGGGAACCCAGGTTTTCCTCCCAGTTATACCCCACACATTACTAGGCCATGGCAGACAGTAAGACAAAGGGGGTCACTATTCTGATACATAAGGACTGCCTCTTTGATCTACATTACAAATATGCAGACTCTCAAGGCCGTCATCTCAAATCTCAGCATTAAGGCCTTCAAGACTATTTATTTGTGGAGATTTCAATCTCGCACCAGACAGAGCCATAGATACCACCTCAACCACCACGACAAAATCCGTGGCCAGACAATCCCCTAACTCTTTTACCCAACTAATTCTAGAATATGACCTTTATGACACGTGGAGACTATACCTTCCATTCCACTGTCCATAAAGTTTACTCTAGAATTTACCTCATGCTCACTGATAAATATACTTTACAACATCTTTCAGGTTCAGACATACGACTAATTACCTGGTCGGACCACGCACCAGTCTCAGTGTCCTGAGACAGATGGAGAATGAACACCTCTGTCCTGACTAATTGATAACTTCTGATTGAACGACTCCCCAGAAATCCCAATCACTACAATATGGCTAGCTCATAAAGCTTATATGAGAGGAATTTAAATTCAAAATGGTGCTACAGCAAAATGTGATAACATGGCCCGACAAAATGAACTTATTGACCGGTTAGCTAAACTAGACAAAGAGTACGAGGTACACCCCACAATCCGACTGGCACAGCAGATTAGCACTGTGCAGGGAGAACTTGATAAACTACTACATAGTAAGGTAGCTAAATCTCTAACTGCGCTCAAACAACTATCCTATACTAAAGGCAATAAGGCAGATAACCTCTTAGCCCATAAATTGCGTAAAAAACAATTACTGGAAAAAATCCAATTTCTTAATTCTCCTTCTGGTGCTATGATTCGTAACCAGAAACTTATCACTAATCAATTCGCTGATTAAGTTATTCACAGATGACGTCATTCTGACATTGACCGACCCCAAACATTCTATACCCACACTTCTTGACCTACTCACCAATTATGGCCTAATCTCCTACTATAAGAATAATGCATCCAAAACACAGGCACCCCCGATCAATATCTCTGGCAGGCTTCTAGACACTCTTTCTGATACACCTTCTAGATACTAACCTTTGATTGGAGAAAAGACTTTCTGACTTATTTAGGAGTTAAAATCACCAAATCATATCATACGCTGTTCCAATTCAATTACTCTAAATTGTGGCCCCATCTCCGAACAGAACTTCACACTTGGACGAAGTTTGAAATTTCATGGCTGGGGCGTATTGCAGCAGCAAAAATGTCTGCATTAACAAAATTGATGTATTTATTTTGCGCGCTCCCTATTAACATACCGAGCCCCAAACTGAGGCACTATCAAACTGAATTTAACCATTTTATTTGGCAAGGGAAACGTCCACGAAAAGCATCTTCAACATTACAGCTCCCTAAAACAGATGGAGGGTTAGGACTGCCCAACCTGCAGACCTATTTCCATGCGAAAGTTATGGCCCAATTGCAGCTTATAAATCTCCTGAACCCTCCCTATGGCTTGCTTTGGAATCCAGCTATGTTGATCTGGTCAGTATCAAAGTCCTGTTGTGGCTCCCGCATTCATACTGGCCCAAATTCAAATCTCTGCTACCTAGTACCAAATGGTAATTGGCAGTACGGCGCTCACACCTTTGCCACCAGTTTACCAGATCTGATGCGCTTTGGTACGCTCCAATTACTATACTATCACATCTCACCACTTTACAACTTCAACCATGGCTGAATAAGGACATAACAAATCTCCCAATGTTATGGTAATGAGGAAATGCTCACATTCCCTCAACTGCAGAATGACTACCAGCTAGCAGAGCGTGAGTATTTCACATATTTAAGTGTGAGAAATGTACTTCATGGCCTGCAGCTTGAGCCACTTTCCACTTTTAGAGCAACACTTCAAACATATATGCATGCTTCTTCAGCAACTAAGGGGATCATCTCGGTACTATACGAAACGTTACTGATGCATAAGGCTCCTGAAAAACGTCCATTTATGAAGCAATGGGAAACAGAACTGCAAAAGACTTTCTCGGTTCCACAATGGGAAAAAGAAATCACAGCAATGTTGGGGGTGTCAAGATGTAGCAACCATTTTGAAACCAACAGGTAAGTGCTATTTAGATGGTACATGGTCCCCACTAAGCTTGCCTCTATTTACCCCAATTGCAGCAATAAATGCTGGAGATGTCTGACTGAGAAAGGTTCTATGAGCCAAATTTGGTGGTCCTGCCGAAGCATAACACCTTACTGGAAGTCTGTATTCCCTCTCATTAATTCCTTACTGGCTACACCATGGATACCTTCTCTTCGAATCGCTATTTTAGATATGTTACCTACTAAAGTTAATAACCCAACATGCAAACTGATTATGCACATATTAGTAGAAGCCAAACTTTTACTGGCACGCAAATGGAAATCAACTCATCCACCCAAGTTAGAGTACCTTAAAGAGGAAATCGAATATGTCCGGAGCATGGAGAACAGAGAGGCAGCAAAACTTCACAATGCCAAGTCAAATGCAAAAATATGGGACTTATGGCTTCTATATGTGATCCCTTATTTGGACACCATACTTTCTTTGACCACAAGCTAACTCAGTAGTTCTTATTTTATCTAAAACCCGCAAATAGCGACATTGAATTCTCCCCCAGTGGCGCCCCTGGCACAGTGAAGTACTCTATGGTTAAAGTGTTTTTTGTTTGTTTTTGTTTATCTCGCATAGTCCTACTCATGGTAAAGAATAGAACTCAAGTGTGTATGTCTACTAATGTTGATGGTAAATAGATTATATACAACTACTTACTATTCCAAAAGGTTGTTTATGTTTCCCATGTTCCCATCCTTATCCCCTAAATCTCTGCCCAATGGGCATGAGAAGGTGCACATACATTTCTCCCGCGAAACTGATCGGTACTTACCTCATCTATCAAGAAGACTTTGCCATGTTAATGAAAGATTATATGTTTTTTTCACATTATCTGAATGTCTTCAATATAATTGTGCATACTTCCTCACTCAAACCCATCCCTCCTCCTGCTCCCTACCCAATTGTTGCTTTATATTCATACATGTATGTTTTAAACAAAGCAATAGAGCTTTTGAAACTCAAAAAAGTCAACATAATCACAGGAGTACTGAGGAATTTTCTCAGCAGTAAATGAACCAGTATTATTGTTGTCTAATTGATTAATTCAGTTCAATCAGAGCTATCATTTTACTTAAAATGAAAGGAATAGAGTTGAGCGGACACCTGGATGTTCGGCGGGTTCGGCCGAACTTCGGAAAAAAGTCCGGGTTCGGGCTCGAACTTGACCCCGAACCCGAACCCCATTGAAGTCAATGGAGACCCGAACTTTTGGCCACTAAAATGCCTCTAAAAAAGCCCTGGAAGGGCGGAGCATGACGTGAGGACGCACGCTCGCGGGCTCCGAGGTTAGGAGCTTAAGCACTAGCAAAAGGAGAATGTTGGAGTGCTAGCCGAGAACAGGCAAGAGAAAGACGGACACACGCAAGAGGGGTAGCAGGGAGAAGGAATAGAAAGGAGAGAGGAAACAGCTTCTCTAACGGGTCGGCTGCTGACCGAGAGGAGGACTGGGAGAGGAGTCTGGTCGAGGAAAGCTCGGTCTGCGGTGAGAGGCGGTGGTGGAGAGCGGCGAGCCAGGACCTAGGAAGTACACAACCAGGTCCCCCCAACGCTTTGAAGACGGGTAGGAATCAATAGGACTAGTGTGCTGAAAGACGCGAAGGCGGAAGGCAGCTGGCTGGCGCTAAAGTGAAGGCTTTGTTACTCACCAAACCCTGCTTGCCAAAATACAAAGAGTGAAGAGAGGCACAGAGCGAATAGGATCAAAGAAAAGGGAAAAGAGGTCTGATTGGTCGCAGTGAGTAAACAGTCTTTGAATTTATGTTTTACACTGGGCTATGACTGAAGTAAATTGACCTATATATACATCACTGTTTTTAAGACAACGGTACCTCCTAGGTATTTCCTTATTTCCCTAGAATCATTGAGGCCCTAAGAAGCATGTATGGACCTATTAAAAATAACAATAAAAGATTCTTGGGGGAAGAACATTGACTCCAGATAAAGAAATAGGTGTTCGGTTTCTTATTTCCCTCTGCTGCATTTAGAAAAGAGAAGAAGTGCGCCAATGGTACAAATATTGGGGGAAAAAGGACCCTAAACACTAGAAGGCTACCCCTTGCATTGTAAAGGCTGCACATTTTTTTTTTTTTCCCCCCTCTCCCTCTCTCCTCTGTTTGCTGCTCTTGCTGTACGGAAACCTTGAGCCATAAAAGCTACTATTCCTCTTCCAGCCACACGGAGCCAGAAGTCCTAAGGAAAGTTAGATTGCAAGGAGAGAAACAGAAATAGAAGGAGACAAGGTTCCTATATAAGAAAACTGGATCAGACCTCTTTTTTTTTTTTCTTTTTTTTTTTTGGTTTTTGTTTTTGTAATCTCCTATAATATAAGAGGAACATAACCCTTGGACTAAAAGGAAGGGGAAAATGACTAGTAGAAAAACAATGGAGGATAAACAGAAAAAGGAAAGAAAGGGGAAAGAACAAGACCAGAAAGGTAGAGAAAGGAAAAATGTATCGGCTTTCTTTTCCCCAACAACTCAGAGAGGAGGGGAAGAAAGTATATTAAACAATCAGTCAAGCCTGGAGGAAACCCAGTTGGAATCCCCCAGAACCAAGGAACAACCCTCAGTATCCTCAGACGAGTTCAAAAAAGGTATGGATTCACTCCTGGAACAAATAAAAAAAGAATTTCAAGACAACCTGAAAGAACTCCAAAAGGAAATCCTCCAAATTAGCAATAAAGTAAACAGACTAGAAGATAAAATAGAGGTAATCGGTGTGAATAGTGCAGAAAACAAAGAACAAATAAGAAAAATGGAGACAAAAATCTGCAACTTAGAACAAAAAATAAATGATATTGAAGATAGAACAAGGAGACAAAATATTCGAATAAGGAATATACCCGAAGAAATTACGCAAGACAAATTGGAAGATTACCTGCTAGAATATTATGAACACCTAGGTATAAAATTCGCAAATAAAGAGGAGGTGATAGAACGCTGCCACAGAGCGTACAAACCGAGTACTATACCAAGTTCCATTCCAAGGGACGTAGTAGTACTATTTCAATCTTATAAAAAGAAAAATAAAGTAATAATGGCGGCACGAGATAATTCAGGAAAGAAAGGAAAATTTGAAAACCTAAAAATATACCAGGACTTATCCTACCAAACGAGACAACATCGGAAAAACTTTTTTAATGTAACCAAAGAATTGAGAGATATGAACATTACCTACAAATGGGGATTCCCAGTAAGCCTAATTATACAAGAACCGGGTCAAAGGAGAAGAGTATTTAACACACCACAGGCAGTAAAGGAGTGGATAGAGGAGAGAGCAACAAGAAAGGACACTCACTGAGACTTGGACACATAGGGGGGGGAGGAGGAGGAAGGGAGAAGAACTGGGGAATCTTTTTGTTTTGCTAATTTTTTTTTTTTTTTTTTATATTTTAGTGTTTTTCTCCCTTTCCCTCTCTCTCTGCAGGGGGGAGGGGTAGAGAGGAAGGCAAAGGTGCAGTACTTAAACCGCTTGTAAAAGAATATTGGAGAGAAGTGTTTGGAGATTTTGAGGGGAGGAACGGGAGAAAGGGGGAAAGGATATAAAGTTGTAAATGGGATCATAAGGGCTAAGAAGCACAAAAGTTTTCTTCTCCCTTTTTTTTTTTTTTGTGGGGGGTGGAGGGGGGGAAGGGTTAATGGGAAGTGAAATTAAGTAAAATGCTTGCATAATTATATTTGAAGAACACAATGAGTAATTTGGAGGGAAAAGCACAAGATCGCACAGTTGAATATGAATATAAAAGAAATACAGTGTTGGGGGGAGGGGGGAAGGGATAAATGGAAGTGGTTAAAAATTAAAATACGTGCAAAATTAAGCTTGAAGAACACGAGGAGTAAGCTTCGGGGATTTAGAGGGAACAAGATGAAGAGGGAAGAATATAGGGTTGCACAAGGGAATTATTAATGTTAATTGTGTTTTTTTTTTTATTTATTTATTTTTTTTCTCTTCTCTCTTTTTTCTTTTCTTTTTTCTTTCTTCTCTCTCACATTTAGGGGGGAGGGGGGGAGGGTTAATTGGAAGCAAAACAATGTAAAAAGCTTGAAAGCCACAAAGAGTAATTGGGGGGAAGTTGGGGAGGGAAGAGCACAGGATGGCACAGGGGAATATGAATATTAAAAGAAACACAGGGTTGGGGGGGGGGAAGGGATAAAGGAAAGGGGTAAAAATTAAAATGCGTGAAAAATTATACTTGAAGAACACAAGGAGTAAGTTTTGGGGACTTAGAGAGAATAAGACAAAGAGGGAAGAATATAGGGTCGCATAAGGGAATTAATAATGTCAAATGTATTTTTTAATTTGGTTTTTTTTTTTTTTTTTTTTTTCTCTTTCCCCTCTCCTCCCAGAACCGAAGCACTCTCTCCTTATAGACCTCTTTCTTTTTTTCTCCCCTTCTCTCTCTCTCCCCTTTTGGGGGGGAGAGGGAAGGGGACAGGGGAAGGTGGATCCATTTATAGTGTAGGCAAACTAAAAGTAAAGAGCACAGGGAGGATTCCCCCCTTTTTTTTTTTTTTTTTTTCTCCTCTCTCCCGCTTTACCCTAGATCTCCTCGGTAGGGTAGGGGGAAACTCACGAAGGGAAACCAGTTGGCAGGAGGTGGGGGAGGAAAGCGAAACAGATATATAGTGCTTAAGCTCCTACTAGGGGATCTGAGAGAACCCCCCAAAAAAAACGCGTCCATATAAGAGGGAAATGAGATGCGGGCCAAAAAAACTAGGAAGGGTCCTAGCTATGGAAGGCATTAATTGTTATGTGTTAAGTGCGGAGTCTATTTATGTGATTTTTGATGTGGTTTTGAAATGTTTTTTGTTTTTGTTTTGGATTTTTTTTTTTTTTTTCTCTCTCTTCCTTTCTTTCTCTTTCTCTCTCTCTCTCCCTCTCTCCTCTCCCCCCTCCTCTTCTGGGTGCTCATCACTGGGGCCTGTCATGTTCCTGTTATGGTCCAAAGATAGTATTTTACCCATAAAACGATAATTTTTGACATGGCAACAATAAAAATAACTTCACAAAATGTTAAAGGATTAAATACTCCGTATAAAAGGAGGATGTTAATGGAAGAAGCAAATAGAAAAGGGTACCATATAATATGTGCTCAAGAAACACATTTTGCTCGAAACAAGATTCCAAAATGGTTTAATAAGAAATATCCAATAGCAATACATTCAACAGCACCCACAAAAAGAGCAGGAGTTTCAATATTTATACATAGATCAGTCTTATATGAAGAACAAAGCAGGAAAATGGACATAAACGGTAGATATGTGATTCTTAATTGCAAAATCAATGGAACTATGTACAATATAATCAATATATATGCACCAAACGAAAACTCAATAAGTTTTATTGAAACAATACTAAGTAAATATAAAAAGCAGGAATCAGGGAAGTGGATAGTATGTGGAGACATGAACTCATTGGCAAACGCAGAATTAGATTCAACAAATTTAGCAAGCAGTAAATATAGGGAAAAAAAGAGGCAACAAAGCTTGAAATTCCAAAATCTATTAAGAAAGTACGGATTATTTGATGCATGGAGAATAGAAAACATGGATAGTAGAGATTACTCCTTTTTTTCACAAGTACATAACACATACAGTAGACTGGACTATATACTTTTAGATAAAGATACATTACAAGAAATAAAATCATGTAAGATAGGTCTGATAAACTGGTCGGACCACGCCCCAGTGGAAGTGGAACTGAGAAGCAAGTTCGCAACAAGAGGCAGAGGCTTGTGGCGAATTAATGAATATCTATTAGCCAAAGAATACATACAAAAGGAAGTAAGAGAAGAATTAGATCAGTTTTTTAACATCAACGATCAACAAGAAACATCAATAGAAAACTTATGGTTGGCACACAAAGCAGTTATAAGGGGAACATTTATAAAACAAGCATCATGGTACAACAAACAGAGGCAAGAGAAAAAAATGAAATTACTAAACTTATTGGAGAATTTAGAAATTAAAAACAAAGGGGATAGAAATGTAAGTTTAATAAAAGAAATAATAGAGACAAAAAAAGAATTAGCAAAATTACAAATAGGAGAAACAGAATTTAAATTAAAAAAATTAAAACAACTATCTTACACAAAAGGGAACAAAGCAGATACTATGTTAGCCAACAAATTAAGATATCAAAATATTAGAGCAGCAATCCCACAAATTACAACAGCAGACGGGAAAAAAATTATTAACCCAAAGCATATAGCAGAAGAATTTGCCCAGTATTATTCAGCGTTATATAACATTAACAAAGATCAAAATACCTTCCAACCAACAAGGAAAGACATGGATAGATATCTGGAGGAAATTATATTTCCAAAATTAAATACTGAACAAATAGAAACTCTTAAAAAACCAATAGAAGAGGGAGAAATTGCTAAAATAATTAAAGAATTAGCGCTGCATAAATCCCCAGGACCAGATGGGTATAGTAACCTATATTACAAATGTTTTAACCCAATATTAACACCATACTTAAAAAGATTGTACCATAAATGCAAAGGTAGTAATGGATTCCCAGAGGAAATGCTAAAAGCAATAATTGTGACTATTCCGAAACCAGGAAAAAAACTAACTGGGTGTGCGGATTTTCGACCTATCTCTTTACTCAATACAGATATGAAAATATACTCAAAAATATGGGCTAATAGACTGAAAATATTATTACCAGAAATAATAAATAACGATCAAACTGGTTTTATAACTGGAAGACAAACAGGAGATAACATTAGGAAATTCTCAAATGTTATAACAAATTTGAAGGACTCTAAAATAGAAGGACTAATGTTAGCAATAGACGCTGAAAAAGCGTTTGACCGGCTCCACTGGAAATTTTTGGAATTAGTGATGTCTAGATTCGGATTCCCAGACCTATTAGTAGATGCAATACAAGCAATATATAGGAAACCGTCTGCAGTGGTACTATATGCGGGTTTCCAATCCAAAAGCTTTGAAGTAACCAACGGCACGCGACAGGGTTGTCCCCTGTCGCCATTACTATATGTTATGGCACTAGAACCATTGGCGATGAAGTTGCGAGCAGATAGCAGGATAGAAGGAGTACAAACTTTAAAAACTAAGCAAATAAAAATAGGTTTATTTGCAGACGATATACTGGTATCGCTAACTAAGGTATCAAAATCACTCCCGGCCCTGATGGAACAACTAGAGGAGTACGGGAAAGTATCATACCATAAAATAAATACCAGTAAGACACAAGCTCTACTGATAGGTCTGGTAGAAGAAGAAAAAGACTTCCTAAAAAAAAAATATGCGTTTGACTGGCGAGAAAAATATATAGACTATCTAGGAGTAAAATTAGCAGTTCAAAGTACAAAAATGTTACAATATAACATATATGATAAGTGGAAAATGTTAAAACAAGAGTTACAGAGATGGACAAAAATGGAGATCTCATGGGTTGGAAGAATAGCAGCAATTAAAATGACAACTATCCCAAAGATCCTATATGTTTTCAGAACATTACCATTAAAAATTCCCAAAATCTTCTTCCAGAAAGCACAAAGAGATCTGAATAAATGTGCAAGTGGAGGCAAAAAAACAAGAGTGAAATCAGTTCTACTGCAACAAACAAAAGATAAAGGCGGAATGGGCCTCCCAAACTTGGAATATTACTATCTGGCATCCCAAGTAAGGCAAACAATGCAATGTTATGCACCTACAGGTGAAATAGCATGGGTAGACCTGGAAGATTTACAATTTCAACCACAAAGAATGTGCCACAACATAGGAAATAAACTGCTAAAAAATAAACAAAAGGGAAAATGGCTGCATGCAACAGAGGCATCAATAAACACGTGGAGACAGTATTGTCTAAAGAACCCAGAAATGTACGAACTAAGTTGGTATTCACCAATCCAAGAAATAGAAGCTAGAATCCCACAACTTAACCTAAAACAATGGGTAGATAATGGGATCACAAATCTACAGTGCATACGAGACAAAAAAGAACTATTATCCTTTGAAGAAATAGTTAAGAAATACAAAATTCAAAATTCGGAATTTTACAAATACTTGCAGATAAGAGATTTATGTTCGAAAACAAAAATAGGGGACAAACAGACTGACCCAATACAAAACAAAATTTTAAACTTATGTAATTACAAAACACAGAAAAATCAAAAAGGGATCTCATTACTATATAAAAATATGTTGGGAAACAAAGAGGGAGAAAAAAGTAAATATATGGAGAAATGGGAACAAGAACTTGGAAAAGCAATACCTCTGGATTCATGGATGAAATCCTTTAGGCAGCTAAACTCATATTCACACTGTACAAATTATTTAGAATTGCAAAAAAAGATTATATACAGATGGCACTTGGTTCCAACAAAACTACATAAAATGTATAAAAACTCGTCTCCCCAGTGTTGGAGAAGATGCGGAGCAATGGGATCGGTTATACATAGCTGGTGGGAGTGCCCAATAGTAACTGATTATTGGAATAAAATATTCGAAATTGTAGAGCAAGAACTAAAGATAAGAATAGAGAGAAAGCCAGAAATAGTTTTATTAAATATCTTCCCAGAACAAATACCAGAAAATACAAGAAAATTATTAGGGCACATCTACCTTATAGCAAAACAAGCAATAGCAAGAAATTGGAAAAAACAAAGTTTGCCAGAGAAGGAGGAAATAATATCTAAAATAACGATGAATAAGTACTATGAGCAAATGCACTATTCAATATCAAATACAATGAAAAAACACAGTCAGATATGGAGCAAGTGGACCAGAGAATAGGGAGGGGAGGATGAGGAGACGGGGGGAGAGAGAACTATACTTGTTTTTTTGTTTTTTTTTGTTTTATGTAAGTTGCCTTTTGTCCTTTGTATACGTGAACTTAATTGATAAAAATAATAAAAGAATTGTTGATAAAAAAGCCCTGGAAAGGGCTAGAGGGCTGCAAAAGGAAGTAAAATGGGTGTAAGAGTAGAACAAGTGCCCTGCAAACAAATATGGATAGGGAAATAACTTCAAATAACATAAAATACATACAAATAAAAAATACAGCTGAGCCATAAACTAGCACTAGATGGAATCTTTTATTTTAGCTTTGGAAGAACTTCGGTTGAAGTTCTTCCAAAGAAGGTTTTCTTCCAAAGAAACCTTGAAAGAGATTCGGTTTATAGACTTTCGGTTTATAGAAAGCCCATAGCATTACATACAATGTATATGTATGTAATGCTAGGGGCTTTCTATAAACCGAAAGTCTATAAACCAAATTTCTTTCGTTTATAGACTTTAGTTTTATAGAATGCATGTAATGCTATGGGCTTTCTATAATCCGAAAGTCTATAAACCGAAAAAGATTCGGTTTATAGACTTTCGGTTTATAGAAAGAATCGCCGAACCCCGAACTCCAACCCGAACATACAGTGACATGTCCGTGTTCGGATCCGGGGTCCAAAAACCGTAATGTTTGGTATGAACCCGAACAGTGCGGTTCGGGTTCGCTCAACACTAGTAAGGAAGTGTGCAATTGTTATGTATCCTCCACAGGTAATAGAAATCATGCTCACCTACCAGTTGTATTATCCGTTGTATCACCTATCTGACTCCCCTCTCTTTTGTCAACTTCTGTCATTGTAGGAAAGGCTATCTAGGCTCTAAACCAAGCATGTCAAACCCAAAGGCTAAAACAGGCCAAATAAATAGAGTTACATTTTCATAGAAATGTAGGTTTAATTTGAATTATGCCACTCACAGGACCTCAATTAATTATGCCACATATGGGAGCCCAATAAATATGCCACACACAGGACCCCCATTAATTATTCCCCACAAGGGAGCATTGCAAGGTGACGGCGGTCCACATTCATCTATTGAACAATTATAACACACATATTACAAGCCTATCTATACACACAGACAACTTTTAATGGTAAAATGTGTGTTTCTGGTACCTGGGGTATAGTATCCTGAAGAGCAGGATGGGCCGGTTCTCCATGCCACTTTCAGGGAAAGTGACTATACAAAGTCCAGGCCGGGCTTTGTGTTTTACCTGGCTGCTAGAACCAGTAAGATTAAGCTCACTTGTGTCTATTAGAGGGAGCTATTTACCAGACAGGAAAATGATAGTCTGGGCCTAGTGTGTTTAAAAAACTGTAGGAAAGGTTGATAAGTGTTTTACAGAGTTTGTTCTGAAGAATGTTGTGATCTGTGACTTGATGCAACCTGAAATAAACAGAGCCGTGCATGTGGAAAATGTATCAGTGCTTCTGGAGATTGCTTTGTATTTCTAAGAAAGACTGTGTGGTATCAAAGATCCCAGATAAACCTATGCCAACAGGAACAGGTTTGTCACATATGGTGGAGGATGCGTGGACTGCACTGAAGAAGTCCAAGGACTGGCAAAAGTAAAACAAAGAATTGTCTTAGGATGGAGGAAGGGGTGAAGGCCTTACTGCAGGCTGCTGCTGTACAGCAAGAGGCCACTACCACACAAAAAGAGACTGTTAACGCTTTGCAAAAACTGGTTCTCTCCCAGAAAGAAAATACTGATGCCATGACAAGCTACATTGGCCCAAGTCAAGGCTCAGAGAAGAACAGCAGCAGACTACCAGGGTGGTGCATCAGGAGATCCAGGCCTTGTCTGAAAGGCTGAACCAGGACCCTGATGGGGTACACCAAGGACCAAAGAGAATCCGGGAAATTTACTACCTTCAGAAGATGGCACTCACAGATGATGTTGTGGCATATCTTCTGGTGTTTGAGCATACTGCTGAGAAAGAGGGATGGCCACTGGCAGAATGGGCCAGCTTCCTAGCACCATTCCTAAGTGGGGTACTCCAGAAGGCCTACTATGACTTAGAGCAAGCACAAGCAAGTGACTACAGCAAATTAAAGGCTGAGATCCTGGCACGCCTGGGCGTGACTGCTGCAGTTCGGGCCCAGCGGTTTCATGCATGGGCTTATTGTCCAGAGAAAACTGTTCGGTCTCAGATGTTTGACCTGATACACCTGCATGGAAGTGGTTACAATCAGAAGCAAATTCTATAAATTATATTGTGGAGCTTCTATTGATGGAGTGCTTTATGAGAGGCTTACAGAGTTAGAAGTCAGCCCTGTTAATTTAAAAAAAGCACAATGGGAAGATCCCACTCAAGTTGGGGCAACCGAACGAACCAGAGAAAACTCTTACTTACCCTTAATTTGAGGCACAGAATGATTTAATTTATAGAGTTGAAAAGAAGGGCCTTGATATAATAAAACAGTTATTGGTTCCTCAGTCTTTCAGATACACTGTGCTAAACGTAGCGCATATTTTCAAGGCTTATTACAGTCCAATAGTCTCATTGCTCACAATAGAAGTCCTTTTTTTTAGGATTGCTATGGACTTAGTGGGTCCACTGATAAAATCTGCTAGAGGACACCAGTATATATTGGTGGTCCTGTATTATGCCACCAGGTACCCATAGGCAATACCGCTACGTAACACATCTGCAAAATCAATTGCAAAATAACTTATGGTTATGTTTGGCAGAGTAGGCATCCCGAAAGAAATCCTTACCAATCAGGGTACCCCATTTATGTCCAGAGTCATAAAGGAGTTGTGTAAATTGCTCCAAATTCAGAACCTCGGTTTATCATCCACAGACTGACAGTTTGGTGGAACGCTTTAACAAAACCTTTAAAAGTATGCTAAAGCCAGTGATTGAAAAGGATGGCAAAAATTGGGATTATTTGTTACCTAACTTTATGTTTGTCATAAGACAAGTACCACAAGCCTCAAAGGGAATTGTTTTATGGGCAACATCCCTGGGGGCTTCTTGATATATCTAAAGATGCTTGGGAACAAGAACCAGCCCCATATTGTAGTTAGAGGAAGCCAAATACCTAGGCTACTCCATTGGGTGAGGGCTAGTAAAACCTCAGACAGCAAAAGAAGATGCCATAAAGGGCTGGCCACAGCTCCTTACCAAGAAGCAGGTCAGGACTTTCTTAGGACTGATTGTTTATGAGAGGAGATTTATCCCAGTTGCAAGCCCCTTAATTGACCTCACAAAAGCAAGGACGCCTTTGATGGTTCAGTGGTCCACAGAAGCCGATCAGGCTTTTTACAACTAAAATAGGCTTTGTGTACACAGCCAGTACTGGTAACACCAGACTTTTCAAAGGAGTTCATTGTACAGACAGATGCGTCTGAGGTAGCACTGTGTGCAGTACTATCTCAAGAAAGTCAAGGTGCAGAGAACCCAATTTTTTATTTTTTTGCGCAGAAAGCTAAATGCACAATAATTATTTTTTTTTATGGCAGAGAGAGTGTCTTGCCATAAAATGGGCATTAGACAGTCTAAAATATTATCTCATGGGCCGAAAATTCAGGCTAGTCACTGATCATGCTCCTCTGAACCAGAATAAAGACAAGAATGCTAAGGAAGTATTCAACCGTTCCACTTTACCATAGAACATATGGTTGGGACTAAACATTGTAACACTGATTGCCTTTCCAGAGTTCATGCACTGACGTCCATAGTCACTCACCCCACTGGGTCTGAGCTGGAGGGGAGGATATGTGACAGAGTGCAAGGTATGGTGCAAAAAAGTGTATATTTAGCACTAAGAATATTTCATTTTTTTTAACCTTCAGAGTGGGAAAACACAGCCCCAGGGAAATATATGTAAGGTTCTTGCACCTTTTAATAGTAAAATGTGTGCTGTGTATTCACCAGACAGGAAAAGGATGGTGTGGGCCTAGTGCTTTTAAAAAAAAACTGTAAGGAGAGGTTGACAAGCATTGTACAGAGTTGGTTCTGAAAAATGTTGTGATCTGTGACTTGATACAACCTGAAATAAACAGAGCCGTGCATTTGGAAAATGTGCTTCTGGAGATTGCTTTGTATTTCTGAGAGACTGTGGTATCAAAGATCTCAGATAAACCTATGCCAGCAGGAACATGTTTGTCACAATACATAAAAATATATGTATATCCTGCAGGATGGGGTCCTTGGTAGTACCAGAGAACATGCTTCCAGTTCACCCTAGGTCTGCATGGAACAACCAGAATTCCCTGAACTTAGGTCGAATAACCTGTTGAGTGATGCCAGTGACAGCGTTGCATTTTTAAGGGAAACCAGTTGTAGGTCTAGGGCAGCAGACGTGATAGGGGCTATACAGATTGAGATTGAGTGACATCAGGGCCAGTACTATCATTGTTGGTGGTAAATCCTTTCTCACTGCCCTGCACTGCCTGCGAAGACATCTGGGCTGTCCTCACAAGATCCCCAGGAAGCAATTTGGTGCTGTGAAAAGGGGTGTGGGGGAAATATGGTGCAGTAGAAAGGAATGGTGAAGAGTAAACTGGAACATAAGGGTGTGGGGGAAATATGGTGCAGTAGAAAGGAATGGTGAAGAGCAAACTGGAACAAAAGGGTGTGAGGGCAATCTGGCGCTGAGAAAAGATTATGTGAGGGAGGGACATGACCTAGAGGGAAATAAGTGCAATAAATTAGGATTGGGGAGTGCATAAGTTTAGTCCAGCTCTGAAGACTTAGCCTAGCATGAGGGACAAAATAAACTGCTCGGCATTCCAGTATAGGTAAACAACCATCCTGAATTTGTTAAATAAATCATGCAACAGAACTGGTGGAAGACAGAAGGCACTTAACGCATTTCGCGTATAAACCAATTTGTAATCATATGCCTATGGTTTATTTTTTACAGGTTTTTCCTCAAGATCGGGAGAATCCACTGAACACCTGTTTATATTTAAACACCATGACTTTCCTGTGCTATTAGCATGTGCGAGACCAAAGGTAAGACATGGGCAAAACTGGAGGTGATACAGGTGTTACTAAAACTTCAATGGTATGCTGCCTCTAGTTTTGTATGTGTTCATTCTGAACCCTACATTTACTATAAACTGTGCTTATAATGATTAAGCTAGTGTTTTAATCCCAAATATATAGTTACTTAGTTTATATGTGTATCTGCAGTCTCTTTTGTTATCTCTTATTTCCTAATTTTACGCTTTGTCTGCATTGAACTTCAAATAACGACACACAATGTGTTACTATTGATACTCTCAACCAAAAAGGCAAAAATTATATATTTTTTTTTCTAGTTCTGCTTGATAGAATCTTCACACTGCTGATATTAAATGTAAATCTCCCTGTATCTACATTCTACATGTGTTTAAATTAATTCTTGCAAATAGAGATGAGCATATTTCCCACGGATCATTTCTTTTGACAGCACAATTAAATATACAGCAAGTGTTTCAGAGATGTTGTGAATGAACTGCTAATAGTAATGCAATTCATATTCCCTGTACAACATTGTGCATGCTAAATAGGTACAAATAAATGGCTAATTTTATTTTATTTATTTTTTAAATAAAGAGGAATGGAAAGACAGAAACATATAGAAAAAGAGATGCGAATGAAAGAGAAAGCGATACTCTAGCTTCTTTAATTAAAAAAAATGCATTAGCTACTTTGAGTTTTTCCTATTGATTCTTGCAAGTTAAGTCCCCATTGTTTCCTTCTCAATGTCTCTGCATTTTATTAACCATCCAATCACAGCTGAGCTATTATGATCATTTAGTTTAATAGTTGCCAAATAAAACTACAGTTCTCTTTATATTAAAATTATAGATTTTACTCCAAGCAAAGATCCAGAAGTACTGCAATAAGTGACTTCCAGGCAGAGATGTTGTACCATACTTACGGGCCCTGGGCTCTCCTCTTAAAAATAATCATACTTTGAAAAATATCAGATACTTACAAAAAAAGCAATTTTTTTAAGAAGAATCACAAGCTAGTAAGTCTCAGAATCCCTTTTCCCATTTTCATTTGAAACTCTGTGTAGTTATTCAGTCATCCACTTAGTACTATATTGCTCAATGGTGTTGAAAAATTATATTTCCTCAACCTTTTTGTCCATTTAGCTATACTATTGGGGAAAACTAAACTTGATTGTGGTCATTGCTTAAGGAGCCTCTGCTCCCAAGGACTTTATCTCACAGTGAGGCAATTGGTACGATGTAAATACAAATCCAAATGAGGATAGCTTTTAACATTCTCAAAGGCTTATAATAGAGGCAGTGGTGTATTTTGGTTTTGTGCTGCCCTAGGCAGGCTAAATTTGCGAGCCCCCCATCCACCCACACTGCAAAACCCTTTGCTGCCCCAAATTTCTTCCCTGGATTTTTGTAGCCATACATTCATGTGCCCCTTGCTGAAGTGTTATACTGATCAAGTTCAATAGCGGCTAAATAAATCTGCAATACTCTCTATATTCCGAGATCATGTGATCGCTTTTAATACAATTAGCATTGTGTAAAATTACCAAAATCTGACATTTAGAGCGTCATATTTCTATAAGTTGTCTCAACAGCAATAAAATGGCATTCTTTGGATAAATTAAAGAATAAAACAGTAATGTCATGACTTACTCATCGTTATTCATAATCTTGCATACTAAATACAAATTAAACTCTTTCTCTATCCCTCACTTCCTCGCTTGATATATATATGGGGTATTGCCAATGAACTTAACAGCACTGATGACATTCTGTCACTTAGCATGATGGGAACAACTCTTCCCACTGTGGTGTGCCAGATGCTTTTAATGGCTTTTTTCATTTTGTTTTAATTGAATGCACATTTGGGAGGTGCGCTGTTAGAAAGCTTAAAAAACTGATCAGAAGTTTCATTTACACTGAAGGTCTTGAAAAGTTTGGTTGGGGTTTGGCTACATTTGTGTCTGTTCATCGTTTTTAAGGGTCATATCCATTCATTATGTTAGAGTTCAATTTCCCCTATATTAAAGGACAAGTGCCATTATATTGTTTTATGTTATTAGTGCCAAATAATAAGAATAATAAGCTTCTTTAATAGTACTATGAAGCTTTCATGACAATGTTAGTTTTATGAAATAGCTTTTGACTGTGAGAATGTATATATATGTATATATATTATTATTATTATTATTATTTATCTTAACTATAAAACAGTTTGTTGAATGTTTTAATGTTGGCCTGAAGTGATAAAAACTCTAGAATGCTTAACTTTACATTCATGAAATTTGCACAGCTTATTCATGCTGAAATTCTAGGTCAACTGTAGTGTTGTAAGCTCTCTATGTTGATCCCTTCCCTAGTTGAGTTAATTAAGTTTTGAGGTAAACTGTATGGACATTAGGATGGGCAACAGGAAATTATGATATCACTGGCGGTGTAAAACAATGACAGCATAGGAGATTTCAATTTTTAAGACCTTACGTTATAGGTTTCAAAAGATCCAAGGGTTGTATTTCTAGGCCAACTGAACTATTTTCAACTCTCTAGATTGTTATTTTCCTGAGTTATGAGTTACTTAAGTTTTGATTAAACAACTTCTACAACAGGTTCAGAGCAACAACATCGTTGAGGAAACAAAGGTCTGACTTTTTGAACAATGTTAGCAAACTGCTACAAGATAGAGCAACGAGACAGCTGAAGAGGTGAATGAGTACAGTACCAGCAGAATTTATCAGCATGGTTATTTATTTTTAATCGGGGCTTGGGGCATAGCGGCACCCCCAAATCCCAGGAAGCATATATTTTATTTGAATGAGGGGCTTGGGGATAAAACCATCCCCAATTATTTTTTTTCTATTTGATCAGTTTCCATTTTACAATTTGAATACAAAAAATACTCTAAATAAACTAAAACATGCACAATTTTTTTCAACAATAATTTTGCTGACAGCCTCTAGAGGCACTCTAGCACATTGAGTGACAGATGTGATCATGCCTTTCAATATGGCGCTGTATCGTTTCCAGTGCTCGCTGTACTATTGATTGCTTCCTATGCTCGTTTAAACACATGATGTTGCCAGGCACGTCCATTGTCTTTAACAAGATGTTTTCCATTTACAAGCATTTAGTTATAGGAAACAAGGTTTAAAAATAACATGGTGTATCCATAAAAATTATTTTTATATAAAAAAAAATAGCGATGCAACCAGTAGAAATAAAAAATGTTACTAACATTACCATACTTCTATATGATGACTTCTTGTTCAGTTTTCATATTATTTTTGTTATATATGTATATTTTGGTATATTCAAAATTAAAAGATTATTAATATAATTAAACTCCACTAATCACATGCTGGCTGTATGGTGGCATTTCATACCAGTATGTACAATTGAGATACATTACAATATTCAGTATTTTGTAAATTTGTTCCACAGTAGGTGAAGTGCTCCACAACATTTGTAGACAAGCAGCAATGCTTCTTTTTCTGTCTATACCAGTTTTTATATTTCATACTATTGTAGTAACCTTTGCAGATGCTTCGTAATGATGCAGGTTATTACAGTCTTGTATCAAAATTATAGCAAAATCTTTTCTTTCACAAATTCTCTAAATTTTAATATACCAATTAATATGCAAATTGCTAGGTGGTGTTTTGTCCTGAAAATGCATAACCTTGCATTTATGTGTAAAGCTTCCCACACCTCATTTTATCTAAATCCCTCTGTGGAAGAAAATAGCCTTATTGACCTACATTAATTTCCCTCATCAGCAAAATACTTTAACATTACTTCTACACTGCAAGGACACTATGATATAGTTGAAATAATTGGTGGTATAGTGTGATATTTTGCTATTTCATAATTTGCGTAGAACAGACAATTTGCTCTCATATTTCTCCAAATTTGTTTTGATAAATGTTCTGCACAGAGGCATACGCTAATCAATGAATAATATCATAGATCACTGTTTAGCATTTAAGTGTTGCCACATATTGCTGTATTTATTTAACAGTTGATCCCTATGAGCTTTCTTTCATCTGAAAAAGCATAGGCACAAAGAACTGTGCTTTCATCTTGAGCTTCTTCATTATTGGTTGATCATTTTTTTTTTCTTTCCTCTTGTTAATTATTCACATGTCATATTAGAATCCCACAAACATTTCCTCACAGCAAGAAACTTATAACGTAGGTGTAATCAGTGCATACGTTCAATCAGTTCTAAATATATCGCCGAGAGCATTTTGATGACACCTACCATGTTCCATTGTGATTCTTTGTATTGTTTTTATGCAAAAAGTCTAATACATTGTTCCTTAATTTCTATGCATATCTAAACTATTGTTTTTCCATTCAGTTCACATGACCTTTGTTGATTTGTCAATAAGGCAGGTCATTTGAACAAATGATGGCTACATCATTTATGTATTTTTCACTGCATGTTTTTATTACACGCAAATGCACAGAAGGGGGAACATTATGAAGGTACTCTGGAAAAGCCTTATGTGCCTTCTGAAGCACAGTTCTTAAATCTGAACAATTTTAACCACATGAGATGCCAGCCTGTAAAATGTGTCTGTGTGATTGGCTGGGTTTGGTTTCTTATCCTCCATCATAAATTTATTTTAAAATAATCTCTTTAAAAATATTTGAGCAATTATATAGCTATAATTTAGCTCTATAACATTCTGTTGTTTGATCTCTAAGAAAATATAATATTTGACACCTGTGGGTTGTCAAAGGCTTCTTCAGTTTTGTCTTTATGTCTGACAAAGTACAGGAAAGTAGACTATGCAGTTCATAAATGAGCACTCAAAGGGGTGTAATACTGTTAGTGAAATGGAAAGCGAAGTTGTAAATAGCACGGAATAACTAAAAGGAGAAATATTGGAGAAACTATACTTTGATCCAGACTTGAGACAATGTTAAGTGCACATCATTGACATAGAAGCAATTAAATCCTCAGGGGTTTTGATATTTTAGGGAGATAGAAATTTGAGACTATCCATGATGTTTTGCAGTTTCTTTATTTTACTTAATAAGATTAGTGTAAAAA
The DNA here is from genome assembly GCA_036172795.1 of Pelodytes ibericus. NCBI lineage: Eukaryota > Metazoa > Chordata > Amphibia > Anura > Pelodytidae > Pelodytes > Pelodytes ibericus. The sequence continues at coordinate 112,686,657 of CM069859.1, forward strand.
ATCAATAGTGTGACCAATTGTGTCACTTCTGAAGAGGACATAGAAAAATAATCTATGTTCTAAGTAGGTGTCTGACAAAATGGAATAAAGTACTAGTTAATTATTTTTAAAAAGATTACATAAGTATTAATGTCAATCTATTTTTACCACCTTTACAGCAACTGTTTAAATTCTGGGCTACAGTTACTAACCTACGAAATGTGGCTAACTCAAAAGGGAATAGTAAAATCAAGCATTAACCCCTTAGTGACAAGACATTTTTACCTTGACTTTCTCTTGTGACAATGGCTGTTTTGACATTTCTTGGGTGTTTGTGTTTAGCTGCAATTTTCTTCTTGCTCACATACTGTACCCACACAAATGATATGTTGTTTTTATCGGCATTCATTAGATACCATTATGTTCATCATATCTTATAATTTACTACAAAAAAAATCAAACAAAAATAGTGTTTTTTTCCTATATTGACCTATATTTTGACCCCAACCTGAACCCTAAATTTAACACTAACCTTAAATTTAACCCCAACTCTAACCCTTATGCTATACCTTAATATATTTTTATTTTATTTTAATCTTAACCATATCCCTTATGCTAATAATTATTACATTTTAACCCTAACAGCTAATCCACCTTTGATTATCTAGTTTTAAGCTAATTCAATCTTTTTTTTTTACATTGCAATGTTGCTGACTGCCTCTAGGGGCAGTCAAGAAACATATTCAGAGCAACGGAAGTGAATTTTCTTTCACTTCCGAAGCTCTGTCCACAAGAGGTCATAGCCATATTGACGAAGCATGCTGCTCTGTCGATATGGTGCCCGCAATCTCTCCGTGAGGCAATAGACCAGCACTGTTAGAGCGGTTTTCCCGATCACGAAAACCACTCATTTCACCGCACGCAGGACGTGCCTGACACGTCCATTGTCACAAAGGGGTTAATAGAGCTGGAATGATAGATTTTTTTTTAATGAATATATCTCATTATGTTGCTGATCCACCTTAACTCCTTGGCGACACAGGACATGCATGTTCGTCCTGTATTTATATGATATTTAGAAGTGATCAATGATCATTTCCATTACTCAGCAGTCGTTGCTGAAATGCTGATGTCGAGGATTTCAGGAACAGTGAAAACTGGCACTGGGGTGATCTTCCCAAACTGATCACAATCACCATAAAAAAATGCAGAATGCCGTTCAAAGATGATGTTAACCTGCTGTGGATTCAAGGGCGGATCCAGAGTCTGATCTCGGGAGGGGCACATGTCCATCTGTCTTTTCCTCTCTCCCATGTCCATCTGTCTTTTCCTCTCTCTCATGTCCTTCTGTCATGCTCCTCTCCCTTCCCATGTCTGTCGTACTCCTCTCACTCCCCGTGTCCATCTGTCTCTCTTCCTTCCCAGGTCCGTATCTCTCCTCTTCCTTCCATGTCTGTCTTTGTATCCTCTCCTTTCCCATGTCTGTCTGTCTCTCCTCTCATTTCCCAGGTCTCTGTATCTCTCCTGCGATCCCATGTCTGTCTGTCTCTCATCTTCCATCCCATTTCTATCTCTCGCTTCTCCCTTTCCATTTATGTCTCTCTCCTCTCCCTTCCCATGTCTGTCTGTCTCCTCTCCCCTTCCCATGTCTCTCTCTATTCTCTACCTCATATTACTGTCTCTTTGTCCCTCTAAACATGTATGTGTCTTTCCTCTTCCCAATAGCTGTCTCTTTTCCTCCTCTCTCCCGTCTGTGTTCTCTCCTCTCTCCCCCACCCATCAGTGTTCTCTCTTCTCCCCCATACGTGTTTTCTCTTCTTCCCATCAGTGTTCTCTCCTCTCTTTCCCCCCATTAGTGTTCTCTCCTCTCTCCCCCATGTAATCCCCCCCCAGTTGTGTATCTTGGTTTTGTGTTGCCCTAGGCAGACAAATTTTGGGCACCCCCCCACCCACGATACATGCACATTGCCAATATTATTTGCCATTAATATTCCCCAGCCAATTTGCCCAATAATATGCCAGTATTATTTGCCATTAATATGTCCCAGCGAATTTGCCCAATAAAATGCCAGTATTATTTGCCATTGATAAGCCACAGCCAATTTGCCCATTAATATGCCAGTATTTGCCCAATATTATGCCAGTATTATTTTGTTATTAATATGCCCCAGCCAATTTGCCCAATAATATGCCAGTATTTGCCATTTAATATGCCCCTGCCAATTTGCCCAATATTATGCCAGTATTATTTGCCATTTAATATGCCCCTGAAAATGTGCCCAATATTATGCCAGTATTAATTGCCATTTAATATGACCCTGCCAATTTGCCCAATAATATGCCAGTATTATTTGCCATTAACAAACCCCTGCCAATTTGCCCAATAATTTTCCAGTATTTGCCATTAATAAGTTCCCAGCACTTACCTTTTTTACCTGGTGGCTAGTGGCTGGCAGCATGGTGTCCTCCATGCTGCCTGTTCGGCTCCCTGGCGTTTGTGCAGAGAGGTCATGTGACCCTGCGTGTGTCTGACATCTGAGCGCCAGTCACGTGACCTGTCGACTCTTCCATGTCACACTGCATGAGGAGCCTAACAGGCAGCACGGAGGTTTCTTTGTGCTGCCTGTTCAGCTCCCCGTGCAGCCTGGCAGAGAAAGACAAGGGGAGGGGGGGCAGAGAAAGACAAGGGGAGGGGGGCAGAGAAAGATTAGGGGGGCAGAGAGAGACAAGGGGAGGGAGGGGGAGAGAAAGACAAGGGGGGAAAGAGAGAGAAAAGTTTGGGGGGAGAGATACAACGCAGAGGGGGGTGGAGAGAGAGGCAGCATTGGCACAATAAATACAAGAATTGCATTTGTTTAATATCATTTTTATTGAATATTAAAAAGTAATTTACATGTTAATATATACAAGTTAAACTTTTTTCCTATAAGGTAGTCTTATATTCAGGCTTTCAGTTTTTTTTCTAAAGGAATATCCAAAGTTTGGGGGGTCGTCTTATAATCAGGGTTGTCTTATATTCAAGCAAATACGGTAAGACAAGGTTTTTTCAGAGCAAATGCTCCTCATTTTATATTCCAGGTTATCCTATAATCTGACCTCAAATCGAGCTGCAGGGGACCTGGATCCCCCTCGCTAACAGCCGGTGGATATCTGCGCGATGCATCCTCCGGCTGCCTCCACTAGGCACCAGGGAGATTTGGGCAGCCGGAGGATGTCTGCACGATAGTGCAGACATCCTCCATGCTGCCCAACACTTACGTCTATTATGACGGACCAGCTGTCTGTCATAATGGACGGAAGTGTCGGGCAGCATGAAGGATGTCTGCAGGTATCGTGCAGACATCCCCCGGCTTCCCTCACTAGCCACCAGGGAGGGGGAGGGGGGAGACAGACAACATTGGGGGGAGGGTGGGGGAGAGGCACAGACAACATTGGGGGGAGAGTGGGGGAGACAGACAACTTGGGGGGAGGGTGGGGGAGAGAGACAGACTATACTGGGGGAGGGGGGAGAGACAGACAATATTGGGGGAGGGTGGGGGAGAGAGACAGACAACTTGGGGGGAGGGTGGGGGAGAGAGACAGACAATGCTGGGGGAGGGGTGGAGAGACAGACATCATTGGGGAAAAGAGACAGACACCGTTGGGGGGAGCATTGGGTAAGTCTGAGGGGTAGGGGCAGCATTGGAACGTAAAAGGTAAATAAAAACAAGAAATCATTTTTTTTTTATTTTACAAGTTTTTATTAAATATGAAAAAGCAATTTACATGTGAATATATACAAGTTAAACTTTTTCCTATAGGGTAGTCTTATATTTAGGCTTTTAGTTTTTTCCTAAAGGAATATCCATAGTTTGGGGGGTCGTCTTATAATCAGGGTTGTCTTATATTCAAGCAAATACGGTATATATATATATATATATATATATATATATATATATATATATATAAAACAGAGACATATTCGTAAATGGAAAAAAATATTTATTAATGTATCACACATTTGTTATACAAAAAAATCTGCCAAGAAATGGGGGTGGTAGAGAGACGGAGCTGGCTCAACATTTTTCCTTATTAAATGCAGGTGGACCTGAGGTTGTTTTCAACACTAACACATAAGTTAACTGGAGTAAATTCAATACCGGCTGTTATGGTTGGCAAAATGTTAAGTTTTACTACTGCATGTTATTCCTGAAGGATTTATGTGTGATTCATTAGCAACAGTGAATGCAAAAATTCCATGCATTAAAGCACTTGTTTTGTGGTAACAGAATCACGGTATTTTGCAAAAAACACTTTTACTTCCTGGAGCCATTTTAACAGTAAGCTAGAGGACTGGAGGTGTCCTATAGCCACCTTCAGCCACCTAGCATCCTCCACCCCCATTAGGCTTCCAGGAAAGTTGCAATGGTGATGATCACTGTAAAAAAGCTGAGATCACTGCAATTTTAAAATAGCCCATACATGTATGGACATTGTCACCTATACATTGCATTGGGAGCCCATACATGTATTGGTATTGTCATGAAAGCGTTAAGTCATTACCCATAGTTTCTTATTATATGTGTGCATGTAAAACATTCGGGTTGCTTCTGTGCTCTTAGTAGTGGTGTAACCTATAGATAGATGTATAGTGCAGAAATATAAGTGAAATTGTGCTTAAAATCTCCAACATTTCATGGGAGGTCGGAAGCTAAGTTTCATGTATAAAAAAGGTAAAATTGCTGTTATACATTAGATCTTACAGATTGCTCTTTTGTTTGAATTCCCGTCACTTCTAACAGAGCTGGGGTTTATACTTCCGCTATATATTTGGCAATTATTCAGAAAAGACAGCAGGAGCTCTTTTTACCCATCAGTCTGTGTGACACTCTCTCATTACCAATGACATGATGTGTTGTATACATTTTATGCAAAGCATCTATTATCCTTATATTATTGCCTATTTAAACATCCTCCTTCCCCTTCTTTCTCTCTGTCTGATGTTTAATTTTCACTCTCATGCTTTTTAAGTGCACCCAGGCACACAAATGGTTAATATGGTAGCTTCAAAACGTAAATTCAGTGTATTTGGCTTACAAAGAAATAAAGTGTACCCTTTGAGGAAAGCAAACAGAGCTCTATAATCATACCTGCCAACTGACATTGATTTTCTGTAAGTCTCACTGATTTTTAGCATAAGTAGTTTTAAGGTCTTCAGTGGAGCATCACCGGATGAAATCAATATATTCTATTAATATGACATTTTTTATATTAGACCCACCAAATTTCACCTATTTCCATTTTTATGGTTAAATTAAATTGCATAGTTGAGTGACTAGTGATGTGCTATTTATAGATATTACCCATCTAATTACGTATTTTTAATGAAAATTATTTGTAAAACCATATTTATAAAAAATGTAAAAAAATTATGCAAAAATGCAATTCTTTATTTAAAAGTGTTTACTTGGATATACTTGATGACCTTCCTAACATGAGTTGAAGACAAAACTGCTGAGTCTAATGTTGTTTTCTTAGCAACAAAGCACATGCCATTGTCATTAGCACATTTTAGTGTGTGGTCGGAAAATGCCCAGGTTATCTTTTTACAATGGTTCATCATTTCTCTTCTTTATGCTGACTATGTGCACACCTGAAATATGAGCTGCAATGTTCCGATCTTGCGGGGGCTTTTAAAATAGCTGTCATCTACTGCTGTAGAGAATAATAGTTTAGCAGTAATTGAAAAAAACATATTACAATTTTACATGAACAGCTTGGTGACATAAAACTGTGCTGAATTCATCTCATCAGGAGAGACACACAACATCAACAGTGTACTTTCTTATTGGACTACAACTCCTATAATCCTCTTCAACAAGCAAGACACACAAGGATTATGGGAGCTGATTGCTGGACGTCTACAGTTTAGGCAATCACCACGTAAGGTTGAAAATAATTAACTTAAATATAGAATTCCAACTTGAAGGATTGCAGAGGGAGTTAGTCATGAAAAGTGGTATATTTTACAGGGATAAGCCTGCTGAGTTTCTCCTGCTAGACGAACTCACCAGATTTGTCCCTGAAGTTTTGCAGTTGTGTCATGTAGCGTCGAGTTAACTTGGTTAGGAGTAATATTCATTGGACAGTGAATGTTCACTGATTATTAGTGAGCAGAGTGAGTGTGCAAATTATGGATTCAGTTATATTTCACATATTCAGCATGTTCATATCTGTTCAATGATCTTTGAATTGACTCTACTGTGTTTATCTAGGTTCATATTCCATCCAAATGCAAACATGGACAAACACGTGTTATTTTCCTGGTTATTTCTAACTGTACCCACTACTCTAATGGTAAATTAAAGCGAGGTTTAACTGGCACTGGTTTTTATGGGCTTGTCTTTCTACTATTATACCTCATTTATCCTGTCAATTTTGGGGATGAACACCCAACATTGTAGAGAGCTGGTACTTATGTTAGCAAATGAATGGAAGTTCATGGCAGAACTTATATAAGCTAATAGTGTTGCAATCCCAGTCAGCAATCCTTTTCCCAGTGTTTTGATTTCGTATTTTGACCTGGGTCTCCAGAGTTAAGGAGTATATCCACTTCCCCACCGAGAATGCAGAGTATCACAAGGTCAAGTTGGTCTTTTATCAGGGGGTCTTTGGAGTCATAGACTGCACTCATGCTGTGCTGAGGATCATATTACACAGTAAAGAATCTTATCAAAATTAAAAGCATTACCACTCCCTGAATATTCAGATCACCTCTGATGATCACCAGCACAAGTGTTAACTCAGGGCATCTTGGCTCATATCATGATACAACCATATTGGTTATATATATAACGGGAGTTATATATCAACAACAGATCTTCTCACTGGTGTTTCTGCCTGTGGCCTCAATTACCTGATGGTAACAGCTGGAACTAACATGCTTACAGAATTATTTTTACCTAGATATTAATTCAGTCGAGTCAGGTTTTGTGATGCCTTGGGCAAGACTAAATTTGCGCATCCCCCCCCCCCCCCATCCCGCCCCTCCCACATTACCCACATTGACACCCAGGACATGCCCATACTCCCCCATCACCCACATTGCACACCCAGGATATGCCCATTTACCCACACTGACACCCAGAAGCTACCCACAATCCCTCCATCACCTACATTGCACACCCAGGACATGCAGTGCAGTGTACTAGGAGCACAACAGGTAGCATGGGATTATGCCCCCCCCCCCCCCCCCCCCCAGGCAGGCAATCAAGTGCCAAGCATACTGCACTGTCTGTTTTTTTTTATTTGTATTTGTATTATATGGAGAAAACTCTGCAAAGAGTTAAAACACGATGAAGTAAACAGACTAAAGTTTGCTGTGGTCTAACTACGCCATTCGCGAGTAATTTAATGTCTCTTAATTAGGTTTTCTAATTTTAAGTAATTATGGACAATAGATCACAGTGTCTTTATATAAACAAAATTAGACACTTTTATGCAGATTCATAGAAACCTCTGCAGATAAAAAAGTATATTGAAAATCATACCAATTTGTTTTGTATTTTCAGGCTTACATTTACCATACAGCTACACATGTGATCAAAAACACATCCATACTCTGTCTTATGGTTTGACTCTAAAATTTCCACTATTTTTACATTTTATTTCTGATCTTTCCACTAACCCCTTAGCGACAAGACATTTTTACCTTGACTTTCCCTTGGTGACAATGGCTGTTTTGACATTTCTGGGGTGTTTGTGTTTAGCTTTAATTTTCTTCTTTTTCACATACTGTACCCACACAAATTATTTGTTGTTTTTATCGTCATAAGAAGGGCTTTCATTAGATACCATTATGTTTATCAAAATTAAAAATTTAATTTAACCCTAACACAAAATTTAACCCCAGCTCTAACCCTTGTGCTATCTCTTAATATATTTTAATTTTAGTTTTAATGTTAACCCTATCCCTTATGCTAAAAAATATTTAACTTTAACCCCTTAACGACAGATGACGTGCCAGGCACGTCACGGCAAATCGAGGACTTGCCGACAGGTGACGTGCCTGGCACGTCATGCACTAAACTGAGTAAAGAAAGTGACCAGCGGTCGCTTTCTTTACTCTAACGGTGTTGCTACAATGCCTCTAGGTAGAGGCATTGTGCAACACCCCCCAAATGTGCAGGGGCGAGCTACGATCACTCCACGGAGTGATCGTAGCAGCCATTTGAAAATGGCTGCGCCCGCTGCACACATGTGCTTAGAAAGCGAACGATCGTTCACTTTCTAAGCATCTGCAGTGTTTCTAAAGTGCCTCGCTAGCGAGGCACTTAGAAACACCTTCCAGCTCCCCAGAACCGATGGTGGTCGCTCTCCTGAGCGACCCCATCGGCTCAGTAGAAGGGAACGCTGCCTGTACAGGCAGCGATTCCCTTCTAATGGCAAGAGCATCGGAAGTGAAAGTATTTCACTTCCGATGCTCTAGGGGGAGCCAGTCGATGCCGGCACAACAGATCTATGTGATCTGTGTGCAGGCATGTATGGTAAGTGCTCTGATGAGCACTTACCATACTGTCAAAGGCAATATTAGTAAATATTGCCTTTGACAAGTATTGATCTGCCTCCCTCACCTTACTAGTTTTAGTAAGGGAGAGAGACAGATCAGATAAAGTAAAAAATAAAATAAAATAATAAAAAAAATATTTAATACAATTTTAAACACCAAGGGCTTTTATAAAAGCCATTTAACCCCTTCCCTGCCATTGATCGCTGTGTACGCAGTGATCATACACAGCAGCACATTTTTTGCTGTCTGTGCATTTTTTAGGGGTTCATTTTTTTTTTTACTGTAATTCATTACAGTATAAAAAAAAGCTCTTTTAAGAGAGATTAACCCCTTTCTTGCTGTAGATCACTGCCTAAGCAGCGATCTGACGCAAATGCAGCAATCTTGCTGCAGAAGCATTTTTAATTTTTTAAAAACTTTTTTATTACACCCGTCACGTGTTAATTATACCCGCTAGGGGACTACGTTTAACGTAAAAAAAAATTTTTTAGCTGTCTGACCGCATGTATAGCGATCAGTAACAGCTGATAAGTGACAAAGGCGGGTTGGCGTTTGCTTAGATGAGCATCACCATTCGTCTGGTTAGATCAATATTTGTAAATATTTGATCTGACCCGTGTAGATCTGCCTCCCTCTCACTTGAGTTTTAGTGAGGGAGGGAGACAGAGCTGTATAATGTAAGTTTTTAATCATAATATATTTAATAGAATTGAGACCCAAAGGCTTTTATAAAAGCCGTTTCCAGTATTTAACCCCTTCCCTGCAATTGATCGCTGTGTACGCAGTGATCTTACACAGCAGCACATTTTTTGCTGTCTGTGCATTTTTTTAGGGGTTATTTTTTTTTACTTTGATTTATTACAGTATATCAAAGGCTCTTTTAAGAGCTATTAACCCCTTCCTTGCCGTATATCACTTCCTAAGCAGCACATATGGTCACTGCCTAAGCAGTGCATATGGTCACTGCCTAAGCAGCGCATATGGAGCAATCTAGTCGCAGAAGGATTTTTTTTTGCTATCAGCATTTTTTTTGTCAGACTCCCTAGGGGTTTAGTTATACCCACTAGGGGATTACGTGTATTCCTTTTGAAGCTGTCTGAACGCGTGTATAGCGCTCAGTAACAGCCGATCAGTGGCAAAGGTGGTTTGGTGATTTCTCAGATGAGCATCACCATTCGTCTGGTTCGTAAATATTGTTCTGACCCATATGGATCTGCCTCCCTCTCCTCACTTGAGTTTTAGTGAGGGAAAGAGACAGATCTGTATAACATAATTTTTTAATTGTAATAAATTAAATAAAATGTTAAAAAATTGTGAGTCCCAAGGGCTTTTATAAAAGCCATACCCTTTGTATAGTGTAGTGTATTAACCCCTTCCCTGCCACTGATCACTGCACAGCAGAACATTTTTTCTTGTCAGTGCATTTTTAGGGGTTAATTTTTTTGTACAGTACTACAAAGGCTCTTATAAGAGCTATTAACCCCTTCCTTGCTCTACATGTTCAAATTCCAAGTTTGAAAATCAAAAAGCGCACCTCTCAAATGTAGCCTTTCAACACCCAACAAAGCTGACAAAGCTATGCATGGGTGGTATCCCTGTGCTCGGGAGATGTTGCTGAACATATATTGTGGTATTGTTTGTCAGTGACACATACCGAAATATGTGAATTTGTGTCTAAAGTGCAATGTATGTGGGAAAAAATACACAATAAAATGACTACCACAAACTTTGACAAAGGCTGGTGGTAGAATTGGTGCATGGAAAGTGTTAAAATAACACCATTTAAAATAGCCTAGGGTGTTTACTTTTACAAAATATATACTTTTTGGGGTAAAATACACTGTCCTACTTTAAAAAAAAGTCCCAAATGAAAGATGGGCTCAGGCTGACTACACGTCAATATTCCAAGTTGAAAATGCGCACCTTCACAATGTGGCCCTTTTAGCCCCCAAACAACCCAACAAACCTATGCATGGGTGGTATCCCTGTACTCAGGAGATGTTGTTGAACACATATTGGGTTATTGTTTGGCAGTGACACATACCAAAATCTGTGAATTTATGTCTAAAATACAATATTTGTGAAAAAAAACACACAAAAATTACTACCACAAACTTTGACAAAGGCTGATGGTAGAATTAGTGCATGGAAAGTGTTAAAATACCACCATTTGAAATAGCGTAAGGTGTCTACTTTTAAAAAATATATGGGTTGATGGGGTAAAATACACTGGCTGTTTTCAAATATGTCCCAAATGGGACATGGGTGCAGGCGGTCTGCATGTCAAAATTTCAATTTGGAAAACCAAAAACGGCACCTACCAAATTTGGCCTTTTACCCCCCAAACAACCCAACAAACCTATGCATGGGTGGTATCCCTGTACTCAAGAGATGTTGCTGAACACTTATTGGGGTGTTATTTGGCAGTGACACATACCAAAATCTGTAAATTCATGTCTGAAGTACAAGGTTTGTGAAAAAAAAACACAAAAAAATTACTACCACAAACTTTGACAAAGGCTGGTGGTAGAATTAGTGCATGGAAAGTGTAAAAATACCACCATTTGAGATAGCCTAGGGTGTCTACTTTTAAAAAATATATGGGTTGATGGGGTAAAATACACTGGCTGGTTTCAAATATGTCCCAAAGGGGACATGGGTGCAGGCTGTCTGCATGTCAAAATTTCAAATTGGAAAACCAAAAACTTCACCTCCCAAATTTGGCCTTTTACCCCCCAAACAATCCAACAAACCTATGAATGGGGGGTATCCCTGTACTCAAGAGATGTTGCTGAACACTTATTGGGGTGTTATTTGGCAGTGACACATACCAAAATCTGTAAATTTATGTCTGAAGTACAAGGTTTGTGAAAAAAAAACACAAAAAAATTACTACCACAAACTTTGACAAAGGCTGGTGGTAGAAATAGTGCATGGAAAGTGTTAAAATACCACCATTTGAGATAGCCTAGGGTGTCTACTTTAAAAAAATATATGGGTTGATGGGGTAAAATACACTGGCTGGTTTCAAATATGTCCCAAATGGGACATGGGTGCAGGCTGTCTGCATGTAAAAATTTCAAGTTGGAAAACAAAAAACTGCACCTCACAAATTTGGCATTTTAGCCCCCAAACAACCCAACAAACCTATGCATGGGTGGTATCCCTGTACTCAGGAGAAATAGTAGAATCTATTTAGCATGTTTTTTCGTTCGCTATTGTCGATGAGGAGAAGTTGTTTCAAATAAAAACAAAGAAATTTGTGTATTTTTTTTTTTTTAACCATATTTTATTATTTTTTTTTAATAATATAATAAGATATGATCAAAAATATGGCATCCATAGAAAGCCCTTTTTGTCCCGATAAAAACAATATATAATATGTGTGGGTACAGCAAATGACGAAGAAGAAAATTACTGCTAAACACAAACAGCACAGAAATGTTAAAATAGCCATTGTCCAGAAAGGACAAAAATGTTTCAAAGGCTCTGTCCTTAAGGGGTTAACCCTAACAGCTAATTTAACTTTAATCCTAGTTTTAAACTAATTAAATCTTTTTTTTTTTTTTTACATTGCAATGTTGCTGACTGCCTCTAGGGGCAGTCAAGCAGCATATTCAGAGTGACGGAAGTGAATTTTATTTTCACTTCCAAAGCTCTGACCACAAGAGGGCATAGCCATATTGATGGAGCATGCTGCATCAGCACCGTTAGAGTGGTTTTCATGTGCCTGACACGTCCATTGTCACGAAGGGATTAAAATAATTTTATTCTAAATAATTATAAATGAGTATTAAGAGCAAATGCATTACTCAATAACAAATGCAATGTAGAAGCATGGCTTGATGTGGGGAGGATGGACAAGTGAGTTTGGGGGGCTGGAATTTAGGTACTAGAATAATGCACTTTCATGAGGAGAGTTTTTAAATGAGGCCCTGGGCAGAAAAAGGCGCACATCATAAGAATGTATATAAACAAAATAGCAATGACATAATTATTTAAACATATAAGATATTGTTGGTGGTCCAGATAGCTGCCGTGTCAAGGACTAATAACTGCAATGTGTGGATACATGATAACGCAATGAAAAACTGAGGGTTCTATTCTTAAGGGGAGCTCTATGTGATGGAGAGAGATCCTGAAACCCTTGCGAGAGTACTGCTCGTAGACTGGAAAAAGTCCAATACAAATGAAAATAATATGTTAAATAGCCATGAAGGAAGGAAGGGGACAGAGAAGAGGAGGAAAGAGGAGGGGGAAATGAGAAAAACATCAAGTGAATCACAGGCGTTTTCATAAAAGATATATTAGTCCAATTCTTTATCTTGCATCCTGGCAGAGAGGATCAAACACTGTGTCCCCAGATTGATCCATAGGGACCAGGTGGGCTTTATGGGTGTGCGCACAGGAGGAGATAATGTTAGGAAACTTTTGCATTTAATACACACCGTAAAGGGAGACACTATCAGTTTTTATGGCTCTGGATGCCGGAAAGGCCTCCGACAGATTCTAGGTAAATATTATACTGAAGCTACTAACCCCTGGATAGAATATGAAGAAATTACCATGAAGAACAATAACCCTGCGTCCCTACTATGGATGGATAGGACAGCTTTCAGAAAGCTCTTGAACAGGGACAACGTTATAGAGGATTTATTTCAATTTGTCTCCCAATTTAGGAAAAAAATAAAGAGGTAACATTATATCTAAGTAGGAACCCCTATACAATCTTTAAAGATATAAATAGGGGATATAAATATTAAGACTTGGAAGGAAGGTAAGATTAATACAATTGGCGATTTATTTGAGGCCTCAAAAATAAAATCATTTGAGGACCTCTGTACAAGATGCAACCTTCCAAAGGAGAATTCTTGACCTATATAAAACTTAAAGGATTTTTCGAGGGAAGGACTTTGGGGGTAGATGAGACCTTAGAAAGAATCTTTAACATAGAAAACAAGCAAAACCTTATAGGAAAAATAAAAAATATCCTATATAAGACAAGAACGGATGATAAATTAGCAGGAATTAAAAGATGAGAAGAAGAGCTCAAATTTGAATGCCCTCTAGATGAGTGGGCCTCTGCGTTTAAAATAATTAAAAAGACAATACATAGCACCAACAGTTTTGAGAGATTTCTGAAAGTATTCCATGAATGGTACCTAGTCTCACTAATCCAAGATAAAATATCATCTTAATCCAGATAGCAACTGCTGGAGATGTGATAGGGAGATTGGTACCCATTGTCATATATAGTGGGAGTGCGAACAATTAACACCTATTAACCTCTTCGCAACAATGGACATGCCTGACTCATCCTGCGATGAAACGAGCAGTTTTCACAATTAACGGTCGCAAAAAAAACTCTGACAGTGTTGCTCCATTGCCTCAATGTCAAGGCAACAGTCAGTACCGAATTTCGGGCTCTGGGCACCCACAATTGCTCCACAGAGCAATTGTGGGCGCCATATTGCATTAGCAGCATGCTCCTGCAATATGGCTGTGCCCTCTTGCGCTCTGAATATGTTGATTGACTGACCCTAGAGGCAATCAGTAACATTGCAATGAAAAAAAAGACAATTCGCTTAAATATAGGGTTAGTATAGCAGGTTACAATTAAATTTGAGTTAGCATAAAGGATAGGGTTACAATTAAATTAAAATGAAAATATATTAAGGGTTAGCATAAGGGTTAGAGTTGGGGTTACATTTAGGGTTCAAGTTGGGGTCAAAAGGTCAATATAGGATAAAACAAAAACACTATGCCCCATAACTCACAAAAAACTGCAGAAAAACATGGAAACAAGCATATTTCTGAACTCGGAACAACATTTAGAAACTATTTAGACAGGGTATTTTGTAATGATTGTATTTGTGTAAATTATATTTTAGGTCAAATTTAAAAAAAAAAGTGTTTGTTTTTTTCCATCATATTTTATGATTATTTTTAAATGATAAGATATGATGAACATAATGATATCTAATGAAAGCCCTTCTTATGATGATAAAAAAAAAAACCATATAATTTGTGTGGGTACAGTATGTGAGAAAGAAGAAAATCACAGCTAAACACAAACACCCCATTAATGTAAAAACAGCCCTTGTCCCCAAGGGAAAGTCAAGGTAAAAATGTCGTGTCACTAAGGGGTTAAAAGCAAGTTTACAGAAGTTTTCTCTGGGTTATGCCGTAGATCTATGGAGTTGACCTCACAGTTATTTCTCTTTCATTTGAATTTCGCTGACATAGATAGACTACTGAGGATGTTGTTTTTTTACATCTTGATGGCAATAAAGTTATGCCTTGCTAAGTATTGGAGATCCAACTTGATTCCAAAATGGTCGGAAATAGTATTTATGTTTAATTATCAGAGATATATGGAGAAAGAAGTCTATGTAGGAATGGGAAGAAAAAAAAAAACATTTTAGTGATATATGGCAACACTGGGCTCGATATACAGATATGCTGCATCATAATTTTAGCTACAGATGATATCTACCGAGTCTGCTGGGAGAAGTCCTTCTTGTGTCTGACTTTGACTTGGAAGTCCGCTCTATATATTAACCATATTCTATGGCTACCCTCTCCAAGGACATGATCAAGAGGGTGCCCAACACTCAAGTGTCAAATGTTATGCTATCAAAACTAGCATATAAAATTTTTATTAAAAACATAAAAATGGCTCTTCTGCAATCAGGTCAGTTAACATTGGACAACCAGGTGGTAAACCATCTTTGCACTCTTCTGCCATTTGCTGGATACATACAGTGGATATAAAAAGTCTACACACCCCTGTTAAAATGTCAGGTTTGTGTGCTGTAAAAAAAAATGAGACAAAGATAAATCATTTCAGAACTTTTTCCACCTTTAATGTGACCTATAAACTGTACAACTCAATTGAAAAACAAACTGAAATATTTTAGGTAGAGGGAAGAAAAAATATAAAAATATAATAATGTGGTTGCATAAGTGTGCACACCCTTAAACTAATACTTTGTTGAAGCACCTTTTGATTTTATTACAGCACTCAGTCTTTTTGGGTATGAGTCTATCAGCATGGCACATTTTGACTTGTCAAGATTTGCCCATTCTTCTTTGCACAAACACTCCAAATCTGTCATATTGCGAGGGCATCTCCTGTGCACAGCCCACAGATTTTCAATCAGATTCAGGTCTGGGCTCTGGCTGGGCCATTCCAAAACTTTAATCTTCTTCTGGTGAAGCCATTCCTTTGTTGATTTGGATGTATGCTTTGGGTCGTTGTCATGCTGAAAGATGAAGTTCCTCTTCATGTTCAGCTTTCTAGCAGAAGCCTGAAGGTTTTGTGCCAATATTGACTGGTATTTGGAACTGTTCATAATTCCCTCTTTCTTAACTAAGGCCCCAGTTCCAGCTGAAGAAAAACAGCCCCAAAGCATGATGCTGCCACCACCATGCTTCACTGTGGGTATGGTGTTCTTTTGGTGATGTGCAGTGTTGTTTTTGCGCCAAACATATCTTTTAGAATTATGGCCAAAAAGTTCAACCTTGGTTTCATCAGACCATAACACCTTTTCCCACATGCTTTTGGGAAACTTCAGATGTGTTTTTGCAAAATGTAGCCTGGCTTGGATGTTTTTCTTCGTAAGAAAAGGCTTTCATCTTGCCACTCTACCCCATAGCTCAGACATATGAATAATACGGGAGATTGTTGTCACATGTACCACACAGCCAGTACTTGCCAGATATTCCTGCAGCTCCTTTAATGTTGCTGTAGGCCTCTTAGTAGCCTCCCAGACCAGTTTTCTTCTCGTCTTTTCATCAATTTTGGAGGGAGCTCCAGTTCTTGGTAATGTCACTGTTGTGCCATATTTTCTCCACTTGATGATGACTGTCTTCACTGTGTTCCATGGTATATCTAATGCCTTGGAAATTCTTTTGTACCCTTCTCCTGACTGATAGCTTTTAACAATGAGATCCCTCTGATGCTTTGGAAGCTCTCTGTGGACCATGGCTTTTTGCTGTGGGATGCGACTTTTTTTCAGCTCAGCTACTAATGCCCGGTTTTTGTATTTAACTTGCAGCTCACTTGTCAGTTAAATGTGAGAACATAGCCCACTGTGTTTAAGTAAATCTAAACTGTTACTTAGGTTTGTGTGCTTTTTGTACAGTACTGCCGGATATCACGGTGCTTTGTAATTATCTGTTTATAATATAAATGATTTCTAAATCATAATTATATATAATTATAAATAATCTGCTGTGAAGCATGTTATGCTATTTGTAATTTGGGCAGACATCTTGCTTTGTTAATCAGGTATACTAAGCATTAGAATATTTTAATACAAAAATAACAGAGCAGCCATTTAGAAACAGAGAGGGTTGTTTTTGTGTCTGATTAAGATAGAGATGTTTTTTAGACGGCAGGTCTTCTTCCTGTCTATGGGGTCTATTCACTAAAGTCTGAGATTTGAAGTAAAAATGAACACTAATCTTGACCTCTAACCTCACACAGACATGTTTAACCCTTGGATGCCTCATCTTGAACTTGCAAAATGGTATTCACTAGCAAAATGGAAATCAAACTCAGCCTTTTGACTTTCAATTTAAACTAGCATTTTATTTTTTCTAAATTAAATTCGATTTCATAATCGGCGGTCAAATTTAACTAGAAAAACATAGAAATAAAAAATAAATAAAGTTAAAAAAATCTCTCCTGACAAATCTGGGTGCTAGGGGCTCCCCATATAGCTTACTGGCTCCCAGCCACCCACCTGTTATAATTACCAGGGCTGGGAGCCTACCAAATTGCTCCCACTCCTCCATACAATGAATGGGCCAGGGACTTGTAAAGAGTCCCTGACCATTTAAAATATCTAAAACCCTCCTATTCACTCATAACTAACGATTCAGGGGCTCCCAGCCTTGTAAGTCATTTGGGAAATCCATTAATAATAGGGGTGCCCTGGCCCGGTGTGTTGGGGACCACGGGGGCCACCTGGGGTGTCCCCGGGACTCGGTTTTTACAGGGGGATTTTCTTTTTCAGATTTTTTTATCAACTTTTTAATGCAACTCACCTCCTGAAAAAAAGAGATTTATTGCGGAGAGCGGTTGGATGCCAAAGTCCAAGTCGCCTCAAACCTCCAAATTCTACCTCCTCGCACTTTATTCAACTTTTAGTGAATGGTTTCCTTTGCGTGCGGTTAGGATAAATGAACAACAATTGAACCACACAAATCAAGCATCAATAGCTGACAGGAAACATTCTCCATTTTTCCAGTCTATCCAACTCAGATGTGAATGCCTAATAGTTGAAGTTCACTTGTTGGTTCACTTTTAGCAAATAAATCTCAAGGAGTTTAATTTAGAAGCTTACTTATATCCCCTTTCTACACCTGGGCTTGCTACACTCAGCGTTATAACTTATTTATCAGGCACATCCAATTAAAACCCCTCTCTTTCTTTATTTTCACTTAAATTCACAAAAGTCACAAAAGGACCTCTTTCTTGCTAATGTATTATTAGTTTAACAAAGGGAGAACTATGGCCCTACAGATGCTCTTATGACTATAACTCATTTTACACTCTACAATAGCTTTACTGATCACATGTACTGTAAAAAGGACTAGCTATAGTGATGTTTTTCTTTTACTTTTGTGCACTATGTTCAAAAGCTGTACTAAATGAAGGTTTTTCGGGATATCATCATAGCATTGCCACTGATTTAATGGATGCTAAGTTTGTTCTTGAAAACAAATGCCCGTGGGAAGAGTATGTCAAAACTAAGCAAGGGAAGGTGGTCCTTTCTCCTGAGACCCATTTTAATAGGTTTCTCTCTTGCTGTAACAGGCAGCTGCCCCTCCTGGTCATGGTGATGTGAATTGAATTTTTAAGCTGCAGATCTCTCTTGGGGATCCCCCCGAGGTGTCCAATCAAAACTGCAGGGACTGAGCTACAGGGTGCCAACTGGACACTAATTACTTCCATCTGGTGCCATTCCAGACATCTCCTGAGAAGGAAGGAGTACAGCTCTTGGCACCAATTGGCTAATTCAATTTACTTCAACAGCATTAACCTCTGTCAGAATATTCATGAGCAGGAGAAGAGAAGCAGTGGCACAAGCAGGCAGAACCCACTCAGAGAAGAAGAGCATGTGAATGAACAAGGTCCCTGCACCAAACTACCATAGAATATCGATCCGCAACCTCCACTTCCCAGTCTGTGAGCAGTTTAGCACGGAGATACACGCAGGATTGTACAGAATCCTGGAGCCAGGGAGACAGATCGTAAAAGCAACGGAGAAAGCCAGAAAATCGCTAGCGGGCTTTGGAAAGCAGGGGAATTGATGTATCAGTAGCAGCTTGGGAAGAAAGAGAAGTGGATTCTACGTGTGAGTGAATAATTCCGAGAAAGTAATCAGTAGCAGGTAAATAAGTTTTCTTGATCCCCTTTCTTTCTGGTTCTTACACAGATCTCTTTCTCTCGTTTCCGTCTCATACATTTTTTTTTCTGTCCGTTTTCCTCTCTCTCCTCTCTTTCAATAACTCGCACTCTTTCTTCTCTCTCTAGCAGTCTCTCTCTCTCTCTCTCACACACACACACACACACACACACACACACACACTATGTCTCTCTCTCTTGTTCTGACTCGCTTCATCTCAAGCAGAAGGCAATAGAGTGACACGTGTGCAGATATCGTTTTTGTGTAAATGCCATGATTTTGTATGCTTTATGTGTATCCTGGTTTCTTCAAACTTCTGTCAGTAAAGAGTGAATAATGCCTTCATCAGGAAATATGTTCGTTTTCCATGGCTCTTAGAAGAGGAGGGGGAACAGGCACCGTGTGTGTGTGTTTGTGTGTGTATATGTATATGTATAACAAGTGTAATCTGCTGCCTCCAGGACTATGGACAGCTCCCCTGAGTTTACATATTCCAAAGCAGCACACTCTGTCTTTATGCGATATGACCTTTCTGATTATTAACCAAATCCAGCTTGGGAAAGTTGTTCCTTAAGTAGGGATAATAGTTTCTTCAACTTCATTGCCAACTTAATTTATGCCTGCAATCTACCCAAAAGCAACTTGACCTTTGATTTCCTTCCATTGACTCATGAGCTTTGTGTTCAAGTACTTAGAACAGGACTATTTAACTTCTCTACTGCAAGATATACCTGCAGAGCAATGGGGAACATTCTCCAGGTCACCTTGCACCAGGGAATGGAGAATAAATGCAATACATTTCTTATTACAATACAAAGCAACACTCAGTCTCGAATAAAAAGGGAGAAAAGCAGATGAAGTCTGCCAGAGAGTAAAAAAAAATGTACTATTGTTTGGGGTAGTTGTCAGACTTGTAATATAGAGTAATAGAAAAGAGAATAATAGGACTTTATCCATTTACAACAGGCACTCTGCAGAGAGAGTTAGGGCATTGGCAGGAAAATACAGTACTGCTGAAATTCAGGCAGCTGATTCTCAGAGAAGCCAAGGTCCAGCTCTTCTCAGTTTAAAAAATAGCAAGGCAGTCTCTGCCAAAGCTTGCTGTAAACACGGAATAAAGATTTCATTGTATGTGATGTGACTGGAATAATTATTCTGCTAATTGTTCATTCGTAGAGCTTCTGTCATAAGTACTATTCTGTACGTGGTTGTTTTTGACTCAATTACCTTAAAAAGTGCTAATATTTTTTAATGTTATGCATTTAAGATATTAGAGTTTTTTTGTTTCTTGCATTTTATTTCATTAATGGAACTTAAATGCATTTATGCATGACATTTGTGTTTTCAGATATATGTTCACAAAATTGGAATTGCACTGTAATAATTCATTGAGAAAACTGGATTAATTCTTAGAGTGCCTATGTTTCCACATGGTAATGAATGGTGTGGGTTTGCATTTAATTTTAAGTTTCAGTAAGCAAGTTCTGCATGACAAATATCATAAGCATTTTGCTTATTAACATTCTCTTAAAGGCAAGGACTGAATGGTGAACTAACAGTGAAATATGTTTTTGTATGTCAGGGAGTACAATACTTCTTTATAGCAGTATGTAATGCAGGTATATATATGGTGATTGTGTTGTCATGTGCTACTGCTGTGTAATAAATGAGACTGGAGGGATCCGGAAATCTTAGTACCTTAATTCCACAGTGCATCATTAACACACTTCGTACTTGTATTAATATAGTTGTCAAGTGGTTGTAGTATATATAACCAGGTTAAGTATATGGTAATGTAATCACGTTAGCTCCAGATGGGATGAAACATAGAAAACCATCCTAGTTGTTTCTACTTTAACCCATTGAGTGTCATTGCATTGATCACTGCTCTCATGTTCAAAAGGTTAAAGATTCCTTGATGGTTTCACCAGTGCATTCTGTAGGA
Organism: Pelodytes ibericus; assembly: GCA_036172795.1. Taxonomy (NCBI): domain Eukaryota; kingdom Metazoa; phylum Chordata; class Amphibia; order Anura; family Pelodytidae; genus Pelodytes; species Pelodytes ibericus. The sequence continues at coordinate 112,707,547 of CM069859.1, forward strand.
CTCTTTTACATTCTGCTAAACTGACAGATACAAGTGTACACTCCTATGGTTTCAGTAACTAATGTAAATGTATTTTATATTATTTGAATACCTGAGACAAATCCTTTTTAAAAAGTCACGACTTAACACAATGTGCAAATTTCAATTTGTTTTTTATTATGAAAATGTAATTAATAAAATATTTTGTTTGAACGATTTTGGTCGGGGTCCAATCCACAGTTAAAAAAGATTTGTGTCACACTTCCAATTGAATCGCCTCATTAACTTCCTCCTTTTTATGCTGGCAATAGTAAACAGACGTGTTGGGTTATGATGGTGAACAGCCATTGGAATTTGATTATAGGAGCTACCATTTGTTTCGGATACATTTTGATCTTCTGGTATGTGCACGTCTACCATTCTTTATACGGCCTCGATCATTTAAACAGTTTCTTTGGATTGCATCATAAAGCTGGATATATTTCTGGTTTTATACATACCTCTTCATTAATGTAAGCTAACTTACTATCACCAGATCAATCAGGCTTTTGTCCAAATCACTCGACTACAACTGCCATCTTAAAAGTATGCAATGATATCCAGACTGGTATGGAACAAGGAGATCCAACTCAAACTATTTTCTTAAATTATATTAAGGCATTTGAAACTGCAGACCATGGCATCTTATTTTATTCCACAGTAAGGAAACAGAGTAATTGTTATATTAATATTAATTGTATGTAAATGCACTGCAAACCAACTTTCATAAACTTACTACATAGTTTAACTGATTATATTGCCTTGTGATAAAATGTAATTACTTAAACCAACATTGTGACATATGAAAATATATTGAATATACCTCAATACATAATACACAAGTACTCATGGTTGATTAAAATCTTATTTTGTAAGCTATTGCAACAATGCAATGTTTCTGGAACCAGGACATACTTGAAAACTAGAGAAATATCAATCGATCCTTCCTGGTAAAACACTTTAACAATAAATAAATAAATAAGGTCTGGAAGAAGCTATTGATTTTTATTATAAGCACATGTGTACTTATTGCTCATAAGGCATCACAGAACAACACTAGGGTGTATACAAACTGAATGGCATGTCACTGCTGCAAAGTAAAAAAAAAAATATGCATAGATCACCCACAATCTTGAAATTAATAAATAAAAGGCAGAGTTATCAGACATATTTCAATTTCGATTTCAAAGGAGAAATATTACCAAGTTAAAACACACAGGATATTGATTCCATCACCATTACCAAAAAAGTGTAAACGTGATCAAATCTAAAACACTAACATTGTGTGTGGCATCATATTACACACAGTAAATTATGTGTCTGTTAATGACCATTGGGAATGTTGCCGTTCTATGGATTTTGTAAACTAAACAGTTCATCTACTCAATAAAGAGAGAATGGCAGGGAATTGAGATGGGAATTTCAAACATTTGGCCAAAATAGCCAAGTTGGAAAAATTCTCCAATGCACCTGAATGGAGAAATAGTCCAACACAACTACTCTGGCCTTAAATTTGAAATTCCTATGCCAGTTCCCTGCAATTCTTTATTGAGTAGACCCTTACATTTAACTAAGTATGTACTGAAATCTGAGGTCTACATGCCTAGATTCATGACATCAGTATACTATTATGTTCTGTCTGTATGAAAAGTACTATCCAAATGAAGTCATTAATAAACAAAATACCTCAAATCACTACTCATATATCAAACATGGACATTGGTTTAATTATTGGACTTAGCCTTAGACGCAAACTTAGCCCTATATTAAACATATATTACATTTAATGGTGATTTATCATATTGGCTGTTGATATAAGCACATCAAGGGATGCAACTGATGTCTCATAATAATTTTGATATTGTATGTAGTATGTTGTCTGCAGTAGAAACCTTTATTGCTTAGGGAAAGTTGAGCTAGTCGAGCTTTCTCCTTAAAAATCGGTAGCTTTTAAAGTTTTACTATGAAAACCACAGGTCATGACAGTGTGTACTATATATTCATAATGCAGGTAATGTTTAAATGTAGGTAATGCAGATTTTTCTAAAATAGGAACATGAGTAAAACCAAATTTCGTAAAACAATTTATCACACTAAAAACGTTCTATTATGTAAAAGGCTATATATAAATATTGTGAATTCATATTTCTAAGGCCCCAAATTGATGCCTCCGAAGTCCGGGTAAATTGGGACACATTGGGGACATATCATGAACCGAATTGTGAACTAGCCAATATGCCCTGATCTGGGCCGCTTTTACCAATGGGAAAAGTGGGCACTTGCCCACTTTTACATACTGGGACAGTCATGCGGCCAGAAGCCGACAGTCCGCATCTGCTGGATTAGGCTGCCGAAAGTAAAAAAAAATAAAAAAATCATTGCCATCAGATATGACTTTACGTCAAATCCGGTGGCTGTATTTGCCTCCTCCACGCTGTAGGGAAGACTGCACGGAGGACACGGCCGGGGACACGGAGCAGCCAGGAGGTGAGTACTGGGGAAGGGGGAGGAGGGTGGAATACAAAGAGGACAATAACATGGCATTTTACTAGAAAACATAACTGTGGCATCTTAATGGGCAAATTGACTGTGGCATTCTAATGGCACAATCATACTGGCATCTGAATGGGCAAATTGTCTGTGGCATCTTAATGGCACAATAATACTGGCATCTTAATAGGCAAATTGGCTGTGGCATCTTAATGGCACAGTTATACTGGCATCTTAATGGCTAAATTGGCTGTGGCATCCTAATATCACAATAATACTGGCATCTTAATGGCACAATAATTCTGGCATATTATTGGGCAAATTAACTGTGGCTTATTAATGGCAAAATAATACTGGCATATTATTGGGCAAGTTGGTTGTGGCTTATTAATGGCAAAATAATACTGCCATATTATTGGGCAAATTGGCTGTGGCTAATAAAATAACACTGGCATATTAATGGGAAAAGTAATATTGGCATATTAATGGCAAAATAATACTGTCATATTAATGTGTTTTATAGGGGTTTGGAGCAATTGCACCATTTTTTATATTTTGCTAGCTCCCAGCCCTGTTTATGATAGGGGGTACAGGGCTACTAGCCCTGCCTCCCCTAATTTTAATTGTGGCAGGTTTATATGTTTTTCTATGGGGCTTGTGCATTTTTTTCTTAAAATTAAATCCCTCCAAAGGGATAAATCCCTCCAAAGCTCCATTTGTTAAACCAGGGGGTCAGAGCTACTTGCTCTGATACCCCATAGGTGTAAAGGGAGGCTGGGAGCCATTTTGCTAGCTCTCAGTCCCATTTTTAATAGGGGGGGCTCTAATAGTCCTTGACTCCCTTATTTTGATTGGGGAAAGGTTTTTATTTTATTTTTTTAAACATTTGCATTTCATTCTCCTTCTTAGAATAGAAGAACTAAAATGCCTGAAATACAGCAATCATCCCTGAATTGTATTCAAAGGTGATCGTTGCATATTGGGTAGCCAAATTTGTATGTTTTTTAAAGCAAAAATGTCCTAAACCTTCAGTTTCCGAACTGCCCAAACAGCCAATTCGGAGCCAAATTTGTCTGTGCTGCGTAGACACATTTCAGGTGAGTTGCTAATTCGTCTATTATACCTTTTCCAAATTGGGATAGATTGGTGCATATTGAGCAGACCCTCTAGTGTGTGCCTGTGCTGCATATCAGTATATCAGTATATGAATTTGTAGTTGGTGAGAAACACACTTATAAATATTGCTCCACAGAGACTACATTTAAGAAATAGTATCATAAACTTCAGCAAACAGTAGATCTGTTATACACATGACAGCAGGAAATATGTAAGAGCTATTAATGCAGCTAGTGGTGCGTTTCAGTTTGCAAATTAGAGTGTCAGATTTGCCCTTTTTTCAGGTCAGTCTAATGCATGTTAATGCAGACTTCACTATTATTTTAACCTTTTGATTGACAGGGGGAATACTAAGCAATGTGTGCCTCATCACCTGTCACTCAAAGGGTTAACATGCACCCCTGGCAACTATGACATTTGTTTCATCCACCTACAGCACAGTAAATATTCCGTCAGTGTAACACTAAGTTTGTAAATAGAGAATGTATTGCATCACGAGTTGAGCATCTTTATTTCTCCTTTTTATAACACAATAATTAGAGAGGTTGGATTAAATATTAGAAACACTGTACGAAAAAAGGTCTGCTACATGAAAGAAATGAAATCACAACTGGAAATGCAGCTGCTAAGGTGAGTCATATCATAGAATGAACGATACATGGTCTGACAAATAGCATTTCCAAAAGAAGTCCAAAAAACAAATAAGTGGGGACAGAATTGTGCATGCACAATATTTTTTTTGTGTTCCAAAGGAGAATAGTATGTCAAATATGTGGCAGTACCCATAAATAGAAAATGCCCTGGCAGCAGCCAGTCTGCATAGTCCTAAAACTTCCACTGCACACATTAGATACAACTGTATATATGTACCTGTTGGTGCTCAAATCTAATCTATCTGACATTTTTATCTATCTTGGACATATATCATTATTTTGCTTTTTTATTAAACCTTTTGATCTAATTGTGGCTATGACTCCAATCTCAGGGCACATTTTTATTCTTTCACCAGCTGGTGAATCACACTTTGCTTCCATATATGCCTTAGATTTATTTGCAAACCTCTGTTATAGTATGAGGGTTTCTGTCAGGGTTCTACCCCAATCTCCTGACTTATGCATATAAAAGTCTTAATTTGTGTGCTTGTATACATTCCTCCTCTAGAGGCCACCCTACCTTTTGCTTGTATTTCTTTTGCTCTGTTGGTGTCAGGTGGGCTAGTTCACATTTGCAACACACCCCTGTTAAATACCTGCAGTTTATTGCAAAGATGGCTTTTGCATTGAAGTTAGATGCCTGACTTCTGAGAGCTGCTTCTTATGTTCCTGATCCTCTGTTAAAGCTCATTTGAATTTCTACCCTGTCCAGGAACTGGGAGACTGAACCTAGAAGGCTCAACCAGCTGGGGGATGTTTTTCAGATTCTCCTGAGTTCATTTGACTACAGCAATATTACTTAAGCTTAGTTACCTTGAGGGGCCAACTCCTCTTTAGTCACCTTCTCTGGAGTGTTCCTGCTATAGTCACACTCTCTAGGGTGTTCCTATAGTCACCCTCTCTAGGTTGTTCCTGATTTAGTCACCCTCTCTAGGGTGTTCAAGCTTAGTTACTCTTCTCAGGCCTCAACCTTACCTAAGACCTCACCCCTTGTTTAACTCTCTCTACCCACCTGCAGTTCCTACTAAAACTCCTTTCCTATTCCACAGTCCCTTGCTAAATTCTCCTTTTGTCTCTGCTTCAGTCCTTATTCCACTCCTTATTTCTTTGTTTCTATATCTGTTCTCACCCTGCACAATGAATAACAACATGCAACCAGACCACTATCCCTGCACTGAAACTCCTACCTGGGGACTGGGTAAAGGCCCTGACAGTTATATAAAGCAAAAACATTGAATGAACTTATTAAATAATCATTTTAAAAGTGCAAAAAAACCATTCCTATATTATTATACAATACTCCAAAGAGCTGTTTTCATTAGTGTCTTACATTTAATGTTTTATATCTATATTTACTATAGCAATTTAGCATTAGTATAGTAAATGGAAGGTTAAAGCTTTGCAATCATGCTTCCTGCCATAGCTCATACATCACTCATATTCTGTGTTATACAGACACATTTACATGGGCAGCTGTAAATTACTTGATCTTAGTTTGTACATTTTCATTACATGATAATTTACATTTAATCTTAATAATGTATGCCTTGTGGGACATCAGAACATTACATAAGTTAAATTATTTGCCTCCCGATACATAAAGTAAGTGAATGCATATCCATTTACCTGGCGGTATAACCTTGGTGAACCAGTTAGTTTGCATATGTCTGAGTGGAACATTAAAATCAAATGATAGTAAAAGAAAAAAAAGCCATAATTACCGGTGTAAAATGTGTAGTTTTCCATTCATTATTGCTTGAGATTTGCTCAGTTGTTTGAAGGCATTCTGGTCTTATCACATATGCCAATTTCCTTCACTCTTTCTAAATGCTTTGGAAACAGTCCTGTCTGGCTTTGACTGCAATACTCCAAACTCATTTTGTAATTTAAGTGTCTAATAACCTGTTCATGTGACATGCCTTTTTTTTAAAGAGGCACCTGCTCGGATATTTGAATTTGGAGTTTTCAAGCATTAGATATATTTCATGCGAACCTTTAGAACGAAAAGCCATCAAATTAAGGTTTATTCAATAAACCAGGAATTTTTTCTGATTTAATAAACAAGTTTAAATAGTAGATGTGACTATTTTGATATTGATTTTCCACCCCAATTGCTGGTTAACCAATCATAACCACTAGAACGGTTCTTGTGTGTGTATGTGTGTGTATATACAAAATCCATTGTATCCATTGAATATATATACAAAATCCATTGGTCCCTGGTAAGCAATACACATGAAGAGATTAAGCCCCATAAGCAACAGTATTAAGTGTTAGGACCCACCAATATTGGAGTACTTTGACGTAGTGGTGGGCTTAGCATAATATGGCCATATTTGTAACCAAATCTCCAATTTTGTTATCTTAGAAAGAAATGAGTTTTTAAGTAGCTTTAATGAAACCTATAGCTTTAAGAATTTTTCTCCTACCTGCCTTGAGGTGAGTGCATATTTTTATTTTGAATGTTATGCCTGCATCTTAGACCTCAGCGTTCACCATGATGGGATTTCAAATATCTTATGTTAAAGACAACATATTAAGCTGTAAATTAATTAAGGGAAGCATGCACCATATTCTTTGATATTGAGAAATCAGATATTACCTACAGTGTAGGGTAAATAAATAAAATACAATTATAAGGACTGCACTTTCCTTATTTATGTTACAATTGCCGTTTCTTATACATAGATGCAGCTGTGCCATATTTTTATATCTCAACATTTTGTTTGCAAGATATTGCTCCTCTGCCAAACACTTTTTGGGGAAGGTTCTTTAAATATATTTTACAGACTGAAAAGCACATTTTGTTTATACATCAGTTGAGTTAAAACTCAGCTATCATTTGTCAGGAGTGAACATTTTGTATTAGTGTACACAATGTGCCACTATTAGATACTATCACCATGTGCTCCCCATTAATACATCACCCCAATGTATTGAGCTACCAAAAGAAGCTATTGCAATTTATACACATTTATGTAACATTGTTTAACTAATTAATTCATTCCCAAGAATTTGATAGTGTTACTGACTTATTTCATCTTTATTTTATGATCAGTTAAAAATAAATAATATCTATGATCATGTTTTACATATTTAATGAACAAAATACCTAGTTATTATATTAAAGAGCTACCATACTTCAAAGAAGCTAACTTAGTCCTACTAACTGTTGACATGCATGTTACTGATTATAACTGGAAAATGCTGGGTTATCATAGACCAAATAAGTCTGTACATGACTAAAGTACAAGCATATGCAATAAAATAACCTATTTAGTGATACATGCATATATCTTTAATTTGAAAGGGACCGACACACATGTTCCTCATTTTATAATGACAAATGAAGACTGTGTATTCTGCTCCAAATAACTAGGGAATGTGGGATAAAAAATCCCCATGATATGAGCTGGTAATCATTTGATGCATGTATGTGCTATAGCAAAACAGTATTTACATTTCTTATTTGCCATATACCTACTAATCTGCTTAGGTTCAATCTTTCAAAGCTAGTCATCTGACAGCTATGAGCTTAGTACTGTTCTCAATTGATCATGCTAAACATAGCCACTCAGTGAGTGTTCATTTGCATTTTGTGACATAAGATTTAGAGATACAGGTAGTTCTGTAATCACATTTTTAATGTCACAATTTGTCTTCATAGATGTTTTTACTTTGTACTTTTTCTTTTATGACATAGATGGTTACTGTGTTCATTATATGCAATGTAGCAGTCATTAGTATTTTTACTAACATCAATTCATGAAGTTGAATATAAGTCATTCGCTAAATTATATTGTATGGTGCATGTGCAAGGCCAGCCTTAGGGGTGTGTGACCTGTGCACAGGGCATAACACTCTGGGGGCATCAGAGGTGATGGTTGGGGAGATCAAACTATCTACTCTCACCAGCTTTCTTTGTGGAAGAGAGGAGAAAGGCAGACAATGTCGGTGCACAGACATCCTCTGATGCTGCTCTTGCGTCCCCCACGTCAGAGGGTTGGGGGTAACATGGCTTTCTGATGCTCAAACTAAAGAGTGGCATGGGAAAGAGTCATGGGTTACATCTGCATGCTGGGGTAAGTGCAATGTGGGACTTGGGTTAAGTCATTGAGTGCAATGTGGTTTATGGGGTAAGTCACTGAGTGCATTGTGGGTGCTGGGTAAATGTCTAAGTGCTATGTGGGTGCTGGGGCAAGTCATGTGAGTGGAATATGTGATGGAGAAAATCCTGTGAGTGGAATGGGTGAGTGGAATGTGTCCAGTCTTGGTGCTCTGGCAAAACCTGTGCGATCAGGTACTGTGGGTGCAAAGCAAGGTATTTGAGAAGTTTAGGGTGGTACTGAAACATTGATTTGAGATAAATAGACTTTCACTTTTTGAAAAAGACACGCAAATGATCCTCATCTATCTATCTATCTATCTATCTATCTATCTATCTATCTATCTATCTATCTATCTATCTAGCTATCTGTCTATCTAAAATCATTCTATATTTATGTATATGTTTATGGTATACTTAAATAGTATTATGTTCAATTAAGATATGTAGGTGAAGATTTAAGTACACTCCCAATAATTTAACTCCCCCTAAAAGTGACCCCCCTCGACCCTAATACTAAAATTACCCCTACCATACCCTAATACAAAACCTGACCAACCCAAACCCTAGTACTAAAATTAACCCTATTACTAATGCTTCCCTGCCAAACCCTAATTCCTAACCCTCCAAATCCTAAAACTAAAAGAAACCCCTATTAATAATACTCACCTTCGGCGATCCCGCAATGACGTGTCCTGCGATGGCCATCGCACGAGAAGGGACAATGAAGCGGCTGGGTTAATGCAGCCGAGATGAACTGTCCCATCCCCGTGTCTATCACCTGGTTTGTGAAAAAAAAGAGTCACAGCAAGGAGGTGCAGAGTACATGATTTCCATGATTGGCGGTGAAAGTAGAGCCTTGTAACAATGTGCCGAATTCAGATTGAGTGACTGCTCCACCACATATTTTGTGATGTATATAGTGATTTTTATGCAACAGAAACAGCTTGTAATTGTAGTAAAGAAATGTACATTGATATATTACTGAGACTCCTGTTGACTTTGTTGTCCTACAGCCCCATCTCTCCTTAAACCGTGACTATTGTTATCAAAGTACTGTTGCTATCATGAACTGGCATGTTCATAAAAAGCACACAAAAAACCCAAACATGTTCCTCTTGGAACAAATGGTTCTGTGAGTAGAGCTTCACATTTACATTGGTCACGATCCTCATTTCCTCAGTGGACTTTCTGGATGTGTGATATGGGAGTTGCAGCTCAAAATCAGCTAATGAGTTACATATCTGCTAACCCCCAGTTACACATGGATTAAATATACAGGTACTGCCCTCCACACAGGCACACAGGCAGTTTAGCTTTATTTCTTTCTGAACCAGTGTTTTGTCTTCTATAATAGATCTCAGATTAAAACTTGCAGTAATACATTTGTAATTGTTATTCATGATCATTATTCATATAATGAAGTATCACAGGCAGAATCCATCCCTTCAAGTACTGTGTCTTAGTCAAGCCAATTATGACTAAATTACTGCATGTTCTGTGCTGTATCAACTAATTAAATACTAATTAATAAAATTATAATTTCACTTGATGGCACTGTCTACAGCTGGTTTTAACAGCTAAATGTTATATGACATCTGGCTAAATGGTTAGCTTTTAGAAAGTGTAGCTGAAAAACACCTGGGCAGTGCTAAGAATTACAAACTGTGAGCATTTAGCCTCAATTACCCGCACCAAGATGCCACTAAATTTATGTGCATGCCTCAGTTACTTCAACGTATATATATTATTCCTTCAGTCTTACTTAAATGAGACCTGTCCTCAGACGGAACTATGTCACTTACTGAGTAAACTACTAGTCTTTTATCATTTTGCAGTGATTTAAGATACTAAGTAAGATGAATCTGGCAGAGGAGTTTCAATTGATTGCCCACTGGCTACTGTATTTTACAATTTAACACCAAAGGAAAGGATTAGCTTCAGAGAGACATTGCAAGCTGTGTGTATGAGGATTTATGTTACACCTCACTTTGCTCCATAGACTTTTTCTTAAAGGAAACATAGGATAATTAAACAATAGGATAGCCTATTCATTATTGTTTTCATCTTTTATTTTTTAGTGTACGCTGTAGACTGCAAAGGAAACACCATTCATTATACAGCATACGTAATTTTTAACATTTTTAATCACTATTTTAATCGCTAATCAAAGCCCACCCTAACCTCAGGCTGTCATACATAGGAGAGGAATAACTGTTGTGACAGAGCTAAGAATAGGACCATTTTCAATAGATTGGACTCACAGAATGTATGGAGTATATTGGTTTCTTATAAATCTATTAACACACATCTCTGACACAGATTTCTATTATACTTCTTGTATAATAAAAAAATGTGGATGAGGGGTAAAAAAGACTAAAAAAATAAATATATGTAAACACCTAGGTATGTATCTATAGACATCTTTATATGTTCTACGTGCATTTTGTCTTTTCAAATCCACAGCTTATGTAAGCCCAACTCAAATCTAAAAATATGCGTTATCTTCTTTTTTTTATTGTGTCCGTCAGTCATTGTGTGTCTGCCTATTCATGTTAAACGTTTTGGGCAACCTATAAAGCTTTGTTTAGAATTCATGGAAACTTTCATGACTAACACAGAAGGAAGCCAGACCACTTATCATCCAACTTAAAACAACTTCTTTGGAGTCTCACTACAGGATAGCTGCTTACTCAAAAGGCAGGAGGTAAAGCTGTAGACTCTTTGGAGCTGAATAGCAGTGTCATTTTCAAAGCTATGAATGTTTCTTTGTGTATTTCATTATAGTTTTCCCATGTTGTACACACTATATATGTCCAAGACCATAAACAATTTAATGGACACAATAGGTATATGTTTAAATAGTTATGTTATTCAATCTCCATAAATAATTATTGTATTTTTGTAGGTTTCTAAATGTATATTTTAATGCATGACACAGTGTTTACCACATTTTGAGGTATTTTTTTTCTTTATCACAGAAACTTTTTTTTAAGTTTGGTAATAGTGCCATGTTTTAGTACTATTTAAAGGGGCTGTTTCACGTACAGCGTCTGAAAACATTTTTATATATAAGTACTATGCTGTGTAAAATAAAGAAAACAGGGCACGTCTGATCACTCTTTTCCTCAACACTTCCTGTCCTGCAAAATGCACCTTCTAGGTAGCTAATACCATGTTACTTATATTTCAAGTACTTGAAACAGAGAATCTGATTCCAAAGCAACAGCACTTTCTCTGATGATAGAATTAAAACTGTGGCAGAGGAAGTCAGTCTGACTTCTGTGTACTCACATATTTCACTGAATTTATAAGCCCATGCCAAATTATTTTCATTGTAAAACTACAAGAGGACTCTACTGTTTTAATGTAAAATACATTTCACGTTTAATAATAAGTTATGCAATGTGCAGGTACTATCCAGGTGAGTTGCAACTGCAAGAAATCAGAGTTTGCATAATCTATTATATAAAAACTTCTTTATATGTGGCCAGGTTAGCTATTCCAGCATAAGAAACTCACCAAACATGATATACATACACAATGTATAGTTGAGAAGGTGAATAGACCCTATCTGCTTCACTGGTCTTCTCTATCAGTAGTGAGTCTCCTTATTAATATTTGTACACATACAATCTATAAATGTGTGCATACATATTCCCAACATACAAACTGCACTGCAACAGTTCTGCACATAGACTATTTTTCCCAATTGGTGTCAGGATTTGAGTTATTAGCTTATGATGGGTGCTAAAATGTGTCAAGCTTTTGCCTGTACCTTTTTTGCCTTTTTTTGCTTTGGCACAAATACATATTTGAGAAAATATACTTGGTGAGCTGGATTATCGGCAATCTTGTTCGTGGATCCTTTTACCAATTTATCTATGACGTACACAAATTTATACAAATTTCTTTAATTATTGCATAACTGAATGATAATGGCCTGAATGAGGAAAAGAATACTGTGTTTCTAAATGTTATAGTTAACTGTGATCCATAAGCTCTAGTATAAAAGCCAGGTATAAATCAGAACTAAAATAACCCCCAACACTGCAGATGCAAACATATTACATAGATGAATAGATCAATAGATTGCTTGATGGATGCATGGATAGATATACAGACAGACGGACAGATAGATAGATCAACAGATAGATCAACAGATAGACATACATATCGGACTATAATCAATACTGTGATTTATCACTTATCATTGATGTTTAACTAAAAATGTTCTGTTGCAGTCTACGTCATTCAATGACCTGAGATTGGTTAATTAATGGCTTCTAATGAAGCACAGATATATGGTTACAGCTGGTACCATGCATAATGTTAGTAGCACAGCACTGAGTGTTATTTATAATTGTAAATGCTAAACTACATTATGCAGGCATATTCAAACCTCTCCCATCTCCTTTTGTTGTGGAGTACAAAGGCAGCACTTATATATCCATCACAACAATCAGCATGAAAATCACTAATTCAGAGTTTGTTGCTTATTCTTGTGTAAAGAAGAATGGGCTTTTATTTAAAATTTTGAAGCATAATACATATCCATATCTTCTATCCATCAGAAGATAAAGGGTAGCATTATTTCATGTTACAAAGTGTAGAGAAGCTCTGATGTAACAAGTGGCTATAAGAAAGTAGTACAACAATCCAATTTTCCAGTTTATGTATGCGCAGTGTTCAACAATACGAATGGGACTTCAAAGTGTGGGTTTAGAATGTAGTATATGGTAAGAGCACATTATGGTTCTTATGTTGAGTTTCAAAAGAAAATAATAATGTCACATATGTAAATAGTAAAGAAGTTAGAAGTAGGTGCCAAAATACAATTATTAATCACTATATAGCCCACACAATGTGAAAACATACACAATATATATAAATGTGCTAATATGTATGAAGCATAATATGGACCACCGGACACACAATATAATAATGTGAAAAGTAAGAAAGTGTTGTGCAATAAAAACTGATACTTATCCTTACACACTTGACAGTGTTTAACCCAAAAACTTGGCAATATGTACATAAAGAAAAAGAAAGAAAAATAAATACAATGTGGGACACTGAAGGAACCAACAGTAATGATATGAGCCCCCCAAGGAGAAATACTCACATATACTAGAGCCCTTGTACTGGCTCTAGTATAGTTGCGAAATATACCAAAACGTGTTGTGCAATAAAGTGAAATACTTATCTCACACACTGGTGGACAATATTTAGCCGGCTTGTCAGTGCACACATAAAATGAAAAAACAACAAAAAATACAATGTGTGACACTGTAACCATTTGCAATGGTGATATTTGCCCCCAAAGGAGGTTCACTCACATTTACTAGAGCCCTTATACTGGCTCTAGTGTAGGGGCATAGTGGGACTACAATTCCCAATATCCTCAGATGGTGTAATACACTCCCCTCAGATGGCAATGTGCACTGTTAAAAACAAGCAAGATCTATAGGTCAGGAAGAAATACAGACCATAGTGTAGAATCAAAAGTAGAAATACAATTTTAATAGCCCCCACAATGTTAGGCTTACAGGATAAAAAAGATAAAATCACAATCAGTAAAACTTGCTTGCAGACATTGGAAATAAGATCATCGCCAGAAAGAATGTCCCCTTGAGACCAGTATGGTGTTTGGAGATCCTCCCAGCTGCAACACACAAAACTTCTGGATACGCCCCCTGACATCACACAGAGCGTTTCGTCCAATGGGACTTCTTTTCGGTGCTCAGCATATCAGACCACAGGTGATGTCATTAATAGGAGACACCCAAGACACATTTTTTTTTTAAAATTATGCATTTACTAATTTGCTAATTTTGCTAAAACAACATATAGATCATGTTTAGTCATTTTATTATCCTATATATGCACAGTAAAAACAATGTTTGCGTGATACAGTCGCTTTAACTGTTTATTTTCTGTTTTAGACATCAAAATCTGTATTTGGCCTTAGGCCAGTGATAGCTAACATTGGCACTGCAATTGTTTGGGAACTACTTATCCCATGATACTCAGTCAATCCGAATGCTCACTGCACCTCATGGGATAGGTGGTTTCCCAAACGCTTTAAGTGCCAAAGACATTGTTACCTTAGGCTATTACCCATGCAGTTCATTAAAGACACACAGATGTCAAATGCTGTTAATGATTACTTGATTATTACTATGTCATCGTGGCATAGAAAGTATAATTCAAAAAAAAAAAAAATGCAGTATAGCAAATGTCTTTTTCAATGAATTTCTTTATTTTGTAATCCTTAATGTCTCTCCATCGTCTATTACTGGTGGTTGAATGTGCTTTCTTCTCAATCAAGTGCAATTCATTTTCTGTTCTTAACTAAAGCAAGTTTAGAGCACTAACATTTTGCCTAGAATTCTTTTGCACTTTTACTTTCATTGGGGTGAAGCATTGGCAGTAGGATTGAAAATTAGATAAGAAACACGTTTTAGACACTGGACATAGTTGAGATTTCACTTTCAGAAGCACATTAACATAGTCAATAGCAATTATGCTATGCAAATGAGACTGAGGGAACTCTGATTACAAAGTCTCACTTATGGTTAGAGAAATTGTCATTCATTTTGAAAACATATATTATAAAAACATTCATGTTTTTATAAGTAAGTCATATTGCTTATTTCTGTGGGTTTTTGTGGTTGTGCTGTTGTTTTCCATTGTTCATCATGAGAGAGGTGCTTCGAACAAAAATATCATTAAAATCTCTTAAAGTAAATAGCACCACTGCAAAATGGGCAGCCAAGAATTGGACATCACCCCAGACTTATTAGAAACGTGTTACACATGTATTTTATAATTATCAAACTTTTGATTTAATTAATGTTATCTGTGGAAGATCTAAAAAAGGGGTCAGATGAATGTTCACCTATACAATGAGATGTAGTACTTAGGACTATATTAAAGAAAAGTTCAATTATTTCATAAATGTAATTACATTATTAACTTGATAAATGTAATTACAATATAAAAAAAGATAAACAAAATGACTAAACTCCGTATTTTTGCATTATTGCAGTAGGGAAGGGTGACATACCTCTGCCTCCAATGGTGTTGTCAGTGTGTAGGATGCCTGAAATGCTTTTCTGCCCATCACTACACCTGGGGGGGGACAGGGTTCCCAACAATACAAGCGGGGGAGACACCAAGGAGAAAGTCAATTCTTGTATCATATTCCAAATCACCTTGCAATGATAACACAAAGAGGAAGCAGGGTCAGTGAGCCAGGATGGAGATGTATAGTCCAGGAGGTTCAGTGGATTTTGCAACACGTCTTAACCAAGGCCCGAGGTAAGGGCCTGATATGTCCTTTTGACCTTGTCTTTTCCCATTTCTGGGGTGTTTGTGTTTAGCTGTAATTATCTTCCTTCTCACATACTGTACCTAAACAAATTATATGTTGTTTTTATCGTCATAAGAAGGGCTTTCATTAAATATTATTATGTTCATCATATCTTTTAATTTACTACAAAAAAAAATCATAAAATATGATGGAACCCCCCCCCCCCCCACACACACACACACTTTTTCTAACTTTGACCTAAAAAATAATTTACACAAATATAATCATTAAAAAGACCCCATCTAAATAGTTTCTAAATTTTGTCCCAAGTTCAGAAATATACTTGTTTCCATGTTTTTATGCAGTTTTTTGTGAGTTATAGGGCAAAAACTAAAAATAGTTGTTTTTTTTACACAGTGACCTTTTGACCCAAGCCCTAAATTTAACCCCAACTCTAACCCTTATGCCAACCCTTAACATATTTTAACTTTAATTTAATTGTAACCCTATCCCTTATGCTTATCCTAATTTAATTGTAACCCTAACAATTAGTCTAACCCTAACAATAGATTTTAGCTAATAAAGTTTTTTTTTTTTATTGCAATGTTGCTGAGCAACAGCATCAGAGCGTCGGAAGTGAATTGTTTTTCACTTCCGAAGCTCTACATACAAGAGGGCGATCATGGGTGCCCCAGAACCGAGATTTCGGTGCTGCCTATTGCCTTGACATTGAGGCATTTTTTGTGATCATTGATCATGAAATCCGCTTGTTCCACCACAGGACGTGTCAGGCACATCCATTGTCGGCAACAGAGTTGCCAGCTGGTCATGCCTCACACGTCCATTGTCGCGAAGGGGTTAAATTACTTTGACAAGCAATTTATTTATAAACTAGACCTTAAACCCGTAAAATTAACGGGTGCTAGAACATATGTGGAGGGGGGGGGGATGGACATAAGGTGCAACACAGGGGCAAGCACCCTGGTGAGGGGGGGAGCCTTGAGGGTTGCCTCATCTTGATGGGAGTTGTGATCCTCCTGCTGTATTATTGATGCAGCAGGGGGATCACAACTCCCATCAAGATGAGGCAGCCCTCAAGGCTCCCCCCCTCACCAGGGTCTCTGCGCTCCAAGTCCCAACGGCTGTCCGTGGGGCACATGCGCAGTAGCGCAATCCCACGGACACAGGGACTGGACGCAGAGACACTTGAAGATTATTATAGAGGATATATTCATTTTGGTTGGTATTAGTGTGTTGCTGAAATATTTTATTTAATTCAAGCCTTATCTCCACATATCCCAAATATTGTACTTAACTGTTAAGCACGGAAAAATGGGTCTATAATAGTAATTATGTAAAGCAGTATGCGATTGTACCGAAAAGTTAGTAGTTTTATCACAAATAATATGTTTTAGTCTAGATGTTATTATGATAAAAAAAAGAATTTGAATTTAAAGATATTGTATAATTAAGTAAAATTAAATAAAATACTTTTTCTTGTTCATCTCAAGTCAATTTATGTATCCACATTTGGGAAACTGGGACTATCAATTATATGTTACATAATTTTGATACCATAGCAGTTTGGAATGAGAAAGCCTAAATCATCATGCCATGTCATGCAACTTAACATTTGCAATGTTTTCTATGATCTTAAGGCCAAAAGTGGGCCTTAAAATAGGACAATTTTTCTAACTCAGCTACATTGGTCTTAAGTATGAAATTTCCTATTTTATTACCTGCAATTCTTAGTTTTATGAATAAGGCAACATAAGTCACTTCCAAAATGGTATGGGCAGAATGTTATGAACTTTGATTGCATCTCAATAGCATCCTGGTCACCACTCCCACTTCTGTTGGTCAAAAGTTACAAGGAGCATATCCTGGATATATCAATTTATGGTGCTATAACTGTGGCGTGAATTTTACTAGAACAGTCTGATAACATACAATATATTAGATGAATTAAAATATGTTGGAAACGATTAGGACAGTCACTTAAAAAAATGTATATAAACAAATTGGGGCTAAAATTACCCAGTTAATTACCTCCTAATATCCCTGTGCTAAAATAATTCTAAAGGAACCCTAATGGTCTACTCAATAAAAAGAGAATTGCAGCAGATTGAGAAGGGCCAATGTAGCCGAGTTGGAAACAAATCGGGTGCCAAATTTGACTTAGTCTCAAAATGAAAATAGACCTCTAAAGTCAAATTTTATTGAATAGAGTTTCAAAATTGTCCCTCTTCCTCACTGATACACTTTGATCTTGTGACAGAGAGAGAAGAGAGAGAGAGATACTGTGTCCCAGAAAAATAAATTAAAAAAACACTTGTTTTACCATTTTTACAACTTTTATTAAATTTTATATAGTACACAAAGTCTAAAAAAATGGTCACAAAGGAAAGCCTTATCTGTTCTTAAAAAAACAATATTTAACATATTAATTTAAGGAGCTAGAGGGCACTTTTATTTAAACGCAAACATAGTAGAAAAATAGCTATTGTCCAGAACAGTTATAAAAACAAAAAAAAAACATATCAATTCCCTGCAATTCTCTCTTTACTGGGTACCTCCATCAGTGGTAAATAACCAGCGTCCTGGGATACCCCAGTACAATCCACGAATGTAGACCCCAATTACCATGCAAGACCAGTATAGGGGTTAAATGAAGATGACCACTTTATTGTACATTTTACATACAACTTACATACAACTGTACATCTTGATATCAACTTGATTAAACAACAGAAACATAATCGGATTAGGACCAGACATAGTTAATACATTTAAACCCTGGCACCTGGCAGCTAACCAATCACACAGGGGATGAAGAATGGGCGGTCAATGGGAGACTGGGGCTGGGCTAAAGTCACTTTAAACTCATTAACTCAGGGACCTTTAAACCGAGAGCCAATAGGTGAGGCGCCTACGAAAAGGGCTCAGAAGTAGCGACTAATGGGCAGGCTGCCTATTTCCTGAGCAACCAATCAGGTTAGCACCTACCTAACAAGTGCAGGCACAGAGAGTGCGAAATGGCCGGGCTTTACTTTTATTGTTCAAGCTGCTTAGGGTGCTCTCTGAGACGGTTATACCTCGAGGAAGTAGGACCTTGGTTGGCAGATGGAATTCGCCTGTATTTCGGCTATATTTCAGTTCTTTTTTTCGGATCCCGGGGACCAATCAAAAGAGGCGTTACTATTCCCTTTGAACTACTGACCAATCCCCATATGAACTACATTTTCCCCTGATCAGCGGATAATTTGAACGGACCAATCCCACTCCTGCCTACTCTTTTGCTAAGTCTTGCTAAGGGATGCGGGATAGGACGGTTGACATACCAGGGTAATGAGGTGGAATTAGCCCTTTTGGGATAGAAATACAGTACAAAAAACAGGAACATAATATAAACAGTAGTAGGATTTGCGGTGGTACAAAAAGTATAGAGTTAAATAAAATATTATAAATATATAAAAACTACCAACACTTTGTTTTTAGAGGCAGTAGAATTGTCTTTTTGAGGGATTTTAGACTAGTTTAGTAATTGAAATAAGAATATATTAAATAAAATTGTGATATATTAGATGTATTTTATTTGTTTAACAGGAAAAATGTATTAACCATTATCTTGCTTTTAAGCATGCCTTCAAGAGCATAAACTACATACAAATATGTGTACATCCCGGAAAGGGCATGCAAAATAATATTAGACATTTAAATATATGAAATGAAAATACATACCTATACAAGGTATTTGCACATTTACAGTTGTTGATTTTTGAGTTTAGAGGCAGTGAGGCAGACATTTGAGACTAGTGGAGGTTGATGGTTTCTGAATGATTATTCCACATGTGAGCAGCTTGCCAAGAGAAAGCAATATGAGCCACTTTCTTTTTGTAATGTGGAATAACAAATAAAGTGGTGGAGCTGGTTCAGAGTGTGTAGAAGATATTGCCCGGGTAGTTCAGGAACATTCTAGAACAGTTATTATGAACTAGACAGATCGGGTGCACCTAGAGTCAATTATTAACCAGTTTAGTTCTTCTTACACATCACAAAAAGATGTTGCATTTACTTTGATTGAAATACATATAATACATCCCCTCACAGTATAAGTTAAGCATTTTTTTTGTACAAAGAACAGAGTCTGTGATGCAAATTGGATGGTCATTTATAAATATAGAAACCACATGAGAGATTGGAACCCAGCCACATTATACAAAATTAATCTGTGCTAGCAAAAATCAGATTTGGTTTGATTTTGCATTGATACTAAATTGAAATTTCTTGAACACTATATTGGCAATTTTTAAACAAAGTTTTCAGTTCACGTATGTTAAGTTTTGTCAGATAAATAGGATCAAGATCAGATTAGGTACTGATGACCTATAACAAAACGTTCATCATATGCACCGGAAAAGCTCTGAAGATACTCACAAACACTGCCTCATTTCAAGAATACATTTTCTTCTGCGAGAAGGCAGGTGTGAGTGCAGCTGGCTCAGACAGAGACAACGTGTGTATATATATATATATATATATATATATATATATATATATATATATATATATATATATATATGTCTGCATGGTCTACATAGACCCTTCTCTTTCAGATGTATATATGCGTCCAAATGCAAGAAGGGTTAAGTTAAAGAGGGATTTACCCTAAAATGTTAATAAAAAGGTCCATATACTAATATGTAATTCTTTGTCCTAGGTCAATGTTCTGGAATTATCAACTTATGTATCTATTAACCTTCAGGATGTTATATGCTCCCTCTTCTTCTACAGCACCAACATCGTTTAACTCTTCATAGGCTCAGTCTGCCCGCCTTTTATTACAGTCCTCCCACTCATTCCTTATTAACTTTTTATTGTTACATTTTCATTGATGTTTGTATTTGCATTCACATTTGCATTTACAAACCCAGTCTCCTAGTCACAAATACTTTCCTCCTTCACAGTGTACATGATTGACACACACACATTTATACTTTCTAGCGACCCCAGTGACACATTTATTTATTGTTTGTGGGGCCAGGCAATTGTAATGGCCCCATGAGGCCAATGTTATTGTTTTTTTTTGCTTAACTAGAGAATTTAAATGGTCCAAATTTGGAGCCCGGGGGATTTTCCCCAAAATTGGTTTTACTAAGTAGTTGAATTTTGTAAAATTCAGAAATTCATCTGCAAACACCATTCTGGCCCCATTTCATGTCAAATCCGGCTATACTACGTAGTCCTTGTGATTATTTTGATTATTTCGTCTTGCCTCAAAAACTTCTTACATTTCTGTTTCAGGTAAGTAAACTTTGCAAATCTTTTCAAAATGTATGAGTATTCTTAGCTTAACAAATATAGAAAAATGTTCTTATTCTAAATTTGGCACTGCTTGCCAGTTAGTGTAACCTACATTTTACTCCACATTAAATCAATTGTTTGTTTGCATAGATGCTTAAATTATTCAACAAAAGCATACACATGTTGACTTCCTTTGCTATTCCCTAAACATTACAATACTGTACTAGGGTTAATATCATTGCTTTTGGTTTTATTTAATATGTTTTTATTAAAGTTTTTTATTTAAAAACAATTATCACAACAATAATAAAAGATATTCTGAAGCATAATATATGATACACAATTACAGGGAGCAATCATACAATTTATAAAAAGGTGAACTTATTTTGTAAGGTCAACTTACACTGCCTTGCTCCTCCTGGGACCTGTTCAGAGAGTGGCCCTCTACATGGCAAAGTCTTCCAATGTGGCCGACTTGTCTATGAGCCCACTTTAGGACTATACCAGTTAAGGGCTCTTGGGCTAGTTCAATGACATCATGCTCGAGACCCAGCATCACTGGAGCAGGTAATAGTCCTTTAGTCCAGCACACACAAAAAAAGTAAGCATCGACTTCTTTCATGGGGCCTACCATAGCTGGGCAAGTCAAAATCCGGGACAGTTCCACCAAAGGTATATAAAAAATGTCAAGGTGAAAATGGTTCGACCAAGACAGTCAAGTGGAACATCAACTGTGAGAACTAAAAATTTTATGTTTTGTGAGAATTGCAAGTACTCCATGATGTAGCTGCCAGTTCCAGATTTAAGACAGGATTCAAGTCTTGAAGTCGCTATATTGTTGGTATCCCTAAAGCCCCCACAACATCTTCCATAAGGTGGCTATGTCGGTTAATTAGGATAATATTGAGTCATATGGCAGATAATAAATGAGGATGAGTGTGGCTGACAAAAAAAAGAGAAACCTACAAGGGCAAATTAGGAATGGGCCCACATGTTTTAGTAATCCTGAATGCAGCAAGATGAACATAGAGTGTGAAATCAGGACTTTGAATGATATGTAAAAAGAAATGTGAAGTCTCAGTAATAAAAAAAAAATCCTAGAAAACCTAACTTGTATTAGTATTCCTAAAATAACTAAACAAAAAGGGAGATTCAGCATCACTTATTTTAAAAACTATTTGATTAATTTCATTGCCATTTGGAAGCTTATATAACATTCATTGTTATCACATGTATTCTTCATCTGAATATTGTGCAAACTTGGCTTTTCTTTAATTTCATATGTTTACAAAATGTGAACCAGTTCATAAACCCAATACTAATGTTATGGGAAATGGCATAGGATTTCATTGTATTTGTAAATAAAGTGTTTGTCATATTTTTATGTTCTGCCATGGTATATTATGCATAATAAAAGTTAGCTTTGAGACCTAATTATTTCACAAAACAGTAGCAGGAGTTTAAATTCTTGATTAACTTTAATGCCAAGGATATGTAATAGAAGCATTACGATTCCATAAATATTGATATAAATTTAACTCATTATATACACAGCTAAAAAGTTAAGTATGTTTGTATGAGCTGAAGAACAAATAGTTCACTGAGGACAGATAGTGTTCCTTTTTTTTAAGAACGTCGGAAATGGCTGATGTGCATATTTTATTTATAAATGTTTAGATACATTTATTTAAAGAATGTGCAAATAATAACATCACAAAAATAAATTGTGACATCAAAGGAATCTCTTTTTTTTAATTATCAGCAAAAACCTTAGCAATGGAAAAGAACAGCAATCTGTTATGTGGGTACAACTAAATTTACTGTATTAGATGTATGTAGCATAATAAATAATTCAAATAAGAAAACTACTAACAAATACATGCATTTTGACTAGTCTATGTGTACTTAATCCTGATGCTCATTCATTCATATTACAGTTTTAAATCATTATAAATTTCATGGGTCTATTCACTAAAATCCCGAAAGTCGACTTTCATTCTGAGATGAAGCCAAATTTGGCATACATACAATACAACACAAATTAGTAATATAAACAACACCTTATGTCACATAAATTCAAAGGAGTAGATGCTGGCTGTTAAGGCCAGCAAAAGTTAAAGTTTGAATATTTCCTGAAGGAATAACATGGATTAACTGCAATGGGGACCACAGAAACACCATGTATTAAAGCACTGGTACTATTTCCCCATTAATATAATGCTAGTGGACTGGGGGGTGTAATAGCAATCGATAGTCTCTTAGTGTCCCACAGCAATCAGTGATGCCCAGAATCCTCATCTTCTGGCTCAGGGAAAGGGGCCATCCCACCTGCGTTGGCAAAATAACAAGAAAAAAAGTCTGTCATCACTAAGAGACTCTAATTGTCAGCAAATCAGAAGACATCCTCTTCTGGATGATTTTAAGGCATGATTTTAAAACCAGCCAATAGTAGGGCTGGGACAGGGAGGCCTGACACATTTTCTCCTAATTTCAGTATTTGCTTGCAATTTTGCTAACACTATGTTTAGATCATTTTCAATCATTTGTTATTCTCTACATTCACAGCATAAGCAATGTTTAGGTAGTACAGTCCCTTTAAAGGTAATCTGATTTCTTTGTTGAAATAATTCACTGTAAATGTGTATTGCATTAAGAGCTATAGCAAAGGGTAATGTTACTTTAAATAAAAGTTATTGAAATTCACTGCTGAAAATGCATTTGTCTTTTTTTAGTTTTTATATTTTAGGAGAAAGAGGGTGTAATAAGATAAAAAAAAAAGTATGACATTTCTGATGATTTATGCCGCACTACTACATATGTACACTTCTGTACATGTGACATTCATACATACTCAGATATGCAATTCTCTATAATTTGGTCTTATTACAGGAAGAGAATTGCATTTTTTCAGATTAATTATTTGTACTCGGAAAAGTAAGGTTAATAATGGGAAAGCTAAGAACAAACTGAAGCACCTTTATTAAATTAGTCACATATTAATTAAGTTCAACCTTTCACACATCCCAATTGTTGCTCTTAATCTAAAAATAAAAGTAAAAGCAAAAAAAGTAGTAGACATAGTACTAATGGGTCTAGTCACTAAAATGTGACCTTGGCGGTCAACTTTCATTTTGAGACAAAGGTCAAAATCGTCACCTAAGTTTGACCTGTAAAAAAAACAAGCTTCGAATCTTCCCCTTTGAAAGTAATGGGAGGCAAAATGATCAAAGCTATTTTTGAGAGTAAATCAAACTTGAGTGCTGAATTTAACTTGGTCTCAAAATGAAAGTTGAGCTCCCAAGTCGACCTCCTCGACGTATTCTCAAATTTTAGTGAATTGAACCATCATTTTTTATTTTTCTAAACTCTTCCTTCTTTAATAGCAACAATCTCTAAAATCTGGCATATTTCGTCACAGAAACACACAGGTTTACGTCCAGCTCTCCTTCACATTTGAGAGACAAAGCGTATCTGATAACAATCATGAACTGACAACTTCAGCAGCATTAGCCCCTAGCATCTGACTGAAGTCTGCCGAGTGCAGAGTGTTGCTCTCTACTGATGCAGAGACAGACACCCCATGCTAAATATAATGGGGCCCCTGTCATTTTCAGTTGTACTTATATAAGAGTTACAGTGTAACAAAAATTAAAAACAAAGTTTTGTTACTGCACTTCACTTTAAAATGAAAAACAGATATATCCCTGAATTAAAATGCCATTACAAAATATGCTTATATATTATAACTGAATAGAGGTGAATGTTAAAAAGCATCTATTGTATTTGGTAGCACAACTTGTCCAAGCAGTCAATTGTATATCTGTATTGTTCTGAGCCTAGCAAACAGATTTGTTATTAAATTAATTTACAAAAGACATTAATACAAAGATCCTCTCAATATTAAACAGTGAAATCATGAGAGAATTTCCAAGGTACAAGGTGAGGAATTAGTAAAGCACATGTTCTTTTAAAGGCAACGTGACATTAACACAGGCAATACTGACACATTTACCCATTCTAATCGAAAACATTGGCTATTTAATCATAATAAATGTGAATGGTACATGGTAATAATTAAACTACTATTGAATCAAATATATGATCACGCAATGAATTACAGAAGTATTCCATTAATTAGTGCAACGGTTCCAAATAACCATATTTGTTAATTTAGAAAAAACACATTCACGCAAAAAACAACAACAAAGAATGACATGTACCAAAATATTCCAAAGCATTATGGTATTAGACACAGCAGTGTTGGATCCCTTGCAATTTGTTATCAAAAAAAAATGCATTTACATATAGATGGGGCTTTTCATGTGAAATCACAAAGGATAAGTACATACATTTCTTGCAAAGGAACGTTATATTGAAATTCCGCTTAGTCACCAGAATAACCAATTATATCAAATCCTGACTCAATATTTACCTTTTTGTCTTCCATTCTTTCCCTTTATTTGATGATACAACAAATTGTCTGGTTCAGCGTATAAACAAGGGTGCTTGACACAAAACTATGTATTTGTGCTTTAAAATGGATCTTTATGTTAAGTGGATAATATGATCCTCTGCAAATACAAATCAATGATTTTTCCCAGTTTATGTTCCATGATTATTCAGGAAAGCATTCTCAAACAACAGTTAATCAGATATATGTTCTTTAAAATGGGTTCATTCTTACTGGAGCTGGTGTTATATAAACAGGAATTTAATTACATTAACAGCTGAAAAAGTGAAGAAAGAAAGGAAAATGTCTTGTCACTTTTAAAAACTAGTAGACATTTTTAATTATTGATGCTTGTACTATGAGTTTCCACTTCCATGCAGAATTTGTATTTGTGCCACCACAGATCAATCAGCGCAGTCAGTGAGGGATTTTCTCTCAATGCTACTACAGTGAGAAACTCTCGTTCTTCCTTGAATGGGCAGATATGGATAAATAGAGAAACATAACGTATTTGCACCAATATAAGACGACCCTGATTATAAGACGACCCCCCAAACTATGGATATTCTTTTAGGAAAAAAAAAAAAATCCTAAATATAAGACTATCCTATAGGAAAAAAGTTTAACTTGTATATATTCACATGAAAATTGCTTTTTCATATTTAATAAAAACTTATGATATAAAAAAATGCATTTCTTGTTTTTATTTACCTTTTATGTGCCAATGCTCCCCACAACGGTGTCTGTCTCTCTCCCCCACCCTCCCCCCAATGTTGTCTGTCTCTCTCCCCCACCCTCCCCCCAATGTTTTCTGTCTCTCTCCCCCACCCTCCCCCAATGTTGTATGTCTCCCTTCCCCCAATGTTGTCTGACTCCCCCCACCCTCCCCCCAATGTTGTCTGTCTTCCCCCTACTCTCCCCCAATGTTGTCTGTCTTCCCCCCACCCTCCCCCCAATGTTGTCTGTCTTCCCCATCTTCCCCCCAATGTTGCCTGACTTCCCCCCACCCTCTCCCCAATGTTGTCTGTCTCCCACCTCCCTCCCCCCAACGTAGCCTCCCTGGTAGATAGTGGAGGCAGCTGGGGGATGTCTGCACAATATGTGCAGACATCCCCCGGCTGCCCATATCTCCCTGGTGGCTAGTGGGGGCAGCCGGGGGATGTCTGCACGATACGCGCAGACATCCTCCGCTGCTGCCTGGCACTTCCACCGGGACTTTTATGATGAAGCCAGAAGGACGCATTGTGCAGACATCCAGGTCGAGGGGGATCCAGGTCCCCTGCAGCTCTGCGGGGGACCTGGATCCATGCCTTATAATGTGACCTCGATTTGAGCATTAGAAAAAAACCTTGTCTTATATTCGAGCAAATAAATATATATGTAGATAGATAGATAGATATTAGGGTTGTAGCTAGCACTTTCTGATTTATGATTATTTCAGTAAATCGCTGGACAGATAATCAGGGTGATGATGCATAGCTCCTATGTCAGCCAGAGATAGTAGCTTCAATTAATTTAATTAACAAATGCTGCAAAGTAATAATGCTTTCAAAATAGAAACGGTATCGTTTGTGTGATCCATTCACAAAATGCAAAGTGAGTGTACAGAAGAAACATCTAAATTAAATCTATATTGGTGTGACCACCCTTTGCTTGTATTGCTCTATCAAGGGGTGGACATGTTATTTAGAATCCTGGGTCAGATAGGTCAGAAGTAGGAAGATCTAACCAAATATCTTTGCCTATGATAGTTCTATACAAACAAGGATGGCTCAATATGGCACTGTATTTGTATTCTTTCATTTAAACATTTCTATTTGAAATGACTACACTTGATGCACTCTTTCAATGAAACAGAATTATTTTTTCTTTTTAAACAGAATGTGTTTTTATGGATAAAAATAAACTATTAGCATGTCTATTTTTTTTAAAGCATTCTTTCTTTGCAGCATTTTTTCACACTTGCCTAAACTTTTGCACAGTACTGTTGATAAACATAAGATAGAGAGGGAGGATAAATACACTGAATGATATTGCAGTATACTTTGTGTGTTAGATATTCCATGTCCGAAGACGATTCTACCTTATATCTCCCCAAATAATAATCAGGTGACATTAAAGAAAGCCTATTCCAAATGCCTTAGGCAATAATTCCATGAGCTGAATTATTTAAGAACAGCAACAAGTGACCTAACTTCTTTTCAGTATGTTTTAGATGTGTTTAATAAGTGTGAAAAGTTTCCATTTATCCGGTAGTTTTACACTGACAATAATTTTGCATAAGTCTCTAAATTCAGTGACATCCAGTAATGAGGGCTTGGAGACATAGGCTGTTCCTATAACAACAGCAAAAACTATATTACACTTTATTTACAGTTTTTAGTAAATTGGAAGAGTTGAGGGCTAAAAATGGTAAGATAGACCTGTATCTTTTTTTTAACTTTACATTAAAGTAGGTGTTCACAGTTTTAATATTTAGTATCCTTTTACATTTGCTGTATGTTAGCAGACATATACTGAATGTGGGTACATGTAATATACCATATAAAGAAATATGGAATTTTTAAACTAGTTCTCCTCAGCTCTCACCTCTACTTGAATACTTAAACCCCACTAAATAGCAAATATACTGATAAACTGAGACTCATAAAACTAAATACATTCTGTGATTTTACTATTTGAAAATGATCCAAATGTTAATAATCAATGAAAAAACTAACTGGATAGTTTAAGTGTCTCAGTGACATCTGGGTGATATAATAAGCATGAATGCCAGCAGAACTCTTTGCTTAAATGCAATCTTCTTAAAGGTTATAGTCCTATATATCTATCTCTCACTCTATAGCTCAGCATGTGTGCATGTGTGTGGTAATGCATCACAATTTGGTTGTTAGAAAGATGTAGTAAAAAATCGTAGACAACAAACATAACTCACACATTACAATCAGACAACCAATAGATTTCAACTACTAACAATAGAACAAATTAAAATTAAGCTAACTAAAAGTTATGCATACAGATACCATGACAAAAGCAGCTGTACCAACAATTGCACTATAAAGACTCAGGCAGAGCTAAGGGAGGATGCTACTCTATGGGGGATACACTATGTGGTATGGCAAGGAGGCATGGCACTCTGTGGGGGATACACTATGTGGCTGAGAAAGCACAAGGAGCATTGGACTAAGGATACAAACCATAAACAGGAGCAAACAAAGAAAATAAGCAAGCAAACAAATCAAAAGGATACTGAAATCACAGGAACAGCTTGGATGAGTGTGCCAACGGGTTGAGGCCTGACACTAAATCAACACATGGGAGTCCCTGGCCTGTCCTTTTCCTCCTCCACATCTGTCATCCCTGCTGACACTCATACTGGTGAAAGACCATCCAAAGTCACCAAGAGCACCTCCAACAAAGACTTACTTATTAGCCATCACATTTACATAGTAACATAGTGAGTTAGGTTGAAAAAATACACAAGTCCATCAAGTTCAACCCTTCTATCTATCATTCCAGCTTTTGATCCAAAAGAAGGCAAAAAACCCTAAGGAAGCTAATTAAAATTTTGCCTCCTAGGGGGAAAAATTCCTTCTTGACTCCAAAGGGCAATCAGATTTCTCCTTGGATCAATAAGCTCTATTATTAATGCTTATTCTATTATCACGGGCCTTGCATGCTCTGCTTTTCTATAAGAACATTTTAAATTCATCTATTGTAGTTGAAAGCACTACCTCTTGGAAGTGAGTTCCATAACTTTGTTGTCCTTACTGGAAAGAATCCCTTCCTTTGCTGTCTATGAAATCTTTGCTCTTCCAGTCTCAGGGTGTGACCTCTTATCTTTGTACATTTCTATTAAGGAACAAGTCACTGGAGAGCTCTTTATATTGGCCTTGCACATATTTATATAATGTTATCATATCCCCTCCCACCCCTTTTTTTCTAATGTATATAAATGCATTTTTTTAGTCTCTCATAACTAAAATCCTCAAATCCCCTTATTAATTTTGTAGCCCACCTTTGCACTTTTTCTAGTTCCATAATATCCTTTTTAAGAACTGGTGGCCATAATTGTACTGCATATTCAAGGTGAGGTCTTAAAATTAACTTGTTAAGAGGCAAGATGATATCCCACTCCCGTGAATCTATACCTCGTTTTATACATGCCAATATCTTATTTGCCTTTACAGCTGCTGACTGGCATTGGGCACTGTTGCTAAGTCTGTTATCTACAATTATTCCAAATCCTTTTCATTAGTAGTTTTTCCCAGGGAAATACTATTCAAAGTATATGTTGCTTTGTTATTATTTTTCTGATAATACATAACTTTTGGCTATTGTGTATTTCCTAACTTCCCTTGTTTAATGTAATGCTGTTGCTGTTAAAGTATGTTAAGTGTGTTAGCTGTTCCCTAAATGTGAGATGCCAGTGGACATTTCATTTCCCTGATTTTCAATGTACAACCTGATGAGCTCACACTGCAATAGAACTCAACAAACTGTTTCCTAAACAATGTATATT
Organism: Pelodytes ibericus; assembly: GCA_036172795.1. Classification (NCBI taxonomy): domain Eukaryota; kingdom Metazoa; phylum Chordata; class Amphibia; order Anura; family Pelodytidae; genus Pelodytes; species Pelodytes ibericus. The sequence continues at coordinate 112,737,520 of CM069859.1, forward strand.
TTTATGAATGAGATGAAATGTTGATGTTTCCTTTCTCTGCACTTTACTTGCAGTGACTAGCTCCTTTGATGATGTACAACTATTCATTCCACTTTTGTTTGCTCTTCTACTCCATGCTGAGGACTGCTACTAGTATCCTTGGCATGATGAGAGATGAAGTGCAATAACAGTTTGAATGATGCAATCAAGTGTTAGTGCTTACCTGTAGGTGATGGTCTCGGGTGACTCTGACAAGGGGAATACTTTTTTGGTCCATCATAGGGGTTAAAAAGAAGATAGTTGTGGGTAGAGGGTGGTGTGGAGATGCCTACTGAGGGAATGCTGATATACTCAGCTCCAGTATAGTATTCGTCAAGTATTCTTCCTCTGACTCATGCTTCCCTCTTGTCATCCTGGTCATTTTCACATGGAGGAAGAATCCTGACACCCTATCACTCAACCCAGTGGCACAGTTCCTTGTGTCCTTAGGTTCTATGCCATCACACAGGACCTTGTATAGGTCAAGTATACTATGAGGTGTTAATCTACATTGATCTCCGACATTTTCCTCTGCCTTGCCAAAAAGGTCAACCAAGGTCATGTAGCTTATTTACCTCAGCCTGCATATGGGTCTGTGCGCTTGTCCAGATTAGGCAGCAGCTGCTTCTCAGTGGTGTGGAAAAGATGTGATGATCTCCTTGTGGCCATCTATTGTGGTTCACATGCTATGGAGGAGTACATTGCACTGTGATGTATGCACAGGTATAGATGTTGAAGCGTGTATATGTGAGATGTAGGTACCTACAATTTGGCATTATTGGATCCTCTGGATGTTCTTCTGCAAGGTGCCCTCCTCCTCTCCTCCTCCTCTGAAATCTCACTGCAGTAGTGTTGAGATGCACAGTGGGAACATAGATGCAGTTGTTCATAGGTGTATATGGGTGTGTTTATATGTATGGGTAGAGTGCAAATGCTGAATTTTGCTTGGTTGTTGTGTGTGTTTGAAATATAAGAGATTGTATGTTCTAGGAAATCCCTGCACGTCCTCTCGAAAGGAGCTGATCTGAAGCATATGTATAGTTTAAAAGCATGTGTGATATGTTTGGGGATGTTGCTGTGAACCTCTAACGTGTTTGTTAATGTGCAAGGGTGTTAACATTTGGTATTTCTGGTGGTATTGCACATGTGTTTGGTTAGAATTTTTAGTCAGCATTATGTAGTTTACTCTTTTTTTTTTTTTAGCCGTTATGTTAATGGCAAAAATGTATCATTATTTTGGCCGTTACTGTGTAACAGGGGTCATTGAATCAGTTTTGTGCATTTCCATATTAGAAAGAAGGCTTGTAGTGATTTTAGCTCACTCGTTAATGGCTTTAATGGAAGACATTGAATCACTTTTGCTTGTTAGTTCACCGCAAATCACATTTTTTTTTTCACTTAATGCATTCCATTGAATCTACCTCAATGTTTTATTGTATATCATTGCAGAAGCAAATTCTGGTTAAGGTAAAACAGGGTTTGTGGAATGTTTACATAAATGTTTACATATAATAATTCTTATAATAACTCATGTTAAAGTGAATGCAACAGCTGTGAATGACAAGTACATGTTTGTTGGCCAACTTACCTGAATAAAATTGTCACCTCCTTTCATTATGCCACAATAGAAGCAAGCTCACATCTGTACCTGAAAGCATCTTTATAATAAAACATTATGCCTTTATAAACAAATATGCTAGCACAATATATAGGTATCTTTTTATCCTTATTTAAGTACCGTATTTGCTCGATTATAAGACGACCCTGATTATACGACGACCCCCCAAACTTTGGATATTCCTTTAGGAAACAAACTAAAAGCCTGAATATAAGACAATAAATATATTTATTATATCAAATATTTATTTATTATATCAAAAAATGCATTTCTTGTGTTTATTTCCTTTTATGTGCCAATGCTGCCTCTCTCTTTCCCTTGCCCCCAGCTTTGTCTCACTCCCCCTCCCTTTGACTCCCCCCTCGTCTGTCTCTTCCCCCCACATGTTTCTCTCTGCCCCCCTCCCTCCCTTTGTTGCTCTGTCCCCCCTCCCTCTGTCTCTTCCCCCCTTCCTGCTCTGTCCCCCCCCTCCCCTTGTTGCTCTGTCTCTTCCCCCCTCCCTCCCCTTGTCTCTGTCCTCCCCCCTCCCATTGTCTCTGCCCCCCCCTGTCTCTCTGCCCCCTCCCTCCCCCTGTCTCTCTTACACCCTCCCTCCCCCTTACCTCGATCCCTGGTGGCTAGTGGGGGCAGCCGGGGGATGTCTGCACGATACTTGCAGACATCCTCCATGCTGCCCGACACGGCAGTCTATTATGACGGACAGCTGGTCAGTCATAATAGACTGCCGTGTCGGGCAGCATGGAGGATGTCTGCACGTATCGTGCAGACATCCCCCAGCTGCCCGATTCACCCTAGTGCCTAGTGGGGCAGCAGAGGATGTCTGCGCGATGAGCACGCTCGCCGGGACTTCTGTGGCGGTCGTGCCGGGCGGAAGCAGGGGAGTCTGCGCTCATCGCGCAGACATCCCCTGCTGTTAGAGAGGGGGATCCAGGTCCCCTGCAGCTCTGCTGGGGACCTGGATCCCTGTCTTATAGTCTGACCTCAATTTTAGGTCAGATTATAAGACGACCTCGATTGTAAGACGAGGGGGATTTTTCAGAGCATGTGCTCTGAAAAAAACCTCGTCTTATAATCGAGCAAATACGTTAATACCATACCATTTGTACATGAGAGATGCACTTTAATTCCTAAGAAGGGAGGCATACATGTTTTTTAGGGTTCTTTTTGCATAGCGTAGAAATTCAATACACTGAATCTTTCTATTGTTCAAACAGAGGCACAACCCACATATATCATGTATTCATATTATAACTGTTGGATGTCTTTGTCTTAAATACAAATAAAGCTCCAAAATCTGTAGTGACTGTTGGATTAATTTAAAGAAAATTGTCAATCTGTTTGCACCCACAAAATTAAATACATTTTTTTCTGTACCAGAACCTATAATGAGCAGTTAAAATTCCATTTTTCATATCTACAATTTGTAGATTATGCATTACAAATTCTGAAAGGAAAATGTCATATGCATTAATATTCATATCTTTCTTTAGCTGTGTCAGGTATTCCATTTTCAAAGAAGACTCTACCTTATAATTCCCCAAATAGTAATGCTGTGACATAAAAGAAAATCTAAGTCAAATGCTTTGGGCAGTAATTCCATGAGTTCTGGAATAAAGAGATTACGTTGAACAAGTGCAGACTCTATAAATATAGGATTTAGGCCATGTCTTTCAAAAGTAAGACAGACATGATAGGAATCTTTCTATAGAATAAAGGGACCTTTTCCTAATGATAAGTACATAAATATCTCAAGAAATCCACAAGCAAAGGTCGTACTTGCAGTACAGGAATTCTGGATCTTAATAGTACTGTGCTCTCATCAGCTGCTGTCTCCTCTCTTGGTCAAAATAGATATCACAATAAATAAAGATGCTCACAAACCACAGGCTGGATGCTTGTGACATATTCACTGGTGTGAGGAGCTGGGGTACAGGGAGGAGACTGATATGCAGTAAGTTCACACACAATAGCGGTATCAGTACAATGACTATAGATAGAAAATATAACAGCCCTGGAACTGGTGTTCAGACGATAGGCACAGCAATGTGTAGCCCAGCAGGTATGCTGCACAGTCAGTATAGACAACACAGTATTTGTAATCTATCAGTGAGATAGTTAAACAGGCAGTAGTAGTACAGCAATTGCAATACAGCAGATATATCATCATAATATGACAGCAACGCAGAAATGGGGCAAAGACAATCAGGAGGGTCAGTATACAAGTCAGTGGTGGTAAGGGGGGTCACTGAGGCTGTAGACCCAAATCTCAGCTGCATAGCCCTGAATGGAGACTCTGGGGCTACACCCGTGTTGATGGCATACTCGTCGCAGTGCACAGCGCTGCTGAACTTTTTCCACATCCGCTAGAAGAAAAATAAAGCTGTTATTGCCACCAGATATAACCAGCAAATCATATCTGGTGGCTTTATTTCACTGTTCCGTGCGGGAGGGAAGACTGCATGGAGGAGACACTGGGGAAATGGAGCAGCCAGGAGCTGGGGAAGGAGGGTGGTATATAATGGGCAGACTAACACTGGTATATTAATGGGACAGATAACACTGGCATATTAATGTGAAAAATACTGGCATAATAATGGGCAAATTGGCTGTGGCATATTAATGGGCAAAATAACACTGGCATGTTAAAGGTCAAATTGGCTGTGGCATATTAATCGGCAAAATGTCTGTGACATATTAATGTGCAAACTAACACTGGCATATTAATGGGCACATTGGCTGTGGCATATTAATGGCAATAATAACACTTGCACATGAATGGGAAAATTGGCTGTGGCATATTAATGGGCAAAATAACACTGGCATATTAAAGGGCAAAATTGGCTGTGGCATATTAATGGGCAAAATAACACTGGCATATTAATGGCACAACTAATAGTGCCATATTAATGGGAAAAATTGGCTGTGGCACATTAATGAGCAAAATAACACTGACATATTAATAGGCAAATTGGCTGTGGTATATTAATGGGCAAAATAACACTGGCATATTAAAGGGCAAAATTGGCTGTGGCGTAATAATGGGCAAAATAACACTGGCATATTAATGGCAAAACTAATAGTGACATATTAAAGGGCAAAATTGTCTGTGGCATAGTAATGGGCAAATTGGTTGTAGCATATTGATGGGCACATTGGCTGTGGCATATTAATAGGCCAATTGGCTGTGGCATAGTAATGGGAAAAATAACACTGACATATTAATGGGTAAAATAACACTTGTATATTAATGGGTAAATTGGCTGTGGCATATTAATGGACAAACTAACACTGGAATATTCATGGGCAAATTGGCTGTGACCTATTAATGGGCAAAAGAACTGTGGCATATTAATGGGCAAACTAACACTGGCATATTCATGGGCAAATTGGCTGTGACCTATTAATGGGCAAAAGAACTGTGGCATATTAATGGCAAATTGGCTGTGACCTATTAATGGGCAAAAGAACTGTGGCATATTAATGGGCAAAAGAACTGTGTCATATTAACTGTCAAAATAACACTGGCATATTAATGGCAAAACTAACACTGGCATATCAATGGGCAAACTAAGAGTGGCATATTAATAGGAAAACTTGTCTGTGGCATAGTAATGGGCCAATTGGTTATGGCATATTGATGGGCAAATTATCTGTGGCATATTAATAGGCCAATTGGCAGTGGCATATTCATAGAAAAAATAACACTGCATATTAATGGGTAAAATAACACTAGCATATTAATTGACAGATTTGCTGTGGCATATTAATGGGCAAAACAACACTGGTATATTAATGGGCACACTAGCACTGGCGTATTAATAGACAAACTAACACTGGCAAATTAATGAGAGAACTAAAAGTGGCATAATAATTGCTAAATTGGCAAGCTCGTTGTGGCATATTTATGGGTAAACTAACACTGGCATATTAATGGGCAAACAGTGGAATATTTTAATATGCAAAATGGTTGTTACATATGTTAATGGCAAAGTGACTGTGACATGTTAATTGCTACCTGACAGTGGCTTATTTTAATAGTCATGCAGTGGCAAATTCTGTAGGGCATAATAACATGGGGGAAAGTGACACTTTGGCTTTTCCTGCTGGGGCAGTTCTGTGGGGCTAATTTACACTGTAGCATGCAAAATCGTGTGGGTGCAAAATGAGTGTAAACCAAGTGCTGTGGGTGCCATAAAGGTGCATGGGAAGTGCTGTGGGTACTGGATGGTGGTATGTTAAGTACTTTAGGGGCAATGTGGGTGCAGAGGAAGGGAATAAAAACAAGAAATTCAATTTTTCAATAACAATCTATTACAGAGAGAGAGAGAGAGGGAGAGAGAGAGAGAGAGAGAGAGAGAGAGAGAGAGAGAGAGAGAGAGAGAGAGAGAGAGAGAGAGAGAGGTGTGTATATATAGTCTTGTGATATGTGTGTGTGTATGTGTGTATGTATAAATATATGAATGTGGCCTGCAGTCACCTCAAAGGGCTCCAGTGCCAATGGTCTGTGCCAATGTAACAGGCACATACCACTCTGGGACCTCTTGACCCTCTTCCTGCCGGTGCCCTTAAAGGTAAAGAAGCATGGAGTGGGAAAAATGTATATGTGTGTGTCTGTGTGAGACAGTGTGTGTGTGTGTATGTGTGAGAGAGGCTATGTATGTGTGAGAGAGACTGTGTGAGAGAGAGATACAGTGTGTGTGTCTGTGTGTGTGTGTGTGTGTGTGTGTGTGTTTTTGTGTGTTTGTGTGTGTGTATGTGTGACAGAAACAGTGTGTGTGAGAGAGAGATTGTGTGTGTGAGATAGAGAGAGAGAGAGAGAGAGACAGTGTGTGTGTGAGAGAGAGAGACAGTGTGTGTGTGAGAGAGAGAGACAGTGTATGTGTGCGTGTATATGTGTGAGAGAGACTGTGTGTGTGTGAGAGAGAGAGAGAGAGAGACAATGTGTGTATGCGAGAGATATAGACAGTGTGTGTGTGTGAGAAAGACAGTGTGTGTATGTGTGTGTGTATGTGTGAGAGATACAGAGTGTGTGTGTGAGAGAGAGACCGTAAGTGTGTGCATGTGTGTGTGAGAGAGACAATGTTTGTGTGTGAGAGAGAGTCTGTGTGTATGTGTGTGAGAGAGAGTCTGTGTGTATGTGTGTGAGAGAGAGAGAGACAGTGTGTGTGTGAGAGAGAAACAGTGTGTGTGTGAGAGAGAGAAAGTGTGTGTGTGTTAGAGAGACATTGTGTGTGAGAGAGAGACAGTCCTTGTGTGCGTGTGTTAGGGAGAGAGAGACAGTGTGTGTGTGTGACAGAGAGACAGTGTGTGGGGGAGAGAGACAGAGCATGTGCGTTTGAGAGAGACAGTGCATGTGTGTGAGAGAGAGAGAGACAGTGTGTGTGTGAGAGAGAAACAGTGTGTGTGTGAGAGAGAGAAAGTGTGTGTGTGTGTGTGTTAGAGAGACATTGTGTGTGAGAGAGAGACAGTCCTTGTGTGCGTGTGTTAGGGAGAGAGAGACAGTGTGTGTGTGTGACAGAGAGACAGTGTGTGGGGGAGAGAGACAGAGCATGTGCGTTTGAGAGAGACAGTGCATGTGTGTGAGAGAGATAGTCTGTGTGTGTGAGAGATTGTGTGTATGAGGGAGAGAGAGACAGTGTGTGTGAGAAAGACAGTGTATGTGACAGAGCCCATCTGCCGTGGGCTTTAGCCCCAGATAATTTAGAGACCTAGCAACGCCACTGATTTAAGTTGAGGTCAGGGTTACCAGAAAGCATTAAAACAGGTAGGGGGATCAAGGACATCAGAAAAAAATAGGAAAATCCCACTGTTTTATTCACATAAACACATCACCGGAGAATGGTTTGTCAGAATTTGATAAATCCAATAGGGCGTGCATGCCTTAAGGTCTAGATCAATCAAAATACAGTCCTGATTCCCCTAGAGTTTGCACAGCAGTTTTTGCTTACCTCAAGGGACTCCGTATGAAACCAACATAAAATGTTACCGTGCTCCTTTTTCTCTGTAGGACTTTGGCATAAAAACCTTTAATATAAAACACTGCATCCTTCATCCTAGAATCTAAAATCTCAGATCACATGAGGGAGCAGTACTGCAGAAGTCTTTAATATGGGAGACACATATTTCATGATCCCTTCTATTATACCAGCAGATGCAAGAAACTAGAGAATTTACAGAGGCAGAGTTGGAGGCCTTAAACATTTTCTTGCTGTTATAGAAAAAAAGACACACAAAAATTGGGGTGGTAGCAGATAAGAGAGGAAGGGTAAGAAAGAGACACAAAAGAGAGACTGTAATAGAAAAAGAGTGAAAGCTGGAAGATGAGAGAGTGGTAAATGGAAGGACAAAAAAACCTGAACAAAAACTTGAAGTAAAAAACACAATGACAATAAAATGTAGAATTGGAGATAAGGGATGTGATGGGGAAATGGTACAAAGTGACTCAAAATGTAAAAAAAAAAAAAAATATTGGTAACACTAGAGAAGAAGCAAATTATTCATGAAAACTGTGGGACAAGAAAATATAACTCAATAAACAATAATAATCCTCATATCTTGTTGTTAGTACTGGTTTTGTTGCATATGCACAGAATTTAAATAATAGCAAGTTCATTGTACCTTTGCGAATGGAAGTTTTGTAAGTTTGACAGGTGTGCAACTAACGATAGGAAACTTCTTGTTCTCCAGCAGCTGTAGTCTTATCTAGAAGGGTTCTGCCACAGAGTTAACCCCAACAGGTTGTAACATGATGCTTTGAGCAACAGTTATCATCGGTTCCTGCTGCACTTGTCTCCTCAACCACTGGAGATCACAGCAAGGTGTGACAGCACCTGGAGAGCTAAAGCTCAGAAGGAAGATCACAGAAATATGCAATTTAAAAAAAACAAAAAATCTGACATATTTGACAAGAAATTATGCAAATGAACTTGCCAAAATGTTTGCCTGCACAAAAATAATACTTTTAACAGGCATTGTAACATATGTCAACAGAGAATCTGCTTATCTTTGTGTTGTTTTTCGAGGGATGGTTGCAACCTTTATTATGACAGGTTTCCCTAATAAATAAAAACAATTATTGTGTTTTTTTCATTTGTTAGTTTCTTATTCAATACATAGAAACACAAAATGTATGTTCTAATTCCTTGTAATAATCATCATGAGCAAATTTCTGTGCGTAAATACAAACGATTAAAATAAAATGTGTATATATATAAAACACTGTTATATATAATTATAGGATTGGACAGACATGCAAACAAGAAAATAATGCAGAATAGAAGTATCTTGTTTATAATGTTTCTTGATATATTTGTTTTCCTTTAGAATGACAAGAACCATAAATATGCCGTGAATTTAAATGGTGTGAAAAAAGCAGAAGGAAGGTAGTAGAATATTCAAATGATTAATGTGTGATGTCACATTATTGAGAGTAAACTGCCAGATGGGTTTGTGTAACTTGGGACTAGAAATAAAGAAAGAGAACAATAAAACGAAAATGTGAAAACAAATCATCAAAATATTGTACACATAATTCATCAAGCTAGGTGAGCCATTTTAATTATAATATTAATGTAGCATTCATATATTTCAATGCTGCAACTAGTTATGGTAAGATAAGTCTAAAAAATATTTTTCAGCACCAGATGCCATTGCACCCAGTTAGCCTTATTTGCCCTTCATTAGTCTTTATCCCTAGACCCAATGCTCTGCATCTCTGTCCTTCATAACTCATATTATTTCTTTCTTGTCTTCAGTATCCCTTTTGTAAATCACTTCCAGTCCTTCTCCATGAGTTCCTAGGCGTCTATCAGTTACCAGTTCTCAATCCCCCTTTCCCAATCAGCTCACTGTCTTCCTCCATCAATTCCTTTTTTGGACCCATCTCTCAAATAGTCCTCCTTCCTAACACGGACGTCTCTACATCGGTATTTTCCCCTCTTAAATCACTAGTTGCATTCTTTCTTCTCCTCCATCTTTCATCTAATTAACTTGCTTAAGGCATTACATGGATGATCATCAAGAAACAAGGAAATAGTGTGCTTTTTTGATAGCTTGCATATAATGGAAACTATTGTAGAGTGCAAAGAACAAAACACATAATGGTCTGCTCAGTGGGGAGAGAGTTGCAGGTAATTGGGAATTGAGGTTCCAGTCTGCTTTGGCCTCAGATTTGTGGTTCCTATCTTGATTCCCTGTAGTTCTCTCTTTGTTGAGTGGAGTTTTGGGTTTTTAGGGTGCTCTGTCTAAAGGAAATATATTATCAGTGTTGTGGTACAAGCTGAAATTAAAGACATATTTGTCTTTAGACTGGAATGTAAGAAGGTATAGAAATGTAGCTCTGCAGATTTATGGTTATTTTTTTCTGTGAGGCAACGTGGTCAGAAAAATGCTTCTTGCCATATATGGCTTAATATAGTAAAATTAATTTCTTGCAATGACATCGAACAAACTGAGTGACTTCATCTCTGGTCATTGGATGCAATAGAAGTTACTGATAAGTAATAGCGCCTAATATGTGATATTTTACAAATTAATTTCACTCGAAAAAGGTTTTTGTGTGGAATAGGATTTAGTGATTAAGTGCTTTTGAAGTACGAAACGCGTAAGGCGTCTTTCTCACTGTGTGGTTCATTTCCTTTTTTGTACTAGCCTGTTTTACGTAAGCATTAAACTCTGGCTTATTTTCACATACCTGCTTTGATTGTGAGCTCCTTCCGCAAACCGTTTTTGCTTCCTTTTTTTTTTCCTGGAATAGGATTTACCCCAACATGTAAGCACTAACGCTTCATAGTTGGATTGTTCATCAGCAGACACATTTATAAGTCTTTACTGGACATTTTCATTAAATATTACCTGTTGTTGTCATGCCTACAAAAAAAAAGAGACAAGGAGATAGTTCTTCTGAAAACAGAATAAAGGCATCCAGAACTTTGTTTTTTATATGGCCTCAAAATGTAGAACTTTAGGATTAGTGTGCTTAGCATTAGAGCTTAAGAGGTGTATTGTATTGCACAATAACAAGTGAGTGTATTCAAATATATTTTTCACTCCCCTAGATGATTCATGTTTATGACTGAGAGGTTATTGTTCATCTATATCCTTACTAAAAAGCAAAGAAATCTTTAATAACCCTTTATCATTAGATTTTTTTAAAATTATTTATTTAACATTTTTATATTTTTTTAAACAGTCATTACATCGGTAAATAGATAATTATGATTATACATAGATAATCAATTAATACAAGAACATAACAGGACAGTGTTAATACACGTTCAATAACATACGTTTGCAAAATTGAACTAGTGTTATAAATTTTGAAACAGATGTGATCAATACACAAGAAAAATACAATTGAATAGATGTAAAGAGTAATAGAAAGAAATAGAGAAGAAAAGAAAAGCAAAAAGGATTAAGGGGGGAATGATAGGAGAGGGAAAAATAGATAAATACATTTTAAAAAAGGGGTGATATGGTAATCTTTTATAATTTGCCTTATATTTCAATGTTTGAGTGATTGTGTCACGGTTATTCTGAGTTTGTATCTGTTTAGTCTTCTACCTCTAGTGGCCGCTATTGTTGTGTACCCATTCTACTCCTGTTGTCAGCTGCCTCGTTATCCTCAGCCCTTCCCTATTTAAACCTGTAGCTTATGGCAATCAGTGCCTTTGCATTGATTTGGTTGCTGCCTGTGATAGTTCCTTGTGTCTAGATCTAGCGTTAGTTTATTGATTTTTGATTCTCCGGTTCTGACTCCTGCTTGTTTTTTGACTCCGCTGTTTTCTGCCTGCCTCGACCATTTTGCCTGTCTAGTGACCTTGCCTTCTGAATTCCTACGTTGTACCTTGTTCCTGTTTCGTGTATGACCCGGCCTGCTGACTATCCTTCTTGTCCAGTACTCCCTGTGTATCTCTGCTTCAGTGTGCGGTTGCAGTCAGTGTACAAGTCCTGGGTGGTCATTTACTTAAGGCTCAACCATAGGGTATAATACCATTCAGGTGAATAACACTGTTCTGTTTCCAAACCTGTTGCAGTAGCTACCAGTCCTGTCTCAGTTTGGTCATAGCTACCAGTCCTGTCTTTGTTCAAGTCTCCGCTACCTGTCCTGCCTCAGTTCCAGTCTCTGCGGCCAGTCCAGTCTCAGTTTGGTCATAGCTACCAGTCCTGTCTTTGTTGAAGTCTCTGCTACCTGTCCTGCCTCAGTTCCAGTCTCTGCGACCAGTCCAGTCTCAATTTGGTCCCAGCTACCAGTCCAGTATCAGTCCAGTCCCAGTTATGCATCGTGGGGTGCAGACAAACCCCACACCCTGCCCTGCAACAAGGCTATTCCCTGGTCTGTTATCCCAGGTTGTGACAGATTGTCGGTAGGGTGGGGATGGATATCTGATTTCAAACTTGGGCTATAGCTCTGCGTGCTGCCAGCTCTATTCTTGAGATCAGCTGATTCTCCTGTTTCATACATGTTTCTTGCATCTTTGAAAGAAAAAATGTGCATGGGTCCAGCATCATGGGTTTTTGCAGAATTTGGCGAATCAATTTCTGGACCTGTTTCCACAGTTGTTGAAGATGTGGGCAGGTTCACTTAACATTAGATTTTTAACAAATATCGCTTGCATAGAGCTTTGTGTTGGAATGGACACTCCCGCTGGGGGTGTCACCCGGGGCAATCCGCACCTCCCGCACCCCTCTCAGGACGCCACTGACCAGTACCAATAAAAATGTACAGCCCTGCATTTAGTAGCAGTCTTATTACATGCAGTGAGACAAGAGATTCTGTGTTCAGAGGTTGGCAGGTAGTGGAGTTATACTTTTGTGTGTTTAATAGTGGGCTGTGTGGCAGATCTGCCTAAATCAAGACCAGATGATGCATCGTGGTCATTGAATCCTTAAAATTAGATCTAATCAGCAAGGCCAGGATTGCAGGTACCTACACCTAGTAAAGATTCCATTAAGTGCTGTAAAACATACTTCACTGCAGAAAAGAGCCAATCAGAGCTACATTTAATGCTGTAATTGACCAGCATTGTAAATGAACTTCATCTCTGTGACTATTTAGTACAATAAATACATCTTAAAAGTTAAAAACTTGTGGTGCCGAAAATTACTTTTTTTTAACAAACACTACCCAGAAAAATTTGTTCTCCAGCTTACCCTCTAAAGACTGAATACATTTAAAATGTATAACAAGGTGTAGCTACAAGCCTAACCACAACATGGTTTAAGGAAATGTAATATGATAAACAAATTGCTAATTGCCTTTAGCCCTGCTCCAAACCCTTGTATAAATCTTCTTAGGCAATAAATGATCAACATTTAAAAGCAATGCTTATTTTATGGTTATATCTGTTAAATGTTTTAAGGCTACACTTTAAGATCACTAACCAAGCCATATTCTATAAATAAAGTGCTTCTTAATGCATCTGCCCATACTGCCCAAAAAACACAAATCCTCCTGTCTCAATCTGTTATGTCTAAATGTTTTAAAAAAAATAACTAAATATATAAAATCAAAGATAGATGAAAATACTTAACACTTGCTTAATAAGGAAATAAAAAACTAATTGGAAAAAAAACAAATCAGAAACAGGAAGCCTACAGAAGGGCGAAGTGAAAATATATAATGACACAATAAAACAAACTGTGCCATTATGAAAAGCATTAAGGGATTTATTCATGGGAGAAGGAATTACACCAAATTTAGAAGTGTCAAAGTTAAGATCAAAGTAGCTGAATTGGAAACAATCTAACATTCAGTTATACGAGACCAAATGACAAGTTTGGATCTAGCCACATAACAAGATACTTATAGGAATTTTGTGAATTAGGTTATAATGTGATCTGGTTTTGATGTTTATTTGAGGATTGTTTCATTTAAGTAGTTTAGCTTTTGTCCCAAACAAAACATGGACACAGTTTTTTTAGCATTGCGGAATAGTTTGCTGCTACTTATCCAACTTTCGAAAAAATACCCTGTTGCATTGTTTTCACTTGTGGTAGTTTGTATAAATGACAGCATTATCAGCATACATATACACATTTTCCAGGTTACACACCAAGGGTAGATAATTTATAAATTGTGAGAAAAGCAGGGGCCCAAAGATGGATCCTTCAGGGACTCCACACTTAATTTGCAACAAGAGGGAGTCAACATTGGCAATGGGCACATATTGAGTTCTATCAGGGAGGTAGGAATGAAACCAGCAAAGCGACCACTCATTTATACTGAAGCAATTAAGCTTGGTTGGCTAACACGAGGAAGGACAGTGCTAATCGTGAAAGACCCTCACAAGGGCACAGAACCATCCAACTACCAGCCAATAACATGCCTCCCTACAACATAGAAAGTGATATCATCATAACTGCAAAGTTACAGGACCAAATGGGCCAGTACTTGAGCACAGCTCAGAAGGGCATTGGGAACAACACCAGAGGCTCCAAACTTTGCTCATAGATAGTGCAGTTGCCCAAGGATAGTGCGAGGTCCAGAAAGACCAACCTGTGCACAGCCTGGACTGACTATTGAAAAGACTATGACTCAATGCCACACACATGGATCTGTGAATAACAAAAATAGTGAAAAAGTGCGCTTTAACCAACACTTAATATACAACAAAAAAGGGATTACCCTTAATTCGGTAGCAATCCACTTGGTAAATACATGGAGGGAAAAACAGAAACAAAATAATGATAATATAGTGTAGTATTTTAGTGCAAAAACAGGGAATGTGAAAAAGTGAAAATACACTCACATATTCCTGAGCAGTATACTGCTCAGTACATCAAGCCTCATGGGAGCCCACGCAGGGTAGATGATCCAAGCGTATCCCAGAAGATGAGAGAGCAGAGGAGAGACGTAAGTAAGGGTATAAAATTTATTGTAGACAAAGTATAAAAGATCTTACATTAAAAATAAACAGGATCCAGCAGGAATATGCAGAATACAATAAGTCCCAATGTCCTCAGATAGTCCCAGCAAGTCTCCTCCTCTCCACAACGCGTTTCGCCCAGTAGAAATGGGCTTTTTCAAGTGTGCTCACTTGAAACTTGAAAAAGCCCATTTCTACTGGGCGAAACGCGTTGTGGAGAGGAGGAGACTTGCTGGGACTATCTGAGGACATTGGGACTTATTGTATTCTGCATATTCCTGCTGGATCCTGTTTATTTTTAATGTAAAATCTTTTATACTTTGTCTACAATAAATTTTATACCCTTACTTACGTCTCTCCTCTGCTCTCTCATCTTCTGGGATACGCTTGGATCATCTACCCTGCGTGGGCTCCCATGAGGCTTGATGTACTGAGCAGTATACTGTTCAGGGATATGTGAGTGTATTTTCATTTTTTCACATTCCCTGTTTTTGCACTAAAATACTACACTATATTATCATTATTTTGTTTCTGTTTTTCCCTCCATGTATTTACCAAGTGGATTGCTACCGAATTAAGGGTAATCCCTTTTTTGTTGTATATTAAGTGTTGGTTAAAGCGCACTTTTTCACTATTTTTGTTGTTTACTGTACCGAACCAGGAGTGAAACACTGGTTGATTGAGTTGCTGCTATTACTATCACATTTTGGCGCAGTGTATTTCTTGTTTTTCTATGGATCTGTGAATGCCTGGTGTCATACATAGTCAACAGGACACTAAGGGCCTTCCTCAAGAACTCAATAGGTCTCTTGTAGTGTTGAGCGAACCCGAACCGCACTATTCGGGTTCATACAGAACATTATGTTTTTTGGACCCCGGACCCGAACATGGACATTTCACTGTATGTTCGGGTTGGAGTTCGGGGTTCGGCGATTTAATGGCGCGTTTTGAAAGGCTGCAGGGCAGCCAATCAGAAAGCCCATAGCATTACATACATATACATCGTATGTAATGCTATGGGCTTTCTATAAACCGAAAGTCTATAAACCGAATCTCTTTCAGTTTATAGACTTTCGTTTTATAGAAAGCATGTAATGCTATGGGCTTTCTATAAACCGAAAGTCTATAAACCGAATCGGATTATAGAAAGCCCATAGCATTACATGCATTCTATAAAATGAAAGTATGTTCAATGGCAGTTAATGTTACGTTTGGCCAGTAGATGGCACTGTTATAATACTAATGGTTACATTTGTGTAACCTGAAGGTTTAAATGTATCTTTCAAAGTTACTTAATTATAGATGAAAGTCTATAAACCGAATCTCTTTCGGTTTATAGACTTTCGGATTATAGAAAGCCCATAGCATTACATGCATTCTATAGAACTAAAGTCTATAAACCAAAAGAAATTCAGTTTATAGACTTTCGGTTTATAGAAAGCCCCTAGCATTACATACATATACATTTTGGTTTATAGACTTTCGGTTTATGGAATGCATGTAATGCTATGAACGAATGAACGAATGGTTAATAAACGAAAATCATTCGTCCATTCATGCTATTGGCTTTCTATAAACCGAAATAGAGTCAGTTTATAGAATACCAATAGCATTACATGCATTCCTGCACTTCATATCTGAGAGTCAAATAGAACAAATACTGTGCTTACAGCGCACTTTGAAAAATTCTAATAGTTTTGGGTGGTAAATAGTATATTTGCATCTTGCGGTGCACTTCATATCTGAGAGTCAAATAGAACCATCAAATATTGTGCTTACAGCGCACTTTGAAAAATTCTAATAGTTTTGGGTGCTAAATAGTACACTTGCGTCTTGCGGTGCACTTAATATCTGAGATTTGAAAAATTCTGACTACCTCCTCCTCCTACTCCTCCTCCAGCGCCGCTTCTACCTACACCGCCACGGTCACCGCCTCCACAACCTATGGGTCACTTAGTATAAACTGAAAGAGAATACCCTGCACTCCAACCCTCTCTCAAATGGATGATTCTCATTTTTAACTCTAATACGTCATTTATATAAAAATCCCACAACGGTTATCACAACTAATGGTTTGGACTCTCCCATCGTTGTAATGCATCGAGGAGTAAGACAAGGATGTCCATTAGCCCCTTTATTATTTAATTTAGCATTGGACCCATTAATCAGAATAATACAAAACACAAATGAAATCCTAGGAATACCAATAGATATGAAACAACTTAAAATTTCTGCATTTGCAGATTACATTTTACTATACATTACAAAACCACAAACTATTATACCATATGTATTTAATTTATTGGATAAATATGGTACAATAACGGGATTTATTATAAACAAAACAAAATCTAAAGCACTATATCTATCTACTAAAAAAAAAATCCCTAAAAATATGCCAAAAATTGGTATCCAATGGGAATCAAAATCACTAAAATATTTAGGAATAAATATTCCCAAAAATCCCACAGAATTATATAAATTAAACTATAGACCTATAATAAAATCCATAATAACAAAGATACATAATTGGAACAAACTCCCATTAACTTATACAGGTCGTATTGCAATAATTAAAATGATCTCCTTTCCTAAATTGTTATATTTAATTCAGACTTTACCATTATTAATTACAGAAAAAGATAAGAAAAATATTATAAAAACATTTAGAAACTTTATATGGAATAATAAAAGACATCAAATAGCACTTAATACTTTACAACGAAAAAAAAAGATCTAGGTTATAACTTACCAATACCTAAAGATTATAATTTAGCGGCTTTATATCACTACGCATTAGACTGGATAACAAATACTAACATATATTCTGATATCATATTGGAACAAAGCTTTTGCCCAACAATTGCATTACAAGCAATATTACATATCCCTATTACAAAACTTCTAAAATATATCCAAGATAATTCTCTGTTGGTATCTACTATTAAAGCTTGGAAACTAGTAAGAACCCGATGGGGCATGCAATGGAGATACTCTATTTTTCATCCATTTTGTAATAATCCACAATTCCAAAAAAATAATGAGACAAAATAATTTCAAGAATGGAAAACTCATAATATAAATAATCTCACAACTTTTATTAAAACAAATTCCACCTCCCTGATGAGTTTCACTGAGTGTAGAGAAAATTTACCACAATTAAATATTAAATGGTACGAATATCTACAAATACAAGAATTCGCAAGAATACAATTTCAAAAACTTAGACAAACAGATTGGGACAACATTTTTGATAATAAAATACGATTATCAACAGAACTTATTATATCTACAAAATTAATATATAAAGAAATACAAGAAACAAAATTTACCAAGGATATTCCTAAGGGTATTAAAAAATGGTTAACGCATTTTCCAAATATAAATCTAGAAGACATAACAAAACAAACCATAATAACATGCAAAATAATACCAGCAATCTCATACATTGAAATGCAGTATAAAATTATACATTATACATATTTGTCAACACATAGACAATATCTTATGGGTATTATTCCTATAGATTCTTGTAAAAAATGTGGTTTAAAAAATGCGAACTTAATACATAATTTTTGGGAATGTCCAAAGATACCTTTTGGAATAACATTGAACAATTCCTAAATATAATTAAAATAGTTAATTATAAAATACAAGCTGAAGAAGCCATTCTTGGTATAATCACAAAAAAAAATTATACCATTGAAAATATATTTATATTACGTATTACATTGGCTGTAGCAAGAAAATGTATATTACAACAATGGATAGGTAAAGAAACACCAACAATGTCATTATTTCATATAAAAATGTTATTTTTACTCAAAATGGATTGGATGGAAGCTACTCTACATAAAGAAAAAGATACAGAATATTTTTTTTTTAAATGGGAAAATTACATAGACACATTAGATAATAATTACAAAAAACAAATACGAATGGCATTTCAGGAAACAATGTGGTACTCAATTAATAAAAAGAGAGACAGCGCTAAAATATACCCCAAAAAGAACAAGACATAATTTATAAAAATAGAAAAGATTTATTGTCACAAAATATACATGTATATAAGGTAAAAAGACTACAGCTAAGTTTAATACCACAATAATATGATAATAAGAAAACGAATGGAATAAAATATACACAAAAAGCAATATCAATATGCAGTAAAGTAGAATAAAATAATATATAAAATATATATAGTACAACCTAACCCACTGCTAGTATAGTGTTGATCACCTGGCCAGGTACAGAACATATGTATAAAATATACACTATAAGCACAGACACAAAAACAGGACACCCCTCAGGACGCGTTTTGTAAAAACTTCTTCAGCTGGTGGGTGAGTGTGCATACAGGCAGTGGGAAAAGGTTCCCTTTTATACAAGACAAAAAAACGCGAAAATTGGATTCAAATTAATGATTCTCTACAGCTGGAGAGTAGGCTGCAATCTATGTTGCCGATAAACCGGAAGTTCGGATACAGAACACTTCCGGAAAAGACGTAATCGTCATCAAGAAGCGTCTCGTTGCCATAGGGACGCATCCTCCAACCGCATAGCCGGCATAGCGGGTGGGGGACCGCGAAATCACCATAGGCAAGGGAATCTTCGTTTAATAATACCCAGGGGAAAAATGATCTGCTTATACTGAGGGGACATGGAAACGGAAAAGAGAAATAGATGAAAAATAGGGGAGAGAATTAGCAAAGAAGAAAGAGAAGAAAGAGGGGAGGATAAAGGGGAGGAGCAAAAAGAGAAAGAGAAATAGCAAATAGTAAACAAATCATAATGCGTGCAGAAACAAAAATATGGTTACAACATGAAACAGGGTATGGCAACAAGAAAAACACAATATAGAAAAAATCAATATAAAAAACACACAGTATTGTTTTGACATGTTGCATACTACTATACAGATACATGGTCTAGTTCCAAGTTGGACATATTCTTATATATATGACATATAACATACCTCTGCATATAAATACACTGCAGATATGGTTTAAAACATGATATGAAATAAAAAGAAAAAAAAAAGGGGGGGCCAATACACCAGTAACATTATTCAAGATATGGTATAATATCGAACTTATCATTAAGGCCTCTTGGTACCAACGTATTCAGGGTAAGAATCCAAAAGGTTTCCCTCTTTCTTAACATCAAATGGCGATCTCCCTTCCTAATTCCCAAAATTGCTTGCTCAATAACCCAGGCCTTAAGGAGGGTGTCATTTTTACCATGAAATTCTTTAAAATGCTTAGATACTGTGTGTTTTAGAAAGCCAGTTCTGATGTTATATCTATGTTCATATAGCCTTTTTTTTAAAAAAACGACTTGTTTGACCAACATACTGGAGGCCACACGGGCATTCAAGCATGTATATGACAAATTTAGATGTACAGGAGACATACCTCTGAATACTATATTGATTATTAGTGGTGAAACATACAAACCTGTCTTTCTTTTTCGGACAGATATCACAGTGGCCACAGCGTCCACAGCGATACCATCCTTTATTGGTCCCCAAGAAATTATTCTGTGTGAGACTTTCTGCCTTTTTGAATTCCTTAAACTTTTTTGTTAAATCAGATGGCGCCAAGAGGGTCCTCAGATTTGCATTTTTTCTACAGATGACTCTACAGGTTGGTGGGAGAATTTTACCCAAAAAAGGGTCTGTTTGAATAACATGCCAATGTTTGTCTAAAATATTTTAAATTACACCAGTTTTATCTGAGAACGTGGTAATTAGGCCCATCTCGAAATTACTTCCACTCTCTTTATTATTTTGCTTTTTATTTTGGGCAACATAGTCTTGCAATTGTTGTGGTTTTCTATCAATCTTGATGCCATTGATTTCATCTATCCTGAACTTCTTTATTTTGTTGTTCTTAGTTTTATTACTAGAAAAAAGGTTTTCCCTATCTATTTTTCTGGCATATTGTTTGCTATTCTCTATTTTTCGTTTATCGTATCCCTTCTCAAGGAATCTATTACCAATTACATCTGCTTGTGTGTCAAAAAGTCTGACATCTGTGCAGTTTCTGCGCATACGCAAAAATTCTCCTTTTGGGATGTTCTGTATCCACTTATTATCATGGTAGCTTTTAGCATTCAAGTAAGTATTTTTATCTACGGTTTTGAAATATGTCTTTGTCTCGAAACATCCTTCAAAATTGTTGCTAGAAATAGTCAGATCTAAGAAATTAATAGATTCTCTACTGGCTTCGAAGGTAAATTTAAGACCTAAGGTATTCTTATTCAGTTGCTCAAAAAATACTCTTAAGGAGTCCATTGACCCCCCCCCCCCCCCCCCCCACAAAATAAACAGGTCATCGATATAGCGTCTGTATAAAATAAGCTCGGCATGGCGATGGGAACCAAAAATATTTTCGCTCTCCCAGTCACCCAAAAAAAGATTTGCGTAGCTGGGTGCGAAACGGGTTCCCATCGCTATGCCGCACGTCTGGATGTAAAAATCCCCATTGAACACAAAAGAATTAGTTTCCAATATGAACTTCATGCTTTCACACAAGAAATTCCTGTGTTGACTACCAAGGTAGTTAAAATGGTCAAGCATATTTTTAATTCCCTCTATTCCATCATAATGCCGGATAGAGGTATATAATGCTTGTATATCAGCAGTCACTAGTATGGAATCATCTTGCCACGGGATAGTTTTTAGTTGTACTCAAAACAACTATTAGCGGTAGAACACCATGTACATAAATGAAAATGGTAAATAAGATATCTAAATATAAATATATAGAATAAAATGACATAAATAAAGACATTAGAAAAATTAATTCATATTAGAAAAATTAGTAAATTAAAAGGGAACGGGATGGGAAAATAGAATTGAAATACATATGATTGATATATAAATGATATAGAAATATAAGTATTGTTGTCATTATTGTTGTCATTATATATATATTGTATTGTACCATTATATTTATTATTATTGATTATAATATATGACAATATTTTATTGTTAATAATTATATATATTATATTTAAAAATGTGTTAAAATATATGTTGTTATTGATATTGTAAGATATTGTAATATATATTTGTATAAATTATAAGATAAAATACATAAGATATAATATAAGTTATAAATTAAAATTTGAAATAAAAAGATATGAAAAAAAAAGGATAATTCTGTTGATCCTCCTGGCAGCCATGCTTTAGATTTAGATTTATGTTCTTCCAAAGCTAAAATCAAAGATTCATCTAGTGCTATTTTATGGCTCAGCTGTATTTGTAATTTGTATGTATTTTATGTTATTTTAAGTTATTTCCCTATCCACATTTGCTTGCAGGGCACTTGTCCTACTCTTAAGTTTGTGTCCCTATTGACTTCAATGGGGTTAGGGGTCAAGTTCGAGCACGGACTCGGAACATTTTTTTCAAAGTTCGGCTGAACCTGCCGAACCCGAACATCCAGGTGTCCGCTCAACTCTAGTCTCTTGAAAACAACACCAAAAGCCAACTCAAGACAGTTAGCACAAGTGACCATCAAGTGTGGCATATACCAAGGTGATGCACTGTCCCCAATGCTGTTCTGCAAAGACTTGAACCCCCTCATCCAGCTAATCACAGGACTGGATACAAGTTCAAGAGTAGAACCACCATCAGCCATCTCCTCTACATGGATGACATCAAGCTGTATACTAAGAGTGAACAAGACATTGACTCACTCATCCACCTTACATGTATTTACAGTGACCACAATGTCATTTGGACTGAAGACGTGTGGCCAGGTAACAAACACTTGTTGGTATGCGCTGATCCCTGTTGACTGTATATATATTGCCCCAGTGCATATATATAAATATATATATATATATATATATATATATATATATATATATATATATATATATATATATATATATATATATATTAGGCTATTCTACTAATATATATTTATATATTAGTAGAATAGATACATATACTAGATATTTAAACTGGAGGGAAAAGAATCACTTTGAGAAAATTCCAATTCTGTTACTACAAATGGAATTAAAATACTTTTTTGGAAACTGAACTTTAAAGAATAACTAAATAAGCTGGATGTTCTTACAGCCTCAATATGTAGCTGTGACAGTTAACTTATGTTCCATTGTAAAGAATGTTAATTTCAATCTGAATCGTGTCTGTGTTATAAGACACATTAAAAGAATTCTTGATTATATGCTTCAGTCCCCTGGTCTCTGGGGACAAACTCAGAATCTTTAGATCATATAAGGCAAATTTTCTGATAAAATATGCATCAGTGAAAGTTTACAATTCAACATGGTACAAAAAATTATCCTCAAACTGACCTTTTTTCATCTTTTGTTTCCTTTTACTTTTTTAACTGTGGTAACATTATTATTTTTATATCAATATGAATATCGTATATCATTATTAAGTATTGAAAAATCCTTTGTCAGAGAGCAAGTATTGCAAATTTTAAAGCATAATAATGCCAAGTTTATGAGATGAAATTAAACTTTAATGACAAAATTAAATATTGTGGCATTCTTTATTAATTGTAGATAGCAAATAAACAAGTCTTTTCTATGATTGGAAATTCCAAGTTGTACTTTTGAGTATAAACATGTTTTAGAAATGATGAGGACGGTTCCTCTATTCGATATACAAGATGCCACACTATTGTATCCATAAAACACAATGCAATAGTAGTATTCCCAGGGTTAGTCTTAGAGGGCCATAGAGTCATGTAAGAGCCAGGCCCTCAGGTGTAGAACTACCTCTGGTCCAGGCAGTGCACTACACAATGGTAGAGAGGAGTTCACTCCCCATGGGGACATCAAAAGAACTATAACCCTTTCGTCTCCTAAGCACAATGAGTAAGGAAAGCTCCCACAATTTGTGCTGCACCCAGAAATTGTAGAGTTAAAAAAAAGAAAGGAATAAAATGTAAAAATAGAAAAGTGAAATGAGGTTGGAGAGACAGGACATGGCTGGAATGTAAAAGAGATTTAAAGAAAGTTTTATTCAAACTGGGAAAGTTCTGGCAATCAAGAGACCTATAATGGTGTATACGGGAGGGATCTAGAGTGGGAGGAATACAAATCAAACAAGACACAGAGATATAACAAACTACATGAAAAGAAAATATTGTTTAAAGCATATGGAAACAATGGTTGAAGGAGGGAGAGGTTGATTTCTGTCACTACTCTCACCCTGCCATCTTGTTACACCACTGACACCGATGATTTAACATTTATATTATGCACATTTGCTATATAACAAATCATGGGCTGCTAAAAATACTCATCTAAGTCTAACTCTGACTCCAAGTGATGTCCCTCTGAGAAGAGAAGGGGGCCACTGAAAAACGTTTTGACCAGTTCGGTTAAAAAAAAGAAAAACCATCACCAAAAATAAAAACAGAGCAAGAGTCCATGCTCTAAGCATCAATCCAAGGTGGGGGACATGTGCATAATGAAACCCCTGCTCTGAGAATGGGGATTTTGTTTGAAGAAGCAAGTGTCATCTAATAAGCTGACTATGTCTTCAATCCCAGCTCCCCCATTGCCTGCTAGACCAATCCATAATGAAATCCCTGCTCTGAAGAATTTGAAGAAGAAGCGGCATCAGATTCACAGTGGGGAAGATGAGACTGAACCCATCTGATTGGCCGACATGGTCAGCCATTCAGATGCCTTTTTTTTCTTTAAATGAAATCCTCACTCTCTGAGCAGGAATTTTCTTATGCACCAATCTCCCGCCAAAGGTTTTACTTTAGAAAGGCTAGAAAAGATACATTTGTACACACTAGAGAAACTGCATCTTAGAGAGGACATGATAATGACATATAAATATGTACAGAGTCCATACAAAGGTCTCTCTAAAGACATGTTCATTAAAAGAATGGTAAAAAGGACAAAAGGTCACCTGCTAAGACCTGAAAAAAGGTGATTTTATCTATGACTGCATGAGGGATTTTTTTTTTTACACTGCCTGAGAAGGTGGCACAAGCAAATACATTAGATGTATTTAACCTTTTAGTTGTAAAGATCTCTGGATTTGCACACATCAATAAATCGATGCGCCGGGAACACCTATGCTCTCATGAAATAAAACATGAACACTCCCAGTTTTTTCAAGTCTAGTGATCATGTAATTAATCATTGGGTGACCGTATTCATGGGGGCTCTTAAATTGTACTTAGACTGCGCCCCAGAATCCAAGGCAGACTCTTAGACTAACTTGCAGCTTGAAGCGATATATATATATATATATATATATATATATATATATATATATATATATATTTCCATATGTGTTAAGTGGTTAAAAGGGGCCTAGATACTGTTTTAATGAACCATAAGATAGAGGGCTATGTATGTTAGTATAGGCAATCATCATTTTTGTTTGCTTGTTTTATTGTTTGTGTGAGTATTTCAAAATAAATCATTATGATTTTTGCTTTATATAAATGAAAGTCTGAAAACATATGTTTGAGGTACATATATCATTTTAAAATAACGATTTTCAATCTTTGTTTGACAGCTCACTTTTTTTACACTGGAACAAACACAAACACTGATACCTAAGCGAAAAAGGACATACAATCTGAAAAGCGATATTCAGGGTGTCTGTGAGGGGGGAAAGCAAGCACAGGGTACTTTCCATTCACCCTTACAACATCATAGAGTGATTTTTTTTTATATAACCACAATTGCGTGCCACAGCCAAATCCAAAAAACTATAGGAACTATACATGTAGGATGGAAAACCCATAAAATTACACATATAGTGCTTTCCCATGATAGCTTTCTCATTTATCAAACATTACAAGCAAACATTCCACAAAATATATATATATATATATATATATATATATATATATATATATTTTTTTTTTTTTTTGACAAATGCATATTTTAATTGTGGTCTCATTTTACTTTCCAACTAAAATAATGAATGTTGTCATGTACATTTTAATTTTGGCAAGTACATTTTTATGAACCAAAGTACTTGTCTAAGCATATCAGAATAGAGTTCGACATGACATTCTCACATTTTCGTTGTAGTTTTGAGTTCCCAGGACACAGTCATACGTTTCTGTTTTATAAATTTGCAACATTTAACAAGCTTGCTGGAAAGGATGTATGCTGCATTGAACTCTGTTTGTGGAAGGTAGGCAAAGTGGGGAAAAGCAAAATGTGCACTTTATGAAGAGCTTAATTACCTGCTCAAGAGTTAATGGAGCTTTTTTGATGTTAGAACTTCAGAACACCTACAACATGCTTTGCTATATGAACCTAGCACGCTAACTTTTACGTTCATCTAATACGGTATTTTATGACCTTTGTGTCGATACATCACATTAGCTGCCATGGTAAATGTTAAGACTAACATACTGTAATAAATTACAACTGCTAATGATAGGGTTATTTCACAGTCTGAATTGTGCCAGACAAACACTTAATGGTCATAGCGGGTGATATCTGTATTGTTTTGAGTGTAGCTCATTTCTGTTAAAAAAATAAAAAAATGTAAATAAATTATTAATATCTAATAAACATGTACTTCCTGTCAATTTTCCTTGAATTGTTGTTAGATACTGCCTCTTTTCCCTTTTTTTGCACATAAAAGATTCACCATTATGTGCATACCATTTAATACTATATACTGACTAGTGTCAAAATGACTAGTGTAAAATGTCTGTATCTGCCTCATTTTAATCAGGTGGGTACTATGCTGTATCTTCTGTTTGAGTGGCTAACTACACACTGAAGAGCTTTTCTGTACTACCATTCATGTCTATTTATCATAAAAAAGGAACACTCAACACTATACTGTACTGTATCTGTTTCTACTAAAAGATGTTGTCCTGTGGTACTGTCTGTTTTTGGATGGCTATACACTGATTGCATCTGATGGGTCTTGATAATGGTTCCCAGGAGAACCAAAATGTCAATACTGATGATTTCTTTTTTAAATAAAGATCAACTTCTTATGCATAAATCCTTGATTCATTTTTTGATTTTTATATACTGATGGTAGTTATATTGTACTGTGTCTTATGATCTCTAGTCTGATGGGAACTATAATGTTACTTACGTGTGTCAGCTCACTATATACTGACATAAGCTATGCAGTAGAATACCTTTCATATGGGAGCTGTACTGTACTGTGTCTGATTAAATACACAGTATTATGTAGGTACTAAAATACTCCACAATCACTGGCTGACCCACGTTATACTGATAGAGTCTATACTGCACCATGACGGTGTATACCACCACAATTCAGATAAGACCAGTACATGGAGGGAGCAGCATAGTTAGATTTTTTCAAGCATGACAACAGTTCTTGTACCAGGAATAAAACTTAACTGATGTGAGATCATGAAATCTTGCATAATAGCCTCCAAGGAAAGCAAACTGTAGTTAGATAAATGTGAATACCCATGTTGTAGATAAACACATGCAATGCATTTATTAACTTTGTTAAATTTGGAAACTAGCCAGAATTAAATGTTACCATCAATCTAAAAAGTCTTAATAGTACAAGGAGATCTCAAAGTCCCTTGAAATCTAAGAATGTTTTATCTGGTTTTGGATTAGGTTTACTCCCATAATAGATGCCCAGTCTAACCATAGATGAAAAATTAGTTGCTGATTTCTTAGTTGGAAAAATATATGAAATGAACAATTAACTGAAACCAATTCTTATCTGTCTATAAAACCTATTTACATAATCACACTTTAATCTCATAACAAGCAAGCAATCCATTATGATCTCAACTTCACTCTCATTACGCTACAGAAAAGTAATGTGCTTAGTAACCAATAATCAGTTTTTTTAGAAGCAAAATAAATATGACATATCCACGCATCCTTTTTTACCTTTTTTTTTTTTATAACACTGAACAGACCTTTTATTTTGTAATGTTTAATACATTTGTGATTTTTGTAGGATTTGGTCCATTTGTATTGAAGATTTTATTGACTGTTTCCCAATGAGAATTTGCCAATCTACCCAAAGAATTTTATTGTAGAACAGATGTCAGCCTTTTTTTTCCCTGTTGTTTTTGAGTTACAGATATGCTGAATAATACCTATCCAGCATTGACTTCATACTTCATAAACAGTAGAATAGCAGCTTGGCAGCTATATCTGCTCATTGATGCTTTGTGTTCACCTATACTTTGAAGATATAAAGGTATATCTGGCATTAATAACATGTTGGATTGTAAAAAAAAATGTAAAAACAAAACTTTAACTTTCTAGTTTGGGATTCAACAGTTATAAGAAAACAGTCTCAGCATGTAACTGTTTGTAATGTTCCTCTCATCTGAGAAATAGTACCAAATCTTTGCCCCACGAGCCTTGTTTTTTTTGTAAATCAAACGCAGCACATCATCCTCAACAAAAAACTTTTGTTGCTTTTAACGCTAATTCTAGCCAAGACATCAGATACAATCACATCTGCTCAGATTCCATAGACCATGATGAACATCTTCAGAACCTCAGGAAGGACTTCATCAACCACAGCTACAGTACAAAAATCACAGACTCTCAAATAAAGAAAGCTACAAATATCTGCAGAGAACATCTCCTGAGATACCAGCAGCCACAGAAAGGAGGCTGTGTACCATTAGTGGTGACCTACAATCTACAAATGGAAGTCCTGCGCATTATTTCAAGGGAACTACAAACAATTTTAGAAGCAGATTAAAGACTCCGGGCAGTATTCCAACATCCCCCACTACTTTCATTCAGGCTGCCTCCCAACCTCAAGCAAATGATGGTGCACAGAGATACTGTGGATGGTATGTCTCCCTGCCAACAAAAGAGATGTGAGACCTGTGCACACATCCACAGCACAGATAAAGTACCAATTCCAGGCTCACATTTGCACCACAAAATCAATGGCTACTTTACATGCAAATTTTAACCCTATAGGCTAATATAGCTAAATAACCTGTTTTTAATTAATTAAATATTTATTTTAAATATTTTCCATTGCAATGCTACTAAACTACCACTAGGGGCAGTCAAGTAGCATATTCAGAGCGACGGAAGTGAAGTTACTTTCACTTCCGAAGCTCAGACCGGCAGAGGGCTTAGCCATATTGACGGAGCAGCATGCTCCGTCAATATGGCTCCCCACGATCGCTCCGTGGGGCGATCGTGGGGGTCCCGAAATAGAAATGTCGGTGCTGGCTATTGCCTCGATGTCGAGGCAATAGACCAGCACTGTTAAAGCGGTTTTTGTGATTGTTGATCGCGAAAACCGCTTCATTCACTGCAGGACGTGCCAGGCACGTCCTTTGTCGTTAAGGGAGTTTCTCACAGGACGTGCCTGGCACGTCCTTTGTCGTCAAGGGGTTAATATGCCAGTTTAAGGCCTTGATCATTGGTATTAATAGAGACAGTGAATTCATCTCCAGATATAACCTGACTAATTAGTAATCTTTTTACAAGCCCTGCATTAAGTATTATGTATTATGCTGCCATTAATAAGACACCGTCAATTTGCCCAATATTATGCCAGTATTATTTTGCCATTTAATATGCCACATCCAATTTGCCCAATAATATGCCAGTATTATGCTGTCATTAATAAGACATAGCCAATTTGCCCAATAATATGCCACCCTCCTCCCCTCTTCCCCAGTACGCACCTCCTGGCTGCTCCGTGTCCCCGGACATCTCCTCCATGCAGTCTTCTCTCAAATGACTTGTGTTATATCTGGTGTCAGTGATTTTTATTTTTTTTTGGCAGTGGATGCGGCTGCCCAAAAAAAAAAACTTGAGCAACTCAATTCGCTAAAGGGATGCCCGCACCACTGGTATCACCCCCGCTGGGTGAAACCCATGGCCAGCGGGGCTCCCCATAACCAATTGACCCTGGCAAGTGCCCAGTTTGCCCATTGGTAAAAGTGGCTTTGCATGAGGACATGTATAAATACATGAAATTTTTTTTAACACAAATACCAATCACAAGTCTTAAAAGCACTCTGTCATGTAAACCTTATTGATACTGTGAATTAGAACAATCACAATTATATAGTCATTGTTCTTGCAGAATTGCATAGGAGAAACAGTATAACCACTATGAATATGTTTATGACATCACCTTATGATTTGCATATCGAGCCACAGTCATGTTTTCTGTTTATGATATCAACTTGTGATTTGCATATCAAGCCATAAGGTTATTTTGTACACAGACATCCTTAGCAGACTTTAAAATATATTAATATATCTATCTAACATATATGATTAGAGCTACGTTATAACATGTATTAATATATATGTATTAATCTATGTCTTTACTTTTGATAACACTTTATTTTCTATATTTGCATGTG
This sequence comes from Pelodytes ibericus, assembly GCA_036172795.1. NCBI lineage: Eukaryota > Metazoa > Chordata > Amphibia > Anura > Pelodytidae > Pelodytes > Pelodytes ibericus. The sequence continues at coordinate 112,767,369 of CM069859.1, forward strand.
AATAAAAAGAACAAAGAATACAGGAAAAAAAATAAGACCAAAACCAATGATCTATTTAAAAATAATCGTTTTATTTAAATATTTCACTTGCTGAATCCCATGAATTACACACCATTACAGTATATGGTCCAATTAAGACTTGGAATGTTACTCATTTCTTAAACAATGTTCTCACAGTATGTGATTGTAATATATATTGTGCCTTGTTCTTGTAGAAAATCAACCATTCTGTGGCCTTAAACGATGAGATTTACATTCCTCTTTTAAATGGTAGATTGAGTTTATTGTATTTTTCATAACTGACATGAAAAAGATTGATGATCCATTGCCTTGATGCTCACTTATCATTCTAATATGACTCAAAATGGGACATAGTTGCAAACAGACCTGCACCAATCTATTCTTATGTTTTTGATGTATAGCTATTAGTCCTACTCATATACTCGCACTATATGTATGGATACAGCAGTTAATGCATTAGACAGATAGATAGATAGATAGATAGATAGATAGATAGATAGAAACAAACGTCTATATAAACTGGGTTATCCATTCATAGCTTTTATGAGTATGTAAGCAAGACTGACACTTAAACTATGAAAGTTCTGCGTGCACATATTTGGTAATCCCCTTATGAATGCACTCCTACTGCTCCCACTCATACTGCTTTGGTCAAATTAATTTTAGTTAACATCACACAAACTCCAGTGCCTGTTGCCTACACCTATGTTTACTTTCTCTTCTCTCCTAGAAATGATGCTGACATTTGATGTCCCCAAATCTTTCTGTCTGGCCATGGATATTATTTAAAGTGTATATATCATTTGAAAATGACAGATGTATACAGAAATCTAAATTGGTAGGACATATATAAATATTGAATTGCTATTGTTTTTTTGGTATCAGTCAGTCAGTTCTTGGTGAGTGGTGGATCCTATTTATTTGGCTTGACACATTTCTCATTGAAAAGCAATTCACTTACTCCACAGGCACATTTAAAACACATTTGTTTGCAATGCTTCGAATACATTGTATACATAAAGGTCAAAGCAATATAGATTGATCTGGCCTGAAATGGACAATTTTTTTTGCTATATTTGGTTACAGGATTTCGGCTGTGGGAATCCTATGGAAAAAAAATAGGTAAAATGTGCAGTACAGATCTAGCTCCATACAAAGCTAAGTTGGGATATATAGTTCTCAGACATGCTTCTATAGCATTGCATTAGAGCGCACTGTAAGTCATCATTTATTAAAGGGACAGTCTGATCCCCAAACTCCCTTTGGTGCAAGATGAATATTACCGCTTGCTTAGTGGACAGGCTTTTTTTCCAGTATGATTTGATGCAGGCATTCTGCATAAATCACATTTTTAATATTTACTCAAGTCCTCCCCAGTGATTACTGGATGTTGCAGCATGTTTACTGCAGGTGCGGTAGCACTGATCATATAGACACTGAGGATACAAGATTTAGTCACTCCCTGTGCTCCTTGAATTGAATACATTGCGTGGACCCTGCTTGGCCTTGCACTTCTACAAAGTAGGATCTCTTAATAGTTCAACACATTGTCTGATGAGATGACTAAGATAACGAAAGGAGACAGGAAATTCCTCATTGGCACCTTGTCACAACCTGGGATAACATACCAGGGAGGAGCCTCGTTGCAGGGCAAGATGTGGGGTCTGTCTGCACCCCACGATGCATAACTATGGACTGGATGTAATTCTCTGACAGGTCTGATGGTGGAGACTGGCAGCTGAGACTGGACAGGCAACTGAGAACAGGATGCAAAGACCGGACTGGCAGCTCTCAGAGCAGGACATGGGCCTGTGATACTGTAACGTTTATGTGGAACCTCTGTGCAAAGTAGGTACAGGGTATTGCCTCAGGTGTTAGCAAGAGAACAGAATTATTCTGCCTTAAGGAAATCTACCTTATGGTTGAGCCTCAGGCTTAATTCCCCCAGGTATTTTGTAAACTGCAATTACCATAACACCAAAGCGTAACCCCAGGAACAGCAGGATCACAGGAACGAGTAATAAACAATCGAAGGCAACGGTACAAACAGGAATAGGCAAATAGAATAATCAGGCAAGCAGAAGTCAAGGCCAGAAAATCGGTCAGGATGGGCGGCAAACAGGAGAGGTCAAGACTGACAGGATTCAGCAACAGGAGATCAAATATGGATAATCAGGAAAATGCTAGTAAAAGGCTCAAGACACTTTCACAGGCAGCAACCAAAGCAATGCAAAAGCACTGATTGCTGTAAACTGCAAGTTTAAATAGGGAAGGGCTGAGGATAATGAGGCAGCTGACAACAGGAGGAGAATGGTCACCCTATAATAGCTGCCACAAGAGGCTGAAGACGAAACAGCCACAAACCCAGAATAACCATGACAAACCTGCAGCAAAAAAAAAAAGGAAATTACTTTTACTCAGCTAGTGTGGGCAGTCCTTGTTTCTTTCAAACTGCTGTTATTTCACAATTTCATCTAGCTGTAAGTATTTTAAATGTGAAGCAATGCAAAATGTAAATCATGTATTTTAAAGTACTTTGAAAGAACATTAAAATGCACTAATATTTGAAAGATGCATTTTGGGTAATAGACAGTCCCTTTAATCTATTATGTCCCACACAGAAGCTGCATAAGTTTGATATGTACAAGCACCAAATACTTAAAAATAATAATAAATAATAATCAAAATAATTTATTCTTATTTTTAAGGGTGGAGCCAACATGTGCTGATAATTAACACCTAAAATGGGCTTATGAATTGTGACTGATTTGGGGCACATCAATGGCAGATCGGTACCTGAATTTCGTATTTCCTGAATCTCTCTTAATAAAAAATAATTAAACTCGGGGTACAGGGGTGCCAAAGGCCCCCAAACCCCATAAAATATGGAAATTACCTGAAATAGAACCTACCCTATGTGTGACAGGAGGCTGGGCAGGGTAAACATCACCAAAATAATTATGAAAATTGGCCCTAAATTGGCGACAATTTCCAAATTCAGGCTGAAAATGGCTATATTAAGCAGCCAAATTTTGGAAATGTAAAATTAAATTCAGCTACTTTGCCCAGTCCCAACTCATTTTGCACCACATCAGTGTCTATTGATTAAACCCTTTAATTTTAGTTTTAACATGTTGTTTTTTAAAACCTACAGTGTCACTAAAAATAGGATATATCAATAATTAAAACCTCATTTAAATCACCAAATCTCTTTTCCAAACACAGAATAAACTGGATTTCTGCTTTTAGAATAGATCTTTGATAATATTATAATAAGCATATTTATTTAAGACAAAAACAAGAAGGTACTACCTAAAGGTACAATTAAACACAATTCTTTTAGTTCTGCCAAAAACTATTTTTACCAGTTTAATGTAATCAAATTTCTTAATATAGAATGTTGCATATAGCTAATAGTAATTTTTTTGCAAATTCTTAAAATTTTAATAAAAATTATTAAGGCAAAATCGAACTGATTTTATAAAACATGATTGGCATCATTCCACTCAAAGACCCTGTCAAAACCACACACACACACACACAAACACACACACACACACACACACACACACACACACACAGCATGTCAAATATTATGTGTCTCTTTATACTTGATATATATTGTTATTGGCACTAACTCTTATAATACAGATGTATGCCCAGACTTTTTAAAATATGCTAAAATCTATGTAAAAATACAAATTAGTAGGGAAGAACCTAAACTAAACTGAAATTCATAGCAATAATGTGATGTAAACAAGCTTGTATATTATTAACATGTTCCATAAAAATGTGCATAAAATTGGATAAAATAAAAAAAAACATACTGAGTTCTGTACAGTACACAGTGGAATATGGTGAACTGACAACCTGGTGTCAAAAATATGACTAAAATAGCTGAATTTTAAAAATCACCTATTTTGCCACAACAGCTGTGTTGGCCTTGTCTTTGTGGGCATCAGTTTACCACGAGTTAATGTTTACAAAATAATTCCTATAAAAACATAAACCTGTCAACATGTTCAGAGACAAAAGTAAGTATAGACTAAGAAAAAAAAGGAAAAAAAGTAATTTTAGATTAATATTAATCTTATATCATATTAATTACTATAATTTTACCTGTTACTGGGAGGTATCACAACTAGAATATTTTTCTTTACTTGTGGTTCTATTTTTTGAGCATTTTTAATTCAAACCCTATGTCTTTAAAACACCTTAGTGCTCCTTCTTCACTCCAAGAATAGTAATCTACAAAAGCATTCAGGAGAGTGTGACATTTTTTAACTTCATTCAAATTCAATTAGAACAAAATCTGCCTTGTCCAAAGAATATGTTTGCAGTATTCACTTCTTTTTTTTTTCATCTGTGCTTTTAAAGTGAAGTGCAAAATCATAATTTTAGGCTTCTGAGGTATGTCAGCAGGGTCTAGCAACATTTTCTATGTTTGCATTGATATGTAAAACATTTACTTTAGCTTTGGGGGCTTGTAAACAATATTTGCTAAGCAACATCATTCCCTTGGGAAGCTTTCAAGTCAATGCTTACATAGGGGCACAAATAGTATCAGATGGTAGACTAAGAAAGAGATTTACAGTCCAATTGTAAATGTTCTCAGTTTGCATAATTTATCATGGTTGGCTCATATTTCATCTGCATGCCTATCTCTGAGGATGAGCCTTGTCTAATATGGTTTAATGCATACATAAATACAATTAAAACTAATCTCTACATTAACATGTTTAATGTAATCTATATGTTTAAAAGTGAGGTACATTCTACATATCTTGAACAGGGTTGGGTGTTCTTTAACTCTTCATATATTTAAGTTACATGATAATTCACAAAATAACCTGTGTATAGCAATTATTAAAACAAAGGTCACTATAGTGCTAAACAATAAAATATATACTTACAAAGGGGTTGTTGGTCATAATGGAAATAACCAAATATATTGAAGATCTGATAAACAAGTAAGATAAACCTGACATATATCAAAAGCCAAGGGGTAATGTCACTACACAGTTTGGGGAAAGATTTAACCCAATTATTGAATGGGACCAGAAATGAAGAAACATGTATATATTAGATTCAGTGTCTCTAAACTTGTAGACAAGTTGTTGAAACCTTTTGTTGTAAACACTAGAGCATATTTGGAAGATTCCATAGCAGTATTACATGTGATGCGTGTGATACATTAGATGCCATAAAATAGAAAAATATATATATTTTAGCTACGACATTAGCTCATCAAAAGGGTATTGAAGCAGTTAAATATTTTCGAGAATAAGAAATTACTGGATAAACAGGATATATTTATTTTGATAAATTGGATAATGAATCATAACTATTTCTGGTATCAGGACAAGTATTATTTACCTCTGCAGGGTACCATGATGGGAAGATCAGTTTGTATTTGTTGAGCATGGCCATTGTATATTGATGATATTTTAATCATATGGCAGGGTTCTGAGGACACGCGTAAAGATTTTCTGGGACACCTCAATCATAATGATTGGAATATTTATTTTACTTCTGATTACAGTAAATCAAATTTCTCTCTCTCTCTCTCTCTCTCTCTCTCTCTCTCTCTATATATATATATAGACGAGGGGTGTATCACATTGAAAACACATTTCAAGAAGGTAGATGTGAACAGCTATGTTAGGTTTGACAGTGCTCATTATAAAACATGGTTAAATAATGTACCAATGAGACAGTTTTGTAGAGAAAATAGATTTGTTTAAAAATAAAGTTAAAAAGAAAAAAAGCCCAGGAGGAACTTAATTTTATTACAGATTTTGGTACCGACAACAAATGTATTTAAAAAAAAAAAAACTAGTTCGTAAACACTGGCCATTACTGTTACAGAATGCAGGTTTGGTGCAAATACTCACTCAGAACCCAAGGGTAACATTAAGACGAGAAGCCAATTTAAAATCAAAATTGATTAGTAGTTTTGTAAAACAAGTGAAAAAACCTTATTGTTTGAGGATTGAGATTCTATGAGATGCCAGCCATGCAGCACAAAAACTAATGGTGAGAAAAGGGAAGTTAACGATAAGTCAAATTTAACTAGCAAAGAGAATAGAACAGCCATATATTTACTCACTTGCCCCTGTGGTAAGCAATATGTGGCACTCACTATTATAAAATTATGCAATCGTATAAACAATACGAAACATAATGAGTAAACTATTGACACAAACATAAAAGGCGAAATGCATTGTGACCACTTCCAGTGACATCAGACTGAAATACACACCAGGAAGTGGTCAAAATGACTTCAAGTGCCAACAGCTTGGTTATTGAAAAATACAGTGGCCCTTCTCCATGCTCCACCTTTCATGTTACAACATGAGATGGTAAAAGCTATGTAGGCTGAGGAAAGTTGTAGCCATCTTAGGTTGTGAGAATTATCTCTTAATATACTTCGTGGCTTCACTTGAGGACTTGATCATTTATATATACTGCCACAATATTTTGATGATTATTATGCCTGGAGTAAATGTAACCTCTGAAACCATTTATTTGCTGGTAATTGTTGGTCAGGTGGCATATCTTGTTGCCTTTTTAGTTCAGCACACAGATGGGCGACCAGACATTTTCCTCAAAAACCCAAGAATATTATGAAAACTCCCTAATTCTTGGTGCATGCTTGTACAATTTGTTATTGAAGTCAAAAAGTTCTATTTTTTGACATGTATATAAATGCTTCCCTAGAAGTCATATAGTAATGTTGTTTTTGAAGAGCAGTAGTTCACCCTATATAGTCTCAAATACCTTCATGAGAACTTGTGTGAGTGCCAAGGCATGTTGTTAATACAACTCTACTATATTCAACAAAATATTTACTAGCTGTCTTTTAACCATGTTGTCACATGTGAAGGATAATAAACATCTATTTTGTTTTACAAATGTTGCATTCATCTTTGTAATTTTTACCTTAAGTGCACCAGCTGTTCAGTTCTCATGTTTTCAGGTTTAATTCTTATCTTTTATCTGAAGACAACATGTATTAACTATGATTTCTGACTTCAGGTTGCAAAAAAAAACCATTCGTAAAAAAATTTTTTATATAATATATTTTCAGGCTGAGGTAGCTATGTAGCTATATTAACTTATCAGTTACATTTGTATCATGGTAATGTGCATTCAATATAACTTGATTATAGTACACTTTTGTGATATAGAACCCATTATTGCCATTTCTTCATATGAATAGCTATGCCACTCATTGGGGCTGCGTGAGTGCAGATTATGAACAAATAATTCATTAATTAACCCTTTCAGGCCAGAATAAAATAAAAATCGCATTTAAAAAATCACATGAAAACAAGATTTAAGAGTTAAACCACAGGGTCTGGAAGGGTTAATGTATTTAGGCAAGCAGTCACTATCTCACTATCTTCATATTAATATTGTATGGTTCAATGTACATTTAATATGTTTTTAAACATAATAATGCGTAATAAATAATCTATAAAATAATTATATTGTATTTCATATAATAAATTCACTTTAATTTTACAGTGAAGGTATTTACAATCCTGACTCTTGTGTGTTTTGCTAATGTATTGTGTTAATTTGCTAATGTATTTTCATACTACCCATCGCCATGTTAATGTCTACACTACTTACTACCATGATCCAAGGTGCAAGTGAGACTGATTTAATGATAAGGATTATTAATGATAAGGAATCTGCATTTCTAACTAAAAGCAACCCCCGTACACCTAAGCTATACCTACTACCATTAGAATTTGGCAAAACCGCCTGGCCGACCAATTGTGTCTAGCTATGACTCTATACTGCAGTCATTGTCGGTATTTGTGAATCTCCATTTGCAACCACTTGTTTGTAAAATGCGCTCTTACATCCAGGACACCACTGACTTTCTGTGTAAGCTCATGGGCTAGCAATGTGATCAGGATGATCTGTTGTGCCCTATGGATGTTAACAGTTTATATACAATTATTCCTCATGAGATGGGTTTGGAGTCCATAGCACAGACAATATCTGCATTTAACACTGATTTTTAATATAAGAACTAGACATGTGCAAAACGAAAAGTTTTGTTTAGTTTTCGTTCATTCGGACGAAAATCATATTTATTTCGTCTAAAACGAATTTTGTTCATTACTACATTCGTTTCGGACGAAATTCGTTCATTATTTTCGTTTCGTTACATTCGTTTGTACGAATCAATTGACCTAATAGTATTCCATAAACCGAAAGTCTATAAACCGAACGTTCGGTTTATAGACTTTCGTCATTTAAAATGCATGTAATAGTACTATTGGTTTTCTAAAAACAGAAACAGAGTCTCCATTCATAAACGTTTATGAATGGGGACTCTGTTTCTGTTTATAGAAAGCCAATAGTACTATTACATGCATTCCATAAGGTGAAAGTCTATAAACCGAACGTTCGGTTTATAGACTTTCGGCTTATGGAATACATTTAATCCTATTGCTGTTCTATAAACCGAACGTTGGGTTTATAGAATAGCAATAGTATTACACGTATTCTATAAGCCGAAAGTCTATAAACCGAAGGTCGTTCGGTTTATAGACTTTCGGTTTATAGAATACATGTAATTCTATGTATTCTATTAGCCGAAAGTCTATAAACCGAACGACCTTCGGTTTATAGACTTTCGGCTTATAGAATACATGTAATACTATTGGCTTTCTATAAACCGAACTAGAGTCCCCATTCATAAGAAATTCTTATGAATGGGGACTCTAGTTCGGTTTATAGAAAGCCAATAGTATTACATGCATTCCAAAAACCGAAAGTCGTTCATTATGTTGGTTTATGGAATGTATATGTAATGCTATTGGTATTCTATAAACCGACTCTATTTCGGTTTATAGAATGCCAAAAGCACGAATGGACGAATGATTTTCGTTTATTCACCATTCGTTCATTCGTCTTTCGTTAGTTTAGCATTTTCGTTATTCGTTCATTGGACGAATGGACGAAAATGCTATTTTCGGACGAAAATGCATTCGTCCGAAAACGAATGCACATGTCTAATAAGAACGTTTTACTGGAACTCAGACTGGTTCTAAGAATTATTTTTTGGGGGGAAGTTTTACCTACAGATATAGGGAACAGCAATGGGGTCCAATGTGGCCCCATCATATGCTAATCTACTCATGCTTGATTTTGAGACAAAGATTTTGAGATTTTGAGACATTCCAAGAAAGGTGTGGTAAAAGCAGGACAAATGCTATGGATGCAATGCTCGAGCCAAAGGCTACCCTAAACCTCCACAGTACACAAGAAAACACACAGATCAAATCTCGCCTCTATCAACACTTCCAAGTTGGCATTTATCATTCACCTGAAAACGATTTTAAGTGTTGCAAACATAAAGGGACATATCTGAGATTTCTTTATGTCTTATCTATGATATCATGTAAATCAGTCTTACTAGGACACAGTAGGCTCAGTATTACTGTCACATTTTTATAAATCAGTAATATATCCTGAAGTCAGAAATTAGAATGAGGTATCCCAAGTAAGTCTTATTATATTTTATATATTAAATTTTATTAAATGTATCATAGATATACATTATATTTCAACATATTGTAATATCAAGCAATTATCTGAAATCATAGCTGACTGCAAAATGGAACATGGTTTGCCAAGTACAAACAATAGTGCATGAGCTTACAGCAGTGTTAAGATCTACTCACAATTTCAATTATTAAGCCAGATTTGTCAGAAAGACTAAGGTAGGTATTGACCAATTGGTTAAGGTGCCTACTTTTTTAAAATATATTAAATTAATTACTGTATTATTTAAATAACTGTATTGTAAATATGTTTAATTTACTTATAAATTGCAGGTTAGTAGCATCTACTAATTCTCCCACTCAGCTTTCCAGCTTTTGGTTGGAGCCTGAGAGGGAAAAACAAGTGTTTCAAAACTGCAATAATCAAAGTATCACCAAATGCGAACTATCTTTAACATGTGCTTTTACATCACACAGAAGCTCATATTAAGCATGCGTCTGCAGTTAGGTTTGCCAGGTCACACAGTTTTTCTTGGGATGATATTACTTTTACATACTTCCATGCAGAATGTAGAATGCATGTAGTTCCAGGGAGAACCAATTATATAATCAAGGAGGGAATCTACCTTGATTAATTGAGTATCCCTCTGAACACATATATATTATACATTCTGCAGGGCAGCATATACAAGTTATAAAATGGTTGGCCATTCAGCTGTATGCTGGGATGCAGACAACATGTGGAGTTAAGGTAGGACCTAGTCAGATTAACAGCAAGTAAACAGTAACAATTCCAAAATTGTGTTTAGTGGAGTGACTGTGTATAGTACAGTGGGAAATGCATTTTGCTTGCTTTGGCTCTTTAATTAACCCCTTGACGACAAAGGATGTGCCAGGCACGTCCTGGGAGAAACTTCCTTAACGACAAAGGACGTGCCTGGCACGTCCTGCAGTGAATGAAGCGGTTTTCGCGATCAACGATCGCAAAAAACGCTTTAACAGTGCTGGTCTATTGCCTCGACATCGAGGCAATAGCCAGCACCGAAATTTCTATTTTGGGACCCCCACGATCGCCACACGGAGCGATCGTGGCGAGCCATATTGAAGGAGCATGCTGCTCTGTCAATATGGCTAAGCCCTCTGCCGGTCTGAGCTTCGGAAGTGAAAGTGACTTCACTTCCGTCGCTCTGAATATGCTACTTGACTGCCCCTAGTGGTAGTTTAGTAGCATTGCAATGGAAAATATTTAAAATACATATGTAATTAATGAAAAACTGGTTATTTAGCTATATTAGCCTATAGGGTTAAAATTAAATATTTTTTAGCATAAGGGATAGGGTTAAAATTAAATTAAAGTTAAAAAATATTAATGGATATAATAAGGATTAGAGTTGGGGTTAAATTTAGTGTTAGGGTTAAATTTTGGGTTCGGGTTGGGGTCAAAAGATCAATATAGGAAAAAACAAAAAAACACTATTTTTGGTTTTTGACCCATAACTGGCAAAAAAATACCGAAAAATATGGAAACATGCATATTTTTGAACTCGGGAGAACATTTAGAAACTATTTAGACAGGGTCTTTTTTAATGATTTTATTTGTGTAAATTATATTTTAGGTCAAAGTTAGAAAAAGTGGGTTTTTTAAAATTTTTCATCATATTTTATGATTTTTTTGTAGTAAATTATAAGATATGATGAACATAATGGTATCTAATGAAAGCCCTTCTTATGACGATAAAAACAACATATAATTTGTGTGGGTACTGTATGTGAGAAAGAAAATAATTACAGCTAAACACAAACACCCTAGAAATGTCAAAACAGCCATTGTCACCAAGGGAAAGTCAAGGTGAAAATGTCTTGTCACTAAGGGGTTAAAAAGGTGGCAGAAAAGAAGTAAACATAGTAGACGAACATTTAACATGCAGTGTTTTCCCCTTTCAGGGATGTAAAGTCTTTAATTCTGAAAATGCAGAATACAACTTCAGACTTACTCAGATCAGCTCACGTTTGGCACAGTTAAGCACACAGGAATCTGATTTCATTACAAGGTCAACATTAATGACCTTCAGATATTTACAGAGTTCACTATCTGGTAGATCAGAGTTCGCACAGTGCCAACAAACAGGGCTTGTACATCTAGACAGCAAGTAAGAATCCATTAATTAAACGCCTCATCTTAAATAGTTTAGTGAGTGCAATACCTTTAAGAAAAGATTTTGTAAATAAAATGTTGAAAATGAAAAAAGTTGATATAAACTAGAAGCATTACATCTGGTGTGAAATAAACCATGCATAGTTTCCGCTCAGCACAGCCTAAACATTGTTAAGGCAGTAGTATCCTGACGTTAAATAATGCTTTTCATCAGCAGGTGCTAGGAAACTTGACAGGATATATCTGGAATAGATTAGATACAGTATAGTGTAACAAGAAAGGAAATCCACTTATTAATGGAACAAAGCACACACACACACACAAAAAAAAGCACTGGTGTGGTTGGAACAAAACATGAACTGAAGTCCTTACATTCAAAGACATAGCTGGAATCGAAATATAATGGTTGGAGATTTAATAATCACCAACACATTTTTTAAACTGAATTTCAGGACGTCATTTCCAGAGAGAATAGAGCAAAGGGAGGAGAGAGAACAGAGGAAGGGGGAGGGGCGAAAACAGAGGAAGGGGGAGAGAGAACAGAGGAAGAGGGCAGAGGAAGGGGGTAGAGAACAGAGGAAGGGGGAGAGAGAGAGAAGAGAACAGGAGGGAGGAGAGAAGAGAACAGAGGAGGGGGAGAGAGAGAACAAATATGGGAAGGAGGGGGAGAGAGAACAGATATGGGGAGAGAGAGAACAAATATGGGGAGGAGGCTGGAGAGAGAGCGAACAGATATGTGGAGGAGGCGGGAGAGTTCGATCAGATATGGGGAGGAGGGGGGGGAGAGAAGAGAGGATGGGGGAGAGAGAGAACAGAGGAAGGGGAGAGAGAACAGAGGAAGGGGGGAGAGAGAGAGAAAAGAGGAAGGGGGAGAGAATAGAGGAAGAGAGAATAGAGGAAGGGGAGGAGAGAGAACAGAGGAAGGGGGAGCGAGAACAGAGGAAGGGGGAGAGAGAGAGAGAAGAGAACAGGAGGGGGAGAGAAGAGAACAGAGGAGGGGGAAAGAAGAGAATGGAGGGGGAGAGAGAGGACAGATATGGGAAGGAAGGGGAGAGAGAACAGAAATGGGGAAGAGGCGGGAGAGAGTGAACAGATATGGGGAGGAGGCAGGAGAGAGCGATCAGATATGGGGAGGAGGGGGAGAGAGAGAACAGATATCAGGGAGGAGGGGGAGAGAGAGAACAGATATGGGGGAGTTGGAGAGAGACAAACATGGCAAGGAAGAGGAAAGGGACAAACATGGGAAGGAAGAGACACATACATGGAGGGAGAGGAAGAGACAGGCATGGGGGGGGGGGGGGGTGCGCCATGTGGGATGTCCGCAAAGGCGCTGGAACACTTAAGACTGGTCCTGGCTACAGAAACTGTGGTGACTTAATAGGTTAAATAGGCAGTTGGCACATTTAATTTTTATCTGGGTTGTGTTTACAGATATCTAATTTTATTACTATATAATTGTGTTATGTTTAATTACTATATTATTTAATAGTACAAAAAAAAAAGTTGTATTCTTGTAACTCTGTAATCATTATTTGAAATGCTATGATTTTTTTTTTTTTTTTTAAAAAGCACAATGTAAGCATACACAGGTACAAATATGAAGACAACATTAATCACGGAAATAAATGAATCCTTGTAAAATGGGACTAAAACAAGTACCTGTTCCAGTTCATGGAGCTTGATAGCAGGAAAGTGTCAAGGGAAATCCAACAAGCCAAAACAGCAGCCTATAGAACTGACAATGATACATCAAAAAAGTACAAGAAATCAAGAAACGGATGCTAAAAAAATGTTTACTTTGATGTTTTATAGAAGTACCTATGAATTATGGATTTAATGTACTCTATGTTTCTTAACGATCAGTAAAAATGAATAGATATGCCAATTAACAGACAATTTACATTTATGATGTTACATTAGACCACACAGTGGGTCATTATAAGTTCATGGCTTTAGATGGTTTTACCAGAACCTGTAACTAAAATACGAATACACAAAGGTGTCACCATGCACACTTTTAGTGCATGACAATGTTTAGGTAGAGAAATATCTTATTGCACTAATGTTCAGATCATTGTTGTTTTGGTTTATAAAGCAATGACATCCATCCCCCCAAAAAACAGCCTTTATTAAGAACCCAAAGACTCTTTAAGGCAGAACTCTCAAAAGCAGGTGTCATCTTCTCTTAAGCAATTTATTAACCTCCTCTCTCCCCCATTTCTTATTAACCCAATTTCTCTGACATTTCTTGTTAACCTTCTCTGTTTTCCCACATCTCTCATTAACCCCCTCTCTTTCAGCTCTTCTCATTAACCTCTCTCTGTCCCCATCTGATATTACCCCATATTTTCTTTCTTATCAACCCCTCTCAGTCATCATTATCAACCCCTCTTTCATCTCTTATCAACCCATCTATTTCATCTCTTATCAACACCCTCTCTTTCATCTCTTCCAAATATTCTCTTTAGCTCCCTCTCATTTCCATCTCTTACTAACCCCTTTGTCATTAACCATCTGTTTTCCATCTCATATTAGCCAATCTTCAATTCTTTCGCTATTAGCATGTCTTCCATCAGTCATAGATGTCCATATGATCAATTGTTTGCATCTTCTGTTTTGCACGATAGTGGAAGACACGGCTGCACACTCATGCATGTGATGTCAGTGAGAGGTCCATCATGTTACCTTGTACTGAGCTTTTCTAAGAAAATATCCTTTATTTAAAGGGAATGTGTAGTCCTCATATAAATACTACACACACTCACATCACACCACACCACACACTCACCATACCACATCACATCAAACATCAAATACACACTCACAACACACAGTTGTTGTTTTTTTAATGCACCTGAGCAGCAGCTGTGGGAGGGGGAGAGGAGTTCTGATCACTTTTTTCTCCAAGGTGACCAGCAGCAGCAACAGGGGGTGGTGAATGCACACTGAACTGACTTCTGGGTCACCTCAGTGTGCCTGTCAGTAGCAGGGGTGGTGTTGGGGGGGGGGGGGGGGTTGTTAGATAATGCACTCGGAGCTGCCTTCCAGTCAGCTCAGTGTATACATTGTCATGGAGATGCGCATATCTGTGCATCTCCAATACTAAGATGTGGGGCAACCTGGGGGGAAAAGCGGTGGTTGATGGGAAAGCCATGAACTGCGCTTGTGCAAGTTCGGTGCGTCTGCACCGATGTAATCCAGAGAAAAGCCACTTGGTGGAGGACTTGCAAAGGTGAGTATAACAGAGATTTTAAAGGTAATAAAGTAAACAAAAAAAAATAATAATTTAGTCTAGTCTTGTTCACCCTTTGGTGTCTACATGTTGCACCAAAGTCATAAAGGTGACTAGACTGTCCCTTTAAATCCACCCTGCTGAGTGGCAGACACAAGGAATCTCCCTGGTAGACACTGGTGTCTAGACACTGGTGTCTGTGTTTGAACATCACTAGCACTGAGGCCACTAGCCGACCACTAGCATTCTGCAAGCTTTAGACTGCCTTTAGATCCCCTTTAGACTAAGAGCCCCGTGCAAATGTCTATTTAGTCAATTGAATAAAGCGGCCCTGCAAGCAGCAACAATATTTTAAATTACGATTTTATACTATAAAGATAAGTGTTCTATGATGGCACACAATGTGCGGATAAATGGGGATATTTCTATACCATCTTTGCTTGAGTTAATCTCAAATCTGCATATTTTTAATAATTGACACCAATTCCTTTGAAAGTTTCTAATTTCAAATAAAGTGATACATTAACATTTTTATATAACATTCGCTTTCCCATCTATATTTGACAATTCATATCAAATCCTTCCATCCATTGAATATTCCAGACCCATGCTTAATTATAATCTTTGATTTTTGTGGGTAAACATATAATCTTTCTTCAGGACATACACCAAGGTTTGTATATCTGACACAAAAAAATAAAGCAGAGGGATTTAATAAAACATCTTATCACTAAATCCAATTAATTGAATGAAAATGATACTCATTCATAATCATCAATATGCAGGTACATATTGGTAATGAAGATTTTTTTAAAAATATTTTATTTTCACAAAGGAAAAATACAATATTTATAAGTGACATCAAACTTATACACATGATTATTTTATGAATGAATAACAAATTAAACTAAACAAATACACACAAATCAATGCTTCCTTTTATAAGGTTGGTATGCTTTGCCTATCCTTGGTAATCATTTAATCAAATAGGTCAAAGACTAGTGACATACATTAAAAGAATTTTCCCAATGGGGAAATAGGACTGCCATATGAATTTCACAGTGGATAATATAAAGTATTATTACTGGCTATTTTCTGATCTCCCTGAACAGTCAGCACATACATATTTGATGGGATTGAGATTTACATTTTCAGGTGTAATCAAAAGTGAACTGCAAACACCAGACATTAATAGCTAAGTTGGAAAAATAGATTTGGAGATTTTTTTTTTGCCTTATTTTTTGCCATTTCATGTACAGTTTACTTGTCAGTTCCTCGCAGTCCACCTATTAGTGAATAGATCTTATGTCATAATGACGACCTTGAAGACTCACTATGCACCAGCTGACACAAATAAAATGCAATTATGTTTTACATTTCGAGCCGTGTTAGCCATTGACATTTCTACCGACATATGAAGAAAATTAACTTCCAAATGCCTAATTTATATGACCTTATGGAAAGCACCAATGCATGATACATTTACACTAATCTCAAATGTATTGAATCACATAATGGTTATCAGGTAAAATGTCATTTCTTTTTAATTGGTAGTACTTCCAAGAAATGAAACACATGTCATTTCTGAAAAGAAAGTGGTTTTTAATAACTGTAGTAAGCGATATGGCACATTCACAGTGCAGAATTTATTGAGCTAGAGTCAGTGCTGCCTGTTAAACTAAAAAGTGGCAGTAGCAAAAAAATTAACAGGCATTTGCAATTAAATGCCTGCCACTAATGCAGCTGATATGTGAACATTAACCTACAAACAGAGCTCCCTATTGCTCTGAAAGGGTTAAATCTATTCAATGTAACTGAGGCTGGAGCAACGCTATGGGGGTAGGCTGTGATTTTTAGCTATAGCACTGACCGACCTCAAAGGGTGCTAATAATACAAGTTGGGTTAAAGGGGATGTAGGTAGGGAGAAACTAAATTATTTATTGTAGGGAGAAGGGGCATTTGAGCAGCACCTGTCCCCATTTATTATTGGGTAATAAATTACAGTGAAAGTGAATTAGGTGCTTAAATTAAAAACAACTCTTATCAATCAATATTGATAATACTGTGTAAAAACTATATATATATAGATAGATAGATATAGATAAAATATATAAATTATTCAAAACTTCTTAGAGTAAAAGCAGCAAGTTTACTTATTTAGTGTCACTCCTCTACCACCAATACAACATGCACCAAAAAAGAAATTGTCTGCTCAAAAATACACAAATTTTTAACCCCTTTGTGACAAGACATTTTCACCTTGACTTTCCCTTGGTGACAATGGCTGTTTTGACATTTCTAGGGTGTTTGTGTTTAACTGTAATTTTTTTATTTCTCACATACAGTACCCACACAAATTATATGTTGTTTTTATCGTCATAAGAAGGGCTTTCATTAGATACCATGATGTTCATCATATCTTATAATTTACTACAAAAAAAATCATAAAATATGATGAAAAATTAAAAAAAACCCCACTTTTTCTAACTTTGACCTAAAATATAATTTACACAAATAAAATCATTAAAAAAGACCCCATCTAAATAGTTTCTAAATGTTCTCCCAAGTTCAAAAATATGCATGTTTGCATATTTTTTGGTATTTTTTTGCGAGTTATGGGGCAAAAACCAAAAATAGTGTTTTTTGTTTTTTTCCTATATTGATCTTTTGACCCCAACCCGAACCCAAAATGTAACCATAACACTAAATTTAACCCCAACTCTAATCCTTATTATATCCCTTAATATTTATTAACTTTAATTTAATTTTAACCCTATCCCTTATGCTAAAAAATATTTAATTTTAACCCTATAGGCTAATATAGCTAAATAACCTGTTTTTAATGAATTAAATATGTATTTTAAATATTTTCCATTGCAATGCTACTAAACTACCACTAGGGGCAGTCAAGTAGCATATTCAGAGCGACGGAAGTGAAGTTACTTTCACTTCCGAAGCTCAGACCGGCAGAGGGCTTAGCCATATTGACGGAGCAGCATGCTCCGTCAATATGGCTCCCCACGATCGCTCCGTGGGGGTCTCAAAATAGAAATTTCGGTGCTGGCTATTGCCTCGATGTCGAGGCAATAGACCAGCACTGTTAAAGCGGTTTTCGCGATCAACGATCGCGAAAACCGCTTCATTCACTGCAGGACGTGCCAGGCATGTCCTTTGTCGTTAAGGGAGTTTCTCCCAGGACGTGCCTGGCATGTCCTTTGTCGTCAAGGGGTTAAATATGCACACAACAGACAGCATAATAAATCAGAAAGAGGGGGGTTATATCTACTCCCAGATGGACCAGTTCTCCCCATAAGTTCCAAATCTCTTTAAATCTCATCCCCAGCCCTTTTGATTCATAAAACGCCTTTTCGGCTGGAGTTGAAATTCAAGCTGTTTCTTGACGTCCGACCAAATACCGTATTTATGCGAATCTAATACACACCATTTTTGGCAAAATACGATTTCCAAAGTTGGGGTGTGCTACATTTTACTGTAAAAACCGCAATGAGCTATGCTGAGGATCCCACTGCAGGTAATTTGATTGGCCTCAGTCTGACATAGGAAATGTAGCAAACGCTTATACTGAGCGTCCGCTACATCTCCAGCATCCCAGCATCACACGTGATGTCACGAAGTATAGCGGGATGTCGGCAGGGACCTATAGAGTCTATAGAGACGCTTATTGGTTCCAAGCTTGCGTGCTCCTATCCCCGATCATCTCATGATTGGCAGCCAGGAACACACAGACGCCAGATGGTGCTTTGGTCGTTAAGGACCAAAGCACCATCCAGCGTGAAGGACAAGCATAAGTTGGTAACAAACTCTACACATTACATTCGCCATTAAAACTGTAATAAATAATAATAATAAAATTTGCAGTGTGCATTACATTCAATGGCGCATTAGATTTGCGTAAATACAGTAGGTAACTATTGTTTCTTCCAAAGGCGAGCAAGAAAAAGCTTAACCGTCTGTCACATCAGCGCCGTCGCGCTGCAGGACACGTCCTGCTTACCTTAGCCGCCGCTTTACACGCGCTTCTTCGGCGCGTGTAATACTTACCACAAGGTCCTGTCCCGGATCCGCTGCTATGGTTCCAGAAAAGGTACGCATGCGCTTACGCAGTGCAGCGCATACTCCTCCACACTATACGCTGCCTAAGAATTAGCTATTGCCATAAGAAGTCCCTTCCACACGGCGGCGCCATCTTGGTTTTATATGCAACTTCCTAGTTTGCTTTCCAAGCCTCATTTTCATCCCAGAGGCGGAGACTTCTTGGTTTTATATGCTACTTCCTAGTTTGCTTTCCAAGCCTCATTTTCATCCCAGAGGCGGAGACTTGCCTTGGAGGGATATTTAAAGGCTCAGTCTGCATTCAACCTTTGCCTGTGATAGTGCCTTGAGCCTTTACTAGCGTTTTTGTACTTCCTATTCTATATGACTGTTGCCGAACTTTGCTACCTGACCTTGCCTGTTTGCCACCTGTCCTGACCTGTTGCCTGTTTTGACTTCGCCTGAACTCTGCCAGCTTCGACTTATTGCCTGCCTGACTACTCTTTTGCCTGTGTCCCTGTTACCTTCGCCTTGGTCCTGTTGCAGCTTCCAGTCCTGTTACCTCGCCTCGGTCCTGTTTCAGCTTCCTATCCTGTACCTCCGCTTCGGTCCTGTTACAACTTCCAGTCCAGTACCTTGGTTTCAGCTTCGATACTCTGGTAGCAGTGCAGAGTGCAAAAGACCTGGGGGAACGAAACCTGAGGCTCAACCATAAGGTGGACTTCCTTCAGGCGGAAGAATTCTGTTCTATTACCGGGATTCGTTGCACTAACCTCTATTTCTCTGCAAAGCGGTTCCAACCTCGCTCCTGAACGTGACACCATCATGAGAATGTTAATTTAAATAATTTGTTTTGGGCCTAAATTCAGATGAAAAAGAAAAGTTTGGGCATCAA
Source organism: Pelodytes ibericus (assembly GCA_036172795.1). Taxonomy (NCBI): domain Eukaryota; kingdom Metazoa; phylum Chordata; class Amphibia; order Anura; family Pelodytidae; genus Pelodytes; species Pelodytes ibericus. The sequence continues at coordinate 112,787,253 of CM069859.1, forward strand.
TGGAGTATTTAGTTGTTGGATAGAATTTAATAATAGAGATACCTTATTTCTAATCAGCTTTGAATGGTCACAAGACCACCATATGTGGGAATGGGAGTCCTTTTTTCTTCCACACCTCCAACAGAGGCTTGAAGTACCGGGAAAGATCTTATAAAGTTGGGTAGGCACAAGGTACCATCTATATAGTAAGTTATTTAAAAAATCCACACTTTCAATGCATTCACACAGCAGGAAAGGGAGGATGCACATACAAAATTCCACAACTTGTATTTTAAAATGAAAAAAACATATGTATAAAACAGGAAAACTGCCAAACTGAACAAGGCACAATTATTAGCTCCATCTTCGGCACCGGATATAGTCACATGGAGATCCGCTATGTATTTTTAAAGGAATGTACAGTCCACAGGGGATCAGTCCTTAATAATATAGCCCCAATAATTTCGAAAATTTCCAGAGTTCCAAAGATTACTCCGCAACAATTTCCTTCAACGCTTTCCACACTGGGCCCCGGGAATTTACAATATTTGCACTATGTGTTTCAAGCTAAGAATAATGTGCGTTAAAAAAAACTTTAACTTTTGTTAGATAAATGGCTGGAATGAAATCTGGGCTATTATTTGCTGAACTAATACCTGCTAAATATTATTACATTGGAGGAAATAAATAATCCTCAGTAGTTCTCAGTTGCTGGGCTGATGCATGTCCCTTGCAGAGATATGGATCATCTCTGTATTTCTAAGTACAGCAGAAGAAACAGACTTCCTAATCAATTAGAATTAAGAATTTCTTAGGATTTATTTATGTTACAGATATGTAACAGCAGAATACACACCTACAAGTAACATCTGATGTCGGATCAGGTCAGGACTCCTGGTATCATACATAATGAACAGACTTAAATAAATAACACCATCAGGAAATGTAAAGACCTTTTAGAATTTCAGAACTGATTCTTCTATTCCTGGATGTATCAGTGAAGCACTCATATTTTATATGTGTGTATTTGTTGCAATGTGCATTATGAAGAATTGAACTTTAAATTCATTGTAAATAATTGTAAATATCACTGGATTTAACTAGTGTTTCCACTGACTCACAGGAGTCTGCTTTATCTATGCCGAATACATAAAATTTAGGTTGTGTTGGCGCTCGTTGTGCCCGCACAGTCTATTATTAAAAAATCAGTTGCTGAAAAGTGTCTGATTTGTGCCGAAGGAACTCCACCAAACAGAGTTTTACGGAGGTCCTTCTATCCCTCAGTGCAAAGTGTTGGGAGTTATGCAAAAATACATTATACATATCAAACGACGATTACGCTTTTTTAAAAAATAAAACTCCCGACACTTTGCATTGCGGGAGACTTTATACATATCCCCTAGTGTTTCTAATGCAGCAACATTAATTTCAAGTTGAAATCCAAAGATATTCTGAAGTGAAGAATGTTATTAAAATTTGATACGGCAGTTAACATTGACAATCAACATAGGATTAACAAATTAAAATGTGTAATTGGTTTTAAAGCAATTATACAACTGCAACAATATGCAAGGAAAACTTTAAGAAAGCACCTAATCAGAGAGAGGAGAATTGCTATATTTTCTACTTACAAAGTGACAATAGGCTTTGTGTGATAATGCTCATTGTGTTTCCAGCGATCAATCTTCTTCTTCCTTTACTTCATGAAGAACATAAATGACTGAAATGTGCCCCTAAAACATCAGTCAGCATAAGATGAACTGGAGAGGTCTTACAGAGTTTAGGGATTTTTTATTTTTTTGTGCACTGTGGATGTCAGAAGAGATTTGCTAACAATATCATAACCAGAAGAGTATGCAGTATGTTTCTCATCACCCTGGTACTTTAAGCATGAATCTATTTTTAAATGAACTGAACATGTATGGAGGCCAATCATCAGGAAACAGATATATGTGACAGCATCACAAGTAGCTAAGTGTATTAAAGCAACGATCAAAATGTCACTAAGTGGGGAAAGACCGGAAACTTTTGAGGGGGGGGGGGGGGCAGCAAAACCACACTGGTTTAAGATCATCTGCCCACCCATTATCATCAGAGGTAGATACATGCATTTTGATTAAATTTCCACTGCCCATATATCATACCTTCCTAATTTTTGGTGCAAAAATGCAGAAAGGAAAGAAAGGTTGTGGAGACAGCGAGCGACTCATGTTGCACCAAAGTTCATGCCTTTGGGATCTGATTCCTGCCAGAGCTGTGTCTGAGGAAGATGGCTGCTTAGCATATGCATTGGTACATTAAGTAGTGAAATGTGGGACATAAAGTCAGGTTAGAGAGCAGCATGGGGGGCAGGTGCCCATTTTTTCCACCTCATCAGACCTACCCTTTTCCTTAGGCACATAATGTTATGTATATAATAATAATTTGTAAGTGTATAGTGTGTTCCTCCCTGTACATGTAAAAACATACAGTAGCCTCAAGTCCCCAGGGAAGAAATCCAATATCTAAAGCTTCCTCTGGGCACTGATGCATAAAAGGCCAGCTCACAAGCAAATGCACTAATCACAGAAGAAAAACACCAGCTGATACTTCGGGAAATGAGCCAGAGAAACCTCCAGATAAAACAATATACCTTTTATAATAAAAGAGTAAGAGAAGGCAGACAGTAAACGCTTGACAACGTTTCGATCCCATTACTCCCTGTAAGACTCAAAGTGCTTTACAATTTCATACCAAACAAATCAACTGTAAATTCCTGTTTGTCAGATGACGTGATTGAATGCCTGATACAATAGATAGATCTTTAGCTCTTTGTAGGGCATCTAAGATTGAACGAAGTAAAGAGTTTCTGAATATGCATAGCTGAAGGCCCAACCAGATTTTGTGTTTATTCTGGGCACATATAGGAGTAACCACATTGCTGACTGGAGGGAGTGAGATGGAACTTTGGGTGTCAAGAACTCCTTCGGTTATTCTGCTATTGATTGTTTAGGGCTTTCAATGTCAGCAATAAAATAGGTTTTATTTTCATGGGCAGCATGTATGGATGATATTTGGACGTTTAAAACCACAGATTATACAGTAGGATACTTAGCGGAATTTACTTGGATTGATGCATAAAAATCACCTGTTCAAAGCTCCAAAAGACCACACACAATACAACCATGTGATTTTTGCCAAATATATCAATATTTAGCAGATATTATATAATTATAATTTTCCTTCAATAATTTACAATATTTTTCTTATACATGTTATGCGCTGAAGGAGGATGTAAAAATGAGAATCTCTCATTGCACTAGCACTGACCGGATCAGTATGCAGACTTCGGAGGAATGGCTGCATGTTGGAGGATCAAAAAGCATAAATACAGTATATGCAATTTTTTTGTCATACTAAAACCACAAGACTTTTCACCTGTCCTTGTATAGTTGAAGCGCTTTGGAAAAAAGAATGAAACATTACAGAGTGTTGGGTATTTCTGTAAGCAAAAATAGGTTTATTCATGGGTTGTTTACATAAAGCTGAGCTTACTGCTTAAAAAAAATATTGTTTGATATTTTCTGTCTACAGACTAATAAAGATTACTGGTCTGCTTCCTTTCTGCTAAAAACAACTGTAAAATATCATATTATGGCATTTTCTGCATATATTTTACACGAGTAGCAATGAGTTGATAATACATTCACATACACAAAAGGGTCTATTCACTATTTAGTAAACTGAGATGAATTGATGAGAGAATGGAAAAAAATCAGGCATTTTATCTGAGTTGGAAAAATTCTCCAACATGCATGCTCACTATATATGATAAGCCCCTTGCAGCTTGTGGTATTTAAAGCAGATGGGTTAAGAAGAACCTTTATAATATCATACAATAATTTCTGACCAGAAGATCATCATTAATCATTTTACATGTGCCTTTATTTTTAAGTTAAAACCCACAAAATCATTCATGAGAGTTTGATTTAAAAAATATATATATTTTCATCTTTTAGCTGATATAGTTAAAAATGTTAGCTAAAATATCCCAAAAAGCTACTGTCCTTACCAAGTACTATGGCCAATGCTGAAAAACGATGTGCTCTAAAAATAATTTCTCTTAAAATTCCTCTACTGCTGCATTAATTTATACTATATTACAAAAAAGAAAGTGAACTTATCAGGGCCCCAAGGAGATAGAGAAAGTCAAACTGTTTGTTTACAATTTATCAGATTTGTAATGTTGCCCGTGAAAGATATGTGACTGTTATCTGTTAGTTTTCTGAATAAATAAATAAAGAATATAAGATGTTCAAGTGGATAACAGACATTTCTCTGAGGGTAAGCCAGGAAGAAAACAAGACACGACAGTAAAATCAAAATTTGGAAACAAAAAAAAAGAGAAAGACATGCATTGTGGTCTTGAGTGAATAAGCTTAATAGTTTTATGTGTCAAGAGCCATTGTACATATTATTTAGTATCAGAGGGCTGGAGCCCCTCTGTGCTTTATATCTTCCTTGAGACCTTGGCAGCAAGAAAACTGCTTGTGAAGGATTGTCGGTTTCTAGCCAGTACAGGCAAGTATTTCCTGTCAGTAATGGTAATACATGCGGACAAGTGCACATTAATTTTAGATTATTCATTCTGACAAGAATGTTGATGTGGTGGTTTTCTGCAATTGTTGGTTTAGGCAGACACAGAAGGGAGCTTAAAGGCATGAACAAAATCAAACTTTGCTTTTTTTTTCTTTGACTGCTTAGAGAGGAAGTATTTCCATGATAAATGATCTTTTTTGATACACCTACCGTCATGTTTTCCGCAACACACAAAGCAATGAAAGAGATGCATTTCAGGTTCTGTTTGTAAAGAATATGTAGTCATGGAAATTTAACCAAATCAGGCTGAGACAGCAAGAACAATGCAGAAAAATGACATTTGTCACATGACGTAATAATTATGCAGTGTCTCAAAAAACATTAGTGGAACCACACTTCACATGAAATAAATTGAGATACAAAGTAATACTCCCCCACAAAGGGGATGCTTCCCCAAAGAGTACTCCTCAAGAGCTCGTTACCCAAATGCTAAGAATGAAAATTGTGACCATGTGGTTCTGACCATTTGGAAACCGAAGCATCGGAGGCATTCAGATCAGAACAGTTTTGCAATAAAAAGAATACAATTTTGGCTACACAATATGCGATCAACCACAAATATAATTATGTTTCAGGGATGATTACTGCATTATTTCAATCCCAATCATCCCTAAAACAGAATTGTATGCGTGGAATGTTGTGTAGCCTAAATTGTACCCGTTTTATTCCAAAACTGTTTCACTCCAAATGCCTCTGATTGGTTTCCAGTTGGTGAGAATAGCTGAATCAGACCTGAAATTCAGCATATTGAGTAGCTGAATTTTGAGGATCTGTTCTACTCCCCTATTATGCCCAATTCAGATCCAATTTGGAATGGATTGGGCTGTACTGTGTAGACCCTTAAATCAGTAAATCCTGGGAAATGTGACTGGTGGCAGTGAGTGATTCCAATAGATTATCCAGTAAATTATACAGTGATAAAAATATGTATACACAACAACACCAGTGTACAAGTGAGATCACTAATACGTGTAGAAATGCATCAATGACAAAACTAATGCTGCTTCCTCAGGGGACACTGCTTCACTTTATTACAAAACAGTTTGTCTTCTAAACATACCAGGCTGGTCCTGCTAAATGAGTTTAGAAAGATTATTTCCACCTGCCTGTGTACTTTATTCCAGATTGGGGACTCCGTTTTATGCATCTTTGGGAGTCATTTTAACTCCATGTGCAAAATGCTGTTTGGATTTTTGAGCCAAATATACTTATGAGTGCAATCGTTTTTTATACTGTGTGAAATTTCAGAAATAAATAAGCTGTTTATGTTATATTACTCTACTACCTGTATTTTCTATTGATAAGTTGTGAGTACAAAAAATTATCTTTTTATTTTTCCACTATACATACATACTGCACTCTATGATTGTATTATTTTTCCTTCCCTTTGTGTTTGTGCACTTTATACTTGTCAGAATTATACAGTTATTCATAGCATGGCCAGGAGACCTCTGAGATCTGATCTGGTAAAAATTTTTTATGTCCAGTTGTATCCCTAACCTTGGATACATAAGCTACTTGCTTCTTCTGCCAGATAGTGCGAGCTAAGAACTTTCCACACAAGTTTCCTTATTCTTGCAATGGTTGTGAGCCTCCAGAAATGACCAATGAATTTTGCAGTTCCGAATATGTTCCAGGTTTCTTGGAGCTACGAATAGTCATGGAGAGTGTTACTTTACTAGATGAGCAATACAGTGCAACATATACATTATTTAGTTGTTCGAGATATCGGAAAATATTGTCAACATACTTATGGGTTTGCCAGGCAAGAGATAGTGGTACTTCACCTCAAACATTATCATTAAAGTAATCCAGAAGGAGTTTAGTGGTTATGTCCATATCCAAAAGGAGGGATGCATTTAGTCACCAGAAACTTTCAGTAGATATGTACAAGGCAGAGTCTTTTTGCATAATTAGAGGGTCATGGCCACTCCAAATCAAGCAGCAATGCGTGTGTCTCTCAAAAGACATAATTGGCCATACGGTAATCCAGTCTGTAAGAGTAAGTTGAATGAGTATTTGATTAGAAGGATTAGTCTCTATGTCTTCTGGGCACAATACTATCCTACAATTCACTACTAACAATTCTGAAAAGTGTTTTATGCAGATTTCATAGCATGTGCAAAGGTTATTGGGTGGTACTCTATGAGTTGGAGATAGAGGAACATCATCTCCAAAGAACACAAGGAGCCCATCAATACTTTCTTAATACTGTTGAAACAAACATGCTGGCTAGTATTAAGATTACAAAATGTGAAAAAGGTGATATCACCCGTTTAACAGACAATATACTTATGTTGTTCTTCAGATAATGATGTCTCTCTTGTACATGAAAACAGATTACAGAAAAAATAAATATTGTAGTATATTAAAAGAAAATGCAGATGAACACACGGGGGGTGATAGGAATCGCACTCACATGTGACAGAGCAAAAATACTTGCTCGTGTAAAAGAGGCTCCTTCCTTGTAAATGAAGCCCACAACATAAGTATATTGTCTGTTACACATGTTATATCACCTTTTTCACATTTTGTTGCTATGGATCTGTGAACACAGTGCAACTTATGTGTATTTTGTGCACTTTCTGTATTGTTTTTGGAGGGGGTAGGAGGTGAGCCCCATTGCCTAGGTGAAGCTGTTCACTCTATCCACAAGAGTGTTTTCCTTTTGTTAGCGCTAATATTGTTACCATAGTACTACTAGTATTAAGAAGGTATATGTTCACTAAGGTGTACATGGTATTGGGAATTGTACCCTTACTAAAAAGCATATCAGCCATCCTAATCATTCATTGAATTGATTAGAGTGAGTAGCAGGGGCTTGGAGAGTAGTATGGCTACACCCATAGATTTATAGTGAATTGAGTTGCTAAGGGCTCTGGATCTCTTTTCTGGGACATTTAGCCTTTTACTGTTGTTAGTGAGGAAAGTCACGACTGACGTCATGAAATTTAAGGGAGAGAATATAGATGTGAAAGAGAAATAATATGTTATAGAGGGAAACAAAAAAAGAGGAGATGCATCTGCTGCTGTTAACTTTTATCTCAAACCAGAAGGTGGATCAGATCACAGCAAGTTCACAGACGCACGAGATCTAATGTGGGTCTAGGTCAGAACTCACAATAAAAGAGCATTTACGGATAAAAAGGAGGAGTAACTATGAAAGAGGGTTGTTAAATAACATAATCAGCAGGAGAATGTAACTGAATTAACATAAGTGAAAATATAAAGGGCTATTAATATTAATTTAGTGCTTGTTAATCCAATGTGAAATGTGATTGCCATTTGGAGTCAAGAAGGAATTTTTTCCCTACTGAAGCAGATTTCTAATTGCTGAAATAATTTTATTTTGCCTTCTTTTGGATCAATTTTTGCCATCTTTTGGTAAAAAAAGAAAAGGAAAGGGTGAACTTGATATACCCAAGTCTTTTATCAACTGAAGCTACTATTTGTAACAACCCATCTCAAGCTAAGGAGAACTAGTACTCTTTCACCCCAAGCCAGGGATCATTAGGGTCCCCATCATCCAAGCAGTCCTGGTAATATAAATAGCTTGAAATGAGTAGGGCCATAATTCACAAAAGTGTATTAATCCAATGTTCTGTTTAGTGTGTCACCATTTAACATAATAAAATAAACAATGCCATTAGGTAGGCAGTGGTCAAGGAGCGTAAATGAGCAAATCTATATCAGTAACAAGTGGACATTAATGAATGAAGAGAGACAGGCCACAAACCATATGCTACGTGGTAGGGATGGTTAAGTGGGAAATAGTAGAGGCCAATTCATATTCACACATATGAATGAGGGGAGGCAGGAAACGTTCAGGGTGCCTCTGGTCCAGTTCATGTAAGTTTAGCCGGCATAGATGCACATTTGTCTGTAGTCTATGGTAGCAACCGTACATCACACATCAGGAAAACAAATAAAAATATACACATTACTGTAACTCTCTGCTCCAGCGAGGGCCTATCTGCTACATGCCAATTCTTTTTTAACAGTTTAGAGTTCTTGACTAATAAAATATCTAAAATCTTAGTTGGCAGTGGTTGGAGTGGGAGGATCATTGGGAGGATGCCTCTTTAATCTCTGTGTGTAAGTCTTGTGGTGGTCTTTGACAATCTTGATCAAGTTGCATAGCCAGTATTGTGGGCATTGCAAAATATTTCCTTAGTAAGGAAAGGGGTTGCCTGAATCTATTGTGTTCTATCCCAGGTAATTAGGAGGTCTAGAGAGAGCACAAGCACTAAGCAGTTACCTTTCACTTGATTGGACAAACTCTTCTAAGTTGTAAAAAAAATCATGTATATTTTGCAACAAACAAATAAACTTTCTGTGGCCTCACAAATACTTGAATCCTTACTCCTGTACTTATCCATGTACTGCAGCAGCAATGGGAATGCCTTAATTTACCAGGTTCAATTCACAATGTAGCAAACAGTGCCAGCCACTACAGATGTGTATAATATGTATAAAAATGCAAATACTTTATTTAGTCCATAGGCAATAAAGTTGCAGGAACAGGGCAAAGAAGCCCATGTTTAATGCATTTAGCAAACACTTGATAAGTCATAAGCAGCTAAAAAGAAAATCTATATATATATATATATATATATATATATATATATATATACAAACATCACATCCACCGATCAGCCATAACATTATGACCACTGACAGGTGCCAAGCTGGCAAAGGTAGTGTGATGCTTTGGGCAATGTTCTACTGGGAAACCTTGGGTTCTGCCATTCATGTGTATGGTACTTTGACAGATATCATCTACAAAAGCATTTTTGCAGACCATGTACACACTTTCATGGAAATGGAATTCCTTGATGACATTGACCTCTTTAAGTAGGATAATGTGCCCTGCCACATAGCAAAAATGATTCAGCAATGGTTTGATCACAACAACTAGTCCACCTGAGCATCTGTGAGATGTGTTGGACAAACAAGACCGATCCATGGAGGCCCCACCTCGCAACTTTCACCACTTAAAGGATCTGCTGCTAACATCTTGGTTCCAGATACCACAGCACACCTTCAGCGGTCTAGTGGAGTTCATGTCTCGATGGGTCAGGGCTATTTTAGATTAGAACCATAATTAGATCACAATGTATATTTTGAAACACTATTGTCAAATCTGCATAAATCCCTTTTTAGTGATGTCACATCTTATGTACCTATCATTTGACTAGCTCCCAGAGTGAAAATTGAAAAACAAAATCTCTGGCAAAAAGCTGCATACTTCAAAGTGCAAAAAAATATGGTAGTTGAGAATAAAACATGACCATATGTATTGACATAAAAGAACTAGTCACCTAGCACAGTTTGTGCTATTGATAATTCCTGTAGGTGCAAAATGCAAACTCCAAAACAAAGTTAATAACCCACATAGACCACTATTAATTGCAATTTGTAATATAAAACATATAACACTGTGAGTGGTATGGAGATTAATCCAGTAGTGTATACATACCAACAATTGTCTAAAAACAAAAATATTTTTTTCTTTTTGTGTAGCTGCGCATCATCAGGAATATGGGTTGGACATGCCCAGAATTGATGGAACATTGCCTCATAATAATTGTCCTATGAAATCTGAGGTATGCAGTTGACATCACACAGCTCTTATCAATATTATTTCAGTGAGATGGAGATACCAATAACAAAAGCCTTACAGCTTGCCTAAAACAATGAGACATTTTGTCTCCTTGTTTCACCATACTAACGATAGACCTACCTACCTTTTGTAAAAGGTAGAAACTGTACTTATACTAATGTTCAGAAATGTGACAATTACACTGCAAATAATACACCTTCACATTCGGTAGTGACTCATCAGTTATGCTGGCAGCACTGCAAGGGAAGGACACAGAAGAAATCATGATAATACATTTTAAATTAAAAATGCACTTTTAACATTGCACAAAACCTACGAGCTAGTAGCATCTGCTAAAATTAGACATTTGAACAGACATTTATCCTATTTAACGGTATATAGGCTTATATAAAATAATTAGAGTTTAACAATGCTTAAGGGCTTCTTACAAAAGAACCGTTCACAGAAAAGCTGGTCTCCACTTGTACTGAGGTGTGCTAGTGCTAGACGGGTGCTCAGAACGTTCTCTTGAAAATAAGGAAATCCACTCAATAGAAAATGATTTGCTTGGCACTCTGAAGGTGAAAAATCCACTATGCTTTATTCAATGATATATTCAAACATAGAGCAGAAAAACAAAGGAATACTTGACGCGTTTCGCATGAAACACAACACTTACTGAAGAGACTTGCTAGAGGGATATTCCTAATGAACATCACATCACCATAATCAGGATTTTAGCTATTTCAATGTAGCCCAACATAGCATATTGCTATCGAGTGTTGTTCCTTGTGAAAGATAAACAAGGAATGTACTATAGCATATAATTAAATCCCATTTGTGTTTGGAGCTACGAGTGCTGGTGTTTCTTAGGTGCTCAGAAAGCAGACAACGCTGGTGAAATCCATAGAGAGCAAAGATCCTGCAAGCCACTGACTGGACTATACATATATTTCCAGAGAGGACAAGTCCAATTTTTTTCCTCATTTGGGAGGTTATCGTCAAGTAAATCCAGGCTGCCTAGGTGCATTTAGTGGCTTTAGAGAACCCTTTTCATCTTATTTGAACGTATGTCAATTAATTTTTCATTATAATGACATCTTATGGCTTTAATGTGGGGTTTTCTACAGTGTAGAACCAAATGGTGTGAAGCGATATATTATCTTGTCTTCTCTTAATAAATGTGAAGATATATGGTTCATGTTCTAATGTGTTAAACAGGAAGCACGCTTTCATTATCTTGGGTGATAAAGTGGTATGTTGCTTTGAAATGCAAAGTGCACTTTCAGTGGTATTGCAGTTGTTTAGAAATATATATGAGAAAATTACTATAATTCACCAGTTATGCCAGATACATTATTCATTAAAGCACTTTAAAGTTAAGTCAGGGGTGCCGCATGTTGAATTCTTCTTTTCTATGTTTTTACTTAATTTGTTCCTCAGTGCCTCGGTTGGTTATTCCATATAAAAGCTCACTTGCATTATATTATATTAATATTTACCCATATAATTCCAAAAATGTCCCCATCTCTTGATACAGAATTCAAAGTGATGTTAAAAAAAACTTAAATAGACTAGCAGAAGCAGGTCAATAGAAGTTTGCAATCTAGAGGAAATGGAAAACCAGAGAAAAATGAGATGTTATAGAAACTTACATTTTATCCTTCCTTACCTATGTTACCTGTAAAGGTGGAATCATAGAATACTATGGTATATTGTAACTGAATGATTTGAAAGCTACTTTAAATAGGCAAGTTTAGGGGGACTTTGCAACGAGTGTGAGAGAGAGAGGCTCATTGAAAGTCAATTCCAGAGTCAATGAAGAATGGTTAAATGTCCAAAAGGTGTGATTAGCGCAAATAAGCTCTTGTTAAGAATGTGAAGGTTGGAAGCAAGGGTAGCAGTATATGAGTGAAGTTAAGGAAGTCTTTGTATGTTATAGTTTTTATTTTACATTTGATCCTTCAAGGTTTGGGAGCCAGTAAAGGGCTTTACAAAGTTGACCAGCAGATGATAAACAATGAGGTCGATGTGAACCAATTATAACTTGTATTCAGCGGATTGACATGTGTCTTACATCTACTAATAGAATAGTTGTAGCTTTTGCTGCAGGAAACAAAAACATAGTTTATATTATTGCTGAATATAACAATAAAGTATTGTGTCATATATTTCATGACTTCCACTCTCACCTCAACATGTTTATTGCATTTTTCTGTACTTACACTTGACCCAGGACCTATCTTCTTTGTTTGTTGTAGAGCTGTGAAACAATACTTTGAAAGTCTTGAAAAACACTGAACGTAATACATTTGAAAGCATTTTTTGTACACAAGGTTAATTCATAACAAGCCGGAGAGACAAGAGATATGGTTTTACCACACAGCACTAATGTTCAAAAGGGCAAATAAGTTAAACTGAGTTAAGCCTATTGGTCCAGCTCAGTGTTAAATGTGAATATGAACATAAAAATCAAATCAAATTTTACTTTTAAAATTATTTATTTTAAAGCATGTTTCTCAATGTCAAACGTTATTCAGTATTCCATAATTGTTATGTGATTCCTTGTATTATACACCTATTGGAAATGTGTACATAAAAATTTTTGTTTTTAAATTAAAGTTTTTTTTTTTTAATTCCAATAAATTAATCTAACCAAAACTCTGCCTATTGTTTATTGGATTTCTAAACACAGAATTTGTGTGTATCATAAATTGTATCGACATATGTGATGTAATTATTATGAGACTTCTTTCGTTGCTATTCATTAAAACTGACATTACAAGCAAACTGGAAAAATAGGGCAAGATATGAAACGTATGTTTAACTGAAAGATTAAATTAAGTGTAGCTGTTTCAAATAGAGATACTTTAATGAATGAATTCATTAAAATTCCTTGTTGAGCCCTTTTTTCTGCCTTTATCTCTATCAGGGAACAGACAGGGTGTTCAGAATCTCTTGTTAGATCTTCCTTCATCTGGTGCAAGATAAAAGAAGATCTGACCCAAGATTCCAAACACCATGTCACTCTTCTGATAAAGGTATAGGAGCAAAGAAGGGTGAAAATGGGACTTTATTTGTATTCTTTCACTAAAACCTTTCTATTTAAAATATCTTCACCTAATACAATCTTTCAGTGAAACATACGTTATTTTTTTGCCTATTGTTGTCTTTTAATAGCTGAGATGGAATAGTTCTCCACCATCACTATCTTTACAACTTTTAATATCTATCTTTGAAGTTCACGTATAAGTTCACTTTTAGTGAATAGCCACATTTGCCATTTCAAATAACTCAGAATTTTCACTGTGACATATAATATGGTCTATTTGTGAATGTTATTAAATGAGAGATCTTTAGCATGTGGAAATGACCTATACACATGCTGGAGTTGTTTCGTGTATTGACAATTTTTTATATTTCACATTGTTTTTCTAATTCTTCTTTCGTCTTTTCTAGCTGAAGGATACATCTGTCTATGACAAGGTAAGAATTGTTTGTTTTATTTATATTAATTTAACAAGTACAGAAAACTATATTTAAATGTGAAAAACATGCACTGTTATAACGATATTCATTTATACAATGCCACAACAAGTAGTAATTGAAGAAAAAAGTGTCTGTTGTATGTCCATTAAGGTCCATAGCAGTTAAAATAACAATATTTGCAGCACACAAAGAGCACTTTTCTAAGTTTGTTTTTCTAACAGTCACCAAATAGAGTGACATACACCAAGAATAATGGAACTCTGTAGTAGAATGGTCAAGGGGAGCTATTAACTGAAAGTGAGGTGCAGGTGAGATTAACTTTTCTTCTCTTGGGTCTAGGGTTGCCACCTTTTCTTCAAAAAAATACTGGCCTTGGCATTACCTCCATAGACTTAACATTGGGGTCAAGCCAAGTTTTGTACCGGCCTGGCAACCCTACTTGGGTCATTCTATTCACTAGAAGGTGAGTTGAGGTGAGATGAGTGGAGTTGAAGTGAGATTAATATTTACTCACGCCAGTTTACCTATACATTGTGCAGGGACAAATCTGGTGAGCTTGATTAGTCGAGATACCTAACCAGGTTTGTACCTGCACAATGTGCAATTAAAATGGTGAGATGAAATCTTCACCTCCCATTAATTCACCTCAACTCACCTTTTAGTGAAAACACTCATTAGACTGACTTAAACATGCATAATAAAGGCTCAAACCTGGCAAGTGTATCCTGCTAGAAGAACAGAGTTGGCCGTACATAATACATTTTTAAATCTCCAAATATGTAACTAATGCATTATGCAGAGCCAGGTAAGCTCTTCTAGCAGGGGAATCTTACAAGGTTTCTGCATACTGCATAGTTAAGTTATTGTGATATATTTAACCCCCTCATCTCATTTGCAATTTCCTTTAAGTAAAAACCCCCTATAGTTCAGTCATGTGCATGGTACAAACAAGATTATTTTGTAAACTGACAACTCAGTTGAATGAAAAAAATAAATTAAACTGTACTTTGCAGTTCATAAAAAGAAGAATACCCTTTTTCATATATCTTATGAGGTGTGATTTTAAGTTGGATACATTAAGACATTAAGTGTTTGTTTTATGTATTTTTGCCCTAGTAACTGCTGTACTATGACCCTGGAGCTTGACAAGTGGAAGCAGGGTTCAAATTTACTGAAATCAAAGTAATTTAATATTTGAGCTTGTTCTTTAATAAACACAGAAAAATATAAATATATTTAGTTCTCACCAACAACCTGTTACTTTTTTCAAGATAGCTTAACTAAAGCTAGGCAGAAATGAGTATTTCTGAGTAAACTTCCTCAGTTATATGTATTTTAATAGATGAACCACTATAAACAAATAAATATGATCTTACACATATATCTGTTTAACATTTCAACTATGTGTGTAGAGTTGTATTTAGCTCTTTCTGCACCTGAACCAAGAATAATTAATTGCTCTCCACTTTGATATAGTTTCATAGCTATTATTTTTTACCTATATATCTTACCTTCTTGGTTGAATGGCTCACTTCCTCCATGTTGTGGGCCCTTCCCTGGTTATAATGCGTGTTGAGGGTGGCTTCATATCCCATGCTCTGATCTGGTTAGTCCTTTGTGTGACATGATTGATCCAATGTATGAGGTGGCATCAGTCTAGTTACGGCTAGTTACGAACTATCATCACTGCACCCCCTTATACCTGTGCGCCTGAGGCTAGTGCCTCAGTCTCCTCACCCTCGTTACTGCTCTGTATGTGTGGATGCGCTGATTCACTCATGAGTCACCAAAAACATTGGCATCTAGATGTGCATATGTTCAATTTATGGACACTTTTGTCACCTAAGCATTGTTTTTAACTACATTGTATTAGAAAGTGTGAGAGCAAACATATATGTGGCTATTCACTAAAATTCACTAAAAGGTTAACTTTGGAGGTTGACTTTTATTTAGAGACTAAGTCAAATTTGCCACCCAAAAAAAAGATTTAAATTGTCCCCACGGAAAGTAATGGAAGTCAAAATTATCTAAGCTATTTTTGACAGTATGTTAAACTTGGGTGCCGAATTTGACTTAGTCTCAAAAAGAAAGTCGACTTCCAGCAAAAACTCGAATTTTAACGAAAAGACACAAAAGAGTAAGATAATTTGATCTGTTAACTAACTGGTGTAGTGCTTATCAGGATTATTAGAGAAACTTGTGGCCTAAAGAAGCATTTTCACTAAAATAGGTAATGGTTTTTAATATCATTTGGTTTGTACATTTTGGCATAACTTCATATATAATATTAAAAAGAGATATATGAAAAATGTTTTTGAGTAAGGGTGTCCATTAATCTAAATATGTGCTTATGATTCTGCTAATTCCATGCATACATCATTTGTAAGCTCTGCCTTCCCATTATAATCATTATTTAGGCTACAGTCTCTTTGACGTATTGTAATTTATTTATTTTCTAAATGAGTACATAAATAATTTGATTAGTACTTGATTATAATTGTACGTATCAATCCAAGTACATTTTGATTCATAAATCAATGTAATTTGGAGATTAACAGGCAATCCTCTAAATTCAAAATGCACCACGTATTTGAGTACTAGATTATCTATATGCCTTCAACTATACAAATAGAGTATTGCTATACAAACTGCATACTTTATTAAAATTAATTTAGCTAGCAAGTAATTAAACTGTCATTTATAAATGAATTCAAATCTAATAAAACCCACATCAACCAAATTCTGATGATGTTTAATAAGACATGTTGGCTTATTCCCTGCTAAAACTTGTTACTCACATGTCTGATGTGTGTGGGATTTTAATTAAAGTAAAGGATGACTCTACTGAGGAATCCATTACTTTAAGTCCATGTTCAATGTTTTTGAACATTACTTTGATATTTATATTTTGTTTGATATTTTGCAACATGTGTTGCAAAATATCCATAAATAAGTTTAGGAGTATATTTGAGTGGCGCTATACTTTTTGTCCATGTAATTACATCATTTGAGGCAATTTGATCATTTAGAGGTAATTTTATGAACAAGTGCATTAAAGATGACCATATTTGCGTATTTTGATTTTATTGTTTTTATAAATATTGTAATTCTACATATTTTTAAACAGCATACAGGTGCAAAAATAGCTTTATATTGTAGACTCACTGTTTTTCTATTTCTAGAACAATATCATAGAATGTGCCTATCAAACCCCATAACATTTAATCCTGCATTATGCTGTCTTGTTTCTTTACTTTAAATAAACTGGTTTATTCCCTAAGCCTCTTCAACCTACATGTAAGTAGTTATGATTAAAATCGGATCTGAGGCGATCACAGCCCAAAGGTACCCCTGACTTTTCATGATCTGTCACCAAGAATACCTAGAGTCCCATCTAGTTTTTGACATAGAGGACCAGCTGCTCAAACTATATTGTCAGGAGGTTTTTATAGGAAACAATAGAAGACATTAATTACACGTTTACATAGCCTCATAAAACATTTGGGCCATATAAGAAAACACATCACTATGTCTCACAGGCACTATGAAGTATATTTGATTATTTTGTGCTATACTAGGCATCTGCTCATATATTTAATGTGTGAGCCATTACCTAGATAAAATGAATGATCGTAAATATAATTGAGAAAGAGTAATGTGTCAAATGCTAAAACAATCTAGTGCTTCAGGAAACAAATTCATGATCATTTAAAAAATAAAACATTTTATTAAATTAACAGTGTGTTTGTAATGTTTCGAAGCCCACTGAAGGAGTGGGGGAAATGACAACTCTCTCCAAGTCATAATTGAAGACTTTAAAACAATAAAACGTATACTTAAATAACACTTGAAAAAACAAAACGTATTTTAATTAAAACCAACTTCTCAATAATTATAATAGTTGCCCTTTACTGCTGAATCCTATATGTATGACTAAAACATCCCAAGTCTTAAATGAGCAACATAATTATTTATTTAATGGGACACTAAATACCAGTCACCATAGTGGCATGTAATTCAGAAATTGAACAGTAGTTATTTTATGTGTATCAGGAACATTAAGCATATTACAAAACACAGGCTACAGAGGAGGCACTATCTATCCGGTCATTTTAATCATGTGCAGTAAAGTTTGCAAAACTTTAATAGAAACCTAGTTGACTGCATTGTGGGCAAAGGTGTAATAAGGAAGACTCCATGAAGTCAAGGCCTTCTAACTACAGTCCATGTGTATGGTTTTATTTTATTCAGAACAGACAAAATGTGACACAGATAAAAACAGTGTCAATAGTGCTGCAGATGGTTCATTTCTGGGTAGAGGTTCTGGTGGGTATTACGTAAGGACCTATAACTATAGTGATATATGGGAAGAAGTTTAATATGGAAGATGACAACTAATAGTTGATTATCTTTCAAAAACTGCGGACCAATAATGGAGCGGGGATTGCTGTGAAATAGTGGTAAGAAGAGGTGAGATAATATGTGATGAGAAGATAACAGCAATAAATAGGATATATGCGAAAAGTGATGAGACAACACAATGGTAGAGTGAATAATAATATAACAATTAGTCCTGGTGTAAAGAATAAATAATTTGATTTAATATTGTGGAGGGAAATAATTCATATTTTTTTCTATATATACTGGAAATGACTTTAAACTTTTAATTTTATTGTTCACCTTAGTAATTGTGTGGGTAGGCAGTTTGTTCGAATTTCCTATATTGGATTAAACAACTAATAAACAATAGTATTTAAAGTACTTGTATATTTAATAGAAATTTTCAATACAAATAAATGGAGTTCAATATGAATAATGGGGCAGTTTTTCTGATGTTTTCAGTGTATTGCTTAAATATTTATTAGCCTCTATCAGTGTGTATCAGCGTACTAAATTGCCTGTGGTAGAGGGAGCTATTATATTGTTTTGTAATCATGAAATGTGTTTTTTTCCTAAAATATTTGATAGAACTACTGACCTAATGGGTGACTCCAATTTTTTTTACTGAAATCTAGTTAGATGAGTGGGACAACTATACTTTAAGGGGGCTATTCTCTAAAACTGACATGAACTGGAAACATCGGGTGAGAAGACAGTTACGTTTGATAATTCAGCTCCCAATGCCTGATCTTTGCAGCTAATTTGCACTCCCCCCCCCCCCTCAGTTCAGTTTTAGTAAATAGTCCCCAATAAATATAGTCTTCCTAGTCATCTGATACTGGTATTATGTCATATGGGATAAAAATATAAAACTAGATCTCAACCAAAGAAACATTAGGCCAGTATTTCTTCTAAATGTTTAAGTTTAGTCTATACCTCTAATTGAGGGTATTCATTCATAGGTCTTCCCAGTCATGTAAAACAAACACCCCAAACCATCTCAATTAATATGAGGTGCCTTTGACAAAGTGCCGAGTGTGGTGTGAAACGTGTGAGGCTTTTGTCCACCAGACAGGAGGTCCATGCTCTTGTTTGTCTACACCCTAGTTTATCATTTGATTGAACGACATTTGCAGCAGTAAATTGAAGTCATGTGTTTCTTTGGGAGTATCCATGCCCTAAATGCTTTTTCTCGTGCATATCTGGGTAAAGCTTTCTTTGTTATGTGTGAGGGCTCCATTTGCAGAAGGTGTTTTAATAAAACCAATACAAGCTATGCTGTAACAGCTTGTGCTAAAAATTGCATGTTGAAACAAGTTTCCGATAGGAGCCACCATACTATACTAAGAAAACTGCAATAACAGAGAGGGAATGAGAGGGAAATTACAGTTAAACACACAGATAACAAAAATACATTTAAATGATTAACAGATTGTAAGACTAAGTAGTTCTGTCACCTACAAAGCTTTTAGCATCTGGAAATATACAAGTTTGTGCTTTTAAACTTCAATCAGTGCAATTGTTTCATTTAACTACCTCAGTACCACAACTCTGTTCAGTTTAGTATTCTTAAACCAGGTCAATTTGAATATACATGCTGAGAGACCTGTGGAGAACTGCACGTGAAGTGCACAAACCAGACTCTAATAGAGTTGGAAAGATATGTAATGTAAGAGGAAATGACCAGCAGTCATTTGGAAAAAAGACCCCAAACAATTTAAAGGAATGCCCTGGTGTATGTCTTAAAAAAAAAAAAAAGAAAAAAAAGGACTCCATTGAATGGCACTCTTAAAAAAAAAATAGACCACAATTAATAACAATAACAAAAGAAAACAATTAATAACAATCTTAAAATAATGACATATGGAAGGATATAAACATAATATAAAATATGCTTTATGTACTTTGTGGTAGAGCAAGTCGCAAATGCAAGAACAAACTTCTTTTTTATATGGAAAGATCTGTAACTTGGGAGAATTTTTCCAACTTAGTTATTAATGCATGATCTTGGCAGCTCACTTGAATATTTACCACACTGAATAGTGAGTATCTGTTTCTTCATAGATCCTGTTGAATTTTATTTTGCAACACTTACTTTACACATAACACAATTTTTTTTTTAGTTTAATATTATGTAAAGAGAAGGCCTTCAACTTCATGGCTTGGTATTTATATTTCAGTAGGTTGTCAATGGTTAAGGAAGCAACTGAAGATATTGGGCCATATTCAGTTTGTGGATTTGACAATTAGGTTAAATTATGTATTAGTGGAACCACATAGAGAAATACCGGAGATAATTAAACTGGGCAAGAAATTACCACATAACTTAATGGAGAAACCAATTTTGCAGTGTCCCTGGTACAGAACTCCCAACTCCATCCAAAAACTGGACCCTAAAAGTTAAAATAAAATATCACTTTTATTTCCACATTTGAAAAGCTTCGCCATACACATAAAGAGGCCCACTCAAGTATAGTTGCGGCACACATGGCCCATTTTGTTCCTGAGGACTTGATTGTAAAGCAAATCCCTTCTGACTATGCCATACATATCCCTTCATTGTCTTTAATGCTGTGGGTCAACTAACTAAAATCTATTTCCCTTGCATAGTTTGATTCATTTGAAAGTAAAGCTTTAAGGCTAAACCATCAAAGTTAAAATAAAATATTTGTTTTATTTCCACATGTTAAAAGAGAATTGTTTTCCCACCTTTCTTGTTCTGTGGAGAACAATTGACAACCCTAGTGATAAGTCCATTTTAAGTAAGTAAATTGAAGACTTTCAACGATCTACTGTGAAAACAATTTAGATGCTGTACAATGTGAATTGCACTCACACCTGGACACCTCTAGTATTTTTAAATGTGACCACTGTTTGTTGTTTCTTTCTTTGTAGCATGACTGAGATTAAGAATCTATGACCTCAATAAATTGCAAAATGTAGGGATACCATCTGTCATCATGTGCAATTAAATAAGTAAAACAGAAGAACTCTCACAATTTAATTGTTTGCAGCTTAAGCATCTCACACCTTTATTAAATGCCATTGAAATCAGCGTTCCTAAAAAGAAAAAAAAAGAATTAAGGAAAAAGTATAAAGTTAAACTAGAACAAAAGGAGAAGCAAGATGCTAAACTAGAAAAGTTTACAAAAAAAACATGTTTTGCAAAGTTCAGAAATAAGTAAATATGACGTTATAAGATTTTGGGGGGATTGAGAAGGATCAACTGTTTTATAGGCACACTAATGTGATTTTTTAAAAGCAGTATGTTATTCTGAGGTCACTTTCAAAGGAAAACATAGCTTAGTAATTTAAATTGTACCATTAGTTTTTGTTTGATTAACCACCATTTGGTTCTAAAATGGCATACTAAAGAGCCAGAGGCCTATGGACCATTTACAATTTTGTTGTAATTATTAAATGTGTGCAAACAAAGCTTTGATTTATAATTTGTTTGGTTAGTAATCTCATAATACAGCAAACATTTTAAAAACTGAGGAAAATGAATTGTAGATACACAATGTCTACTGTCTTCATTTAAATGCATAGATTTTTTTCATTATCTAAAAACACACACATCCAAACAATACACATACTCCAAAAAAACTCAATTACTTTCCAGTCAATTGGAACAAACCCCGAATATACAGGGTGGACAACTAAAACCTATTGAAAATTGGCTATAACCACATAGTAAAGAGGTCAGTAAATCAAATAGGATATTGTATTCAGTCAGTATTTTGTAGCATATTTAAATGTTATGCTACTAGACTATTATTTTCTAAGATTTATTTTTGAATTGACCAGGACTGGAATTTTTTATAGCAGATTCAGTTTCCCATCATTATTTAGTATGTTCATTCCCGCAAAGTAAACAAAAAAATATAAATGTTTTAATGTTATGGACGCTGAAGCAATACTCAACTTTATTTAGAGCTCAAGAAATAAGGTGAGTATTGTAATGTAAAAGTGAGTCACACTTAATAGAATAAATACATGTAATTACATAGTTTCAGTGTGTTACATTAAAAATAATTTATATGTCGACATCAAGCGAAGGAACAATGGCAAATACATTTGATTACCCAGGTAGTACATAATTCGGACACTGAGATTTCTGTATCAATCAAGTGTTTACTCCATGAGGTTAACATAAAAGCTGCTCAGAGATGAGGGCATTATCAACACTTAAAACAACAGCCTACCACTGTAGTTTCCCACAATCCATGATAGAATATTTGTGGAAGTATGTACAGGTGAGACTTATTGCTAACATACTGAGTTAGAATTCTGCAGACAGTCTATGCTTTTTATGGACAGTTATGTGGAGTTAACAAAATAAGAAAACAAATAGTTCAACCAGTAGATCTGGTGATTTTAATGACGAAAACATAATAACATTTAAAAAAATAAGAAATATACAACATATTATGGTAAATGTCGTTAGCATAATACTCAGGCATTTAATAAACTGAGATAATTAAGTACATCCTGTAGGTCATTGTTATGGTAATCAACAATGTTTTGATCCACAATATGATTAGATGTAATTACACAGCAGCTATAGATAGTGGTCATACAAGTGTTCTTTGTATATTCGGCACTTGAACATATTTTAAAAGATATATATATACATAAAACAAAAACATGTAAAATACTTGTATTTCCTCTAAGACCAACTTGAAAAGTGGTCCTTTTAAATGCATAATTGCTCAAATATAGGCTTCATTGATGGTTCTGATGCTTTGAGCATGTATAATAGACAGTATAAACCAGTATATTAATATTTGTTACAAACAAATCGGCATTATAAAGATGAAAAGAGATTTGTTTTTGAGAAGGTGAGGTAAAAGCTGACACTGAGTATAAACAAGACATATTCTTCCATATTTATGTTCAATTACAATAAAATATTAGAAGAGATATATTTCCCATTGGATGAGTGTATTTAATTAAAAAAATAATTAAATACCACCTTGCATGTTGACTACAAAAAGATAGTATTACTATTTGTGATGGACCTTCACAAGCCTTTTAATGGACACTGGTGTCCTTGTATTGGCACTTTGCCTATCCCTGAGACCAGCTCCATCTGCGGATGAACAGAGAAAGAATAGCTTAACCTACCGGATGCAGCTCTCCAAATTATTTTGTTGTTCTCAAATATACATATGTATTTTTGGCACCAAGGGCCTTAGTCCCTAGTTAATGTGGGTCCCTATTTCCCTGCACCTAGAAAGACATCAGGGGTACCACACTGACAAGGTCAATAGACTGAAACGTATAACTGTGGTTTGTGTATTCCTGTAATGGTGCAAGTACTTGTACCTTACCTGCACCACCTAGTACCGTATTTTCCGGTGTATAAGACGACTCTGCATATAAGACGACCCCAACTTTTCCAGTTAAAATTTAGAGTTTGGCATATACTCGCTGTATAAGACTACCCCTCTTCCAGCGAGCATTTTCTCCTACAGTGACATTTACACACACACCCTTACACTAACACAGTGACACACTTACACACACACCCTTACACAGAAAGTGAGACACTTACACATACGCAGTGACACCAATAGACACATAACCTGAGACACACTATTTTGCCATTCAATATGCCTTTATTGTGCCATTTAATATGCCAACATTTTGCCCCTCCAATATGCCAGGATTTTCCCCTCAATATGCCAGGATTTTTCCCCTCTCCTACCTCCTTCCCAGTACTTACCTCGTTGCTGCTCTGCAGGTGCACGCGGCTGTGAGGGAAGCGTCGTGCGCTCCCCTCCTGCCGTGCGGCTTCAATAAAGTTTGTTTTGAAAAAAAATTGAAATAAACTTTATTGAAGTTGCGCGGCTGGAGGGGAGCACACAACGCTTCCCTCACAGCCGCGCGCCTCTGCAGAACAGCAACGAGGTAAGTAAAAAGATTACACCCGGCGTATAAGACGACCCCCGACTTTTGGGAAGATTTTCCTGGGTTAAAAAGTAGTCTTATACGCCAGAAAATAAACCATTTCCGGTTAACCACTGAATATTTTTTGGGAGATTTATGTCTCCCCCTTTTGCACCACCCCACACAGAAACAGAGGAACCCCCCCCAACAGGGCCGCCGTCAGAAGTTTCACCTTACTGAAAAAATATCGAGAGGTGTACCCGGAATTCCCCTTGTTTTATCCACCTTAATTAGTGCTGTGGAATCGATATCGCTCAGTGGAGCTGAGACTACTGATTTAGATCTTAAGGATTGGTGACTGCCACTGTTTTTTTATCACTGTTTTTATTGCTGTTTACCGTCTTTTATTCATGTAAGCCTTATTATACTTGGGGGCCATTAAAATATATTTGATATACTTCACCGTATCGCTATTTGTATCTACCATTTATCTCGCATCTACATCTTTGAACCAAATACATCTTCTATTGGCAAGCGAATTGTGGTCCCGGTAGTTGACATCCTACATCAACCTGTGGATAATAGGGATTAGAGTCTCCAACACGTTTAACACTTAGAGCCAGTAATTTAGGCTCTACCCCATGTGAGTTTGCTTCCATTGAGGGTCATGCCATCATTATTCATCCATTTTGTACAGGGTTACACATTGCTTTTATATTTTCTTTTTTATATGTTTCATTGGAATATACCTCATCTAAGCTAAAGCCACTGCTTAGATAAGTATATATTATTTGCGCAACACATTTTCTTAATCTTGGGGGAGTTGCACTAGTGTTTGCTGCACATTTTATTACCTATATATATATATATATATATATATATATATATATATATATATATACACAGTGCTGTATTTACCGCGAGGCATCCCAGGCGGATGCCTAGGGCAGCAAATTTTGGGGGGCCCAGCACTGAAAAATAAATAAATAAAATAATAATAAAAAAAAATTAAAAAAAATCCGCCCCTTTAAATAAAAAAAAAAGACCGCGCTTGCAGGCAGAGACGGAGGTGAGAGGGGATCAGAAAATCCCCCCTCACCATCTCTGCCTGCCAGGCTGCACGGGGAGCCGAACAGGCAGCACAGAGAAACCTCTGTGCTGCCTGTTCGGCTCCCCGTGCAGTGTGACACGGACGTGCCGACAGTCACGTGATCACACTGGCATATTATTGGGCAAATTGACTGGGCACATTAAATGGCAAATAACACTGGCATATTGGGCAAATTGTCAGGGGCATATTAAATGGCAAATAACACTGGCATATTCTTGGGCAAATTAGCAGGGGCACATTAAATGGCAAATAACACTGGCATATTATTGGGCAAATTGTCAGGGGCGCATTAAATGGTAAATAACACTGGCATATTATTGGGCAAATTAGCAGGGGCATATTAAATGGCAAATAACACTGGCATATTATTGGGCAAATTGGCAGGGGCATATTAAATGTCAAATAACACTGGCATATTGTTGGGCAAATTGCCAGGGGCATATTAAATGGCAAATAACACTGGCATATTATTGGGCAAATTGGCTGCGGGATATAACATGACAAAAAACACTGGCATATTATTGGGCAAATTAGCAGGGGCATATTAAATGGTAAATAACACTGGAATATTTTGGGCAATTTGTCAGGGGCATATTAAATGGCAAATAACACTGGCATATTATTGGGCAAATTGGCTGGGGTTTATTAATGGAAAATAACACTAACATATTATTTGGCAAATTGGCAGGGGCATATTAAATGGCAAATAATACTGGCTTAATATTGGGCAAATTGTCTGGGGCATATTACCAGTAAATGGCAGAATAACACTGGCATATTATTGGGCAAATTGGCTGGGGAATATTAATGGCAAATTATACTGCACAATATTGGGCAAAAATACTGGCATATTATTGGGAAAATTGGCTGGTGCATATTAATGGCAAATGATACTGGCACAATATTGGGCAAATTGGCAGGGCTGATTAAATGGCAAATACTGGCATATTATTGGGAAAATTGGCTGGTGCATATTAATGGCAAATGAAACTGGCATATTATTGGGCAAATTAGCTGGGGAATATTATGGGCAAATAATATTGGCAATGTGTATGTAATGATGTGATAGAGGCATGCAAATGGGGTGATGGGGCATGTCCTTGGTGTGCAACGTGGGTTATGGGTCATGTCGTGGGTGTGCATTGTGGGTAAGGGGGGTGCCCAAAATTTGTCTGCCTAGGGCAGCACAAAACCAAGATACACCACTGTATATATATATATATATATATATATATATATATATATATATATTTATATATTTTCCTTTTATTAGTTACTTTAGCGCCTATCACTTTATTTTATTTATATATATATATATATATATATATATATATATATATATATATACATACATATACATTATCACATTGACAGCTACAAGATTCTTTCCTTTGATACACTCCGATGAATTTTTTAGCATTATTTTTTGTTTTAGCTTTTGTATCTTGTCATACAGGCAGTGTCGTCTATTCTCTACGGTAACTGTTCGTGTTAACCACCTTTAGAAAATAGATACTGCACTTTATGAGAAATTTCCTCTGACTTAATGAAGAAAATGTATTTTATTTCATTGAACAGAGGACATGGTGTATTCAGGCAGCGTTGCCTGCTTTGGCATTAGTGCACATAATAAAAATAGGTGCAAAAGTCTGCATATGTCTTATAAAATAAATTGTTGCTAAATAACTAATCAAATCATCTACACTGCTGGAGTTTTACTAGCTGGCTGGTTTTTGGAATATATTTTCAGAGTCAGAGCAGCATGGTGGCTGGCAAAGCACAGTGTGAGCAAGACTGATGGGAAAACTACATCTTTTGCTCTGCAAGACACTGACAAATGAGAGACTAATTTGCAGCAGAGTGGTACCTACTTTTCACAAATTAAAAATAAACAGCATTTAGGACCATTTAGACGATCTCTTAATTTATAGAAAACGCCATTGAGCTGGTGAATTATGATGTCACATTAATGTCAGAAGCAGAAATCACACAACATCAAAACAAGACGGCTAGAAAAGACTGAGCAATAGTGTAATTGTGCAAAACACAGTGTCTTTTAAACAAACAGTAGCACAAAAAATATTTAAAGTTACTGTCCCATGTAGCATGACTCCCATGACTAAAGTTTGAAATTCACATCTTTTTATTGGGTAGACCTTTAGGTTTCATAATGAGACCTGTCCCATGTGAAGTAAATATAAAGGTATAGAAAATGTATGGGGTTGCTAAGCAACAGTTCTGCCACTCACCCAAAGCCCTCCGATATTTGTGACATCACTGCAAGTAGATTTTCACTGCCCATCCACATGGCATTCACATGTTTTGGGGTTTTTATTACAGAATTTTGATTGTCCCTTCCTACCTGGACAAGGTCACAAAAGGGGTGTTAATGGGAAGGATATTTGTATTTAATCTGAGCTCATTTTTATTTATTCTGGGTTAAGTGCATATCACATGCACCTACCCCAGTAGGTGCCATTTATTTTATTTAATCTGGGTCATTATTTTATCATAGGCCGCAGGCCTGCACTGGCCTGTGGTCCGGAGGGTACCAATTATTTTAAAATGAAAATAAACAGGCAAAAATATAATATTTTTATAGAATAGCAATAGGATAACATGTATTCCATAAGCCGAAAGTCTATAAACTGAACGTTCGGTTTATAGACTTGCGGCATTTGTAATGAATGTAACAGTACTATGGGCATCCTATAAACCGAACTTGAGTTCCCATTCATAAAAATTTATGAATGTGGACTCTGTTTCGGTTTATAGAAAGCTAAGAAGTTGAACGAATGAACGAATGGTTTAATATAAACGAAAATCATTCGTCCATTCGTGCTATAGTACTATAAACCGAAATAGTCAGTTTATAGAATGCCAATAGACTTACATGCATTCCATAAACCGAAAGTCGTTCATTATGTCGGTTTATGGAATGTAGTGTACTATGCTATTGTATTCTATAAACCGACTCTATTTCGGCTTATAGAATGCCAGTAGTACTACGAATGGACGAATGAACGAATGATTTTCGTTTATTAACCATTCGTTCATTCGGCTTTCGTTAGCATAGCATTTTCATTATTCGTTTTTCGGACGAATGGACGAAAATGCTATTTTCGGACGAAAATGCATTAGTCCGAAAACGAATGCACATGTCTAACAGACAGTGTTTACTCGCAGGCAGGGCAGCAGCATAGTTGCCAACATCGGCCATGTTTCTAGGGACACATATTTGTTCCACATGCTGCAGAAAAGAGCATGCAAGTGCAGCCCGGCAGTATGTAGGACGGATATACGCAAAGACAGAATCCAATTAATTAATCATGTAGGTTCTATGAGATCTCCACCCTGATTAATTAATTGGATTGTGTCTGTGCATTATATCCATCCTATAAACTGCCTGGCTGCACTTTGCATGCTCTTTTCTGCAGCATGTGGAACAAATATGTGTCCCTGGAAACATGGCTGATGTTGGCAACTATGCAGCAGTGTGGACAGAGTGCAAGGCAAAAACTCTGCCCCATTTATTGTCACCACTCCACTTGCCATTGCACACACAGCACCAGATAGAACCAATATAATTTACATTGCACCCACAGAACTTGCCACAACTCCCACAGGGATTTCTGCTGCACCTATTGCACCCACAGAGACTTGCCACTACAACTACTGCATCCACCTGACGTTCCATGACCTACTGCACCAACAGGGACTTGCAATACACTCATTACAGTCACAGGGATTTGTTACTGCACCCACAGGGGCCTGTCACTGCACCCTTTTCACTCACAGACACACAGACATCCTTTTGCACTGATTAGGAGGTCATGTGATTCCTAAAAATCTGACTTATGGAGACACTTGGGTAGCACGAGGCACAGAAATCATGCTGCTCACTTTCCATGCCACAGTGAGAACAAGATCCCTGCAACTCTGCAAACCTTTAAAGTCCAATTAGAAGTCCAACCTCAATTATAAGGAGAGGACACATTTTCTGAGAAAAAAACAAACCTTTTTTTTTTTTTTTTTAAATATCACCTTATATGCGGACAAATGTGGTAATTATGAACGGTGTAAAACAGTTAATGTACCTGTTAATTAATGTGCAAATCACATACCAAACATGTCTAAGAAATGCAAGAATTATGACAAATCAGTGGGTTTACCCACAGGCCCAAGCAACATAAAAAACATTTATATTCTGATATGAGCTCATCAAGTGTGTTTTATTCAGATTTTATTACAAAAGAAACTCAATAAAGACTGCTCTTCACAGCGCTGCAGTGTAGATGTGCAAATATTAAAATTTCCTTTGTGAGGTTACAGAGGAAGCAAGGGATTAAAGACCCTCAACTGTGATACTTAATTAAAATCAGAATATAAAATCTGATAGCATGTATAAAAAAATATATATTTATATATATAAATATTATATGGACAAAACTATTAATACACACCTATTAATTATTGAGTTCAGGTGTTTCAGACCAATTGTCACAGGTGTATAAAATCAAACACCTAGCCATTCAGTCTGCATTTACAAACATTTGTGAAAAATGGGTCGTTCAGAAGAGCTCAGTGAATTTAACCCCTTGTCGACATTGGACGGACTAGGTCCGTCCTGTCTGGCAAAGCTTTGCCGACATTGGACGAACGGCAAAACGAGCGGTGCTTGCGATCTAAGATCACAAACACCACTAAAATGTTGATTTTTTTACATAAAGCATCACAAATTTCGGGTCCCCAGGGCACCCGCGATCACTCCACAGAGCGATTCGCGGGCGCCATATTGGAGAGCAGCATGCTCCTCCAATATGGCTCTGCCCTGTTGTGGGTAGAGCATCGGAAGTGAAAAAAAATTCACTTCTGTTGCTCTGATGCTGTTGCCTCTAAAAAACCCACTATGTTTTTTGCCATATAACTCGCAAAAAAATTAAAAAAACAAGCATATTTCTAAACTCAGGACAAAATTTAGAATCTATTTAGACACAGTATGTGAGAAAGAAGAAAATTGCGGCTAAACACAAACACCCCAGAAATGTCAAAACAGCCTACCAATGGAAAATACGATCAAAAGGTCATGTCACTAAGGGGTTAAGCATGGTACTGTGATAGGATGCACCCATTGCAATAAGGCCATTTACGAAATGTCATTCCACAGTCAACTGTAAATGTTATTATTGGAAAGTTGAAGTGTTTAGGAACAGCAGCAACTCAGCCATGAATTGTAAGACAATGTAAAGTCGGGGTCACCAAATACTGACATGCACGGTGTGTAAAGGTAGCCAATGCTCAGCTGATTCCATAGCTGAAGAGTTCCAAATTTCCACTGGCATTAATATCACCACAAAAACTTTGAAGTGGGAGCTTCATTGAATTGGTTTACTTGACCAAGCAGCTGCATGCAACATCACCAAGTACAATGCCAAGCACTGGATTGAGTGGTGTAAAGCATGGCACCATTGGGCTCTGGAATAATAGAATCATGTTCTGTAGAGTGAAACATTGGGGTCCATTCACTTAATGTATTTACTAAACTGACAAATTGAACAAAGATGCAAAAATCAGGCATTAAAAGCTTTTAAAATTATCCAACTTGCTATTATGCAAGACTTGCAGTTCATGTTTAGTGAATAGCCCCCATTGCCTCTTTCTGAAAAAAAAAAAAAAGTTTTTTAATAAATCCAAAGATGAGGTTGATCACTTATATTTTTGGTATGTTTTTTTGTTGTCCGTTTATAACAGCAGATATATCTAATTTGATACAGGACAAATACTATACAATATTGTACACTTTTCAGCTTGTATTGACCTTTATTTTTGTTATGTGACCTTTTTAATACTGAATATCAAATGTATTATTTCTACATTTCAAATGTCCAGCAGTTATATCAGCGCTCACACCATAATACCTAGCATGTATAATAGATCCTTACATAATATTAACCCTTTCAGGAACAGGGATTTTCCTGGGCCAAGGACCAGAGCGATTTTTTAATTTTTGGGTTGTGGTTGTTGAAACATAATTTTCTTCTCTCTCATTTAACGCACCCATACAAGTTATATGTTGTTTTTTGAAGGAAAGTTTATCTACATAAAAATTATCTACATTTTAGTATTAAAAAATACATATAAAAGAAGAAAATATTTCCCCATTATTTTCCCAATAATAAGCTACACGACTAGTGCAACACTAGCCCACTTATCCCAACTAATTAACTAACTAATAAAAAAAAACCCTAAACAAAAAAGCCAGGAAAAAAAAAAACTCTGAAGAGTGCGATGTCAGATCCATAAGAATCCCGGAACAGGCACAGGAACAGGAATTTAATTAAATAAATATATTACAATGACATTTATTTATTAAAAAATCTTTAACATTGCAAAAATTAAAAAAAAAATTTGGAAAACCAAAACAAAATGAGGGCCATAAAGAGGAAGGAAAGCAAGGAAAGCAGTGGTGGAACTATCATTATCGCAGGGGTCGCAGCTGAGACCGGGCCCGTAACACCTGGAGCCCAGCTGCCCTGTCGACCCCTGCGTTAATGATAGATAAAAACCTGTACTATGCGATCTGAACTGATCGCATAGTACAGGCCCTCCGGAGAGAGAGATGCTGCCTGTGTGACATTGTCACCGGTAGCCGCACCTCTGCTGGTCTCGTGCGAGGGGGTGAAAGCTCCGCCCCCTCGTGCATTGAGCCTCTTAGAGCGCCGGATGTCCGTGACATCCTGGCGCTCAGAAGATAACGGAGGCTGCATCCACCCCCCTCCCTGCAATGAAAGGTAACCGTGCAGGAAGGGGGGCAAAAATATCTGTGGGTATGTATGTATGTAGTGTAAGTCTATGTGTATGTATGGATGTAAGTCTGTATGTATGTAGTGTAAGTCAGTGTGTGGATGGGTGTAAGTCTGACTGTATGTATGTAGTTTAAGTCTGTGTGTGTGGATGTATGGATGTAAGTCTGACTGTATGAATGTAAGTATGTAAGTGTAAGTCTGACTGTGTGTATATGTAAGTGTAAGTCTGACTGGGTGTGTATGTAAGTGTAAGTCTGACTGTGTGTGTATGTAAGTGTTAACTCTGACTGTATGTAAGTGTAAATCTGACTGTATGTAAGTGTAAATCTGACTGTGTATGTATGTAAGTGTAAGTCTGACTGTGTATATGTAAGTGTAAGTCTGACTGTGTGTGTATGTAAGTGTTAAGTCTGACTGTATGTAAGTGTAAGTCTGACTGTGTGTAAGTGTAAGTCTCACTGTGTATGTAAAAATATTTAAAGTTACTGTCCCATGTAGCATGACTCCCATGACTAAAGTTTGAAATTCACATCTTTTTATTGGGTAGACCTTTAGGTTTCATAATGAGACCTGTCCCATGTGAAGTAAATATAAAGGTATAGAAAATGTATGGGGTTGCTAAGCAACAGTTCTGCCACTCACCCAAAGCCCTCCGATATTTGTGACATCACTGCAAGTAGATTTTCACTGCCCATCCACATGGCATTCACATGTTTTGGGGTTTTTATTACAGAATTTTGATTGTCCCTTCCTACCTGGACAAGGTCACAAAAGGGGTGTTAATGGGAAGGATATTTGTATTTAATCTGAGCTCATTTTTATTTATTCTGGGTTAAGTGCATATCACATGCACCTACCCCAGTAGGTGCCATTTATTTTATTTAATCTGGGTCATTATTTTATCATAGGCCGCAGGCCTGCACTGGCCTGTGGTCCGGAGGGTACCAATTATTTTAAAATGAAAATAAACAGGCAAAAATATAATATTTTTATAGAATAGCAATAGGATAACATGTATTCCATAAGCCGAAAGTCTATAAACTGAACGTTCGGTTTATAGACTTGCGGCATTTGTAATGAATGTAACAGTACTATGGGCATCCTATAAACCGAACTTGAGTTCCCATTCATAAAAATTTATGAATGTGGACTCTGTTTCGGTTTATAGAAAGCTAAGAAGTTGAACGAATGAACGAATGGTTTAATATAAACGAAAATCATTCGTCCATTCGTGCTATAGTACTATAAACCGAAATAGTCAGTTTATAGAATGCCAATAGACTTACATGCATTCCATAAACCGAAAGTCGTTCATTATGTCGGTTTATGGAATGTAGTGTACTATGCTATTGTATTCTATAAACCGACTCTATTTCGGCTTATAGAATGCCAGTAGTACTACGAATGGACGAATGAACGAATGATTTTCGTTTATTAACCATTCGTTCATTCGGCTTTCGTTAGCATAGCATTTTCATTATTCGTTTTTCGGACGAATGGACGAAAATGCTATTTTCGGACGAAAATGCATTAGTCCGAAAACGAATGCACATGTCTAACAGACAGTGTTTACTCGCAGGCAGGGCAGCAGCATAGTTGCCAACATCGGCCATGTTTCTAGGGACACATATTTGTTCCACATGCTGCAGAAAAGAGCATGCAAGTGCAGCCCGGCAGTATGTAGGACGGATATACGCAAAGACAGAATCCAATTAATTAATCATGTAGGTTCTATGAGATCTCCACCCTGATTAATTAATTGGATTGTGTCTGTGCATTATATCCATCCTATAAACTGCCTGGCTGCACTTTGCATGCTCTTTTCTGCAGCATGTGGAACAAATATGTGTCCCTGGAAACATGGCTGATGTTGGCAACTATGCAGCAGTGTGGACAGAGTGCAAGGCAAAAACTCTGCCCCATTTATTGTCACCACTCCACTTGCCATTGCACACACAGCACCAGATAGAACCAATATAATTTACATTGCACCCACAGAACTTGCCACAACTCCCACAGGGATTTCTGCTGCACCTATTGCACCCACAGAGACTTGCCACTACAACTACTGCATCCACCTGACGTTCCATGACCTACTGCACCAACAGGGACTTGCAATACACTCATTACAGTCACAGGGATTTGTTACTGCACCCACAGGGGCCTGTCACTGCACCCTTTTCACTCACAGACACACAGACATCCTTTTGCACTGATTAGGAGGTCATGTGATTCCTAAAAATCTGACTTATGGAGACACTTGGGTAGCACGAGGCACAGAAATCATGCTGCTCACTTTCCATGCCACAGTGAGAACAAGATCCCTGCAACTCTGCAAACCTTTAAAGTCCAATTAGAAGTCCAACCTCAATTATAAGGAGAGGACACATTTTCTGAGAAAAAAACAAACCTTTTTTTTTTTTTTTTTAAATATCACCTTATATGCGGACAAATGTGGTAATTATGAACGGTGTAAAACAGTTAATGTACCTGTTAATTAATGTGCAAATCACATACCAAACATGTCTAAGAAATGCAAGAATTATGACAAATCAGTGGGTTTACCCACAGGCCCAAGCAACATAAAAAACATTTATATTCTGATATGAGCTCATCAAGTGTGTTTTATTCAGATTTTATTACAAAAGAAACTCAATAAAGACTGCTCTTCACAGCGCTGCAGTGTAGATGTGCAAATATTAAAATTTCCTTTGTGAGGTTACAGAGGAAGCAAGGGATTAAAGACCCTCAACTGTGATACTTAATTAAAATCAGAATATAAAATCTGATAGCATGTATAAAAAAATATATATTTATATATATAAATATTATATGGACAAAACTATTAATACACACCTATTAATTATTGAGTTCAGGTGTTTCAGACCAATTGTCACAGGTGTATAAAATCAAACACCTAGCCATTCAGTCTGCATTTACAAACATTTGTGAAAAATGGGTCGTTCAGAAGAGCTCAGTGAATTTAACCCCTTGTCGACATTGGACGGACTAGGTCCGTCCTGTCTGGCAAAGCTTTGCCGACATTGGACGAACGGCAAAACGAGCGGTGCTTGCGATCTAAGATCACAAACACCACTAAAATGTTGATTTTTTTACATAAAGCATCACAAATTTCGGGTCCCCAGGGCACCCGCGATCACTCCACAGAGCGATTCGCGGGCGCCATATTGGAGAGCAGCATGCTCCTCCAATATGGCTCTGCCCTGTTGTGGGTAGAGCATCGGAAGTGAAAAAAAATTCACTTCTGTTGCTCTGATGCTGTTGCCTCTAAAAAACCCACTATGTTTTTTGCCATATAACTCGCAAAAAAATTAAAAAAACAAGCATATTTCTAAACTCAGGACAAAATTTAGAATCTATTTAGACACAGTATGTGAGAAAGAAGAAAATTGCGGCTAAACACAAACACCCCAGAAATGTCAAAACAGCCTACCAATGGAAAATACGATCAAAAGGTCATGTCACTAAGGGGTTAAGCATGGTACTGTGATAGGATGCACCCATTGCAATAAGGCCATTTACGAAATGTCATTCCACAGTCAACTGTAAATGTTATTATTGGAAAGTTGAAGTGTTTAGGAACAGCAGCAACTCAGCCATGAATTGTAAGACAATGTAAAGTCGGGGTCACCAAATACTGACATGCACGGTGTGTAAAGGTAGCCAATGCTCAGCTGATTCCATAGCTGAAGAGTTCCAAATTTCCACTGGCATTAATATCACCACAAAAACTTTGAAGTGGGAGCTTCATTGAATTGGTTTACTTGACCAAGCAGCTGCATGCAACATCACCAAGTACAATGCCAAGCACTGGATTGAGTGGTGTAAAGCATGGCACCATTGGGCTCTGGAATAATAGAATCATGTTCTGTAGAGTGAAACATTGGGGTCCATTCACTTAATGTATTTACTAAACTGACAAATTGAACAAAGATGCAAAAATCAGGCATTAAAAGCTTTTAAAATTATCCAACTTGCTATTATGCAAGACTTGCAGTTCATGTTTAGTGAATAGCCCCCATTGCCTCTTTCTGAAAAAAAAAAAAAGTTTTTTAATAAATCCAAAGATGAGGTTGATCACTTATATTTTTGGTATGTTTTTTTGTTGTCCGTTTATAACAGCAGATATATCTAATTTGATACAGGACAAATACTATACAATATTGTACACTTTTCAGCTTGTATTGACCTTTATTTTTGTTATGTGACCTTTTTAATACTGAATATCAAATGTATTATTTCTACATTTCAAATGTCCAGCAGTTATATCAGCGCTCACACCATAATACCTAGCATGTATAATAGATCCTTACATAATATTAACCCTTTCAGGAACAGGGATTTTCCTGGGCCAAGGACCAGAGCGATTTTTTAATTTTTGGGTTGTGGTTGTTGAAACATAATTTTCTTCTCTCTCATTTAACGCACCCATACAAGTTATATGTTGTTTTTTGAAGGAAAGTTTATCTACATAAAAATTATCTACATTTTAGTATTAAAAAATACATATAAAAGAAGAAAATATTTCCCCATTATTTTCCCAATAATAAGCTACACGACTAGTGCAACACTAGCCCACTTATCCCAACTAATTAACTAACTAATAAAAAAAAACCCTAAACAAAAAAGCCAGGAAAAAAAAAAACTCTGAAGAGTGCGATGTCAGATCCATAAGAATCCCGGAACAGGCACAGGAACAGGAATTTAATTAAATAAATATATTACAATGACATTTATTTATTAAAAAATCTTTAACATTGCAAAAATTAAAAAAAAAATTTGGAAAACCAAAACAAAATGAGGGCCATAAAGAGGAAGGAAAGCAAGGAAAGCAGTGGTGGAACTATCATTATCGCAGGGGTCGCAGCTGAGACCGGGCCCGTAACACCTGGAGCCCAGCTGCCCTGTCGACCCCTGCGTTAATGATAGATAAAAACCTGTACTATGCGATCTGAACTGATCGCATAGTACAGGCCCTCCGGAGAGAGAGATGCTGCCTGTGTGACATTGTCACCGGTAGCCGCACCTCTGCTGGTCTCGTGCGAGGGGGTGAAAGCTCCGCCCCCTCGTGCATTGAGCCTCTTAGAGCGCCGGATGTCCGTGACATCCTGGCGCTCAGAAGATAACGGAGGCTGCATCCACCCCCCTCCCTGCAATGAAAGGTAACCGTGCAGGAAGGGGGGCAAAAATATCTGTGGGTATGTATGTATGTAGTGTAAGTCTATGTGTATGTATGGATGTAAGTCTGTATGTATGTAGTGTAAGTCAGTGTGTGGATGGGTGTAAGTCTGACTGTATGTATGTAGTTTAAGTCTGTGTGTGTGGATGTATGGATGTAAGTCTGACTGTATGAATGTAAGTATGTAAGTGTAAGTCTGACTGTGTGTATATGTAAGTGTAAGTCTGACTGGGTGTGTATGTAAGTGTAAGTCTGACTGTGTGTGTATGTAAGTGTTAACTCTGACTGTATGTAAGTGTAAATCTGACTGTATGTAAGTGTAAATCTGACTGTGTATGTATGTAAGTGTAAGTCTGACTGTGTATATGTAAGTGTAAGTCTGACTGTGTGTGTATGTAAGTGTTAAGTCTGACTGTATGTAAGTGTAAGTCTGACTGTGTGTAAGTGTAAGTCTCACTGTGTATGTAAGTGTTAAGTCTGACTGTAAATAAGTGTAAATCTGACTGTATGTAAGTGTAAATCTGACTGTGTGTATATGTAAGTGTAAGTAAGTCTGACTGTATGTAAGAGTAAGTCTGACTGTGTGTGTATGTAAGTGTAAATCTGACTGTGTGTATATGTAAGTGTGTAAGTCTGACTGTGTGTATATGTAAGTGTAAGTCTGACTGTGTGTGTATGTAAGTGTTAAGTCTGACGGTATGTAAGTGTAAATCTGACTGTGTGTGTATGTAAGTGTGTAAATCTGACTGTGTGTGTATATGTAAGTGTAAGTCTGACTGTTTATGTATGTAAGTGTAAGTCTGACTGTGTGTGTGTATGTATGTAACTAAGTCTGACTGTGTGTATATATGTATGTATGTAACCGTAATATTATAACAAATATGATATAAAACTATATATATATATATATATATATATATATATATATATATATATAGCTGGTTTTATAGAATATTTGTTATATAAATATCATAAAACCAGCCATATATGTTATACACATATTAAATAAATATTATTATTAAATATGTATATATAAACATATGGTTCATTTATATGGATCCGGTTTATGTAATATTTATATAATATATATGGCTGGTTTTAAAATATTTATATATCAAAAATATATAAAACCAACTATATATATATATATATATATATATATATATATATATATATATATATATATATCTACTATAAGTACGTGAAGCACAGGGAGTGAATTAGAGGCAAAGTCAACGTGTGAACACATTGACTTTCCCATCTCATTTGCATGTTATCGATCACATTCCCGGAAATCCGCCGATCCGGTCCAGGAGCTTTGCTTTGGGTGTGAGGCATACTCCTGGACCCGTTTTAGACTGGCTGGCGGTGGACTTGGCTAGACTGCATGACAAGTTAACTCGTCATAAGGTGACTAACACTGCAGCTCTTATGACTAGTTAACTCATCATAAGGTCGTGAATGGGTTAATATATTTCATTTAGGAGGATATACACTTTCCCTCCCCTCCCCTACCCCTTTGCTCACTTCTAACCTAGCTACAGTTTAGCATCACTTGGGGGCTACACACAGATTATATAAAATGCATTATTGGTCAAATATCAATGAGAAAAACTTTCAGTGTGTTTAGCAACTTTTGCAGATTTTCTCCCAGAGTCGACCCTCAAAAAATATTAGTAAATAGTTTCTTCATGATGCCAACTAACTAAGCCTTTGAAAAATATTCCCATCAGTTCATTCATAAGATTTATTATTCACTAACCATGTTTAATTTGACTGGAAATATACTTAGCAGAGGCGTCGCTAGGGGGTGGCTACTGGGGCTGAAGCCCCGGATCTCCCTTCCATAGCCCCGAATGAAGACTCTGACCACGCCGCCTCGTGCTTGACTCTGCCCCCTCGCGCTCGACCCCGCCACCAGCATGCTGCAATCTGTATGCTGAACAGCACCAGACTCTGCCCCCTCACGATCGGCTCCGCCCCTTGTGCTTAACTCCGCCCCCTCAAGCTTTGCACATGAATGTTTGTCAGAGTGTGAGTGGCAGAGTTATGAGTGTGCATGTGTATGTATGTGAGTGGCAGAGTGTGAGTGGGTGTGAGTGGCAGAGTTATTAGTGTGCATGTGTATGTATGTGAGTGGCAGAATGTAAGTGCACAGTGTAAGTGAGTGTGAGTGGCAGAGTTATGAGTGTGCATGTGTATATATGTGAGTGGCAGAATGTAAGTGCAGAGTGTAAGTGAGTGTGAGTGGCAGAGTTATGAGTGTGCATGTGTATGTATGTGAGAGGCAGAGTGTAGGTGGGTGTGAGTGCAGAGTGTAAGTAAGTGTATGTGTGTGAGTATGGCAGAGTGTGTTTGGAAGAGAGTGTGTGTGAGTGAGTGCAAGCATGAGTGGAAGAGTTATGAGTGTGCGAGAGTGGCGAGAGTGTAAACGTGAGCAGCAGAGTTATGAGTGTGTGTGAGTGGCAGAGTGTAAGTGTGAGTTATGAGTGTGCGTGTATGTGTGTGGCAGAGTGTAAGTGTGTGTGAGTGGCAGACTGTAGGTGTGCGAGAGTGAAAGCATTAGTGGCAGAGTTATGAGTGTGTGTGAGTGGCAGTGAGATTACTAGGAGAAAATGTGATTAATTACTATTATTCATAGTGAATGTGATAATCAAGTGTAAAACAGTGCTCATACCATTTTTATTTTCACACTCGATTATTGCATTCAATATGAATAATAGTGATTCATCTTTATATACAGTCTTCATATTCATGGCAATAAAAGTCCATACACATGGTATTACACATCCCATGAACCTGGTTATAGTATTAAACCCATACATTATGAATGAATGAGCTGCTCATTATATCATGGGCTTTACTCATGAAAGAGAGAAGTGCAGGGAAGTGAGATGGGAATTTCAAACTGAAGGCTAAAGTAGCAGAGTTGGAAAAATTCTCCCATTCAGTTGAATTCCCATCTCAATTCTCTGCACTTCTCTCTTTTATGAGCTTGGTAGAAGGAGCATACCTCAGCTTATTCTCCCCAGGTTTTTGTCCCCTTTTTATTAAAAAATAAAATTAAATATTTGTGATGTGCGTGTGAGAGTTTAAGGTTGTCTATGTAAGGGTATCTATGTGGTGGGGGGGGGGGGGTGTTGTCAGGGTGGTTGTCTGTGTGTGTGATATCCCCTATATTATGGCATATTATGAGACTGGTAAATGTTGTATGCAACGTACACAAATTTTTGTATGCTCAGTTATTTTGAAATCATGGGAATTTGCTCACATACAAGTGTGTGTGTGTGATGTAAGTTGGTGTGTGTTAGTGGGATTGTGTGTCTCTGTGTGTAAGGGTGTGTGTATGTATGTGTGACTGTGCAAGTGTGAATGTGTGTGTATGTGTGGCTGCATGTGTGTGTATTTGTGGCTGTGTATTTTTGTGTATAAGTGTAACTTTGAGTAATGTGAGTTTTTGTGTGCTGCAAGTCTTATTGTGTATTGTGGTACAGTAATGTGCAGCATGAGTGTGTGATACACTCACACACTGCACATTACTGTGAGTTTTATTGCTGTGGAGTCTGTGTTATATTCACACATTGCACATTACTGTGACTTTTATTGCTGTGGAGGTACACATACACACACACACACATGCAGACAGATACACACAAACAGTCGGTCACAGGCAGACACACAGTCAGTCACAGACAGACACACACACACACACACATACAGTCAGTCACAGATAGAAACACACACATACAGTCAGTCAGTCAGTCACCGACAGACACACACATACAGTCAGTCACAGACACACACACATACATTCGGTCAGTCATACACACACTCTGTCAGTCACATACACTTACACACAAGTCAGCAATTTTGTTGTTGTTTACGATAAAAAAATGTGCATCTATCAATATGTCCCCCTCCTGTCTGCTATACCTCATTCTAGCCTGGTCTGAGCCCTGCTGTTGTTTCTAGCCCTGCTGAGCACACTCAGCGCTCGGAGACTATACAGGGAGTGCAGAATAATTAGGCAAGTTGTATTTTTGAGGATTAATTTTATTATTGGACAACAACCATGTTCTCAATGAACCCAAAAAACTCATTAATATCAAAGCTGAATATTTTTGGAAGTAGTTTTTAGTTTGTTTTTAGTTTTAGCTATTTTAGGGGGATATCTGTGTGTGCAGGTGACTATTACTGTGCATAATTATTAGGCAACATAACAAAAAACAAATATATACCCATTTCAATTATTTATTTTTACCAGTGAAACCAATATAACATCTCAACATTCACAAATATATATTTCTGACATTCAAAAACAAAACAAAAACAAATCAGTGACCAATATAGCCACCTTTCTTTGCAAGGACACTCAAAAGCCTGCCATCCATGGATTCATGGATCTCACATTTGATGATGGACCACAGGTTCTCAATGGGGTTCAGATCAGGTGAACAAGGAGGCCATGTCATTACATTTCCTCTTTTATACCCTTTCTTGCCAGCCACGCTGTGGAGTACTTGGACGCGTGTGATGGAGCATTGTCCTGCATGAAAATCATGTTTTTCTTGAAGGATGCAGACTTCTTCCTGTACC
Organism: Pelodytes ibericus; assembly: GCA_036172795.1. Lineage (NCBI taxonomy): Eukaryota > Metazoa > Chordata > Amphibia > Anura > Pelodytidae > Pelodytes > Pelodytes ibericus. Next base: position 112,828,946 of record CM069859.1, read on the forward strand.
ACTGCTTGAAGAAGGTGTCTTCCAGGAACTGGCAGTAGGACTGGGAGTTGAGCTTGACTCCATCCTCAACCCGAAAAGGCCCCACAAGCTCATCTTTGATGATACCAGCCCAAACCAGTACTCCACCTCCACCTTGCTGGCGTCTGAGTCGGACTGGAGCTCTCTGCCCTTTACCAATCCAGCCACGGGCCCATCCATCTGGCCCATCAAGACTCACTCTCATTTCATCAGTCCATAAAATCTTAGAAAAATCAGTCTTGAGATATTTCTTGGCCCAGTCTTGAAGTTTGAGCTTGTGTGTCTTGTTCAGTGGTGGTCGTCTTTCAGCCTTTCTTACCTTGGCCATGTCTCTGAGTATTGCACACCTTGTGCTTTTGGGCACTCCAGTGATGTTGCAGCTCTGAAATATGGCCAAACTGGTGGCATCGTGGCAGCTGCACGCTTGACTTTTCTCAGTTCATGGGCAGTTATTTTGCGCCTTGGTTTTTCCACACGCTTCTTGCGACCCTGTTGACTATTTTGAATGAAACGCTTGATTGTTCGATGATCACGCTTCAGAAGCTTTGCAATTTTAAGAGTGCTGCATCCCTCTGCAAGATATCTCACTATTTTTGACTTTTCTGAGCCTGTCAAGTCCTTCTTTTGACCCATTTTGCCAAAGGAAAGGAAGTTGCCTAATAATTATGCACACCTGATATAGGGTGTTGATGTCATTAGACCACACCCCTTCTCATTACAGAGATGCACATCACCTAATATGCTTAATTGGTAGTAGGCTTTCGAGCCTATACAGCTTGGAGTAAGACAACATGCATAAAGAGGATGATGTGGTCAAAATACTCATTTGCCTAATAATTCTGCACTCCCTGTAGTATGTTACATGTGGGGATGGAGTAGGAAGACTGTGCAGCCGGTGCACACACTGCTCCCCCGCGCTCCGCTGGATAAATAAAATGATCCCAGCGGCGAGGGCACCATGCAGGGACAACAATAACTGGGCGCCAGGTATAATTTCCTGGTGCCCGGGATTTGTTGAGCCCTGATATATACCCATATATACCTATTGTTCATTGGCGTCAATTATATCAGTCTGTATGCCGCCTAAGCATGTGATCTTATTTACTCCACTTCTATCAAATCTATCATGGGCTCCAGCCCCGGAACTTTTAGAGACCTAGCAATGCCCCTGATACTCAGTATGTTTTAGCATGTTTTCCTGAAGCTACACTCTCCACTCTACACAGAATATATCCTTGAGTAACCTCGTGTGTTCCTGTAAAATGTATATTTTTTAACAATCGTTGGTTGTTATGTCAGAGACACCACACTCTTGTAAGCCCTTTGAATGATTTATTTGATGTGAATTACAACCAATGACTACTTTTTTTATGTCTATCATTTGCATCTGCCTTTTTGCCTGGATGCGTTTTATGATTCAAGTAATTTTTTAAAAGATGCATTTTCACTGTATAGAGACCTTGTCTCATCCATCAAGCTTGTGAGGGCTAGATAAAGGGTCTCCTTCACAAGGGTATATGAAATCACTTTTTTACCACTACTGGATAGGAAATCATTGGACAAGAGGATTATTTAAAAATCTGTTGGCTTCAATTCATTTGAAATATTTCTGCTGAAATGTAATTAAAGAGGGGAAGTCGACTTATCAAATATAATTAAGAGAATATTGACCAGAGACGAGGACATCAATTTTATGAAAAACAATGTTAACTTTCATAATTTCTATATTCAGTCTTGGCTTTTCCATATAGAGAGATGCACAATGGTGCCTCTTTGTTTTTTCGATACCTAAAAAGCCTCTGATAAAAATATTGAGCAGCTAAAAAATTTTATTATCAGTATGCTTCCTAGCTTCAAAAGCTATATATTACACATCACCTCCAACAGAAAATGGAGTGTAAGGGTTGTCTAACTGAATATGTTCCAGTCAGACCTCTGGAATAGAATTGGAGAATCTCATTAAAGTTTTCCTGGTTCTTGCAGCTTTGCGGAAGATTACAATTTATCGTATTGTAATAGAGCCAAATACCAATTTTGTATTCTTTTTTTTTTCATTCCTCTTTTGCCTCTATAACTTCCAGTGTGCATTTTTTTTAAATTATATTGATCATTTTAAAGACTTTTCTGTTCTTCTTAACATTGTTAGTCATTGTTATTATATGTATGTGATGTATGCATTAACCATTAAGTGTCAGAATAATGATTTATGTTTAATATGTCCCTTTAAAATGAAAAAGGGGACTTGATTAATATTTTTCTATTCTTTACATTCACAGTATAATCACTGATGAAACATGACAAACATTGTGTTAGCATAATTGAATTCAAATGCATACATTAACAGAAAAATGTGTTTCAAAGTTGTATGTGGTGTCTCCTTTTTATGACATCACATGGGGCTTTCTATGCAAAAAAAAAAGACTTCCAATGGGAAATGTATAATCAAGCTACATGGTGACATCATAAACAGAATAAACCATAAACACGTGTAAGTCTCTTAATTTATGAGTTTGCTTGCTTTTAATGGAAAGGTGTTTGCATATATTTGTAAGAAGAGTGGAAGTAGAAATGAAGATAGCAAGTTAGTAGAGAGTGAAAAATAAAAAAGAGCTGGAGAAAAAATAATGGGAAGATAATTATTAATTTAGGTCAAAGAAAAGAGACCAGGTACAGAGAGGGCAAATGAAGTGGCTATGATGTTTGTATTTATTAAACCCATGCACATGGATGACAAAATCAGGTTGGTACAGTGAAATAGAGACAATCCAAAACAATAGAGACAATTGTGACACATCGTTCAGCATGATCCCATCTTGGGGGTGGATGTAGTAATCTTCCACCATGTACATAGTTCCAACAATAAAATGAAAACAGAGAATAGTCATCATAACATCACATGGCAAAACAGAATTATATGGGGGGGGGGGGGCAGTTAGGAACATATGGTAGAGGAAAGGGGGGAGTAATCAGACTCGATCAGGGGGAGGAGAAGGGGGGATACCATCAGAAACATAATTACAATATCAAAACTATTAAAATGTAATCAGTAGATCCTGGCACTTACCCACATAGAATATGAGAGAGAAAGTTCCGGAAGGGATAAAGATATAAGAGAGTCCAGCTCTGCAGTACCTAGCTTTATTGTTGGAGTCACGACCCTGAGTGGACGCTTAGGAGGCTGCAGGATACGCTACTGACACTAATTGTCTGTATTTGTCTGAATGTGTGAATTCTGTCCAGTAAAACCATGTTTATTTATGTAAATTTGTTTTGTCTTTATTTGTAGCAGTCATATTTTCCATGCGTCTGATGTCTTCAGAGTCGCCCACATTTGTAGGGTCGGAGATGAACAGATTTCCAGTGGAGTGGAATAAGGGAATTGGCTGCTGTGATTTTTGTCTGGTTAGGGAGCGTTTTTATCTAGATTGATACACATGACACTTACAAATAAACACAATAATCTCACACAAATACACACATACACACAAACTCATGCTCATACATGGGGATGGGACACTTTTTCGCTGCTGCTTCATTGCAGCCACTTCACCGCGACCTCTTGCGTGATGGCCTGTTCATCACGCGAGAGGTCATTGGGGAGGGTTAATGTTAGGATGTGGGGAGAGGTAACTTTTAGAGGAGTTTAATTTATATGGGGCAGTTAATTTGTCAGCTCTTACATTGCCGCAGTGAATGTTCAGCGCTCAAACTGCAAAATGGCCGCATTGCAGTTCAGCGCTCAAACTGCAAACTGAAACGGCCTGTCCTAGACCCCTCATACATAACACTTACTCAGGGCCGGCCTTAGGGGTGTGCGACCTGTGCAAGCGCACAGGGCGCAACACACCAGGGGGCGCCCGGCCATTAAAAAAAAAAAAAAGCCGGTAGAGGCACTGGATGGGGGAGATCAAAAGATCCCCCATCACCAGCCCTCTGCTCGGCAAGCTCTGCTGGGTCCGGGGAGGGGGCGGAGCTAACTGGCTGTGAGGTGTAGCTCCGCCCCCACCCTGTGAAGCAGAGCAGCGTCTGCTTCACGAGGAAGCTGCTGGCAGCAAGAGATAGTGCTGCTCTGCTCCCCTTGCTTGCACTAAGCATGGGGAGCCGAGCAGCACTTTGTCTTGCTGCCAGTGTAGCAGACGCGGCTGTGCTTGACAGGGTGGGGGCGGAGCTACACCTCTCATTTGCAGGCAAAGGGAGGTTGGGGAGAGAGAGAACAGGGGGTGAGAGAGGGACAGAACAGGGGGAGGGGGGAGAGAGAGGCAGAACAGGGGGTGAGAGAAGGACAGAACAGGGGGTGAGAGGCAGAACAGGTGGAGAGAGAGAAAGAACAGGGGGAGGGGGGAGAGAGAGAGACAGAACAGGGGGAGGGGAAAGAGAGAGAGACAGAACAGGGGGAGGGGGGGAGAGAGACAGAACAGGGGGAGGGGGAGAGAGACAGAACAGGGGGGGAGAGAGAGAGAGACAGAACAGGGGGAGGGGAGAGAGAGAGAGAGACAGAACAGGTGGAGGGGGGATAGAGAGACAGAACAAGCGAGGGGGAAGTGAGAGAGACAGGAGGGGGGAGAGAGACAGAACAGGTGGAGGGGGGGAGAGAGACAGAACAGGGGAGGGGGGGCAAGAGACAGACATGGCAAGGAAGAGGAAAGGGACACATACATAGGGGGGTGAAAGTCGGGGGGGGGGGCGCCGGGACACTTAAGGCCGACCCTGCACTTACTAATACACAAAAACACACTCACAGAAGCACAGTCACTAACAATCACACACACAAACACATGCTCACACATAACACTCCCTAATACAGCTATCTCTTAACCAGACTTGCATTCCTTTTCAGATGAATTACCTAAACCTAACCAAACCTTGTTTGACTTTCTGAAATAAACTTTGATCTGAATGGAATTGACCAAAGCGAATATAATGTCCGAATTGTGAAAATCTATTGTATCAATGAACAACATTCTGGTCAGAAGAAACAAAATTATTTTTGTCCAAATGCATTCGGACTAACTGAAAATTTCTGCAGCATCCAAGTCTACTTAAAACTGCCAATCTTATGATGCTCAACCAGCAGTATGGCTTGCTGAGTATCATAGAAATTGTTGTCCACAGGCAGATTTAATTAAGAACGAAAAATAAGACCAGAAAAAAGATGACTGATCATTGGTACCCACGCCTCTGGGAATTACAGTTCGCATGAATGGTGTTTACCCACCATTATGACTGTATGAGCATCACAGTAGCTACAGCTAATCACTAATTAAGATAAAGAAATAAGAACAGTGCAGTGATGCTTATAGCCAATGCACAGATGATACATACATACACACAAACATAGGTTTTTGTTATGAACTATGTATGACCTCATAATAAACATGCTGTAGTAAAGGTGAAGTAAAGAATCATCTTCCATCTATATTTTTCTCTTTCTCTTTTGTTGCCTTTAGATGTTAGCAGTATGAAATATATCATTTTGTGTTGTTGACAAGACCAGACAGCCGATAGATGGATCAGAGCAAAATACTGTCTTGATTTGAAAGTGATGACTTTAAAATGCGGCCATAAAAAGGGTCACACGTAAGGGAAAAATTCTCAGCACAAGGTTAGTGGTATTTCTAAAAGTAGTGTTGCCTGTATCTACCCCACTTAACCAAAGCAAAGCGTATTATTTCACAGTAGCTGCGTCTTATGAAGCATAAATGTATTCTAAGCCTTTTATAATAAATTATGTGTATCCTTTTTTTTTTAGGCGATTACTTTACATTTAATTCATTGATCTATAATATAGCAATTAATTTAGATATGTTACAAGCTGCTGTTATAGATGAGTTTTTTTTTTAACTCAGATGTTTCTATTGCAGCCTCTAGTAATCAATGACATGAGATAATTGAACACAGGTCATTGAACATACCCCATTTTCCAATTAATCTAATCGCTGTCTAGCAGTTCTGGTGTTCACATATACAAATAATGTGTTTTACTGTACATTCCTGTGCAAATACTATTTCACCCCTTAGTGACATGACTTTTTTGGCTTGTCCAACGCTTGGTGACATCGGCTGTTTTAACATTTCTGAGATGTTTGAGTTTTGCTGTAATTTATTTCTGTCTCATTTAGTGTACCCACACAAACTATATATTGTTTTTATCTTCATTAGAAGGGTGTACTTTTGATATTATTATTTTGATAATAGCATATAATTTGATATAAAAAAAAAAAAATATGACAAAAAAATGAAAAAAAAAATATTGGAAGGAGCTAAAGCTTGCTGAACGGTGGAGGAGGGATCGAAAATGTTTGAAGTACCAGAAGTGTGCTTTAACACCCTCTGGCAAAGTACCGCCCTAGGCGAGTGCCTTGTTTGTCTTGTGGAAGATACACTACTGGTTACTGGGCCAGAACTATAAGTAGTGCAAAGCTATTTCAAATTCCTTTTTTTTTTTTTCAAAATTAGCGCTAGTGATATTGTAACACTTATATCTGTACTAAATCCATGAATGACCCCCCACACGTACATATTTTTGAAAACTAGACAACTCAGGACATTTAACTTGGGGTATTTTACCATTTTACCATCAACTTTGCCAAAGTTCACATTAAAATATAATTTTTTTTACATTTTTCACATATATTGCAATTTAGGTAAACATTACCTGAAAATGTGAAGGGTTTTTCCAAACAACACCTCAATCATTTATAGGTTGGTTAGGTTATTTGGGGGTTAAAAGGACACATTTGAGAGGTGCACTTTTTGGTTCTACAACTTGGAATTTTGACATGCAGAAAACCTGCGCCCATGTCCCATTTGGGACATTTTTGTAGCCAGAAAGTGTATTCTACCCCACAAAACCATATATTTTTGAAAACTAGACACCCTAGGGTATTTCAAATGGTAGTATTTTAACACTTTCCATGCACTAATTCTACCACCAGCCTTTGTCAATGTTTTGGGTAGTAATTTGTATTCACATACATTGTACTTCAGGCATGAATTTACAGATCCTGTTATGTGTCAGTGCCAAACAACACCTCAATATGTGTGCAGCAACATCTCCTGAGTACAGGGATACCACCAATGTATAGGTTGGTTAAGTTATTTGGAGGTAAAAAGGCCACATTGGAGAGGTGCGCTTTTTGGTTTTCCAACTTGGAATTTTGACATGCAGAAAACCTGCGCCCATGTCCCATTTGGGAAATTTTTTAAGCCAGAATGTGTATTTTACCCAACAAAGCCATAAATATTTGAAAACTAGACACCCTAGGGCATTTCAAATGGTAGTATTTTAACACTTTCCATGCACTAATTCTACCACCAGTCTTTTTCAAATGTTAGGTTAGTCATTTTTTTATGTTTTGTTTCCACATACATTGTACTTCGGGCATGAATTTTCAGCTCCTGTTCTGTGTCAGTGCCAAACAACACCTCAATATGTGTTCAGCTAAATCTCCTGAGTACAGGGATACCATGTATAGGTTTGTTTGGTGGGTAAAAGGCATAATTTGTGAGATGCTCATCTGAAAATTCCAACTTGGAATTTTGACATGTAGTCAACTTGCCTCCATGTCCTATATGGGATATATCTTTGAAGTCAGCCAGTGTAATTTATCCCCACCAAACCATATATTTTTTTAAAGTAGACACCCATGACTCCTTGTGGCAAGGGCTCAGCAGCCACCGATACATCACTAGATGATGTATCAGAAAGCTGACCAGGGTCAAAATCGAACCCTGAGTCTGCGACCTCAGAATCAGTGCCTAAGTAGTGATCTGCAGCAAAGAAGGGGTTAATAGCTCTCAGAAGAGTCTATCTAGTATTGTAATACATTACAGTACAAAGAAATTAATCCATAAAAAAGTGCAGATAGCAAAACATACTGTTGCTGTGCAAGATTACTGCTTATACAATGATGAATGGCATGGAAGGGGTTAATACACAGGGAATGGTATTTTATATCACTAATACTGATCTGTCTCTTTCCCTCACAAAAATATAAGTGAGGAGAGGGAGGCAGATCAAAATTAGTCGGATCACAGGTGTGTGTAAATTTTTTTTTAACTAAAATATAGTATCACTTTGTTACACAATAAGCAAAAATCGTATTATTCGAATAATAGAGTAAATAAAAACATGACAAAGAGATTAAAAATTAGAACAGAACAAAAAAGAATAACCAAACTAAAAGTTAAAAATGAGACCCTGATAGATCCGGCTGAAATTGGGATAGCATTTAAAGAATATTATAGTTCACTATATAACATAGGTAACCACTCTAAATCAACTCACCAGATTGGAAGGTTCCTTCAAAAACTTGATCTCCCTAAAGTTACTACAGAAGATTCTGAAATTCTGAGTCAACCTTTTACTCTGATTGAACTTAAAGAAGTAATACATGAGCTTAAATCGGGGAAATCCCCGGGCCCAGATGGATACACTTCTATGTTTTATCAGTTAATGGACCCATGGATCTCCCCGATAATACTGAAGATGTTTAACTATATAAGGGAATGTAATTCCTTCCCGCTAGAGATGCTACAAGCATCTATACTCCCGATTCCAAAGGAGGGGAGGGACCCAAAATTTGTAAAAAATTATAGACCAATTTCTTTAATTAACAATGATATTAAGATCTACTCTAAAATACTGGCAAAACATCTGGGTCCTATCCTCCCAGGCCTAGTTCACCCGGATCAGACTGGATTTATCCAAGGAAGAACAACTGAGGATAATGTCCGTAGATTAATAAATCTGATCTCTGAAATTAAGACATCCAAGATACCGACAGCCTTCTTAGCACTAGATGCTGAGAAGGCTTTCGATCGGGTGAACTGGACATACTTGGCCGAGGTATTGGAGATATTTGGATTACAGGGATCCTTTAAACATCTAGTGATGTCTCTCTATCATCACCCCCAAGCTTATGTAACAGGACTCTTCCTAAAATCACAGCCATTTACAATCTATAATGGAACTAGACAAGGATGTCCATTAGCCCCAATGCTTTATGCCCTAACAATCGAACCTTTAGCGGTGGCCATAAGGCATACACAATCAGTAAAGGGCATAACAATAAGAACTCAAGAACATAAATTAGCATTATACGCTGATGACATAATACTGACTCTTACATCACCCTTGTCGTCAATCCATGTAGTCTTAAATATCATCAAAGAGTTTGGTGAATACTCAAACTATAAAATCAACTTAACCAAAACTCAGGTAATGACTATCTTTCTCGAACCAGTCCAAATTGCACAACTAGAAATCTTATATCATTTTGACTGCTCAAATTCCATCATTAATTATCTAGGAATAAAACTCACCTTTTCCCTAGAATCTTTGGTGAACTTAAATTACCAAACCTTAATAGCGGAGTTAAAAAATAAATTGGAGAAGTGGAGAGGAACAGAACTTTCCTGGATTGGAAGAATAAACGCTCTTAAAGCCTACGTAGTCCCCAAAATTCTTTAGAGTGATCCCACGTCGGGTTCCTAAACGAATACTGGAATTAATTACGAAGATCTTTCTTTCATACGTATGGCAGGGTAAAAAATCTAGAATAAAAAGAGCAGATCTTATAAGAAGCATTAGCTGGGCAGGTCTGGGATTCCCAGACCTGCGCAGACTATATGAAACATCTATGCTGGTGCATGCACTGGAATGGCAAAGTAAGATTGATACAAAAAGTAGATGGATGCAGCTTGAGGAAGTTCAAACTCTCAATATGAATCCATTTCACCTATACTGGGTTACTAAGCACGAATTTAAAAAACTGGAAATAAAATCCCCAATAATAGTAGACATATTTAATAATATGGAAAAAAACAGAATTACCTCTGGGACGATAACCCCCTTAAAAGCTAATGCTCCTATAGAAACACTCAAATTTTATATTCCAGACTTAAATCTTTCTGTCTGGAAAAATAAGGGAATAACAAATATCTCAGAGTTAATGAATAATGACGGCCCAATTCCATTTCAACAAGCTAAAGATAAATTCTCTCTCCCGGAAACAGAGATTTTCACATATCTCAGAGTACGGAATTATCTTAAAAAAATCAAACTCGCCCCTCAAGATATTTTAGACTAATTCATTGTAGCCCACCATAAAACAAAATGAATCTCAAAATTAACAGTGCATATGGACCAAAGACAAAATTATTTACTCCCTACTTCTATAACTAAATGGGAGAGAGATCTCCAAAGATCTTACTCGGAGGAACAATGGTATAAAGTAGTTGAGCTCAATATGACTACAGTCCATTGTGTCACGTTACAGGAGGTTTACTATAAGGTTCTATATAGGTGGTACATGGTCCCCACACATCTCCATAGGTTCCAACCCGGGACATCTCAACTGTGCTGGAGGTGTGGGACATCACTGGGAACCATGTACCACATATGGTGGGAATGCGAAAGGCTATCAGACATAAAAAACAGACTCCATCTTCTCCTGCAGAAGACATGTAACCTCCATGGCCCTCTTACACCTTCACTCTTTCTGTTTGCCCTGGAATGTACTAGTATGACCAAACCTCAACAAATTCTCACTATTCATATACTTTCCGCAGTTAAAATATGCTTGGCCCGCAGCTGGAGAAATCCTGATCCTCCAGGGTGGAAGGAGATAAAAGCTCAAATCAGATTCCAAAAACAAATGGAAAAGCCCCTATCTAAATCAGAGGCAAGTTTCCGGGACATTTGGACCCCAATGAATAGTTATCTTGATTAACCTTCCTCCCCCTCATGGGACTTCCCCGCCCCTTCTCCCCAAGACCCATGGTCAGACCCCGGGCCACCGAGATAGCGAGGACAACGAGCTTTGAATGATAGTAAGTGTGTATTAGTAGGTATGGTGAGATAGACTACGTCTTTTGGTTGGATGTAAGTGAGATTGGCAGGAACTCCTTAAGCTCTACTTCTGTTCCCCGTCCTCCCCTCTTCTGGACATAGATATTTATAATAAAATCAGGAGTCAGATAATCAACCAATATTTAACGACCCTCCTAGAATCGGTTGACACACTGTGTATATACTATCAAAGTGCCTAATGTGATGTTCCTGTACTGTGATTTTGAATTTGAATGTATTTATTATATCTAATTTGCCAATAAATTTAATAAATATGCAGACAGATAAAAATTGATTTAGCGTCAATATCATTGTGTAAGCAGTGATCGATGGCAAGGAAGGGGTTAATAACTCTTAGAAGAGCCTTTGTAGTACTGTAATAAATGACAGTAGAAAATAAATTAACCCCTAAAAAATGCACAAACAGCAAAAATAAATGCGCTGATGTACAAGATCATTGCTTACACAAGATCAATGGCAGGGAAGGAGTTAAACGCAGGGAATTGCTTTTATAAAAATGTTTTTATTGTTTTATTATTAGTGTATTGTGTATTTATTATTTTATTGTACTTTAACTTACTTTTATTAGTCTGATCTGTCTCTCTCCCTCACTGAAACAAATGTGAGTAGAGGGAGGCAGATCCTAAGTGTTCAGATCAATATTGTGTTAATATTGATCTGACTAGAAATTGGGGATGCTCATCAGAGCATCTCCACTGCTTGTTAGTCTGCCTGCAGTCACAGATTGCCTCTGTGATAAGGCAATCATGTGACCTCTTGAAGAGCACAGGAAGCAGCTACTTCCTGCCTCCTGTGCTCTTGCCCTTAGAAGAGCAGCGCCATCAAGGTCACACAGTGACCAAGATCATGCGTTTTTTTTTTTTGTGTGTTGCTGATTGCCTCGACTTGTGAGGCAAGTCAGCAACATTTACAGAGCATAGGAAGCGATTAAATTCATTTTCTATGCTCTTTTTAAATGCCCGTCTTTTTAAAGGCACTGCGTCTTTAAAACCGGCATTTCTATTGCTCTCTGGAGCAATCTAAATGCCAACGGGCATTTTTTTCAGTATTGCACGATGCTTCCATACCGAAGCATCGTTGCAATGCCATTTGAGCACTGAAAGCATAAAAATCAGTTTTCAGTGCTCGTTTTGACACAGGAAGGACATGGACCGTCCTGTGTCACTAACGCCTCGCCACACAGGATGGACCTAGCACGTCCTGTTTCGGCAAGGGGTTGATCCCTTTCTATTTTGTTGCTCCACTCAATTGATGTGTCGATGCCATATATTTAAACCCATTCAGTCAAAGAACCTATTAATAGATATATTTACTAGTATGTATATATATATATATACTAGTTAATTATTGCTCTTGCAATACTCACCTGATGAGTGAAATTATAGACATTTTACAAAATCTATTTGGCAGCAAACACTACATCTACATCCGGATAAAGCATTTGCTTCTCCGTAGCAAGGCCTCATCCAACCACTGATAATTATCAAGTGCGCATTGGATATAGACTAATATATAAATATAGGATTTAAACACCAACTCATCCTCATAGCTTCTCCCATTCACACAGTTAGAGCAACTGCAAAACATTGAGTCAAGACCACAGTACTTCTTTTATTATAACATCTAGCTAGCCTATACCTCTGACAAAGCCGACGGGTAGCTGGCCATCGGAAAGCACTGTGCTATTTGTATCTTATCTTTAAATTATTTGTATAAGCACTTTATGCATTTTTACCAGCTACACCTACACTGACATTATAGACATGTTTAATGCTGGTATTGGTCATGTATGTGTCTGTTTTTTGAAGATGAATAGGTTAATTTTTAGTTGAACAAAAGTTGACTCCAATGAACGGAATTTAAATAAAACACTCATGCTGCTCCAGAATAAATCTTTAGTGAATAGATCGTTTTGGTAATAAAGGGTTAACAGTGTAATTAGCAACAGTGTAAAGAGCATGGGGAGAAAAGCACTGTATCTTTAATTGGAGTATGTTAATAGCTCTAACAAAGCAAGATTCCAACATGAAGCTGTGTTCAGAGTTCCCTATTGTTCTTGCAACACTGAATGCACGTTAATGCAGTGCATTAACAAATGATTGCCAATAATAGTTGGCAGTGAATGCATATGTAGGGCCTTTTGAGACTATTGTTTGGCCAATCTTTGTTGGGAAAAAAAATCTGCACAACATAGATTTTCAGCCTCTACATTATCATTTTTATTCAGTTGCTTTCATCAAAATCAGAGAGAGATATAATTACATTCTAGCCATTTAGTTAATATAAGTATAGAAAATTACACAGATTATGCCAAGTTTCATCAGCCATTGACTTTGATCTGATGCCACAAGTGCAAAACAACAAACCAAAGAAAACTCCAATAATTGCTTTAGTGAGACGGCTTACCAAATGCATCTTCTAAGTGCATTAATTAGTACTGCAAAATGGGTATCTTAATAGACAAGCATGGCCATTTCTGTGTTGAGGTTACTCTTAATTACCTGTAATATACTACTCACTATTACATATCAACAAATGCATTATAATGATGTATTATGAATGCATAATAATGTATGTATTGTTTGCCTGGTAAATAGAGTTACCTGGTGTGGACTATTTTGTTATCTAACACCACTTTCGTTTCTCTTTTTTGGTCAGTGGTTTCAAACAGATTGCTACAGATCTCTACATCTTTATATTATATTTCTGTATATTATATTTCTGCAACTGCACTAAATTAAAGGACAAACTATAGATTCAAACGAATGAACTTATGTTTAATTGAGATAGTTAGCATTGTTGCATCACGTGTAGAACTTTTAAACAGAAATGCTTTGATTTGACATATAAGCAAGTACCATTTGAGCTATGAGAGGCTGGTGTGATTTTCGGAATCTTGGGTCGGATCATCCTTTATCTGACACACAAGGAAGAGAATCTGACCCAAGATACTAAAAACATGTCCGTCCCCTTGACAGGGCTATATCAAGCAATAAGGTACTTTACCAGTATTCTTTCATTAAAGCATATGTGTTTAAAACATCTACACTTGAAGCAATTTATCAATCTTTTTGCTTACAGTTGTTCTTTAAGATGGGATGACTATCTCAGTTTAGATGAAGAGCTGTGATATAGTTGTGATGAAACAGGTCCAAGGAATGGTCCTAATCATTGATAGCTCAGTAAGTTTCAAGCTCTAGTTACTCTGTTGCCTTTGGATAAATAGCAGAAAACATAGGATAGGAAAAGGGTTGACCTTGATGGATGCAAGTCTTTTTTCAACCTAAACTACTATGTAACATATGTGCAAGGTAAACATTAACTCTACTGCAAAGATTGCATACAGGTATGTTAACTAAAAACATGATTTTCAGATAAACACATAAATAAGCAAGTAAACAAACAAAGTTGCAAGAGGTTAACCACGTGTTAACTGGTATGCAGTCTGTGGGCACAGACAAAAAATATATTACATCATATATTCTGATTGTTAGTAGTTTCTCTGACAATGCAAATCCATACTGGCCAACTTCAAGCTTATGGCGAGTTTTGATTTGCAAATACATTAACTTATAGCCTCATTATATATAAGCATTGTTGGAATACTGCAGAAGTCAAGCATGGTGGCAAATTTCACAATAAATATACTCTGCCTTCTTAGATATCCACTTCTATTGGGGGTAACATTCTTCATTGTTCAATTACCACTGTAGAGTATCATCTGACTGTTGCACACAACTAAACACAGTGAAAATGATATGACCAGTTTTTCCAGCTCAAGTTTACTTTGGCCTTAAGTTTGAAATTACCTTTTCAATTCTCTGAAATTCCCTCTTTAATTAATAAATCCTAGTTTCCATTGAGACAGAACTATTGTTTTGCATAGTGAAATTAAGGGTTTCATTCATGAAAGAGGGAATTGCAGGGAATTCAGAAGGAATTGCAAATTTAAGGCCCAAGAAGCTGCATTTGTAAATTATCCTATTCAGCTAGTACCAGCCAGGACTGCCCACACTAGCTGAGTAAAAGTAATTTCCTTTTTTTTGCTGCACGAACCAATGAGAATAATTTCATTTAAATGAATGGAATTTTCTGTCTCTCTAGTGATTTGTTGCACTGGGAAGAGATCCTACTGTGTACAATAGCAAGTTTATCACAGTCCACACAATGTAATCAATTCCAAGAGCACAGGAAGTGACTAAATGAAACAAAACGTTATGTGCAGATTAATCACTGGGGAGGGTTTGAGTCAAATATTAAAAATGTGATTAATGCAGAATGCCTGCAGCAAATCACACTGGGAAAAGAGCCTGTGCACAGTTTGGGGAATAGACTGTCCCTTTAATGTCACAATTTCCTTCTCAATTGCTAGCAATTCCCTTTTTTTATTGAATAAAGCACTAACAATTTGTCTAGAATGGCACAGAAGCTGTTTGGGAATAAGATGTCACAGAGAGGCTGATTGGGGGATAAGATGGCATACAGAGCCTGTTTAATTAATTATGTAAGTTCTAGTTGGATGAAATTCAAGCTTTCTTAATACTAACAGTCTTTGAGGACAGTGATAGCTAAGAGGAATTGGCTTATTGTTAACTTATGGGTATTGTAGTGGAATGAGAAGTAAGTTTCCTTAAAGAAATTAGTTTTGATGGACTTTTTTAAAGTTAGAAATGAGGGGGAGAGATGGATGCTCTGTGGAACTAAGTTCTCGAGAAAGCTTGGGAAAAGTTTTGCACAAGTAGGAAGATGTGAAGAGGTAAGACCAGAGCCTAAGTTCATTTGACGAGTGCAGTGGGAATGCAGTGTAGGACTTTGTAGGTCAAAGATAGAATTTAAAATGTAATGCTAGAGCAGATGAGAAGCCAGTGGAGGGTGATACAGAGAGGACTAAGCAAAACAGAATAATGAGCAAGAAATATTAGCCTGGCAGCTGCATTTTGAATAGATTGAGAGCAGAAGGGTGAGCCAGAGGTAGTCCAGTCAAGAGGATATGCAAGATGAGAGATCACAGTCAGGAGGGTAGTCAAGAAGAGAGATCATAAACAAGTGCATTATCATTTTAGTAGCATCTTCACTGAGGAACAGGCAAATGTGTGCATTGTTCCTTATGTGACGGTAACAGGATTTGGCTAGAGAGTGAACATGGAGGACAAAGGAAAAACAACCCCAAGACATTAGACCCAGTCAGCAGATACAATCATAGCATGTTTGACTGTGATGGTGAAGTCAGGTAAAGGGACAGAGCTCAAGGGAGTGAAGATAATTAGCTCCATTTTAGAGAGATTCAATTTTTTGGTAGCGTAGTGGTCAGACATAAAAGATTGCCAATTATCCCCGACACGTAACATAACAGAGGGAGTGAGGTCAGCGGAAGATATATAGACCAGGGTCATCTGCATATGGGTGGTATTGTAAACCAAAGTAGTTGATGAGTTTTGCTAAAGAGAAGGTATACAGGGAAAACAGCAGAGGGCCAAGGACCCTTGCCGAACACCAACAGTGAGCATAACGGGCGACAACATCTCTCCAGTAGGCAGCACAGTAAAGGATCACTCAGGTATATATATGACTCAATCCAAGAGTCTCCTGGCCAGGGCCGGCCTTAAGTGTTCCAGCCTCCCTCGTGGCACCGCCCCACCCTCATGTATGTCTGTCTCTTCTCCCTTCTTATGCCTGTCTCTTTTTTTTCTCTCTCCATTTATGTGTCTCTCTCTTCCTATGTTTGCCCCTTTCCTCTTCCTTGCCATTTCTGTCTCTCTCCAACTCCCTCATATATGTTCTCTCTCTCCCCCCGTACCCATATCTGTTCTCTCTTTCCCACTCCTCCCCATATCTGTTCTCTTTATCCCCCTCCTCCCCATATATTTTCTCCCTCTCTCCATCCTCCCCATATCTATTCTGTCTCCCCCTCCTCCCATATCTGTTCTCTCATTCTCCCCCACCTCCCCCATAGCTGTTCTCTCTCTTTCCCGTTGCTCCCCCATAGCTGTTCTGCAAATTAAAGTAAGTAGTGTTACCTTGCCACTGTGAACTTTTCAAAGGTGCTCTATTCAATGGAAAATCTTAAAATTGCAATTACAATTACAGGGTAATCCAAACGGAAGAAATGGCTGGTACTCCAGTTCATGTGATAAATAAATGTGGTTTAATCATGGGCAACAACGCAACAGAAAAATCAACAGAAACACTTGACACGTTTCGAGTCTACTGACTCTTAATCATAAGTGCACTTATGATTTTTTTCCGTGGCACCCCCTGGGTGTGTGCTCACACAGGTCGCACACCCCTAAGGCCACCCTGCTCCTGGCATCAGCCAAGCGTCAGATTGCCAGACAGTGAATACTCTACAAAACAAGTTCAGACTGCTGCAGCATCCAGTAGTATACTTAGCATTATACTCAGTGATATGAGGCTTCCATGCAGACCATCCATGAAGCTCCCGCCACACTTTTTTGTGCTGAAATTTATGCCAGGGGAAGTTTGGAATGCTTCAGCTATGCTATCAGAAGAGCATTGGCAACTTCTATGCACCATGCGCTCAGCACTCTGTGACCCCCTCTGTAACTTTACATGGTCTTTCACTCCATAGCTGAATTGCTGATGTTCCTAAACATTTCCACTTTCCAATAATACCACTTGACTGTGGAATATCTAGGAGGTATGAAATTTCATGAACTGACTTAGTGGAAAGGTGGCATCCTATCAGTACTTTGCTTCAATTAATTGAACTCTTCATTAAACCCATTTTATTCACACATATTTGTAAATGCTGACTGCATGGCTTGGGGCTTGATTTTATACACCTGTGGCAGTGGTTCTACATCTGAATTCAATAATTAAGTGGTGTGTCCCAATACTTTTGTCCAAATATGGGTCGACTCCATTTAGACCTCCAAGGGGAGAACTTGGCTATTTTTGGTCCATTTTGGGAGGACATCGGCTAGTATGAATATACCCAATGTCGTCCTGTAGAAGTCAATAGGAGAACTTTGACTATAGCCAAAATAGCCAAATTGAAGTACTAGTGAAGTAGCCCCAATAGTAATACAATAATAATCAGTAAAAACAAAGATTTAAAAAAACATGATACATTAAGTATATAAAAATAAACTAAATGAACATAAAATAATATCAAACATTTTTTACAAATAAAGTGTGTGTGGAACAATGTAATAGGGTGCTGGTCAACCCCATGTAAAAAAATAGGGGGATGCTCACGGATTTCAGAAAATAGCAAAAAAGAAGGAAAGAATTGTTTAAATTGAGCACTCAATAGCATGAAAATAAACTATTGTTGAAGGAATGGTGAAAGTGGGAGTCATCTTGGTGGGGTAGGATTAACATTCTGAATACTTATATTATCCCCAAATGGACTTACATGTTTCGTATGATCCCTCTCTCGGTCCCCGAGGTCTGGCTGGATATGGTCCAGAAGATATTCACTGCTTTTGTTTGGAAAGGGAAAAAGCCAATAATTGGTGCAAACCTAATGTCAAAGAAATTTAACCGAGGCGGTTTGAATTTTCCTGTATTATGTCAGTTGTTTCGAGCAACTATGATGGTACATATTTATAATCTGCAGGTTACTTCAAACCAGCGGCAGCCATGGTATATACTAGAATCTGAAAGTACGTGTATTAAAATCTGTTTATTGGAACAGCTGGTTGATAATATCTCAATGAAACAATGGTTGAGGGGAGGACTTACTGTGGTTGCAGAATGCGAATGACAAATTTCTAACCTTTTCATCTTTGATAGAGAGGGGTCTAGTCCCGCCCAATGAAAAATTCAACTATATAAGCATAAGGAGCTACCTAGAGGCCTGTTTGTATCGGGCTCCTCAAGACAGATTGGGCCCTTTGAAGCTTCTTTTTGGTTCTGAAGTAGTCCCTAGGGTTCTAAACAAGGTCAAGGATATTCTACAGGTATTTTCCAATAATTGCATCAGAGCCATAGCTTCCTGGGAGAAGGATCTTAAATTCAAAATTTCGGTCACTGAGTGGGTGTCATCTTTGACAAAGGTCAAGAAAAATGTCCACTGTTTAAACTTGGGGGAGATCAAATACAAACTGGCCAATAGATGGTACCTGGTCCCGAATAGATTGTCTAAGATGTACCCTGACTGTCCGGATAACTGCTGGAGATGCGGACTGAGAGGGGGATCATGTTTGGTGCGGATGTTTTGGCCGTTAGAGATCTATGGATATGGGCTTACGATTTGTTCTATCAGCTATCAGGTTTGACAATTCTGGCTCAGCCAGAAGTTTCCCTATTACACCTTAGAATGAATCAAATTCCTCCCTCTCTCCAACCCCTGGCGATCCATTGCTTGGTGGCTCCGAAAATTATTATTGCCCGTAAATGGAAATCCAGAGACACTTGACATATCAATTAAAACATCAATTATATATGGAGAGTGAGTTAAGCTGGTCCTGTGAGCTCTCCAGATATAAATATGCTCTATATGGCAACTGGTTGAACAAGCTGGACGTTCCAACTACTATTTGATTCTTTCCTATTTTCCTGTGGAGAGGGGCTTACAGACCTGATCCATATCTCTATCTAAATATAAGCCCGTCGCTTGAATGGTGATATAGGAAGGAAGGTCAAGGGAAATTCCGGAATCAAAGATTTTTTGTAATCCCCCTGAGCGCCGCTCTCTCTGGTCATTGCCTTCTAAATAATCTGGTCAAGAATAGGATAAACGCTGGCCCTGTCTGCTTCTCCCAATCCAAGGTCCCTTTTTTTTTCTCTTCTCTCTCCTCTTTCCTTTGTTTTTTCTTTCTCTCTTCATTTTCTTTCTCTTTTCTTCACCTATTTGGCAAATTATTTTTATATTACAGTATCTGTGCGAGTCTGTTTTTCTCTGCAATGTATGTTTAACCACAGTCTGATAAATTATGCTAAATGGGTACTTTCGGAAAGTTGAAATTAGTCTTGACATAGTCAATCACTACTGGAAGGTGTTTTTTTTTCTTCTCCTCTCCACTTATTCTGTATTTTTTAATATTTGTACGGTATGTTTTTGTATAGTGAAAAAAAAAAAACCTCTGAAGTATAAGTTAGAAAAATAGGTTAAAAGGAAAGATAGGGACAGATCTAGTGAACAAATACTTATAGTGTCAAAAAATGCATAAAAGTAAACCTTTTCACCAAATAAAATTGAATTGAAAGTAAATACTAGCCAATGGTTTAATGTATATAAATACACACAGTTGGCAGGAAGAAGCACGGACTGACAACGTAGAGATATATATCCCAATCGTATGGAGGAGAAAAAACTCCACCTGGATATAATATTAGCAGCTAGTCTTAAAAAATGCAATGAAAAATACCACTGCAAAAGAGAGACAGTTAAGAGTAATTAAAAAGAGTCAGCGCTAAAGCATAAAGCAAAGGAAAAATATGGACTCCAGAGACAGGTCTTTATAATATGATACATAAATTTATTGCACAAGTATATATAAAAATTTGTATACATATAAAGCAAAGGAGTCCAAGGCCACTATATGTATATATAGAGAAGTGGTCACATGGATAAAACAAATTCAGTATAAAATAACAAGTAGCACACAAGAGAATAAGAGTATATCATATCATAAAAAACATACACAGAAAATTCCTTACCCACTGGGTTTGTTCACCTGGCCATGTATTTAAACAATTAGGTAAAAGACCAATGTGTCTTATATCCGTATCCATTTTTAAGGATATAAGATACTTTCCTTTCCCACTGGGTCTATTGCACTACCACCCCCCCAGCTGAAGAAGACTACGAAACGCGTCCTGTGGAGTGTAGCATTTTTTTAGTACACTAGTGCTAAGTACACTGCGGACTTGCTTTGAGTTAGTGAATTTGTAGTTCACTTATCATTTCACCAATTTACGTTTGATGTTGCCCTTCTACTAAGAAACTGTCCATGCACAGTGCAGCAGGTACCATGGAAAGCAGAATGTTGGTCATTACACTCACCTGTTAGGTATGTATACATATGAAGATACACACACAAGTTTGCTCTTTACTAATAGTGTCTATTTTTAATTATTTTCAAGACACTAGTTTTTAAATGTGGGATTTTATTAAACTCATATGAGGTTATTCAATAAAAGATGACTTGAAGTGAGTAAAAGTGAGTTGAAGTGAATATCAGGTGAGTTGAAGTGAATAGCATGTGAGGTGAAGTGAATAGCAGGTGAGATGAACATTTCATCTCACTAATTCAGCTATATATTGTGCAGGAACAAACCTAGTTAGTTCCCCCACTAAGTGAACACATCAGGTTTGTTCCTGCACAATATATAACTGAATTGGTAAGATGAAATGTTCATCTCACCTCAACTCACCTGCTACTCACTTCATGCCTCACAGTGAATCACGCTGCTGGTCAGATAATAAAATAGCCTCTACCTTAAAACATACATGTCCTTTTATCACGAATGAACCACTGGCAACTGAAATTGTTTATGTAATAGAAGCGCAAGTAAAAACAGTATTGTTCTTTTACCACTAGTGAATTTTAACAATAAAACTATTTATCATTTCATGGATGTCTGAACTCTACATAGGGTAGATTTTGAACTTGACCATTCCTACACATATCTATACATATTTAAATAGATTTGATTATTCAAAGGGCTGAGTCCACTAAATATTTTCATATTTGTAAATGTAAAGAATGATAAATCATCACCTATAGTGTCTCCTGTTGATGATATCACCTTCTGGCTTGAAATGCAAATTACACAAAATTGGTTAAAAGTAGTTAATTTGCTTATCAAGCCACAAGCAATCATACACAGGTTGAGACCACAGACACATGTAAAACACATTGTTCTCTTTGTATTCCTTTTAATACATAAGAACATTTTTCATCATATATTATTCTTTATATTTACAGTATAAATAATGTTTTGGTGACATAGATCCTTTAATTATTCTTTTTCAGATCCATGGTGAACTTGATGTGGTTAGTATTGATACTTTTTTCTTTATTATTACATTACAGTATCACATATTTATGTACAGCAAGCTGTGTATATCATATACTTACAAAGAGCAGTATGACTCTATTTGCTCTTGTAGTTGACTTTCACATGTGAAATACTGGACTCCCATGCAGGGTATTCTATACATTTCAATGTTCTTTCGTCCCAGGTTGCTTGTTAGTATCTATGCTATCAAGAAACCTATGCATAGTAGCCTACTGGGTGATATGCTCTTATATACGTGAGCGAACTACAAGAGCGGAGGCACATTTTGAAGTATTGCTGTTTGTTTCTCTCTGCTGCTGTCTGTGAAGCTGTCTGTGAAGCTGGGATTCCTCCACATTGAGCATTCATTGAGATTATGTTGATAGGAATATTGAATGAAGGCAGAGATTTGCTTCTACTTATTGGAGCATTCAGTGAATGTTAAAACTGGCATGCTGTGTAACATCTGCATTGAACTTTAAATTGAATGTATCATAGATGGATTTAAATGCAGCCTTAATTTCTATTATAAAGTTGTAACAGAAATCTTTGTTTCACATACATAATCATCTGCACCATGACAGCAGCAGGGGAAAATGCCTAATTTGTCTACACTGCTATCAGTGAAACGGAAGAGATGTCAGATAAAGCTTACTTGGATAAAAGAAAGACTTGATGAATGTATTTATCCATGCTCCTATTTGTATTTATACAGTATATGTATATACATTTATATTTTATAGATAGATATGGTCAGGGCTGGTGCAAGGATTTTTGTCTACACATGCAAGGTGCATTTTGATCTCCTCTTCCCCACAGCCAATCTCCACAACCCGCCACCCCCTGTCTCAATACTCTCAATTTTATTGTTACAGCACAAAAAACTTGCAGCAAATGCTGCAAAAGTTAGTTAGTTATGTACACATAGACTTCACTTTAAAACAAACATTATAGCTCCTCTGTAAGCCATACTATAGGAATGAAGTATAAGCACCTTTATCCAATTCCAGTGTCCATTTGTCCTTGTCATTTGGACAAAAAAATATAGACAGAAAACCAGATGCCCAGGAATATGATGCCAGTCAGATGCCTAGGAATATGATGCTAGTCAGATGCCCAGGAATATGATGCCAGTCAGATGCCTAGGAATATGATGCTAGTCAGATGCCCAGGAATATGATTCCAGTCAGTTAAGAGTAATTAAAAAGAGTCAGCGCTAAAGCATAAAGCAAAGGAAAAATATGGACTCCAGAGACAGGTCTTTATAATATGATACATAAATTTATTGCACAAGTATATATAAAAATTTGTATACATATAAAGCAAAGGAGTCCAAGGCCACTATATGTATATATAGAGAAGTGGTCACATGGATAAAACAAATTCAGTATAAAATAACAAGTAGCACACAAGAGAATAAGAGTATATCATATCATAAAAAACATACACAGAAAATTCCTTACCCACTGGGTTTGTTCACCTGGCCATGTATTTAAACAATTAGGTAAAAGACCAATGTGTCTTATATCCGTATCCATTTTTAAGGATATAAGATACTTTCCTTTCCCACTGGGTCTATTTCACTACCACCCCCCCAGCTGAAGAAGACTACGAAACGCGTCCTGTGGAGTGTAGCGTTTTTTTTAGTACACTAGTGCTAAGTACACTGCGGACTTGCTTTGAGTTAGTGAATTTGTAGTTCACTTATCATTTCACCAATTTACGTTTGATGTTGCCCTTCTACTAAGAAACTGTCCATGCACAGTGCAGCAGGTACCATGGAAAGCAGAATGTTGGTCAATACACTCACCTGTTAGGTATGTATACATATGAAGATACACACACAAGTTTGCTCTTTACTAATAGTGTCTATTTTTAATTATTTTCAAGACACTAGTTTTTAAATGTGGGATTTTATTAAACTCATATGAGGTTATTCAATAAAAGATGACTTGAAGTGAGTAAAAGTGAGTTGAAGTGAATATCAGGTGAGTTGAAATGAATAGCATGTGAGGTGAAGTGAATAGCAGGTGAGATGAACATTTCATCTCACTAATTCAGCTATATATTGTGCAGGAACAAACCTAGTTAGTTCCCCCACTAAGTGAACACATCAGGTTTGTTCCAGCACAATATATAACTGAATTGGTGAGATGAAATGTTCATCTCACCTCAACTCACCTGCTACTCACTTCATGCCTCACAGTGAATCACGCTGCTGGTCAGATAATAAAATAGCCTCTACCTTAAAACATACATGTCCTTTTATCACGAATGAACCACTGGCAACTGAAATTGTTTATGTAATAGAAGCGCAAGTAAAAACAGTATTGTTCTTTTACCACTGGTGAATTTTAACAATAAAACTATTTATCATTTCATGGATGTCTGAACTCTACATAGGGTAGATTTTGAACTTGACCATTCCTACACATATCTATACATATTTAAATAGACTTGATTATTCAAAGATGCCCAGGAATATGATTCCAGTCAGATGCCCAGGAATATGATGCCAGTCAGATGCCTAGGAATATGATGCCAGTCAGATGCCTAGGAATATGATGCCAGTCAGATGCCCAGGAATATGATGCCAGTCAGATGCCCAGGAATATGATGCCAGTCAGATGCCCAGGAATATTTTGCCATTCAGATGCCCAAGAATATTATGCCATTCAGATGCCCAGGAATATTATGCCAGTCAGATGCCCAGGAATATTATGCCAGTCAGATACCCAGGAATATGATTCCAGTCAGATGCCCAGGAATATGATGCCAGTCAGATGCCCAGGAATATGATGCCAATCAGATGCCCACGAATATTTTTCCATTCAGATGCCCTGGAATATTGTGCCAGTCAGAGCCCAGGAATAGTGCTCGTTATCCCTCCAGTCACATCCGCTCGCGGTGATTTTTTTTGATTTTTTTTTTCTTCCTGCAGCCGCATCCTTTGCGGCTGCCAGAAAGAAAAAAAAAGTAAACAGTGCCGAGAAGGGGCGGGGGGGGGGGGTTTCGGTGCCGGCAGCACCCCCCCGCGGGCCACATAAATGTCCTCGGCGGGCCGCATGTGGCCCGCGGGCCGTAGTTTGAGGACCCCTGTTCTAGTGGCTGCTTGCAATAATCTGTCCTTTCTATATACCTACCTATATAAGAGTTTAAGAGAATTTTTATTCTGCCCTCCACCCAAAAAAGCTATTTGTCATTGGAGCCAGGTAGCATATCTTAGGACAGCCCTGCTTTTATGGTACAGTTTTGTGGCACATGTGGGCAGCACCATCCCACACATTACCAAATACCGTATTTGCTCGATTATAAGACGACCCTGATTATAAGACGACCCCCCAAACTTTGGATATTCCTTTAGGAAAAAAACTAAAAGCCTGAATATAAGACTACCCTATAGGAAAAAAGTTAAACTTGTATATATTCACATGTAAATTGCTTTTTTAATAAAATATTATATAAAAAAAATGCATTTCTTGTGTTTATTTCCTTTTATGTGCCAATGCTGCCTCTCTCTTTCCCTTGCCCCCAGCTTTGTCTCACTCCCCACTCGCCTGTCTCTTCTCCCCCCACATGTTTCTCTCTGACCCCCTCCCTCCCTTTGTTGCTCTGTCCCCCCTTCCTCTGTCTCTCCCCCCCTTCCTGCTCTGTACACCCTGTCTCTCTGCCCCCCTCCCTCCCTCTGTCTCTATGCCCCCCTCCCTCCCCCTGTCTCTCTGCCACCCTCCCTCCCCCTTACCTCGATCCCTGGTGGCTAGTGGGGGCAGCCGGGGGATGTCTGCACGATACGTGCAGACATCCTCCATGCTGCCCGATTTACCCTGGTGGCTAGCGGGGCAGCAGAGGAAGTCCCCGGCTTCTTCACAGAAGCCCCGGCGGTCGTGCCGGACTTCCCCTGCTGTCAGAGAGGGGGATCCAGGTCCCCTGCAGCTCTGCTGGGGACCTGGATCCATGTTTTATAATCTGACCTCAATTTAAGGTCAGATTATAAAAAGACCTCGATTATAAGCATTTGCTCTGAACAAAACCTCGTCTTATAATCGAGCAAATACGGTAAATGCAGGAGATAGCAGTTTTGGAGGCACATAATGCACAAGGTACCAGCATGCAAAACCATGCATGCATTGAAGCGCTGTGATTGCCATGATCTCACAAGCAAACTCAGCAAATATTATGTGGCCCAATAAGTGGTCCCAATATGTATAGTCCATTGTTTTATGATTTGTAGTATGTTTTACTGTTACTGCAAGCAACAATTGCATCAACAATTACTTGTATTCAAATAGCCTCCAGTCTGAATTTTATCTATAAAATAGTTTATCACCTGATATATGTTCTTCATTCTCAAACATTTCCTTTGACACTGTTTATGCTGTTCTCTGTTTGAACTATAATTTACATTTTTATTGTATGCTGACCTCTCACAGTTGTCACAGTGTTATCTCTGAATTTTAAGCAAACTTGCAGCTATGTGAAATAAAAAGCTATACTGGACCGTGTTTAGTCATACAAATACCTAATTTTTTTGGTGCTAAATTACTTCCAGATCCTACGGTGCTCTTTTCCAATTATTACACAAACATATATGTAGGATGGGCAGAGCAGTTTCCCTTCATATATTTTTTATTTGCAAAAGATTTAAGTTATCCTGGTATATTATTATCGGTGGGCAACTTATACCTCTTCATTTTCCTTCATTATTCAGTACACTAAATATTCCCTTAGGTCATTTAATTTCTTTTACCACAATAGAACACTTTTGACTTATTCAATTGCAACCATCCAAGTACTTTTTATTTCTTAACAAGCCCAATTAATTTACCAGTTCTGACATATTAGTCTAATGAAAACAAAACAATTACAAAAAACGTTTCCTTTGAGGGCAATTTTTGTTTAAATTGTTTCCTAGGATCTAAATAAGTTAAATCAAATTACAGAGATCATAGCTTTCTGTTGACCTCTTTTCGGGCCTTTGTACATGCGGCTTCATTTAAATCACGTTTTGGTTTTCTGAGTGCAGATAACTCAGGAGAATGAATTCTTTATCTGTGAGATATATTTACCAGACCACAGTTTCGGATCTCATATTATTCTGACAATGCGTTATAACTTGTTTCTATAATAGAAGTGATAAAAAAAGTAGGTCAATGCATACATACATACATATATGTATGTATATTTATTAAATAAATAAAATAGGTCAGATCTGGCATTGAAACCCAATGTATGTATTTAAGTGATTCTGTAGCATAATATCATAAACAGTATTTGTGTATAAAGCAAAAATTAAGAATGATAAAATGCCCACTAAATACAGTGAACGGCTGTGAACTGACAACTAGATTCCAAAAACCAGGTCAAAATACCTGAGCTGAAAAAAATATCTCAACTATTAGGTATTCTGGACTGATGCCATTTCACTGAGGTGTACTGGTTAGTGTGTAATTAGCCCCATTTCTGAGGTGATATTTTTCTAACGTTGTACACAGCAGTAAACATAAATCAGACATGCAAGTAGATGCATTCAGATATTCAGTATTCCGTTTTGTTTTAGTTACATATCTAGTGTGTACTTTCTCATATATTTAACCTAAATTGGATGGTATATGTGCATGACTTGGTCTTTCTACTTAATGTAAAGATTGCTCCTGTATGCAGCTCCAGGGTATACCTCACAAAATTGCATACTCTAATTTCATTATTGGCAAATTGAATTATCTATATATTTTAAGGGTTAAGGTTAAAAAGTTTTTATTGGATTGTTTATCCATTTGATATCTAGTGCTGCATTTATTGTTCTATTGTGCAGCTCTAGGGAACTATATAACTTTTCCACTGGATTAGACACAGATTTACGGGTTTATTAAAGAGATAATAGTGCTTAACGTCTAATTGGGCATATGTACATAGCTAGATACTGCATGCCCAAGTGTAATTACTGTTTCCTATGGCATTTCATAATCCCTGTTGAAATGTCACCAAGTTGAAAAATGAACTATAGAATGATATATTGTGAGGTTGCTTGTACACAATATTCATTATAAACACAATTAACTACATTTTTTCAATATTTTGGTTTTATGATTTACACATATGTTACAGTGCCAGTCAAAAGTTTGAGTACAATAATTATTTATGCTTTTAATCTCATAAATCACTGTTTTACAATTTATATATACACACACACATCGACACACACTGGCAAAATAGCCAAACAAAACACAGTAGTATTTAAGGAGACAAAATAACTGCCATGACATGTTTGGTCCTAAGAGCCAAAGTTCTTGTTTAGATAGAAGAGACG
Organism: Pelodytes ibericus; assembly: GCA_036172795.1. NCBI lineage: Eukaryota > Metazoa > Chordata > Amphibia > Anura > Pelodytidae > Pelodytes > Pelodytes ibericus. Next base: position 112,857,115 of record CM069859.1, read on the forward strand.
GGATCAACGTAAGTTTATAGACACACAATCTCTCAGCACATGTCCAGTATCGTAGGATCTGCAATAAGCCTGCTCACTAGGGTTACTTCCCCACACTTGCGCAACCCATGTATAAAGACTCAGGCATATTTAACCACCTGTGACGAGCCTGAGAATCTCTGCTAAACCCCTTTGATGAATTCAGCAATTTCCCACAGATGAAAATGATGGGATGTAAAAAAAGGTGGAATTGCTCTGATATATACACTTTTTTTTAACTGTGTGGAAGTCTTTATACAATTTCTCCTTGATGTGCTCACAGTGTTGATGAGTAACACATACATGTACTGTATATGATTTAACTAAAGGAGAAAGTGTTGGGCGAGTGCAGGAAGGAGGGTTTAGGGTACTAGGACAATGTTCCCAGGTGTACTCACTAAAAATATAAGTTAACTTCAGAAATCAGGCATAGATTTTGCAGCCAACTTGTCTGTTTAGCATAGTTCACTTTATAATGAATAGACCAAACAAGTTATTATTTTTAACAGAATAAATAGAAGAGTCTGATATTTTTAAATATAAATATGGCATACATAAGATAGCATGCTACTTAAGGTTGAGATTTTGATGAATTTGATAGGTACACAATTAAATACTAACTGTCTATTTTCATAGTTAATTTACAAAACTATTTTAATCAGTAATATTATCTTGTCGATCTAATTAGAAATCTGACAAATGTTCGTTTCCCTTGGTAGCCTCTTCAGTGTGTTTTTGTTTACTTTCTTTGGATCAACAGGGATGTGTAAAATGCTGAACTTGATTTATTTGTGTGATTTTTCAATCTCAATCTTTATTCAATGACCCATAGACCCAGTGTGTAGTTATAGGTTAATGTTCACTTCCTGTCTAAAGAGGAAGTTGCACGTAAGTCATCATATCTCAGTGTGGCAACTTGTAAAGTGTAAAGTATTTAAACCCTGTACCTGAGATATATGAGATTCAGTGAGCCAAAAAAATGCATTGTGATGGGTAGAAGGTAAATTTACACACTTTCTGATGAAACTGAAGTAATTATGTGTGTCTTCTGTAGTAACAGATTTATAAAATAACAGATTATAAATGTGTTTTAAAATATCATTTTGTAGTTTTTTTTAATGTGCTACTTATAAAATTACAAATTTCCTCATTATGTGGAAAAACAGTTTCATTTTTCTTTGTTGGACCCATGGTGTTTCGCAGGGAAAATGTACTAATGGAAAGATAACAATATTAAGCATTGCAGATTGCTGTTCTAACAAAAATAAATTAACATTAATCAGCCATTATCAATTCATACTGTTACTTTGTTATTGCTACATTATTTTATTTTCACACAAGGAAACAGACACGCTTGAAAATAAACAATCTTCATTACAGAATAACATCTCATCATCGACTATAATAAACAGCAGTTCGTATTGAGAGATTACTTAAATGTGGCACAGCCAGCAAATATATAGGTTACCAGAAGGTGATTGCTATCTCCAGCTGCTTGGTTGCCCAGTCCACCAGGATAAATGTTTAATACAGGGAGTGCAGAATTATTAGGCAAGTTGTATTTTTGAGGATTAATTTTATTATTGAACAACAACCATGTTCTCAATGAACCCAAAAAACTCATTAATATCAAAGCTGAATATTTTTGGTAGTAGTTTTTAGTTTGTTTTTAGTTTTAGCTATTTTAGGGGGATATCTGTGTGTGCAGGTGACTATTACTGTGCATAATTATTAGGCAACTTAACAAAAAACAAATATTTACCCATTTCAATTATTTATTTTTACCAGTGAAACCAATATAAAATCTCAACATTCACAAATATACATTTCTGACATTCAAAAACATAACAAAAACAAATCAGTGACCAATATAGCCACCTTTCTTTGCAAGGACACTCAAAAGCCTGCAATCCATGGATTCTGTCAGTGTTTTGATCTGTTCACCATCAACATTGCGTGCAGCAGCAACCACAGCCTCCCAGACACTGTTCAGAGAGGTGTACTGTTTTCCCTCCTTGTAAATCTCACATTTGATGATGGACCACAGGTTCTCAATGGGGTTCAGATCAGGTGAACAAGGAGGCCATGTCATTAGATTTTCTTCTTTTATACCCTTTCTTGCCAACCACGCTGTGGAGTACTTGGACGCGTGTGATGGAGCATTGTCCTGCATGAAAATCATGTTTTTCTTGAAGGATGCAGACTTCTTCCTGTACCACTGCTTGAAGAAGGTGTCTTCCAGGAACTGGCAGTAGGACTGGGAGTTGAGCTTGACTCCATCCTCAACCCGAAAAGGCCCCACAAGCTCATCTTTGATGATACCAGCCCAAACCAGTACTCCACCTCCACCTTGCTGGCGTCTGAGTCGGACTGGAGCTCTCTGCCCTTTACCAATCCAGCCACGGGCCCATCCATCTGGCCCATCAAGACTCACTCTCATTTCATCAGTCCATAAAACCTTAGAAAAATCAGTCTTGAGATATTTCTTGGCCCAGTCTTGATGTTTCAGCTTGTGTGTCTTGTTCAGTGGTGGTCGTCTTTCAGCCTTTCTTACCCTGGCCATGTCTCTGAGTATTGCACACCTTGTGCTTTTGGGCACTCCAGTGATGTTGCAGCTCTGAAATATGGCCAAACTGGTGGCAAGTGGCATCGTGGCAGCTGCACGCTTGACTTGTCTCAGTTCATGGGCAGTTATTTTGCGCCTTGGTTTTTCCACACGCTTCTTGCGACCCTGTTGACTATTTTGAATGAAACGCTTGATTGTTCGATGATCACGCTTCAGAAGCTTTGCAATTTTAAGAGTGCTGCATCCCTCTGCAAGATATCTCACTATTTTTGACTTTTCTGAACCTGTCAAGTCCTTCTTTTGACCCATTTTGCCAAAGGAAAGGAAGTTGCCTAATAATTATGCACACCTGATATAGGGTGTTGATGTCATTAGACCACACCCCTTCTCATTACAGAGATGCACATCACCTAATATGCTTAATTGGTAGTAGGCTTTCGAACCTATACAGCTTGGAGTAAGACAACATGCATAAAGAGGATGATGTGGTCAAAATACTCATTTGCCTAATAATTCTGCACTCCCTGTAGATAGGAATTTGTTTCCTCATATAATACACTACACTACAACACTGTGGACTAAGGTTATATACCATGACAGGGTATAAAAATGTATGATACTTGATAATAAGACTTCTATACATTTAGCTAGCACATTGTCTAGGCATCTTTTTATCCGTCCTAGCGGGATACGTTGTTATTTTTACATGACAGGTACACTTTAATGAAAGCAAGTGATCATATGCAGTACATTCATATATATTACTCAACAATAGGGATAGGCAAAGTGTCCCTACAAGGAAGCCTGTGCCGAGGCAAGGTCTGTGAAGGTACATAGAGCCAGAGGTGTCACTAGAGTTGTTGTCACCTAGTGCGGTAACTCATGGTGTCAACCCCTGGATTTCCTCCAATTTCATGCCAGACAGATTCCTTACTAATGCCAGGCAGATGGCCCATTAAAATATGCCATGCAGGAGCCCCATAAATTATGCAGCATACAGGAGCCCCACAAATCATGGCACACAAACAGAAGCCCATTAACTATGCCACACACAGGAGCCCCATTCATAATACCATACACAGGAGCCCCATTAATAATGCCACACACAGAAGCCTTGTTATTAATTCCACACACAAAAGCCCCATTAATTATGCCAGAAACACAGGACCCCATTTATTATGCCACACACAAGGGCCCCATAATTATGCCACACACAGGAGCCCCATAAATATGCCACACATAAGTGCCCCATAATAATGACACATGGGACACCATTAATTATGCCGTACATGGGAGGCCCTTTATTTTGTGACACACGGGAGCCCAATAAACGTGCCTCTCATGGAACCCCCATTAATTATGCCACACACGGGACCCCCATTAATTATGTCACACATGGGAGCCCCACGAGGTGACGGCAGGCCACATTCCTCTATTTTACAATTATAAAACAATAAATATATAAATACTTATAGACACACATCCCAAGCCTATCTATACACACAGATCTCTCTCTCTCTCTCTCTCTCACACACACACACCACAGCATCACTCTGACCCACAGAACTGCCCCACAAAACATACCACAGCATCACTTTGCTAATTAACACACGCAACAGCCAGTTTGCCATTTAAAATGTACTACCATTTTTCCATTAAATATGCCCCCGTTTGCCCATTAATATGCCACAGTTTGCCCATTAATATGCCAGTGTTAGTTTGCCCATAAATATGTCACAGCCATTTTTACCATTAATAAGCTACTGTTAGTTTGCATGCCACAGTCACTTTTCCATTAACAAATGCAACAGCTAGTTTGGCTATTAAACTATGCCAAAGTTTGCCCATTAATATGGCAGTGTTAGTTTTTCCATAAAAATGCCACAGCCAGCTTGCCAATTAATATGCCACAGCCAATTTGGCCATTAATATGCCACTGTTAGTGTGTCAATTAATATGCCAGTGTTATTTTGTCCATTAATATGCCACAGCCAACTTGCCCATTAATATGCCGGTGTTAGTGTGTCCATGAATATTCCAGTGTTATGTTGCCCATTAATAAGCCACAGCCAATTTGCCCATTAATATGCCTGTTATTTTGCCCATTAATATGCCACAGACAATTTGCCCATTAAAATGCCAGTGTTATTTTTCCCATTAATGTGCTACAGCCAATTGGCCCATGAATATGCCACAGACAATTTGCCCATTACTATGCCAGTGTTATTTTGCCCATGAATATGCCACAGCCAATTGCCCCATTAATATGCCACAGCCCATTTTCCCATTAATATGCCAGTGCTAATTTGTCCAACTTACCCGCAACCACAGTGTGGTCCACACTCCCTCCGCCTCAGCCCCTGCCAACGAGGCTAACTCCAAATGGTGGCAAATTAAAATGGCACTTACTATAAAAGCTGCAGTTAGAAATAAACACATAAACCCAGTAATTGGAATAAAAAATAAATGATGACATGTTGAATCATATGCTGCCAATTATGTATAAAAAAATGTGATGGGTGGGGATGAAAATTCAATGAGTTAAAAAGCCTTGGTGTTCTTGGTGAGTCTGTGCTCCCACCCCCATTTTTACAATGAAAAAAACATATTAGTACACATATTAACCCTACCAAGAGGTATCATTTAAAATAAAATGAATATATGCCATAAATAAGCAACAATAATCTGCATAAGAGCAATCTAAATACAACAAACTGCAAATGAGAATTAAAAAAATAATATAATGAATGAATGAATTACTGTTAAGCAGATGTTCTTTTTTTGTTATGTATGTTCATGGATGTCATTGATAATGTTGCAATGTGATGTGCATCTTCTTGAATGAGAGAGTTAAACCAATATGTGTGGAGTAGGACACTAGAAAAAACATTACAAGTAGGATGACTGACAGCCAGACAAATAGTAGTTATTAGCCATAATGTGCATAGTACTCACACCAAATTGAGTTATATTGTTCTGTCCTTTTCTATTCTGATTTTAATAAGATCAAACGTGGTACTTCTTCTTGTTTCACTTGGCTGATTGCTATGTCTGGTAAACGGAATACAAATCTTGACTCATCACCTTTCACAATGCGTTCGTTGCTGTGCTCTTCAAGAAGTTTTCCAGGGTAGGCTAAGGTCAATGAAACTAGTTATATGCTAATAAAGCATTTCACATATCTCTACTGTTGCATAATACATGTTTGAACCATGACATTGTTTTGATTAGGAAGCAAATATTCCAAAAGGAACTGTCATGTCCCATTGGTTGATTCTGTTTGCTCTCTCTTGAAGATACAATTTGTAGGCCTATGCAACATTCACAGCAACACATATGTCAAGGGTTGTTGTCTTTCTCTTTCTTTCCCATGGCATTTGGAATTTACAGTTTTTCGATTGTTCATTATTAACTGTCAAAGTACCAAGAATGGAACTGTATTCACCCTTACTTACTGTGTATATATCTTGTTGAATGATCAGTCCCACCTACAGTGTCTTTTTAGTCAACTCTTTCTATATACTAAAAACTCCATGTAATAGAGTTATTGCTGTTGTTGAGGCAACAGTATGGAATATCTCTCCAAGATATTGGATGTCGTTGAATTTAGAGGTCCCCTTAAAAAAAAATTAAATGTAAAACTACAGGAGAAATGTAAATTATTTTAAAGTAAAAAAAAAAAAACATATATTAAATATATGTACAAATTCAAAATAAAGTTAAGTGGACCTGCCCCTCCAAACTACCCGCAGTTGGAGAATTTTTCCAACTCTGCTACTTTGGCCTTATATTTGAAATTCCTGTGTCTCAGTTCCCTGCAACTCTCTCTTCATGAACTAAACCTTATAGACTCAACTTTAAAACAAATATTATTATAGGCTACCCTATAAGCCACACTATATAAATACTATATAAATAAAGTATAAGTGCCTTTACCCAATTCCACTGTCCACTTGGCCAGGTCTTTATACATAGAAGACCAGACACCATTTAGAGGACTAACTCCAGCACCCATAATTTACCCCAGCACCCATATTGCCCCTACATAACTTGTCCCAGCACTCAGATTTACACTCAGGACTTGCACCATCACCTACATTTGCAATCAAAGAATTTACCCCAACACCCAGGTTTGCACTCACAGGACTTACCCTAGCACCCACTTTGCACTCAAGACTTATCACAGAACCTGGATTTTGTACAGTAAGCTCAATTAAGTAATGAAATTCACTGCCTGAATAAGTGGTTCTCTGAAGCAAATAGATCCACTTCACTTTAACTGGGTGACTACTTTGTCTCATCAATCCCATAATTCAGGGGCACTCTGTATGCAATGGCTTGTACTGAACAATTGTATTAACATTTTAGTTGCGTGCAAAGAAATCACCTTTAATACGGTAATCATGTTACAATTCCCACAATCCAGTCTTTTTGGTGGGCCCTTAAATTCATATGGGTATGGTGTCTGGGTCTCATCAGTGTCTTGTTGCTATTTACCGTATATACTCGAGTATAAGCTGACCCGAATATAAGCCAAGGCACCTAATTTTACCACAAAGAACTGGGAAAAAATATTGACTCGAGTATATGCCTAGGGTGGGAAATGAGGCAGCTACTGGTAAATATTGCCCCGAATCTGCCATTTAATATTCCAGGATATTGCCCCCAATATGCCATTTAATATGCCAGGATATTGCCCCCAATATGCCATTTAATATTCCAGGATATTGCCCCAAATATGCCATTTAATATGCCATGATATTGCCCCCAATATGCCATTTAATATGCCAGGATATTGCCCCCAATATGCCATTTAATATTCCAGGATATTGCCCCAAATATGCCATTTTAATATGACAGGATATTGCCCCCAATATGCCATTTTAATATGACAGGATATTGCCCCCAATATGCCATTTTAATATGACAGGATATTGCCCCCAATATGCCATTTAATATGCCAGGATTTTGCCCCCAATATGCCATTTTAATATGCCAGGATATTGCCCCCAATATGCCATTTAATATGCCAGGATTTTGCCCCCAATATGCCATTTTAATATGCCAGGATATTGCTCCCAATATGCCATTTAATATGCCAGGATTTTGCACCCAATATGCCATTTTAATATGCCAGGATATTGCCCCCAATATGCCATTTTAATATGCCAGGAAATTGCCCCCAATATGCCATTTAATATGCCAGGATATTGCCCCCAATATGCCATTTAATATGCCAGGATATTGCCCCTTAGTATGCTCGTTATGCCACCCTCCTCCCCCCCTTCCCCAGACCCCAGTACTTACCTTGTTCTTGCTCCTTCTCCCGGTGCTCTGAAGGTGCGTGACTGTGAGGGAAGCGTTGTGAGCTCCCCTCCAGCCGCGCGGAACAATAAAGTTTGTTTTAAAAAAACACACTTTGTTGACCGTGCGGCTGGAGTGGAGCGCACAACGCTTCCCTCACAGCCACGGACCTTCAGAGCACCGGGGGACAGAGCAGGAACGAGGTAAGTTTTAGATTTTTTTTTTTTCACCAGACACCGAATCGAGTATAAGCCGAGGGGGGCATTTTTCAGCACAAAAAATGTGCTGAAAAACTCGGCTTATACTCGAGTATATACGGTATATGTTTAGTATATAAATCTGTTTCCATCTTATTAGCTGCACCGGTGGTTTTGCCAACAAGGAAATGTTCATCATTAGCTTTGCTTTCAAGAGTAAATTCCCTTGTGTCATGAGACATATCAGCAAGAGACATCATCTCCTTTAAACATTTCTCAGTGCTGCCCCAAGCTAGCAAGATGTCATCCACACATCTCTGCCAAGCATGTGTGTATATGAAAAAAATGATTTGTTTTCCAAGATTGTGTGTTCAATGACAGACAGGGAGATGCTAGAAAAGCAGGAACAATGTTTAGTTGGTTTAGTTTACTGAAGTATTTGGAGCTACATCAAATAAGGTAGCTTGAGGCCTTGTAGATTGATAAACTAAACATCAGTAATGAGGAATTTACATGCATTAACAATGCATGCATACATAATGTCTTAATTAGTCCTGGTTTGCATATGAAACTACTTACAATTGCGTAATCTAGATACAGCTACATTAAGAATTACAAGAAGATTAAGAATCAAGAAAAACATCCATTTGAAACCTAGATTAAATATTTTATTACTGTACCATCTCTACTCAGGCAACAGAGACATTGTAAGCTTGTTTATTAAGTCTGTCTAACCATCCAAGATATAGTAATTATATCACATTTTGTGTAAAAAATAATATGGTAATTAGCTTCTACAACCACTGACATCTAATCCCCTCGGATTTCAGTGGAAGAATACTTTTACACTAAAAGATCATAACGATATGCTAAAGAGGCACTTTTTTCCAGAAACTTTTGCTCTGGTCTAACACCGGGGGATCATCTCACTGCTAAAGACAATTACTGTCTGACAAATACTGCAGGGGCACAGGGAGCTAAAAAAGTAGGTTTACCATAGATGGAGCCAGACTAAGGGGGTCTTTTTTAGGCCCGCACCATCACCAAATACCATCATATGTGCCACCAAGTAGATTGAATCCACATCAGAGGAATCTGAGATTAGACAACAGAAAGAGACCTTTAGAGGAAGGAGATGGGCCAGAGTGGTATTCAGAATCCAATATAAGAAGGACTCACAAAATGAGGCTCACATTTACTCCAATAAATTGTATATGTGTGTAAAAATACAGTAGAAAACTCACTCCAAAACAACATTTGTATAATTGCTCATTAGATAGATCCTCCCTGGGTCTACATGTATCCCTTGATATTAAAGCCAAAGAATGCTTAGGAACCTTGGAGCACCTTTTAAAAGAAGGTAATACACAGGATTATGATTTGGCCTCAAATGTAATTGTACATAGTGGTTTTAAGCCCAAATTTGTTTTCTAAGCAGTCACAAGGAGATATTTTTGGAAAAAGTCTGTGTGGGAAAATGAAATGTCACACCAATGTTTCCAATCAGGAGCAGGATGCTCTAAAATGATCCCTGAGCACAAAATTTGCCCCCTCATGCCCAAATCTGACTATGGGTTTCTGGCAGAATAAGTCTGTATGGAATAACAACCCTTATATTAATAATTAAGCTTTCTATAATTGCTATCTCAATGATATTATTATCATTTGTTATGGTGAGATAGATTCTGAAGATCATTTTAATCAGGAATAGGACCTCATTCTTTCTAGGTTTAAGAATAAACACTATAAACAGTAGATCCTCAAGCAAAAAAATGAAATAAATGAAGCAAACAGATATAATCTACCCTCATGGATAATATTGAATCAGTTGATCCCCACCATACAAAACTAACATTTATCACACGGTACAATGACAGGGCCCAATAGATTACAATGATTTCAGCATTAGTATACCCTGAAATGGGATCCTATCTGGAGAATCCTGTGATTATTTTCAGAAAGAAAAGGACTATCAAGAATATGGTAGCACCTTTGACACTGAAAACATTTAATAATTCCCCTTTCTTACCATGCATAGATCTGTCAAATTTGCCATCTAAAATGAAAAAAAAAAAAGATCCAAAGTATGTAGTAATACATATGGAATATAACTTTTTTAGCTTCTTTATAGCAATAGTTAAAATATGAGTACACCATCTCGTACAACTCTTACTGCAATTACGAGTACAGAGATAAAACCTTGTTTTTGCAAAGTATTGATCAAAATATTGATTACATGTAAAACCAAGTGTCTCATTGCTCAAGTCACTGAAAATTTCACTTGTGAAAAAAATAAATTGATATGCTTTACACCAAAATGGCTACTTTTTGAACCTGGCCCTAGTCACGGAATGATCGGGAGCAAGGACATGCAGGCAAAGACCTTTACAGAACCTGTGGGTGCCTGCTGAAATAGGGTGATTTAGTACATCACGTTTTAGTAAAATGTGCCTACCGCTCCCTGTTTCAGCTACATGTTCCATGTCAGACTGAGGCAACTCAAAGGGGCCCGTCTGATACAGGGAATCCCACTGTAGGTTTCTGCACTGGGATCTTCAGCACAGATCATTGTGGTGGGCCGCGATGAGCTGTTAATGCCAGGATGTTCTTTACCATCATACAGGCATCTAGGCACCTGTAATTAAGAACAGAATAGAACCTTCTACAAGTGAAAAGGAGTTACAGTATATATAAACACATATGTATATGGCTAAACAGAGTTTCTCCTCTATACTAACACCTCTCAGTTAAAAATCCATTTTAGAATTAAAGGGGGTGATGTAGAGTCTGAACAAAGCTAGAAAGAAAGAAATAGATTTTTCATTTAAATCCACTTATGCTTAATGGCATGAATGAAGCTATCAATATTCTCCACATTCTTGCAAGACTTAGGCACATGGACCCTAATAAAGTGAATTCTGGTTTTGGTCAATTTACTTTCTGACAGTATGAAATAGTATCCATTCCCACTGACATGTCATCTATAAGTTTGCATTCTGCGTTGATAAGATCATAACAACAAAAAAAACAGATTTGGCTTGTATTTATCTTCAGTCAAGTAACACGAAATCTTTGGAATTGAACTGTTCAGCTACCTTCACAACTTAGACAGTGACACTTTAATACAGATTGTATGAAAGATAATAAACAATGTTTGAACTTTACTTTCATCCTGAAATAAGCTATATCATATTTATAAATTCTTCTGGATGTTGGGCAATATTAGCTTCCCCAGCGTGTACTTGAAAACATGAGACTATCCCAATGTACCCTCACTGATAAAATACAATGCTGTACTTTTTTTTTTCTTTTACTATTATGCTTTGCTAAATTTATGACATCTACATATAGTGAGTGAAAACACACACTATGAAACTGCCTTTTCTTTTTTAAGAAATATAGTTTAAAGTAGCACTAAAATCGTTTTTTAACTTTTGATTCATTAATATAAATAGTGGCTACTCCGGATTAAACCTGACATGTATGTTTGCACTCACACGTGTGTTTACATTACATTACATTATTCCATTACCATTTATTTATATAGCACAAATATTTTATGCAGTGCTTGGTACAAAGCAAATCAGAAAAATATTTTCAGACTAGCAGGTAGAGGCTCATGCTCGCAAGCTTACATTCTAGAGGGGATGGTGAACATGTGATACACAAGGAGAGTTAAAAGGCAGAAAAGATGGGGGAGGTAAAAATAGAAGTGGCTTGTTATCATGGAAGGTGCTTTTTACTAATAATTATGTGCAGAGTGGTGGGGGGCATGACAGGTGGTTGATTAGAAGTCAAGTCCCAATTATAAAAATTAACCTCGGTTGTGGGGAAGGGAGGGAGGGCATTAAACAGGTCTAGTTGCAAAGGAATGATGTGAGTGTATGTGGGTCCAGGCCTTCCAGCTGAGACGGAAGTCTTCTAATGCTGGTACATGTTGAACCTGTCAGTGAGGGGTCTCGGCCAGCATGAGGGGCCTTGACCAGCATGAATGGGGTCTGTGAGGGCTGCCACTCTCTTTCTTCTAGTGCAGAGAGACAGACATTCTTGATATGTCACCAACAGAAGGGAACTAGTTGTGGTCCCCTCTGTTCGTGGTATGTGAAAACAGACAAGGTCAGGAAATAAACTGGACCCCTGTGCAAAATGTGTATTCTGTCTTATAGCATCAGCATGAAGGATCACTGGATCCTAACACTGCTGATTGATTAACCCCTTCATGACGCAAGGTGCTTGCATCCCAAACGACGCAAGCACCAAAACGTCACAAATTGTCCCTGGCCACCGATCACAAGTTGATCGGTAGCCAGGAACACTATGGCAGAGACCCGATCAGGGTCTTAATAGACCCTGTGGGTCCCTGCCAAAATATCGCGAGACCTCCGGATGTCACGTGTGATGTCACGGAGGCGTGCCCGAACCCGGAAGTTCAGACACAGCGCGATTTAGAGAAATGTAGCCGGTGCTCGCTTTGAGCACCGGCTATATTTCCCCTGTCAGACTGAGGCCACTCAAAGTGGCCTCATCTGACAGGTGGGATCCCGCTGCAAGTGCCTGGGATCCGAGAACAGCTCATCGCGGGGAGCCGAGATGAGCTGTTTAACAAAGGACGTACTATGCCGTCCTAACGACTTTTAGGCACTTAAAATTAGGACGGCATAGTACGTTCTCACGTCACGAAGGGGTTAAGTCCCTTCCTGGTACAGTCACAGATCCCAATCTGTTCTCTCCTCCTTCCATATCAGTTCCACTGGAACTTGCTCTTTCCATCCTACTTGGAAAATGGACACATTTAAGTGGTGGAATAAGGAAGCCACTGTTGAACAATATATCTGACCCTTGCCTATTCTTAAACCTTTTTTGTGCCAATTTACTCACGTGCATATACATTTTAACATCATTTGGGGTACCTGGACAGGGCTCTGAGCTTCTCTTTGATAGTGGGCTCTTGACATTATGCTCACATTGTCATCCATAAAAAGCAGTCATGTTTAGTTTGTACACACATTTGGCAGCCACTAGAGGGCTGAGACGCAAAACCTGCCATCAAAGAAAGAAATATGGAGAATCTTGTAATCAGTGTGAAAAAGATGTCATGTTAAAGTAAATTATAGTGGACCTGTTCTTTGTTCATTCTTAAGAGCTTAAAACATTGACTATTAATTATATTAATGGGCTTCGTGAGATATTATTTTCTCTTTGTGATTTCAAACTCATTCAGACATTATGAAATTTAAGTCCCAGTCCTATTTTGCAAATAAAGCTTTATTATAACGAAAGCTAAAAAACTAAATATTTTAGAGTCACTTAACTTTAACAGAAGCAAAAAGTAATTTTTAAAATGCCCGCACTCTGAGGGTGAAGTGTTATGTACTTTAGGTGGTACATGTTGTTTGCCCTCAGCTCCTGTCACAATTGATCAGCAGGCACAAGCTGATTAATGTTAGCGCTGCCTGCAGCCAATCACCCATGGTTGTTGCCACATGACCTAGTACTTTGTCTCCCTGCTACGGCAATGAGGGATCATTGTTTTAGGCAAAATTATAAGCTTCTCCTTTAATAAGTTCTATTTGAATTGTGATCTGAGTTACAGTATAATATGTTGTGTGGTATAAAATGAGCTCTACTCATTTCTTAAACCAGCATTATTTATTCTTGAAACCACCTTAGAAGAACCTTACACAGCTTTTTGTACCAATGGATATTACAAGTATTGCCAATTTTTCAACAGCTGCACATGCACATTAAAAGTAATGTGCAAATTCTCATTTGAAAACATCTGTGTCATTATCAATAAAATGTTGGAAACCAACATGAACCAAATGCTAAATCATTTCACAAATTTTTAACACGTTTCATTCAACAGAAATGTACAACCTTTTAAATAAAACGAAAAACAACAAACAGTATTTTGTTTGCAAAAGGTCTGTTAGATGTAGCATGCTTTGCGTTATCTGTTTATTCAGTATGCCAAGTAAAAGACGTTATAGACTATTTTATCTTTTCAGCATGAAGTCTCCCAAGAAGTAAATACACTACATTCTCATTCTATTTAGGTTTGTCGCAGATAAATTAAGAAACTCCCCTTACAATGGAATCAAGGGAATTTCTATCCAGCATTTAATTAAAGCATTTGTTGAGGAATTAGAAACAGTTTTATATTCTATGTTGCATTTTATATATTTATATAAGTCAGTGAGAATATTGGAAGGCACTCTGTCCTGCAAATCTGCCAATGCCCAAATCATTAGTAATTTCTCTAAAAAAAAAAAACATCTAACTTTTGATCTACATTCACTACTAATTCATTCTATTTTAGAGAAAGTTATAACTGCAACTTCTAACATTTGTATTACCGTATTTTTTGCAAATGCTCTGAAAAATGCCCCTCGTCTTATAATCAAGGTCTCTTATAATCTGACCTCAAATTGAGGTCAGATTATAAGACTGTGATCCAGGTCCCCAGCAGAGCTGCAGGGGACCTGGATCCCCCTCTCTAGCAGCAGGGGATGTCTGCGCAACGAGCGCAAACTCCCCTGCTTCCGCCCGGCACGACCGCCGGGGCTTCTGTGAAGAAGCCGGGTACTTCCGCTTTCGTCACAGAAGTCCCGGCGAGTGTGCCGGGCGGCAGCAGGGGAGGTCTGCGCTCATCGCGCAGACTTCCTCTGCTGCCCCACTAGCCACCAGGGTAAATCGGGCAGCTGGGGGTTGTCTGCACGATACGTGCAGACATCCTCCATGCTGCCCGACACGGCAGACTATTATGACGGACTATTATGACGGGCAAGGGAAAGAGAGAGGCAGCATTGGCACATAAAAAGAAATAAACACAAAAAATGCATTTTTTTTATATAATATTTTATTAAAAAAGCAATTTACATGTGAATATATACAAGTTTAACTTTTTTCTTATAGGGTAGTCTTATATTCAGGCTTTTAGTTTTTTTCCTAAAGGAATATCCAAAGTTTGGGGGGTCGTCTTATAATCAGGGTCATCTTATAATCGAGCAAATACGGTATAATCTTTTACAGTGTCATTGTTTACCTCCTAACTTTATGGATAAGAAGTCTAACAGGTGGGAAATTTGTGATATACCTATTAATTATCTGGCTCTTTGGCAGATCACTCTCTACTAGATATCTGGAGTATATTCCAATTCTTTGAAAAGTATTGTATTTGTTATTCAACAAGAAAAACATTGTTCATATACAAATATTAGCGATATTCCTTTTCCTCTGCAGACCAAAAAAGTGTGGATCAAGGAAATTACTTGCTATGCTCAGACCATAACTCTGCAATGGTAGAAATTAAGGACAATTTTTATAAAATCAGACCAGTTTTGAGAGTAAATAATGATGTTCTGCTTAAAAAGCAAAATTTTTATAAAGAATATGACTACCCACTTTTTCCTATAAAATAAAAATACCAACCAATATCATGGACACTCACTTATAACCATTTTGTGTTTCAGTAAGTCTGTAAATAGCCTTTTTCAAGTAGGCACAAGTAGTAAGTACCAAAGATAAAGAAAACCCCTCTGAAATAAAACAACTCCACCAATGATCATTTAATAAATAGGGCCAACAAAGCTATGGAATGCCTTACATGCAAATGGCACAGTAAAGGTAATAATACCAATATACTAATGACAAATCAACTTAAAAAAAGAAAAATCAAAAAGATTTATTACACAAATTAGGTAAAATAATGTGGTAATGCCTTTTGAGAAAATTTATCTGGCCTGTAAGTGGTTTTACCAAGCACTATATGTTACTCTGGACAGAGGCTACGAGAGTCTGGATCCATGAGCATGGTCCATACACACTACTGTAAAGACCCAGGGACCCAACTATGGAATTCATAAGTCATGATGCAGATATGGAGACACAGGGCCTGGTGCAGGGCAACCACAGTACCCAAGAAGCGTGAGGCACCAAGTTTATGTTGCCACATATCAGCACCCTGAGGTTGAGCTGCTGTATCAGTTGTTGCCAAGACTGAAACTGTAGCTACCTTTCAGGCAATCAACATAACAATTCTGACAGGATAAACAGGATGCTGCAGGCTGGGACAAAATAAGCAGAATAAAGCTGGATGACTGTGCACTGCACAGGTGCATACACATCCTGTCAGGTTGCCTCTCTAACTCCCGCGTGTCTCTGAAGTCTGCGTGCCAGTGTTATGATGATTTGTCTGGAAATACAGTTCTTACCATCGGGTGAATCGTTTATGTGAGTGATCACTCATATCACAGATTTGACAGCTTGGAGGAAAAGCCATCTTAAATGCCGACAACTACACTTCCCATGATGCACCCGCCTCCAACAGTATGAAATGTGAACGATTAGAGCAGGGAGGTTAGGGTTACAGCGAGGGCAAGATTAGGGTTCATTTCCACCCAGGTATACACATTACACTTATGTTAAGTGTTATCTGTAATCTACCCTAGCTCTTACTCTAACCCTAACACCCTATAGTTAACCCTAATCCTTAATCTCACTGTCACCCTAATCTGGTCTAATTTATGCTTTATAAAATGTAAAGCAGGGCTGCTATGCTTCTATACCAGTGGTTCCCAAACTTTTTTTTTCATATTGTGTAAACCTTTCAAACCCATTTCTATAAATTGTACCCTATGTTTAGTTTTGAAGTGTCTCTATTACTGGTGATTCAAGCTTAACAGGTATTGTTCCATAGTACTAAAAAACACAAACACAAAATGGCTCATTGTGCATAAAATTTAATAAAACATAAAACACCCCTCCTCTTTGGAGGTCCTTACAGAAAATATGACAAATTTAGGCGTGTAAAAAATTGTGGTGTGGAGTAAGTGGTACAGTCGCTATCTAGGCTCTGTTGATAATATATTCTCAGAAGATGGTGATAGCTGTGTGATGATGTAATGGGCCGGACTAATCAGGGTGATGTTCACCCACTATCGCAGGAGAAGTTATGGTTGGAGGTACTCAGTGCCATGTGAGGTGGAAACAGCTAGAGAAGTACAGGAGACAGAAGGTGCATCACCCAAACTAGCGCCTCAGTATGGAGACACTTACGGTCCACATACAGATCACCTACCCGCATTCCTAACTTTTGCATTTTTTTTACTTTACTTGTTTTTCCGCTATTACCGATTAATTTTGGAGTACCCCTGAATGGCCCAGCATGTATCCCCGGCTGGGAACTACTGTTCTTTATAGTACATTAACAGAAGGCTTGACAAACAAAAGTCCCTCACTGGCAGCCTGAATATTTATGTATGTTGTATTATGTCCCTGTAAGTACAGCATTAGATTCTCAGCATTAACACACATTAAAAATAGTCATTCTATAATATGCATTTCTTATTTTAAAATGTGTAGTAGTGGATATATATTTACTGCCATTATTTTAAGCTTTGCTTGTTACATATATTACTAATATTTAAAGTATTACAGTTACTTTAAATATTTGATGTTATATTTGTATTAGAAACGTAATACAGTTTCATACAGTATTTCTTGTTCCCCTGATCTTGGCATTTGACCCCAAACTGACTTAGGTCAGGTACTCCTTTCATGTCCATGACCTCATCAGGTGACCAAGATATACTTTCAATCATCCTGCATTTCAGACCACTTTCTGATCGGAAGCAAATATCATCACATCTTTATCTAAAATTGTCACTGGAAAATCATCTGAGCAGCTGGAACACAGCTTTTAGAGAAAGCACAATTCTTCTCATTCGTATATCATATCACACATCTACAGGTGCATATTTAGGGCATGCTGAAAGATGGCACAATATTGTGTATTTGGAGTCAAACTGGGAAAAGTGGAACATTGTGGGTTTCCATTGTATTGCCTATCACACAGAGCTTAAAGATAAAGCAAAAGATGCTTCCATTTCGTATAGTGCTAGGCACTGTAAGGTACAAATGTGTATTTACTGAAAATAAAACAGGATCCTTTTATCATGTTGGCTACAATCTCTTCGTATGAGGTATATACAAATACATTTTTACGATACATTAAAAATACTCATACTTTTAGGATTTGTCCTATTTATGGTTTAGCATTTTGTACTTGGAAAACCAATTAAATAAAATCACACATATTTAATTATTTGTGTAAAAAAGTATGTATTTTCATTGCAGATTGTGTAAATCTTACATGTACAAAAAAGGTGACATCCTAGTACAAATTTAATAAAAGGTGACATTCCACTTACTTGACATTTTTCTGCAGCAGATATTCTCCAATGTTTAGTATTTTGTGACAGAATACAGATTGCAAGGTTATTCCTTTTTTCTATATAAACTATTGTCATATTATGCTCTGTACAATAGCATAAGTAAAACGTACAAATAGTAGGTGATGTGATAAAATACAAAAAGTTGAACCGGTGATGATGACCCTCAAAAAATAAGATTGAAATTTTAGTAACAATGCATATTCATTTTCATTGTATGGATGATGGATTGAACTCAAATCATGAACAAATAAAACTTCTATATGCCATGTAACTGGCACATACAGGCAGAAACTCTGTTGCCCACATAGGACATGACTGACACGTCCTGCAGTGGAAACAGCAGTGTAGTGCTCAATGTTTGCTAAGACCACTCAAACAGTGTTACTATAATGTGTCAATGTCAAGGCATTAAGCAACAACTAAATTCACCCAGGATTGCTCCACAGTGAGAGCGCAGTCATAATAATGATGGCATCTTAATGGTGCAATAATAATGGCATCTGTATGGTGCAATAATACTGGCATTTGAATGGCACAATATTACTGGCATCTGAATGGCACAATATTGCTGGCATCTTAATGGCACAATATTACTGACATCTTAATGGTGCAATAATACTGGCATCTGAATGGTGCAATAATACTGGCATTTGAATGGCACAATACTACTGGCATCTGAATGGCACAATATTACTGGCATCTTAACGGCACAATAATACTGGCATCTTAATGGCACAATATTACTGGCATCTTGATGGGCAAATTGGCTGGGACATCTTAATGGCACAATATTACTGGCATCTGAATGGCACAATATTACTGGCATATTAGGCAAATTAGTAACATAGTAATTTAGGTGGAAAAAAGATACAAGTCCATCAAGTTCAACCCATCTACCTATCATTCCAGCGTTTTGATCCAAAAGAAGGCAAAAACCCCTAAGGAAGCTATTTCGAATTTTGCCTCCGAGGGGGAAAAATTCCTTCTTGACTCCAAAAGGGCAATCAGATTTCTCCTTGGATCAATAATCTCTATTATTAATGCTTATTTTATTATTAATAGCCCTGTATGTTCTGCTCTTCTAAAAAAAAACATCCAGACCATTTTTGAATGCATCTATTTTGGTTGATAGCACTACCTCTCTTGGCAGTGAGTTCCATAACTTTATTGTCCTTAGCGTAAAGAATCCCTTCCTTTGCTGTCTATGAAATCTTTGCTCTTCCAGTCTCAGGGGGTGACCTCTTGTTCTTTGTACTTTTCTGTTAGAACAGGTCCCTGGAGAGCTCTTTATATTGGCCCTGCACATATTTATATAGATGCCTTTTTTATAAAGTAAATAAATGCAATTTTGAAGTCTCTCTTCATAACTAAGATTCTCCAATCCCCTTATTAATTTTGTAGCTCTCCTTTGCACTACTTTTTCTAGTTCCTTAATATCCTTTTTAAGGACTGGTGCCCAGAATTGTACTGCATATTCATGGTGAGGTCTTACCATTGATTTGTAAAGAGTCAAAATGATGTCCTCCTCCCGTGAATCTATACCTCATTTTATACATGCCAATATCTTATTGGCCCTTGCAGCTGCTGACTGGCATTGGGCACTGTTGCCAAGTTTGTTATCTACAATGATTCCTAAATCCTTTTCCCAGGGAAATACCATTTAACGTATATGTTGCTTTGTTATTATTTTTCCCATAATGCATAACTTTACATGTGTCTTTATTGAATCTCATTTGCCACTTTCTTGCCCAGTCCCCCTCTCCGTCCAAATCTTCCTGTAAAGAAAAAACATCAAGATTAGTCTTTATTACCTTACCTAATTTTGTGTCATCAGCAAACACTGAAACATGGCTCTCAGCACAATGTGGGAGATCATTAATAAACATATTAAAAAGAAGAGGTCCCAAAACAGACCCCAGAGGTACTCCGCTCAATACCCTGGTCCAATTTGAGACTTTTCCATTTACAACAACCCTCTGGGTTCTATCTTTTAGCCAATTTTCAATCCAAATACATACATTTGCTCCCAATCCTATTTCTCTCAATTTGTAGAGTAACCTTTTGTGTGGAACTGTATCAAATGCTTTAGAAAAATCCAAATAGATCACATCAACTGCCACACCTAGATCTATATTTTTACTGACTTCTTCATAGAATGTTATTAAGTTTGATTGACAAGACCTGTCTTTCACAAAACCATGTTGACTTTTAGTAATTATATTCTTTTTCAAGATGTATTCTTGAGTGTACACCTTTAGCAATCCTTCAAATAATTTCCCAACTACAGATGTCAAGCTCACTGGCCTATAATTACCCGGCAGAGATTTTGATCCCTTTTTAAATATTGGAATGACATCCGCCTTTCGCCAGTCTATTGGCACTATACCTGAACTGAAAGAATCTCTAAAGATCATAAATATTGGTCTGGCCAGAATTATGCTTAACTCTCTAAGGACCCTTGGGTGTATACCATCTGGCCCTGGGGCCTTGTCTATCTTAACAGAGTTTAATTGCTTAAGCACTTTATCCTGTGTGAGCCAATCCCAAATTGTCTGGCTTATTAACGGCAAAATAATACTGGCATATTATTATTGTGTGTGACATAATTTGTGGGGCTCCTGTATGTGGCATATTTAATGGGCAATCTGACTGGCATTACTAAGGAATCTGTTTGGCATGGTATTGGAGGAAATTTTGGGAGTGAGACCATGAGTTACCGCACCGGGTAACACCAACCCTACTGACGCCTCGGTGATGCAGCAGGGATGAGTCAATTGTTGTTTGTAGTCACGAGCAGTCAGGTAGCCACCTCCGTATAAGAGCAACTGGATACCATGAACAGTGTCCCTGTACAGTAAGCTGTATGTATCTTGATTTTATATTGCAATACATAGGTACTGCAAAAAGAGGCAAAATTAGCCTTAGATCTAGGGTTAGGGTTGGAATAAATATAGAAACTATTTAGATGAAGTTTTTTGGTTTGTAATTGTGTCAAATACTTTTTTGGTTGAAAATTAGAAAAAAAATAGTTAATCATATTTTATGATTTTTTTGTTTTAAATAATATGATGAAAATAATGGTATCTTAAAAAAAAAATCCTTCTTATGCCAATAAAAACAAAATATAATTTGTGTGGGTATAGTAAATGAGAAAGAAAAAAATTACAGCTAAGCACAAACACTGTAGAATTGTTAAAGCAGCCCATGTCACCAAAGGTAAGACACAGCCAAAAAGGCATGTCACTAAGGGGTTAAGAAATTGTATCAATTATAATGGAATAAAAAAAATAACATTCAACTCCTTTAGTTTCCCATTATAGATATGTGCTATAAACGTTGATGGCCATGGTGCGCGCTCTATCATCCTAGTAAATCGGTTACTGAATGTATACTTTTTTTATTCCATATTTCTTTTTAACAGTTAAACTGTGTATTCCTGTGAAAAAAAACATTCAAATTATTATTATTCACTGAAACACATTGTTTAATTTAAAAAACATTAAAATTACAGTATCAAAAAATATTTTACACAATGTATGTATAGTATTCATACAGAGGGATGACTTACAAGTACAACATCAAGAAAGAAAATACTTGTTCCACATTTTGGTCATGTTAAAATAACACAAACAATAATGTAAACACTACAAACAGCCAAACAAATACTAATAGTATAGCAGTCAAACTCCATGGGCTAAAACATGTTTACTCCCTTTAATCAAGTTACGCTTGACACTTTACGTGGTAATGACACCTGGAACTAATGTTATACCATGTTGAGATTTAACAGGCTGTCATGCTCTATTAAGCCACAAACATGAAAAACTCCAAAGAAACTCTATATTATAGCCTATAAAAATAACATGTCCTAATACTGTTGTCTGTAGCATGATTATTTTCTGAGTGTATCAAATCTATTTCTACGCTGTATTGTATGCCCTCCAAATTGGTGTTGTTTCGAAGTTCCATTCACTTTGTGTTGCTGCTTTAAAGAGAGAAAAGGGACGGCTTTCCTCCTCCTGTCCCCCAGTATAATTTGTTCTGGTAATTATTGGAATGCTCCAACTGTGAGGGAAGCCTCTGCTTGCTGATGCATAAAGCCACCCATCCATCCTAGTCCCAAACAAAAGAAGATCTACTTTTCTTTGTGTGCATTGAAGCATTCATTGACATATTGGCTGGGGTACCAACCCATTACAATCCTGGTGGCAGACAAAAAGTGATGCAGAAACTGAAAGAATTGAGTATAAAATAGATTTTGACAAGTGATGTGGTTGAGTTATTTTGACTACCTGGTCACATAATTCATCACAACATCTTTGCTTTGGGTCAATGTTTCCATTTTTTCCCTGTTTCCTCTTGAGATAAAAAAACAGACAATTCAAGTCCACACAAAAGCATTCTCAGTAATGTGAAACCATTTATTTCAAAACTCGGCAAACAGCCGAACCTTGGTATCAAGAGGCTTATTGAAATGATGTTATAGTGTGTCAAAAACAAGAAACATGTCTGTAAGCCAAGAGCAAATGTTGTTGTTATAATTAAAGTGTTTTGGAGTTCTTGTATATGATGTCACCATGTCTCAAATACTAATTGATGAATTCCACTATGTAGAACAGTTGTCAAGCACAGCTGTACTCTGAAAAACATGAAAAGTAATTGCAATAAGTGTAAGCTGTGAACTAAGTTTAATAAATATACAATCAAGACAAAATAACTTGCATTGTGGTTTATACATTACATTTTGTATCAACACATTGTCATGCTATGTCTTAAATGTTATTACGACACTACAAAAACAATAGTGATGTGTTTGTTTCACTCTTTGTTCTACCATTAGGACAAGTAGACTTATTATTGCAATGTAAAATATAACAGGTTATATCATTAAAACAAGTTATTTTATATTTTATGGTGAGAAGGACCCATAAGACAGTGAATCCTTGTACTAAAGTATTACAGGCTGCATGTTTCTGTTACTCTTCTTAAGTATGAAGCAGAATAACAAATGAAATATCGTGATTCCACTGCTATTTTTACAAATGTTATAAAGGGTGTAGTGGCACACTTTGCTGCTTGACCTGTTCTGCACAGCTCTTTGTCAATTCAGAGATTTTGGTATTGATCCAGAAGCTCACTATGTGAAACTGATTAGCATTTTCTGTGGAAGCTGTGGAGTCTTCTCCTTGAACATTCTATGGGATTCTTAACCAAAAGTAAACTAGAGCATTATAATGTGTTCAACATACATATCAACATACCACGTAAGCTGCCTATCATGCAGTGATATAATCCTATAAAAATAAAATGGCCGCTTATGCACACAAAATGGATTTCATCACACTGGATGATGTTTCATAGATTTAAATGAAATTTTTTTTGTTTTCTATGTTTAACATATGGCAAGATATTATTTTTTTAATTTCATTTACAAAGCACTTTACAATACGGTACACAAAGACTCCATTTATGTAAGTAAGCTAAATGCAGACAACAGATGAACTACTCTCTAACCCAGCACAAAACAACCTACATATTCCATATAGGATATATTATTACTTAGTTTCCCCCATGCCTACATAGGATAATACAATGGCATGTGTGTAGGCCTGATGTGCTGACAGCAGGTTTCCAATAATGTCTCACATAACAGTAAACAACATCACAAGTAAGCTACATCACAGTAAAAGGGATGTATTTGCTCTACGTAGTATTTGCATTGATAGTATTGTATTTCATGAGTGATGAGAGACTTTAAAATATCTTACTGGTGAAAATTATCCAAAACACTGCCGGTCCCAAGCATTTTTAATAAGGGAAACTCAACCTGTATTGCCTGTATAGACTTAACATGGGCCTTAAGCCAGTTTTTTACTTTCCTGATTGTAAAATATCAGCTGGGTGACAAACCTGTGATTTCTGTCACACAGCATCGTGTGTGTTCTAATAAGTAGTCGCCGTTATGTCCCTTGGTAGTCAAAATTATCTTTTTTATGTAATATAATTTCAGTCAAAATATCAAATGTGCCACTGGTATTGTTAGTACATCAGTAGCCACGGACAGGTAAAGGCTGCAGTTTGACGTTCCACAACTAACCAGTTTTTAGTAAATAAAGAACTGAAATCACAACTTTTAAAACTAAAATTTTGAAAAAAAAAAAACCTTAGTGATTTGCTCGGAGAGACTGATCACCGCCAGTGGGATGATAGCTGTTTTCTATGTAAGAAAGAGACTGCCAAGTATGTTGCAATGCAATACAAACTGTGCATTGAGAGAACATTAAGCACAGGGTAACTTCAGAAGCACACAAATTTAATCATGGTTTAAAAAAAAGGTTGAATGAAGTCTATGAGAAACAATAAAGGAGTGTTCGGTAACAAAAGAAAGAAGGCACTTTGTTAGATTTATAGCTGTAAATCCTAAAGCAGAAAAAACAGTGAGGGTTTAGATATAGCATTTGGTAAGTAACATAGATGAGTGAGGAAGCTAAACACATAACTTTACAAGCCCACATAAGGTCCTACTTTTCTGAGACAGAAACAAAAGATACACAACTCCAGTTAATATGTCACTACATACAATATTAAAGTATTTAAAACATATATGGATGGTTTACTGAAGTAAACATGCAGGCTAATGAGATCTATACTTTCATCAGTTGGGTGAAGTTATTAAGTGCTTTCTGTATCCATTGTATTGTAGTGCTGTATGCAGAATGCAGTTTTATTCAAATGAACAATACCTGTATGACCAAGGATGTACATGAAAAGTAATGTATAAGTATAGGCCACATAATTGTACTTCTTGACTTGAAGTACTATTGAGTCTCTGCTGTGAAATAAGCTAAAAATGTAATAGAACATAATTTATAATGAAAATCCAAATGTACTGTAATTAATGTATTTCAAATAACCAGATCACCATGATATATAAAAAAGAATTATATACTATTACTATAAATGATATAATTAAAACATAAATGACAGTAACTCATGCAACAATCTAAGTTATACCAAGTCATTGGTGGCACATGTTTAGGGACCTCCGTCATTAAATGGACACCTTACCTATTTGTGGGGTAAAGCCTTGTGGGTTAGCGGGAAGGAAATATCCATGCTTCTTCACAAGGTAAAGAGGTTATAATAGAGGTATTTGCATAAGGCTGATAATTATTGGCTGATTATTAACAGTTTGAATCTATGGTTCGTTAATGTGGCACAGAGGCGAAAACCATGCTGCTCTGTATGCACCTAATGTCTTTGAGCACAAATATATGCATAAATATAATTGTTTAATCTGGTAATTCATAATTAGTGTTGAGCAAACCCGAACCGCACTGTTCGGGTTCGTACCGGACATTACGGTGTCCGTGCCACGAACCCGAACCCGGACATTTCACTGTATGTCCGTGTTGGAGTTCGAGGTTCGGCTATAAACGAAAGTCTTTAAACCGAAAGTCATTCGGTTTATAGACTTTCGGTTTATAGAATAGCCAATAGCATTACATGTATTCTATAAGCCGAAAGTCTATAAACCGAATGTCGTTCGGTTTATAGACTTTCAGTTTATAGAATACATGCAATGCTATTACTATTATATAAACCGAAAGTATTTAAACCGAAAGTCATTCGGTTTATAGACTTTCAGTTTATAGAATAGCCAATAGCATTACATGTATTCTATAAACCGAAAGTCTATAAACCGAATGTCGTTCGGTTTATAGAATACATGCAATGCTATTACTATTATATAAACCGAAAGTCTATAAACCGAACGTCGTTCGGTTTATAGACTTTTGGCTTATAGAATACATGTAATGCTATTGGCTATCTATAAACCGAACTAGAGTCCCCATTCATAAGAATTTCTTATGAATGGGGACTATAGTTCGGTTTATAGATAGCCAATAGCATTACATGTATTCTATAAACCGAAAGTCTATAAACCGAACGACGTTCAGTTTATAGACTTTCGGTTTATAGAATAGCATAGAATTACATGTATTCTATAAACCGAAAGTCTATAAACCGACCGTTGTTCGGTTTATAGACTTTCGGCCTATAGAATACATGTAACACCATTGGCTTTCTATAAACCAAACTAGAGTCCCCATTCATAAGAATTTCTTATGAATGGGGACTCTATTTCGATTTATAGAAAGCCAATAGTATTACATGTATTCCATAAGCCGAAAGTCTATAAACAGAAAGACATTCTGTTTATAGACTTTCTTTTTATAGAATAGCAATAGCATTAAATGTATTCTATAAAACGAAAGTCTATAAACCAAATGTATTTCGGTTTATAGACTTTCGGTTTATGGAATACATGTAATGCTATTGCTATTCTATAAACCGAAATAGAGTCCCCATTCATAAGAATAGGTCAATTGACCTATTCCTATGAATGGGCACTCTATTTCGGTTTATAGAATAGCAATAGCATTACATGTATTACACCTGAGAGTCAAATAGAACCGTTAAATACTGTGCTTACAGCGCACTTTAAAAAATTCTATTAGTTTTGGGTGGTAAATAGTACATTTGCGTCTTGCGGTGCACGGACCCAGACTTTTTTCCGAAGTTCGGTCGAACCTCTCAAACCCGAACATGTCCGCTCAACTCTATCCATAATATAAATATTGTATCAATCTTGTGTGTTTCTTCAACACGGCACCTGTGACATATTGTTAGGCAACCTTGCATATGATCTTTAATAAGGATATCAAAATAACTGGAATTATAGTATTCAAGGGGAGCTACTCAATGAAAGTTTTGTGCAGGTCAGAATAGTTATAATGAACATTTGTTCTCACCAGCTTAACTATGCATTATTCATGCATAGAAGACCAGCGTTGACCCTCCCAAATATATAATTAAATCTTCAAAAATATAACAAAGCATTTTGCATGGCTGAATAAGCAAGATACATTTTCCAGGTTTGGTGTTTCATAATACAGTTGTATTATCACCTGCCGTTCAAGGAATAGCTCCCTAGATGTATATAACACTATGGGGGCTCTTCACTAACAGGTAATTTGGAGGCGAGGTGAGTTGAGGTGAGATGAACATTTAATCTTACCAAATTAACCATTCATTGTGCAGGGACAAACCTGGTGAGTCCCCCCTGCAAATCAAACTCACCAGTTTGTACATAGTGCCCTAGGGGTGCTAGTGTAAGCTCTTAAATAGCATGCAACAACCATCACTGATAGAGTCATCTGTGTGGTAAAAACAAAAGAAATATACCATAATAATCTATTTACAACCTTGCTATCTAGTCTGTGTAGCATTATGTGATAGGCTAACACTCAGAACCAAGTTACGGTGATAATAAGAACACATGCTTGGAAAGATCCATATGTACTGTATGTATAGATATATACATCAGCATTGCTACAAAAACTAGATTCAAAATCTAGTCTGCTTTATATTTTGCAGTCAATACAAATTTCTCAAAAACATGTATAACTATAATGATACTATTGCTATAACTGGGCTACACAGCTACCACAAAGACCGCCCTCTACAGCCATCTGTATAGTTTTCTTTATCAGTCTTACCTTCCATTCTCTACTGGGGCCATCTGTGCACTTAAGACTACACAGCTTTCATCAACACCACTCAACAAGGCTGGCTAAGAATCATGGCTATGTTACATCAGGTGGCCCTTCCACTTCCTGTAGCACATCCTGTAGCACACCCTCCCTTTAAATAAATTACAAAAAAATTATACAATCAAGGGCCGTTGACTTACTTTGAATATATGAGTGTTTAATTTGCAGTTCCATCTGTATGATCTATTTCCCTTTACTTAATACTACAGAATATGGCTTTATAAATAAATTATTGTACTTTTTTACATTGTCCCTTTGGGGTTACAGTCTGCAGACATTATGTCATCTGGTGGTATTATCAATCCAAGGTTAAAGCAGTCAAAGTAAATATTTTTTTCCTTAACAATGCAAACTATGTCTCTTTTTCTGCTTGTCTCTGCTATCATGCCCCACCGTTTTCTGTCATTACTTATTGACTACTGCCTTTTCCAAAGGTATTCACTTTACTGCTGGAGGGATAAGCAGTGTTCATAAAGCAAGACTGCTAAAGTAAGACAAAATAGTTTCTGACAATGCCCCCATTTTTCTATCCCACTGTGTTCCCTGGCTCTAGGCAACATTAGTTGCATTTTTTTTAATAGCTTATAGTTTTATAGGATTTTTATAAAAAAAAAGCTTTTTGTATGTCAATCAAAAATGGAGGAAATGTATTACTTGTAATGTGAATTAGTAATGTGTAATGTGAATTAGTAATTCATACATTTACATAATTTACCTCATATAAATACAATGCTTGTTAATTTTAACAGTCCCTGGTTATAACAGAAGATAACAATTGATTGATAATGTTAATTTATCCTATATTTGTGGTGGTTATGAGCAAAATAACCTCAACTTGTACCTTAGTGACTGCTCAAGATTAAAGGCATCATTTTTACAAATAAAATATAATATGCTAGAACACAATTGCAGTATAATATCTGCACAATTAATAGTCTGCCAAAATATTAAGTCAACAAAATCTTACTAACTGCAACTAATAATGGCAGAATCCTCCAGGAGCACAGCGATTCCTAATTATTAATGATTTACAAGGGCAACTCAGATCTATTGTTTATTTGCATAAGATGATATCTGACATTAAAAGAACAGTTTTTTTTTTTTTAATTAGGTACAGTAAGCTTCCAATTAAACTCAGAGATTTAAAGGAAGGTTAGGGAGCTCTCTTATAACAAAGATATGAAAAGGCTTTTTTTTCCCCATGCTAATGAAATAAGGCACCTGTAGCAAATGAGTACAAGCATAATTTAAAACAATAGTGTGTTTTATTATATTTCCAAAATTATAGCTTGTACTAGATTAAGCATAGTTTTTTTTTTTTTTTTGCTCAGTGCATTATTCATTTTTATAAGTCCAAATATTGAGTTAATTTCTCGTTTTGATCATTTCTGAGAACAAGCAGTGTATCCTCAACATTTTACTTATGAATGACTCCTTATGTAAGTCTCCCAGGGCTTGTTTAGTGATTCAGTAGGGAGGGGGTGAGATGGGAAAGGGGGGTGAGCTGTACACCAAGGGCTAATACGCTGATTGGTTCGTCCTTTTGAAATTCTGCTCTTCAATTCTCAGTGAAAGTTGCTTGCCTCAGAAGTAAAAATTCAACTTTTACTGTGTTTTTAGAGACTGTTAGACCTGCTAAAATGCCATGCTTGTTGCTTTACAGAAACTGACAGTTTTGCACCAGGAGTATCCTAAATGGACAAAGCTTGATCTTTTTTAAACAAGAGAAGACAAAGAACTTGGATCAACTGGGAACAAAAGGTATGAGTCAGTTATTTTAGATCAACTCTAAGGACGTATGCATGATTGTCTATACTTTAAAACATGCAGTGATGTGTATATGTGCAAATGTGATGTTTTCATGGTGATTGAAAGATAGAATTTGTGATATTTCTATATAGTTCATCTTTCAGAGAGGATTTAGGGATACATTGTTAATCATATGACAGATGCTAACAGAACTAGCAACAACCAAAAAAAAAAAGAGATTTACAAAGAACACCCCACATTATCTCCCTTACCTATATACTGGCAAACAAGAACTTTGCAAGTGCATATGAATGGAAAATGTTCTAGGTTTCCCTGGTTTCTTTTCATCTTGCTGTGTAGTTGTGTAACAAGGTTAATATGACATACTGCATTCATGTTCTACCTTGTATGAAGTATCCAAAATACATAATAAGTATAGCAGATGTTTATTAAGGAACCCAATAATGCTCTCCAATATTTATTTGTCACAATCTATTAGTAATATAGCAAAAAAAATGAGGAAAGAATTTAAGTAATTACACTGTAATCTTGAGAATTTGGGTTAAGAAAGGTACTTCCAAAGGAAGAGAAATGCTTCTTAGTTTCCTCTACTAATATGCAGATCACAAAGCAATTCTGCTTTATTTATTAAGATGTTAAAAACCCCTCTTGCTACATTTTCTTTCCTGAGTTTAATTACCTTTTGTGACAACATGATGGAAAAGCCTGTTCCTTCTATCTTTTCCAAGGCTAAATAATGAGGCTGATTGTTTTCTATTCATGTACCCATAATGCCGATTTACTATGCTGCAAAAGAAAAGAAAAAAGGAGGAGTAAACACTTTCCCTGAAATACTAATTGGGATTAAAAATGTTGCCTTGCTAGAGGGCATGTGAGAGAGCACACATCCCACTTACATTACACCCCATTACATTGGAGATTCAAATATATCATAACGGAATTGCTCGTTTTGTGTGCACTGTACTTACATCAAATAAGCACTTCATTATTTTCTTTTATGTATATATGTGCTTTTGACTATGAACCCAAGCTCCAAGGCAGGAATTAATGAGTAACAGTTCCTTTACTTAAATGCAGAAATCCACTCTATTAATTGAATTCATTTCAAATAGCTTCAGGGGAATTGCAATGGGTGTCTGTTTTGTATTTTCCACACAACCTTTCACAAGGTATCAATAACGTTGTCCCTTTTCATTTGCAAGGGAAGAAGCGCCATCTGAATAAAGTACAAAAGAGCAGGGCTGTTGGTTCTGTGAATAGATAAGATTTGGATACTTGCTAAGTTTGCACATGTCACAGGAGTTATTTAATGCAGATTTATTGTGTTATGAGAGTTTCCTGCAAAATGAAGGTAGAGAATCAAGGATTCTCTGCCAACTATCCATTCACACACTGCTGCTTGTGCTGAGCTCTTAGACTCCTACTTACAAAGTAATTTTTTTATACAACAGAGATGCTAGCGATGCCACAGCTAAAAAATAAAATAAAAAACTTCAATATTTGTTACAGTAGTCAGGAAGAATAATATGTTCTGTAGTCCTGAGTAGAATGATGTAACAAAACAAAAAAAAAAAGGTAAAGCAATAAACGCTTTGTCTGTTTTAATTTACTTTCTTCCAACTGTGGTTGCTTTGCCAGATTAGCCACTGCTAAATGAAATACTTTCTAAATGTAATTACACACAAAAGTCAATGCTTACTAATGGTCCTCAGCGGTACGTTAACGTGCAATCACTTGCTTCCTGGGAAAGATGGACCACAACGAATGTTGGATTTATGAGGCTGTAGCCGTTAATTTACCATGTCGGTTTAATGAAAGACTCAATTCTACACACGTGTGTCAGGCATTATTTTACTATTACTACTGAATTCTGACTATTAAACTATTCTATAACAGTGGGATAACAATACAGAATGTCACTCGTCATGCTTGTACTGCCATTTGATGGAGCATGCTGTCTAAACCATGTGTTATTTGTGCATATTCAGTGCTACACATTTTTTTGCACTAAAATAAAGATGCCCCCCATTAGACAGCTGAAAATGTTGAACGGTATGTTCATAATGGTGCCGTCTCAGCATTTCACACATTGAAAATTAAGGGGTAGTAGTTGAGCGTGTTCTATGATTATGCCATGTGCAATATGACCACTATGTGTGCATGGCAATAATAGCAGTGCTTCCCAGTGGCTCTCTGTAGAGAGTCTCACTTAAAGATCCTTCACAGGTGGTGTTGGAGGGACTGTGGTGAAATTGGATCGTTATCTCACATTTTATGGTTCTGTCCTAAATTGTAAACTTTTTGGAAATCCATACATATTCTAATTAAAATACTTGACAACTCCATAATTGTACTGTCTCCCACACTTTGTCTTTTAAAAATATTCCCAAGCAATATCTATAAGCCAAAATGTATCCTACTAGGCCATATATTAATAGCTGCCACTATGTCTATCCCAAGACATTGGAAATCGCCTGACATTCCTAATATAAAAGAAGTCATATTCTCTCTATTTGAGAATATGAGATATGAACTCTCATTCAGGGGACAATCTGAATCTAATATACAATTGAGAAATAAAGGGGGATAAAACGGCATCACAATTTATAAATAGGGCCTCACCTCACCTGGCCTTCCAAAGTAACATGCATTGTGTCTATGAGATATGTATGTTGCCTTTTTTTATTATTATTTTTATGATTCATTCTAAATATTTGTTGCTTTTTCTTATCCAGAGAAATGTTTTATTTATTTTCCCAAATTGTCATATGTTGTAATGTTGATTATTTCAAAAGTACTAATTCTCTTGGTAATGTTATATTATAACATATTTTTTGAAAAACTCAATAAATATTATTTAACCAATAAGCAATGTTGACGTGACAGTCCCTTTCAAATCCAGGTATTCTTAGGCTCTCGAACCATGTTAGCTACCACCTCTCTCAGGTTGGCTCACACCCAAATCTTTCTGTGGAAACCAAAAACAACAGTTCCTAGTGTAATTCTGTAGAAATTCTGATAGTAATAATTGCCCATTCATTGATTACTCACTTACCAAAAGCATCATTTCTGAATTCATGTGTTTCATGACAAAGTCCCATTTTAATATACTCCTACATCATCCATACATTGATACAGTAAATAGTTAAGAAGTTATATTAAAATAATTTTACTTACGTAAAGTCATCTGACAACCATAAGCAAGAAAGTGGATAGTGTGTCTGAGCACCCACTCAGCATGCTGTACAAGCAATCCCTGCACAAAGCATGCTGGGATTGAGTCAACAGCATCAACTTACTTGTGGTTCATTCCACTCAATGATTAGAACCTGAAGAAGGTAAGTAAACTTTATCTTAATATGACTCCTAAATATTTCTTCCACCATCCTCAAGGCTAGCAACTGTTTAGATGAGGTCAGCAATATATTAAAATGGGACTTTGATTATAATGAAATTAATTAAATTTGCGTTTAGCTTCCACCTTTTAGACCATTTAGCTAGTTTTCATAAATTGTTTGAGCCAAAGTAAAATCACCTTTGATCCTTAAACAGTACCCATGGTGGCAATCCCATAATAAAATGTAATTCTTTCAGCTGGGAAGAGATAATTACTTGTAAGCCTCTTCACATACACATTTATCTGAGGATTCAAATGATATCTCTTCCCCTGGTGTGCCAACAAAGCACTTCTAATTGTCACAGTTTAACAGTTCTCTAATTTCATGAATTGACAGTGCTAGACAATTTGGTTTTATTAACCCTAAATCCCTTCTAAAATCACCTAAAAATTATGTCATGGGAATTATTTTAAAATGTAGAATTTCTCTAAAAGTATTACATTAATAATGACGGATAGCTAGCTAGCTAGATATATTGTCCTGAGAGTGCTGGGATTCCAGTTTGTATATATAGTTATTTTTTTATATGTTTTGTAGCAGTTCTAGTCAACATAAACTTTTTTTTTTTTACGTACAACCAGTTAATTTCGTTCTTCTAAGACATCTTTTAATAATGAACACAATGTTATATGGGAGTGATGCTCCACATAGTTTGTGCATAAAAGAAACATCCAGCTCCCAGACCACCAGCCTGTGCAAGTTCATAAAGGTCTTCACGGTACCCAACAGAGCCAATAGTCACCCTTGTAACTATTCAAATGTTTTCATTCACATCTTTAGTGCTGAGAAGAGATGAGGATAGCTTTCCACCCAGACAGTAAAACCTCAAACCATGTTACAAAGCCTTCAGTTATAAAGTTAGGAGACATACATGAAAAGGCACCAGTGGTGGTCTTTTTTGAAAAATAAGACAAAGAAAACCCTCGCATGCAACCTGTTCATTTGGGTGTTAATTTAAATCCAGTTGTTTTTCTTTTTAACTGACCATGCCTGGTTTAGGACAACAGAACCAAAAGAAGGTCAGTTTGACCTTTTGCATATTCCCTTCATGCTGAGGAAGTAAGAGTAAGCCTACAACAAGTCAGGAGCCCAAACTGAACATAAATGATTGTTTTGGTGGAGTATGTGTCATTTAATTTAACTGGCCTCTCTTCCAAAAGGAAGCACCAATCAGCTTTAAACATTTTACTTTTAAGGTGTAGAATTATCTCAGACCAACAAAAAACAGAGCAACATAGTAAACTCAATAAAGACTAAGGGTTATGTAATAATTGAAGGGAATTGAGGCGGGCATTTCAAACTAAAGAACAAAGTAGCTGGGTTGAAAAACATTCTCTCATTCAGCTGCATTGGAGAAGTTTCCAACTCAACCCGACGTTTGAAAGTGATTGCAGCTTTTTTTATACATTCTGATGCTTCCTTGCACTGCCGCTATCTTTATTCATGGGTTGTGCCAGCAATTAGAGCTATAGAGCAACTCGGGTGCATCAACAAGACTGTGAAAGGCTAACTAAGTTTCATTTGTTCCAACACTTATATAGTCACACAGCTAAGTAGGCCAAAATTACTATTAAGGTCAACTTTTAAAGACAAACCATTACTTTTGATTAAGCCTCAGATCATTGATATATTTTTTCATCACGTAGAATTGGCATGAAATATACACTGGCCATATTTAAAAAATGACCTTATGTCTCTCTTGGAATATAGATAACATTGGACACTACCATTTATGTACTGTTTTTAGAACACTGACTGACATTTTATTGAAGACAGGCACATTTAAAATTATAAAATGGACACTCATTCCCAAAATACCCAATGCGCTAGCAAATATGTTCTTTGTTTGATTGGGTGTACTATGTGTACTCATATTTAGTCACTAAAAAGCAGTGTGCAAACATTATCTTATCTACCATTTTGCTTCTTATGAGGCATCAACTGTTGGTTTTTTTTCTACTATATTTATAATCTGTCCTACCAGGGATAATACATTGAGATTTATCTTATTTTCAAGTGTACTCTGATTTAGAACACTATTTTGTTTATAATAATTCTTCCAATTCTGCATGTATCTTTTAAATTGCAATACATGGAAACACAATGGCATACTTTGAACTATAATGTCTTACCGTTTTACATTTTATCTTGCATATACACATTTTCCATGAGTTAATTGAATAGACATTGAAAAGTGGAATGTCGTATTTCATCCACTGCATAATCTAGATACAGACAAAAGACATGGAACAGGTTTCTTTTATTGTCAGATCTCAATGTATTTGTATTTAATTTTAGTTTGATTTGCATTTATTTTTTGGTAAAAGTGAAATACATTTTCGCACATTAAAACAAATGGAAACAATGTTTATTCAAGCTGATAATCGTACACTGTAAGCATTTACTTAAAAAGGAATTAGGTCTATTTTTTTATTTTTATCATATAAATGGTCTTATTACTATTCATTCATTTACAACAGAGTTGCATCATACCCCCCACATGTTTTACTTTAAGAGAGATAATCCCAACTTTCTGGTCCATATGCAGTTATGTTGCCATGGTAAAGGTGCTCAGTGATAACACTCCCCATTCAAAGCCATTTCCCCAGGCATTATGCATTGCCAGCGGGGCATGTTGGCAAACATGTAACATGCTGACTTAGTGGGTCCGATTCAATGAGGCCAATTAAAGCAAAGTTTTTATAGCGTGCATTATTTGGAATAGAATAGCATGTGATTCAATGAAAATGGTACTAAAGCATAATGGAAGCACATTGCTGCAGTATGCGGGTACCATTTTTGATAACATAAAGTTCCAGTTCACATGATAAACATTGCTGAGCATGTAAACTTGAGTTATTTTACAGCTAACCACCAACCGCCGAATCAATAAAATTAAGGGCAGTTTTTAAAAAGAATAAAAAATAAAAATTAAAGACATTTATGTCTAAGAGCCCACTCGGTTACCCGGCCTCACTTTCCCCGCAAAAAAAGTTGTAACACCCCGACAGAGTACCTCCAAAACACTTTTTGTAACAGTGCGGTTAACACTTTTGCAGTTGAAGGGGGCAACTGTTTGTGTTCCTTATATCCCTGAAAGGGTTAATGTGCAAAAACTGGCTGCGTTAATCAGATTTTGCACAATTTAGTAGCTTTTAACTGCGGTGTTCATTTTGCCCGTTACATTTTAACACACCTCATTGAATCTCCTTTGTGCGTTACTTAGCATGCAGATAGGTAATTTTAACAGGTGCAATAATGGTTTTATTGCACCCATTAATACATTTAATAGAGGGTAATGAATCAATTTTGCCAGCAATTTGCAATTTTTGCGTTAACGGGCCCATTGCTTTATTCCATAGCTTCTCTTGTTTTTTGTTATGGGTAGCAAGATGTCAAACTCTTTACAATACAAAAAGTAGTAGTTAAACTAAACAAGCAATATATCACAAAAAGTGATATACATTAAACTGCATGGTACTTAATTGAAGAAAAAGAAAAAAATAAGCATTACATCCTTTCTAAGTAAGAAATAACCATTAGTAATACAGCCAATTTTGTTAAATCTTTCTACAAAATATAGTTCATTAAGCTATTACCAATCAACATTTTATAGAGACAAATGGGGGCATGTATAAACATGGCGCACACGCCAAATACTAGCACAGTCAGCCAAAGTATAAAGCGGGAGTCTGCATTATCTATGTCAAATGCATAGATTTAGGTTGTGTCAGAGCTCATTGTGCCAGTGTAACCTAGGTATAAAAAAACAGGGACTGAAAAGCACATGATTTCTGTTGGGGAACCTATGACAAAGTGTCAAGAGTAATAAAGCGCAATTGCTTTTATAAAACTACCGACACTTTATATTGTGGGTTGTTTTCATACCCTCAATATATTCTAATGTTAATATTGCTACATACAAGAATTTGTAGACGGCCTCATTGCAAGATAATAATTGTCGCTGAGGTAATTTAAAAATTACTTTACTAAAAGTGTAGGTGAGTTAGTTTCCAAATCAATGTGTGTCTATGTAGCTATATCAGTACAAATGTAGTATGCTTTTAAAATGCTTCAGTTTAGTTTCAGTCTCTGTTTATATATCCCAGTATATAACTATCCTTTTACATGTCTTCAACTTTTGGTGTGGTCAAGTCTAAAACGCATGTGGTATTAAAGTTACTTCAATGCAGTTCTGGTTGTTTTGTACAGCATAGCAGTTTCTGCAGTTCATTTTCTGACTCCAGCATTTGATCTTCCTTGCGTTTGATCAATGCAGCTTTAGAATTTCATCATTTGATCTTAAAATAATGAGTCATGATAAAAGAAAAAGTAACGGAATCTAAGAAGTTATAGGATGAAATTCTGGGCCACAAAGTTGCAATATTTTTAAGGATAGTATAGTTCTTGATTCAATGTATTAGATACATTGTATCACACACGCACACATACACGTAGTGCTGTATATTTGCTTAGGCCATCTAGACCTAAGACGGCACATAAAAATCCGTCCCCACATGCCCGAAATGAATTACATGAATAATTGAGACAGAGCACTCAATACATTTCTGAGCAGCACCGTGCAACCTGCATGTGTATTGCATGCCTCATGTGCAGGGAGCAAGGCACAGAGTGTCAGACCCCAGTTCCACCCCATGCCTTCTGCAGGGACCCCCTACCTGGTCCAGCAGACTCCAGGCACTGTGCTCCCGGCTGAGGGGGCACGCGATCGCGGTGTGGGCCGCATCCCTGGCCTGTAATACAACCTGCCTGGCGCAACTCAAGTGCAGGTGTCAATCTGATGGCAGGGGGCGTGGCCTGCGGCCCGGTAGCGTGCTCCCATTGGAGGATGCACGGGAGGTGTGGAGAGGGGGCAGGTCCTACACGTGCCTTCACTATCTGGCTAAAGCCAGAGAGGGCGGCGACCTGCAGGATGGTGGGCGGACAAAGGTCCTGGCGCCCTATTTAAACAGCAAGCACTGTTCATTCAGTGCTTACTCGTTTTCAAGCTTGTAGTGTGGCTAGTCTCTCTACAGTGTTTCCTACCCATACCTTTGTACCTTGTTACCCTGTAAGTATTGATCTCCCGGCTACCGAACCCTTGGACTGTATTTTGACTACGTTTACCTCTCCACTCCTGAGCACAGATTATCCAATACCTACCTTGAAACTTTTCTGCCTGCATTGACCCTTTGGACTATTTTTGACGCTGTTCTGCCTTATCCTTTGGTACTGCTATCATTCCGGACTTTTCTAGTGTGCGCACCACCTAGTGCCAACACCCCTGTGCTACGCTCCCAGGTACCAACCCTGACACAGAGCAGCACTGAAATCTCCAGTCGTGTAAGCAGACAGTCACTACTGGGAAGCTGTTTTGAGACACATATGGCAGCAAAAAAGCTGTTTGGGCTCATAAATGGCACTGGGAAGCTGTTTGGACACAAATATGGCACTGTGAAGCTGAATGGAGACAAAGATGGCAGAGAAAAGCTGTTTGAGCACAAATATGGTACTCTGAAGATGTTTTGGATAGAGATGACTTGAGTGGTATTGAGTCAGCTGTTTGGGGACAGAGATGGCACCAACAAAAATCACACTGAGGAAGGGGTAGATCCTAAATAGAAACAGGTGAGGTATGGACATGAAGTGATGGGGCAAAAGAAGACTGAGAATGGTGCTTGAATTTAGTCAGCCCTAGGTCAGCACTAAACCTAAAAACCCCACTGCATACATATCTATAGCTGATACATTCATGTAACACATACTACATTTTATGGAGGTATACTTGGAGGTATCCTTCACAGGACTTGTACACTGCCAAAAGTAGCCAAAGAGTATGTAAAACATCAGCATTTAATGCATTTTACACTGGACAAGATAAAAAAGATTGAAGGATGTTTGAAGATCAACCAATCAAAATATGCATAGCATTAAAATCATAGTCAGTGACCAGTAGATATCTGGATGAAAACTAGGAACAAATCACTTTGATCGGTTTCTGTTTCACTATTGGTCTTTTGGGGAGTCAGTCATCTAAGCTGAATGGGAATGCTAAGGAGAATATGAATGTGAATGTAACTATATTAGTAGTATTAAACATATTTAACTATGAAGAAGTAAAACACATGACACATAGTCATCAGCAAAAAAAACATTTACAAGAGGTCTAAAATGGTACCCCCTACACATTGAATTTAGCTGCCGCCCCGCTAAACACTGCCATGTATGGCGTGGGAAGTAGTTCCCTTGTGGTCCGCTGTGTACCGTCATCTCCTGCTCCGGCTTTTGTTTCTTCCCCATACTCTCCAGCACTCCTCAATGTGTCAGGACCATGGAAAACATGAAAAAATGGCATCACAAAGGGGCAGAACAGGAATAATCTGAGCCCAAGATTGAGGCACAGACTCTGCTCCTATATGCTTTTAGTACCGCTTTTTGGGGTAGATCTTCCCAATAAGCCCAGGCTTACATTAAAGAAAAATTCCCAAAAGGCCTAATAATAAGTGTTTATTGAACGGGAACTGTTATATGATGTGCAGAAAATAACACAATCTTTGAAAAGCACTAGGTGGTTGTGAAAGGTATAATGTTTATTAAACATAAACATATAATAAAACCTTAGACAGCATTTTACAGACCAGCAGGCACTACACTGTTATTTAGCAGGTTCGCACTCAAATGAGTAGTTGGTGCCCAATCATTATCTCCACCTGATCCCCACAGCACAAGGGTCAAAACGTTGCTGTCAGAATAAAACCACAATAACTTTAAGAGTAGCATGATTCCTTAGCATAGAAGAGAACTAGACTTTCAGTTGCCCAACATAATGAACTGACAGAATCTATGTACTATTCTCAAGTTTAAATACCAACGATAATCTTTGCTTTATACTAAAAATGTTTTTTACCAGACTCAGCAATAGCAGGAAATGCCCCACACTGAGATGTGAGAGTATGTGAATCAGCAGGTAAGCTGGTGCATCAAGACTACAAAAATTTTCAAGACAGTTGAAGTGACAAAAAAGTGGCGGAACATTATTGATCAGCACAATGCTGCATTCTCTGTACTTGTCAGCTTTGTGTCAACAGACAAATTCAGATGCTTCAAATGTACCTAGCCTGAACTCTGCATTTTATTAAAAAAAAGCCCTTACGAGCTGAAGTCTAGACTTGCAGTGGCTGTTTATTTCACATTGTATCCATAGTTAACTATTTCATGCTCAGGGGATTGTAGGGGTAGGTATTATAGAAAAAATGGTGTATTATATCTAAATATTCACAAACTGTGTATTACTGTGGAATGTTTATGCAATTAATGAGTGGGAGAGGCAATGACAACCCATCATATGGCAAGCTACTGATGAATGAAGTATGTGCCAATACATCAGTTATTTGGTATTGAATATTGCTGGCATCATTCATTTATGCTGGCATAAAATATCAGGATACTTTCAATGCCAGTTAATTATTTGATATGACCCCCATCTGCACTTAAAATTATGATAAAACAGGTCTAAGTAAAAGAAAGGCATTAGAGAGAAACACAGTGAAAAGATGTACAATTTAGAAGAAATAGGGAAATAACGGGGATGGAAATGGGAGGAGAGAAATATGAACTATTGTGGAAAGAAGGAAAGAAACATATGAGAAACCCATAAACAAAAATAGTAAATCATTTAACAGACAGTAAGGTGGCCTAAGATGCAAACCAAATATTACATAGTTTAACACTAATGTGTGGGATAATGTTACTCAGAATACTATGACAATGTAACACATGTTGCCTTTTGACACTTTCCATTTTCTAATCCCTACATTGGTTTTGGTAATGAAAGGATTTCCTCCAGGATCACTCAGATATCAGGTTATAATGATCACATTCCATGGTAGACATCACAAACATAAGTGAAGGAAGATACCTTAACAGTAGAGTATGGAATCTTAATATATTGAATCTGGGCTTCAACGATGACTTGGCAGGATAGTAAAGAAGTCCACACACACCCCTTATCGATGATGGTGCCTCTCCAGAAAAAGGTGATAAAGCAATCCCAAATGCCATGCAGTTTCAAACATGAATGGATTAACACTCAAAGGATCTTTCCTTTCATGCTGTTATTGGAAGGTTGTATTGAAGAGGTTAATTCATTATAATATTATGTACTCTCAGGTGAGTAGACCATGGAGTGTGTAAGGTGATAGTCTCCTAATCTTTAAGAAACGTGTGTCTATACAAGTTAAATAAGTTGTTGAAACAAAGATTGTCAACTTATGAGTAAGAGCAAGTGACTATAATTTGTTATCTCCTCATGATGATATTTATTCTGAGCTTTTTCCATGGAATTCATCTACCTATTGTAACAATAAATCGCTGATTTGCTTCTTACACTTTGAGTGCCAAATTACATGTTTGACACTACCTAGAATCTTGTCTATCCCTTGCAAACCTTGGGTGAACTATAACGGGGCAAAGGAAGCTCCTTGCTTCAAC
Source organism: Pelodytes ibericus (assembly GCA_036172795.1). NCBI lineage: Eukaryota > Metazoa > Chordata > Amphibia > Anura > Pelodytidae > Pelodytes > Pelodytes ibericus. Next base: position 112,898,710 of record CM069859.1, read on the forward strand.
ATTAGGTTGTCTGAGCTTACTCAACACTATATGAAGGGTCAATTTTCTACTACCCAACAATCCTCAGTGGAACCAATGATGTTTTTTTTTGTCTTAAGGCAAGGCTTCAAGGTACCTTTAGGGGACAGACACCTGGGTATCCAAAACAGGAAGAGGAGCACTTTTCAGTCTGCAGGGCAAAGTAGCACTATCACAAGGGAAAATATTGTAAAAGTTAAGGGGGGGGGGGGGGATTAAATACCATAATTACTGCATTAAAAAAATATCAGCTTACTTAATGCATTACTGATTAATTAAAAATTATGATACAGCTGTATGTACTACAAAAAAGGAAACAAAATACTTAGCATTATTTATAGGTAAACTAAATAGTGCAGGTTATGACTTGTTAACAGATCCATGATTACTTTTACAATAATACTGCATATATCACAGAGGGTATTTCCTCACCGACATCCATGATTTTTTTTCGATTTGAAATGGCTTATCACAAGACTTTTTAACATTATCTGGCATTCCATCAAGATCACAGCTGTGTGGGAGAAGCATGTGTGAATTCATTGTTTACTGACAACTCAGAGTTCATTGGACTTAATTTGTAAAGCATATATTTGTAGGTAGCAAGTGGACCATAAATTTCATTGAATTTATGGTGCTGTCTTATATTCTGTTTTTGAGGCTGTTCTCAGACATTTCTTTCCTCTTCTTTCAGTTGATTATCTTCCTTTTTTGTATTTAAAATCTTTCTTGTAAAGTTCTAAAAGTACATAGTTATTATTGTAATAGAGTGAAAAGTGAAATAGTGAGTAAAATCAAAGGGATGTTACAAATGGATCCATTTTATTGTGGATTTTTCAAAATGACCGAGACCAAAAAATGATACAAAAAATATAAACAGACAATTTTGAAATTCTCATAGGACGAAAAAACCCAGTAAATGGCCTCTTCTTTAATGACATGAATTATTGCTTATCAGTGGCTTTTAACTCTAGACCTTCTGTTGCCGACTATGGTATTCAAGGCTAATGGCTGGCAAAAACACTTCCCTTAGCATTTTTTTTCTTTCTGCAAGTAGTCTAATTATCACAATCCCAGAAGAATGCATATCAGACCTTTAGTCCTAAGATCACTTGTAGCTCTTTAAGCCATGAAACAAAAGTCCAACCTTTTTTTTGGGTGGGGGGGAGGGGGGGGGGGGGTCATTATTCATTGTTCCTTACTATGATAGATACAAGTCATTTTTCTGCAATACCAGAATTCTGCATTATAAGTTCTTAGGATTTGTTTTAAAAAGCTAGCTTGGAAATATAATTCTCTTACAGTACAATATTTAATCTTTGCAAACAGAATGTAACATGTAGCATAAAAGCAACATGCATTTTAGATATAGTTTCCCTTGAAATATCTACATTGTGCTACATCTTCAATAATCTTACCAGAAAGATATAAGCGGGAAAAAGGCAGTGTCAAGTTGTTGCAGAAGTGGATTTATTGTAAAACATAAAGGAATATGAAGCAGGATGGGGCTCATTTCCAGTTTCAGAGACTGAGAATGCTCTTCAGGATGTTTCCTTAGAAAAAGAGGGAGATGTAAAGAAATATTATTTGCCATTTTTCTCTGAAAAATGAATCATCTTCTATATACCGCTATAAAGTCAAATAAGGATGAGAAAAACTGCTGACATTAAAAACCAGTTTAATAAGATGGAGAGAAGTGTGAAGGAGAGAGGAAGAGTTCAAACTTCTGAGTAATTATTTTTTTTTAAAAAGCAAGAGATTAACTCAAACCGGTATTCCTATAGTATTTACTGAGGTAAATATTGCACCATGGCAATGATGATTTGCCAATAAGTCTGTAAATGTGTATATTTTCATAATAATATATTGTTCTTTAACCCCATAGTGACCTTTTCCCTTGGTGACAAGGGCTGTTTTGACATTTATGGGGTGTTTCTGTTTAGCTGTAATTTTATTCTTTCTCACATAATGTACTTATACAAATTGTATAATGTTTTTATCGCCATAAGAAGGGCTTTCATTAGATACCATTATGTTCAATATCTTATAATTTACTACAAAAAAATCATAAAATGTGATGAAAAAATAAAAAAAAACACTTTTTCTAAATTTGACCTGAAAAATAATTTACTTAAATACAATCATTAAAAAATACCCCATCTAAATAGTTTCTAAATGTTGTCCTGAGTTTAGAAATATGCTTGTTTCCATGTTTTTATGCAGTTTCTTGTGAGTCATAGGGCAAAAAAGGCACTGTTTTGCCTACAGTGCCATTCTGATCCCAACCCAAACCCTAAATTTAATTATAACCTTAAATTTAACCCTAAGTCTAACCATTATCATAACCTTTAATTTATTATAATTTTAATTTAATTGTAACCCTAACCATTATTCTAACCCTAACCCTAGTTTTCAGCTAATTAAGTACTTATATTTACTGCAGTGTTACTGACTGCCTCTAGGGGCAGTCTAGGAACAGCATCAGAGCAACTGAAGTGATTTTTTTTTTTACTTTCGATGCTCTACCCACAAGAGGGCAGCAGACATATTGGAGAAGCAAGCTGCTCTCCAAAATGGCACACACGATCGCTCCTTGGAGCTATGGTGGGTGCCCCAGAACAAAAAATTTGGTGCTGCCTAATGTCTCAATATTGAAGCAATAGAGCAGCACCACCAGAGCTTATTCCACTACAGGACATGTGAGGCATGTCCTTTGTCAGAAACAGAGTTGCAGGCTGGACGTGCATGACACATCCTTGGTCGCGAAGGTTGTTAAATGTTTATCACATTCACTGGTGGTGCTTTATAATCTTTTATTGTTAACATAGGTCAATTTCCGACACATAAAGAAGAGATGCGTAAGCGCATGGCCTTTTTTAATATTGATTGGATCATGGGCAAGTATTTAGTCCCTGTGAGAGGGATGGTGCAGCGTGTGGGCAGAGATGCCACCGGTAAGCCATTTTGGGGAAAATATGCTACTGGGAAGCAGTTTCGGTACTGAGATTACACTAGGGGCACAGGCGACCCCTGCGTCCACTTGTCTGGACTAACCTACCATTCATGACAGCAACTTGTGTTTCTCCTCTGGCCTCATGGAGCTGTTAATGGTCACTGAGCATTCAGCACCAGTGGAAGCATGGCCCCCGGGGGCGGGAACTGGAAGGCCCCCAGAGACACACACAGAAAGGTGGCCTCTCTCTCTCTCTCTCTCTTGAGAGAGAATGGCTCCTCTCCTCCTGTAAGTTGTGTGGTGCAGAGTTTAGCCCCTCTTTAAATTCCAATGGGAGGCTAAAATTATACAATGAAAATTATACAAATTAAGGGTTCTCAGCATAGAACATCATGATACCACTATAGATATGTCTGGGGTAATAAAATAGAAGGAATTGCTTCTAAAGACCTAATAAAACACTTTTTGTAAGGAAGACAAACTGTCTATCTTGCATGCATTGCCCCTCTTCTTTTTTATGATTATTCTTTAACCTCTTTGCTGCCTGTTCACCTGCCTGTGCAGTATGATGGGGGAAATGCTGACAGGTCACGTGACCCAGCACTCTGATGTCAGACACACACTGGGTCACGTGACCTATCTGCACTCACCACATGGGGAACCGAACAGGCAGCATCGAGGACATCATGTACTAGAGGTAATGGGGTGATGAGGCATGTAATGGGGGTAATGATGTCAAGTGATGGGGTCATGAAATGGGGTAATGGAGACATGTAATGGGGGTAATGGTGTCAAGTGTTGGGGGTCATGTAATGGGGCTAATGATGTCAAGTGAATGGGGTCATGAAATGGGGGTGATGGAGGCATGTAATTGGGGTGATGGGGGCATGTAATCACCTGCCATTTGTAGGCTTACAATGCATCCAACTATTCTCCTACTTGGTAACTTCTGGTGTGACTCAGTTCTCAATTACCCCCACACACCTTCCATTATCACAATCTACTGTTATTTTGACCTCTCCCCTTTTTTCTTTCTGCCTTATACTCTCCTTGTGTGTCTCTTGTTCCCCAACCCCTTTAGAATGGAAGCTTGCGAGCAGGGCACTCTACCTCATGTTTTAGTCTGAAAGTGTTTTGTCTAAATTTGTTTTTAACTCCCTTCTTATGCTCTGTACCAAGTGCTGCGTAAATTTTTGGCGCTATATAAATAGAACGTAATGTAATGTGATGGGGCATTTAATGTGTGTGCATGTGGGTAATGGGGCATGTAATTGGATGATGGGGCATGTCCTGGGTGTGCAACATGGGTTATGGGTCATGTCCTGGGTGTGCAACGTGGGTGATGGGGCATGTCATGGGTGTGCAATGTGGCTGGGGAGTTGCCCAAATTTTGTCTGACTAGGGCAGCAAAAAACCAAGATACACCACTGAGCTGATATCATTTCTGCTCCCTCGGATACTTTCACCACCATTGATTGGAAATAAGGGGATTTGTAACTGAAAAAAATACATGTACTATGGGAAGACACTCTAAGAAAATCTTGAGTAATGCAGTACAATTTCATGGCATTTGTGGCTTATTCAATGACTTGAGATCACATATCACTGCTTTTTAACGATAAGTTTCTCAGGTCATCAAATACCCCAGTTAACCTGAAAATCTAGGTTAACTAATGTTATAACATTCATTATTATGTAAAACTATGACATTTCAGCTGAGAAATTGTTTTAAGCTCATCTATTTATTTTCTGCTTGACATTTTATCCAAGGATAAGGTGTTCTTGTTAAAAAGTGTTGGGTAGGTGGTGATTACATGGTTTCAAGGGTTTTACGATATATTTGCATTTCTTAAATTGACAGAAAGATTGATTTTATTTATTCCAATATAATTTTATTTTAAACATACCACTCAGTGTTAATAACCTCATGGGTCTAATCACTAAAATTCGAGAATAGCTCGAGGAGGTGGTCTTTCATTTTGAAACTCGGCACCTGAGTTTGACTTAGTCTCAAAAATAGTTAGGGAACATCTGAACCAAGTCAAACTCGGGTGCCAAGGCCTGTGGTAATTTTTGCACCAGGGTGTGGGGGTGCCAATAGAATAGATACTGTGGAATAATTTTACCTTTGTTTATCAGAATTTAAGATCACATCCCATCATGGGGCTACAATGGATAAATGGGGAAAAAAATGGTTTTATCAGTTAAAATGAAAGTATCCTCTTGGTTAATTGGAGTACTATATTTTTTTATGCACCACTGGTGCATTATGGAAACACAATTAGAAATGAACACAAGTTTTCGGAAATGTTGTGTATGGAAAAAGTCAAACACAGAAATTATTTTCAAATATCCAGTTAATTAATTGAATTACAACATATACAAAAACATATGTAGTGATTTTGTGGGAAATAAACACTTTATCAGATATATTACATTGTTTGTACAAAAGGTGTCTCTGCTGACTATATGTACAGCAATTTCCAAGGAACCAATGAACTATGAAGACTTGTACTGTAAAAATTGGAAATAGCTGTACATATGGTCTGCATGTGGTAAGCAGAGACAATGGGGTGCTGTTTCTGTGAATGCAAAATGCTCAATTAGACTGTATATACACTAACATACAGAAGTTTGGAGTCATTTAGAAATGTCCTTGCCTTGAAAGAAAAAAATATTTTGCCAATTAAAATAACATCAAATGGATCAGAAATACAGTGTAGACATTGTTAATGTTGTAAATGATGATTGTAGCTGGAAATTGCTTATTTTTAATGGAAGATCTACAAAGGTATACAGTGGCCCATTAAGAGCAGTAACCATTACTCCTATGTTCCAATGGCAGGTTGTGTTAGCTAATCAAAGTTTATCATTTTAAAAGCCAACATATTGACTGTATTTTCATTTCATTTTGCAACTAATTTGATGTACGTTTTCATGGAAAACAAAAAAAATCCCAAGTAATCTCGAACTTGTGAACGGTAGTATACTCATCTTTTGTGAGCGTATATAGTCTATCGGAGAATAAATGACACATGCGATTTATGAGACTGAGTCCCTGTTGGTCGAGTTGACTTAGTCTCAAAAACCACAGGTGTTATTTCTTCTCCATTGACTTTAACAGGAGGCATTTGGAGATTAAGTCAAACTCGACCTCCAATAGAGGTTCATTCTACATTAAAAGGTTAGTTGCAGGTGAGATTAGGTCAGTTGAGGTGGGATGAATATTTCATCTCACCAGTTTAGCTACACATTATGCAGGGACACACCTGGTAAACATGCTTAGCAGGGGAAGCTCACCATTTTTATCTGTGCTCAATGTATAGATAAACTGGTGAAATTAAATATTCATCCCACCTCAACTCACTTGACCTCAATATTTTAGTGAAAAGCCCTGAGAGCGAGAGAGAGAGAAATAATTTAATAACCCCCAGTCTTTGACCAGTTTAAAAAGTTTTGAAAGTCACAGTTCTTAATGAAACTCTACTTCAAAGTATACATTTAATTATGTGCCTATCTGCATCATTTAAGTACTGATATATGTCTGTGCTATTTATTTTTGCTCTCTGTTATCTATTTAAAACACTATTATCACTATGATACGTATCCTCCATATCTTCTTTGGATAAGTGAGTACAAATTCAAATCAATGACACATTTATTTTTAATTAGATTTTCATAGGTACCATTTGAAGCTGTTGGTAGAAGTTGTGGAATAACCAGACCTCGCTCTCTTCTAATGAGGATTGTTATATTTGATGTTTGATGATTGAAGAGACCAGCATGCATTCATTAATATTTGCTTCAACTGATCAGTAAGAATGTGTGAAGCTTTTATATATATATATATATATATATATATATATATATATATATATAAATAAATAATACACCCAATGCTCCACCCACTAGACCACTAAAAACCTTGTTTCATTTCCCGACAGATAAGAAAAAAGACAGAGAGGTATTAATCATTGGGAGAATTGATAGGGCAAAGATTTTTAAGCACTGGGGCAGAATTTAAACAGTTAGTAACATCGCCTGAATGTTGAGCAAAAGTGACATCTCCAGGATGTACTTGAATACCAGAGAAAATGTGAACACAGCTTTCCTGTTTAAACGCTTTATTATTATTATTATTAATAAATAACATATACTACATAACAACCTCCCTTAACAGAAATGTGTCATACCATAATCCAGACTAATTTGCAGCCTCATTGTTTCTCATGTACATTTATATACATTTCATTATTTTTTTATAAATATTGTCTAAATTTTGTGGCCACTAATCTGCACTATACACATAAGTGCATATATAGTGAGGTTTTAGTTTGGTCTCTGTTAGTGAGTCAATGCTACACTACTTTCTTAAAAAAATATAGGATAGAAAGGGATATTTCGCACATTACAATTTTCTGCAGCTGTTCGCAAGCTCCAATAAACTTCAGTGGGAAAAAAAAGCTATAAAATGTATTGTTATCCAGTTGCTAAAGCATAAATAAACATCAATGTAATTGCTCATATGGGCCAGATGGAAACAGGACAAGAGAGAAAGAAAGAGTAAGGATCTTAAAACCAAGCAGCTCAGCCACTAGTGCCATAAAAGATATTCAGAGTGTTTTGACAGAGTAAGTTCAGCGCAGTGCCACCTCATTAAGACCCAAAAAACTGTGAAAGAAAAAGCTGCTACATTCAATGGCACATAGTGAGGTCACCAGCTAATCTGACTTGGTGACAACAAAGCACCCTTGACTGATGAGAAAGGCTCCTCCATTGGAGGTCTACATTCCTGCACCTAAGCCAGTGTTTCAGGCTTTAGAAAGAAAATCTGTTAGTCAGACGTGCACCAATATCACACAATAGCAAGTGACAGTCAACCCCCCCCCCCCCCACCACCACCACCACTAAACCCTCTTGTGTATAACATAATGATTAAGTGACCATTCAAATCCGTGATATGTCGCATTCGCAAACGCGATATGTTTCTTAGAATGGCTGCAAGCAAGCGTGACATCTGAAATCTGCAGGAAGCATAAAATAATAATTAAGGTCAGCAATAATACAGATTCACCTTAAAAAATGTTATTTGGTATTGTGTGGCAACAAAATATATTTAGAAATAGCAGCTGTCCTTGGAAAATTGCTTGGTAGGTATTATATTTTCTGGAAGTGAATGCTTATATTCAGCAGTTTCAAAGGGCTTCTAAGATCATAAATACTGTATTTCTGAGAGCATGCTGTTAACTCTAGCAAATCAATAATACAGTGGAACCCTGTTGCAATCAAAGTTAGCAAACTGAAGAAATCCTCCCTACTAACTACAACCCCCAGCGTGTCTGTATCCAAAGGTACTTTGTTGTATATAGGAAGATAACAGGCCTCTTTGTTCCTAAATATACTGTTCATATTTTATTATCATGCTACCTATCTGGAGGATACATGTTTTGTATCATTATTTTTTACTAAAACTGTATTTTTTTCTTATGCTTGATTTTCAGCTTCCTAGGTATTTATCATCACGCTCAACTACCATCAAAGCCAGTTGCCAAGATCAAACATATTTTACAAGTTATTCTATTTATTTTACACTGCGCAATAAAGCACTTTTTTAAATTGTAAAAGAAAAAAAAAACGATTAATGAGACACTTCAACAGAATGAGAAATGGAGCGAGAAGCCTTCCCTTTTGTTTATACTGCATGTTGCTGTTGGACCTGACGGATGCAGCTTTTGGATTCTCAAGTCCACTTATCAGAGAGTTGGACAGGATCTCCGAGACCAAACAGTTGCTACATCGTCGACTCAAGAGAAGCTGGGTATGGAACCAATTCTTTGTTCTGGAAGAGTACACAGGAACAGACCCTCTTTATGTTGGCAAGGTGAGATACTCATAATAGCATAAAAGCAAATGAAGTGGAATATGCAAGAACCATGTTACATTCTGTTTAGCATGTGCGATTGTTTTCGACAAATTTGGCAGCAACGCTATGCACATCTAATTCACCGTATCTAAACAGAGCTTAAAATTGGTGTCACTTGAGATTATTGGATTTGTGTGGAATAAATCAGAAATCATTGTAATAATTATAGAGAATCAAGTTGCTTTAAGACTTAAATAAGGATAAGGGTCTGCTCCGGTAGCTCCAATTTTACCAAGGAAAATCTGAGCTCTGAAATGAGATAGAAATCGGATCACTTTAGTGATCTGAATGGCCCCTATTTCGACAAGTGTAATAGCCAAAGTCAAAAAGAAGTTAATGGGAGGACTTGGGCTATTAGGCTGAAGTAAAAAAAAAAAAAAAAAGCAATAAAAATTATGATAGTCAAAATAAATTAAAATATAAATGAAACACAATGACCTTCTTTGTGTGTAAGAATTTGAGTTTATTGGGAAGAGTTGACTGGTGGATTTGCTGTTGTTAAAAGTTTTATGTGCTAAATGTCTTTTTTCATATTGTATCACACAGCTACTTATGCTTACTGAATTACTATTTTTGTTGCATTTTAAAACATAATAAAATAAAAAAAAAAATACACAGCACAGGCTTTGTGATATTTCACCACAGGTGACGTTTCAACCAGTAAAGGGTTTCTATCAAGCATCTTGCTAAATACACAATATCGCTAAAGAGCGCTATATATTTTGTGTTCTTTATTGTGTCGAAAGACGGAGGTGGAGTTCTAGCCAGCACCTGTGTGAACGTTTCTGTACTGCTCTGGTTGTCATCATTCTAAAACATTTGACATTTTAAGGACTCTCTTTGTCCTACACTGGGCACCATATCTGGAATTACAGATGTCAAAGAGTTCTATAAAAAGAAATTGGAATAAATGATACAATTTGGACGAATTGTAAGAAACTACTATAGAAATTGTAGTGGTGGATATTACAAGTGTACCGCACAGTCTATAAATCAAGACTTTTACAGCAGATGCTAAAATCTTTCTATGTTACATTTGAACAGTCGTAATGTAGGCCTTAGTCTGTTGTGACCAACTGAGTTGGCCTTTTATTGAAATTGAGTTTCAAATGTGTGTCTGAAGCCAGCTCCATAGCTGATTTTAGAAGGATCAGTTGCATGACAAACAGGACTTTATGGAGAAGCAGCCTTAACTCTACATAGATATTGCCATGTACTATATGTATGTGCATACCAGCAGAAGATGCTTAATTGTGCTGACTTTTATGCATCACAAACCAAATAGGTTTAAACATATAAAAGCTCTGGTTCCTGTTCCTGCAACAGTGAACCTATTTGTACTGAGAACACATATTCTTGATATAAATTTCCCACTCTATAAATGACAAAGAGAATGTAGAGGGTGTTAATTTTCCTTGTAAGTTGTTTATATCTGGACAGACCTCTTGGAACATTCACTTATTTAATGCTACACACCACAGAAGGAAGCATTGTTCATGATTTAATTCCAATCTACTAAACAGAAAAAGAATGCAGGATGAATGGATAAAACATTAACATAGGCATTATTTACCAATGTAGCCTGTATTATTGCACCTGCTGGTACAACTCTCAGTGTTTGGAAGAGCACAATAGTCCAGTCCATTTTCCTGCTAGCCAGATTCAATAAAAGAGCAGGCTGTGCAGAATGGCACATTATGCATGTTGAGTGAGCACTTGCTAGTGCGTGCAGTTACTTTGGCTACTGCAATAGGGGAAAAAATGTTCACAGTATTAATTGTGCATTATATATTGCTATGCATTATAAAACACAGTTTCCACAATATGACTTGAGCATACATTTTCACCATGTAGAATCTTTATTTTCCTTATTGAACACATTTCTGCGGTTTTATTTGTTTGTTGATTTATGTATTTAAAATTGATCATTTCTAGGTGACTGCCTATGCAAAATTACTACTTGCAATAAATGAGTTAAGGATAGCTTTGATCACCAGTGCACCTCCAAATATAACACAGAGATTCTGAAACTAACCACTGTAAAAGTTTCTAGTTTTTGCTGATCATTGACATTTAGAAATGTCTATTTTTTGTCAATTTCCAATGCAACATTTTAAATTACTCACAACAAACTGAAATAGGCACCTTTGCTCATTTGTTTTTCTTGTCCATTCAATAAAATGTTATTATAGCTATAGCATTAGCTCTTTAAAAACTGTATTTTTCACTTCAAAGGATAATGCTTTATCTAAAATGTACTCATATAAGCAAAAATTACCTTCAGTTGGGATAGGAGCAATTATTGTGTTAACAATAGAATATATATATATATATTACATATATGTTTATCTATACCTAATTAGACCTCTGAGTAACCTCCCTCAAAATATTGCACAGGTCCACTTGGCTAGAGTAACAGTTAATATATGCACATCAAACGTGAGCATGACAGAAGTACTTTCAGAATATTTGCCTTCTCCACCACACTTGATCCACAAGTTAAAACATAAAATAAGAAGCTGTTGGATAAATTAATACCACAATGTCACAATTAACAAAATACAAAAATGTAGTCATTGCCACAAATTGCCACAAACCCTATATGATAATAATTAGACAATGACCTCCACATTCTAAATAAAGACTTAATATAAACCAATAAATGCTTACAAGAAAAACACAGTTTAGGCACTACACTCTAAACAGTGAAGGCATAGCAGAATCTCAAACTATCATAGGTTCTAAAGGCCAAGGCGAGCACCATATTCAACTGAGGGAAAAAAATCCCAAATGTTCTTGTCCAAAAGCCCACACTAAAAACAGAACAAGCAAGCTCCACCCCAAATATCTAAGAGACCCCACACCATCTGGCAAGTCTTTGCAACCACAGACATCAGAAAAGTAGTAAACAAGTTATATAGGGGATAACTATAATAATATAATAAAATATTATTTGAGATAAATACAAGCTAGTAAAGTGAATTTGTAAATCTACTCTATGCTGATTGTCTAAACTCTAAAGCTATACAGAATAGTACACTTCCTGGACTGATAGGAATGAAGCTAGCATACTTTTTTTCTGCCTGATCAATTTAGAGCTATTGATCTAAATTAATTACCACGCTCTTTGACAATTCATTTTTTTTTTCTGCTTTGAAAAATGGTGACAATTAACCAATAATGGCAGAGCAACTAAGGTCATCTTAAGTCTTTATTTAGAGTCCTGCTTTAAAAAGTAAAAAAATAGACATATATTTCACATACCGTTATCTCTGATATCTAATGTCCATAACATAGTTTAGTGGAAAAACTCAAATGAAGTATTGATGCTGCACAAGCTAAGTAATAAGTATATAAGGTAGTGGGGGGAAAACCCCAGAAACACTATATGAAAAAATAATTTTTTCTTAGAAATACAGCTTCCGAGGGGATTAGTATCAGCTGAAAGAGGCCTTAGAATTAGCCCATGATATGTGTTTTCTATCCATCATGAGTTACAAAGAGGCCAAATAGTCTGTGCTAAACATGTATAAACTGCACTGGATCCAAAAAGTCCAAAGTCCCTAAATTGAACACAGAATTGAACCAGCATCTTTTGGACCCAGTCTCAGCAAAAAAAATTCCTCATACGAGCTGAAATTTAATGCAGGGCTGTCGTTCATGTGTATCCAGGGCAACGTATTAAAATATGTAATCTGCTCTAAAGAGCACAAAACATGGACCTTTGAGCAAAGGATGAAAATATGATCTGATGTCACTTTACTGTCTACATCTGAATGGGTTCACATATTGAGAAAAAAAAAGTTTACTTTCAACCCAAAATGATTGTTAAAATGTAATGGTATAGACAGCCATCGCACTAGAGTTATTAGGTCTGATGATTGCTCTGCATGGTTCTTAAAGGGCAAAGGAATATATGACCATTTGACAGGACCAAGTGCACCCTACAGTGCAAAAAAACCTCTTTCTCCATTATCTTCCTTTATGTCATGATAATCATGCCTAAATACACACTGATAAACACATTCACTAGTGGTTTCATGAACACCAGGATGAAGTTCCTCCTCCCACAAATAACCAGCAGAAAATAGATTTCAACCTCCTTCATTACGCAAAGAATTGGAGGCTATTCTTCTTGAAGAATGGTTTTATATCCTACTACGTCTTGTATGACAGCATTCCAAGAAGATCTGCAGATGCTCTCAAGGCAAAGACTCACTATTAGGTTCTTGATATTAATATTGTTAGTTGGTTCCATGACTTTGACTATATATATATATATATATAGCTATGAAAATAGACACATTAAATATTTGTTGCATGGAGACATATTCAAACAGAGACTTTTTCAGATTCATAACAGAGGAACCCTTTTGGGTGGATTTGAAATGTGTCCAAGTGCACTGCATACACAGGAAGTAGAGAACTGCTGCTCTTGTAGATTGTGCCACATGGTCCTTTTACTGATTCTTTCCTTTATGACAATTTAATCATAAAAGCTGACATATGCCCTAAAAAAAGGACATTATGTAAATCAGTGTATTTTCTGTTGGCCCAGTTTGAATATGTATTCAGGTCTGATTCTATACATTTAATCGCAGCTATTATAGCTATTCTACAGCAGATTAAATAGATGAGTATTCTGTCATGCATTACAATTACATATAATAGGCACCTGTATATATATATAAATGTTTATTATTTTGGCAACTCAATCCTTTTACTAATGCCTGGAAATTGCAACCCATTTGCTTAAGATAACTGTGAAGTCAAGATCAAAATGTTGATCAATGTGAGCATAAAACTATACTTTTTTAAATAAAATAAGTAGCTTAAACAATGATGAATTTAATGGGCTCTATTAAAATGTGATACTTTCCATAATAATTATATGTAATACAATTAACTCATCATCTATGTAAACAATTACATCTCTACCTGTTATTGGCTTTCACAGCTTCATTCGGATATGGATAAAGGAGATGGTTCAATCAAATATATCCTTTCTGGTGATGGGGCAGGAACTATGTTTACAATTGATGACACTACAGGTGATATTCATGCAATTCAAAGATTGGATCGAGAAGAGAGATCTCAATATACCCTCAGAGCACAGGCTCTGGACAGAAAAACAAACAGACCCATGGAACCAGAATCGGAATTTATCATCAAAATCCAAGATATAAATGACAATGAACCTAAATTCCTGGATGGTCCTTATACAGCTTCAGTGCCAGAAATGTCACCCGTCGGTAAGAGGTTTTGGTTGTTAAAACAAAGCTTTTAATTGAAATGCACGTCCTGGTAGGGAAGGGATGGTAACCTTAATAATGCTATACTATATTTTATTCTTTTGATCTATACCTTTCCTTAAATCTGTTAACATGATCATAGAGTATGGGGCAGGTACTTATTTTGTAAATACCTATGTACCTTTTACATATCTGTAGCTAGTGTAAGATATTAACCTTCTGCTATAATTTCCATGGCTGTTCTACATAAGAAAAATGCTCACCAAATAAGTACGTTATCTATGATGCCCATATCTGTTCTTGTTTATTTATTTTTTCATGTATTTTTTTCATCCCTGTAAAAGCAAGTGTCAAATTGAAGGTCCTGATATCTTTGTTTGTTAAGGACTTGTTTTACAATGTGTTGCAATTATTAATATGTGCAAGAAATTTGGATAGCACACTGTATAGGTATATCTTTATCCTCTTCAAAGTGTTTTCATCCAATTTTACCAAGTTTTTAATATGCATCAAATATACATAAAATAAACCCATGCATTGACACACAGTGATACAGAAGGGTGGTACGACCCGCACATATGAGCTTACAGTTGTAACTTGAGGTATGTAAAGAGTTAAGAAGGTCACTAAATTCACAAACTAAAAGATCAATATATTTTAAGTCCAAAAGCCGTTTACGTCAGTTCTGCCTCTGACTACAATTCCAAGCTTTTTTCATAAAGCTGCAATCTTGTAACAAATACTCAATATATTGCAACTGACCTTCATTTTAGCAGCAGCAAAAGAAAATGTATATTGATAGCACAATGAAACATGCAAAGGTCTGCCAAACAGTAGAGTCAAATGGAAGTCTTTCTCAGTCAAGTGAACAGGTGGCTAAAACAGTCATCATAAGGGCTAGGAACAGTAAATCCAATATGGAGGAGGACAGAGAAACATTAATAGCTGTGTGCAGCTTATCTCTAAAAATGGTTTCTTCATTATATTGTTAGGAAACATTAGTAGAGTGGAATTTGCGCGTGGCAATTCATCTTCCCCTGACATGTGGTTAAACAGTTAGTGTTGCTGTCATTATGCAAACTTTGCAAGTTTATTTTTTTTTTTTTTTCATGGAAGAGGCGAAATTAGATTTTCAGCTCTTAATTTAAAAAGGTCAATGTTTTCTATTTCCGTCAGGTACCTCCATTATCCAGGTGTCAGCAACTGATGCAGATGATCCTACTTATGGAAGCAGTGCAAGGGTTTTGTACAGTATTTTGCAAGGACAGCCATATTTTTCTGTGGACTCTAAAACAGGTATTTACCGAGGTTGTTTATTTTGGGATTGTGAACTGCATTCCTGTTAAATAATGTATGGATGTCCTTGGTTGGTAGTCAATAATAATGCTAATTTATGTAAACCAATATAAGTACTGAAAATGTTCCTATTAAACTGACACTGAACTTTGTCACCAGTATTTCCTAGCCATTCTATCACTTGTATATGCACTTAATAAATCTAGGTACAAATTATATATGAAGGCCAAAGAGAGGAAAAACTGTTTATAAATACACCCCTTTAACCAACAAAAGTCTGTTGTATTAGATCACCATATTCTATAAAAGAGGATTTTGGTAATTAATTTTAAAAAAAGCTTCTGGTAGTATAATTATATCCAACAGAATAGTTTTTAATTAACAAAAAAAAAATGTATTTGGAAGAAACTTTAATATAGTGTAGAGATTAATCTATTATAATGACATTAATAATATTTGGATACTTTCCAACCAAATTATACATTTACGGGTCTACTCAATGTGAGAGAGAATTGGCGGGAATTGAGATAGGAATTTTAAACTTTCGGCCAACGTAGCTAAGTTGGAATAATTCTCCAATGCAGGTGAATGGGAGAATATTTTCAAATCAGCCACCTTGGCCTTAAATTCAAATTCCCATCGCAATTCCCTGCAATTTACTCTTTATTGAGTAAACCCTTATAATTAATTATATTCAAAATATGTATAATTATTATTTGTTGTAGATTGTTAATTTAACATTGTCTTTATTAGTCCTTTTTTCATATAATCAAATATTTATTTCAGACACATTCTGTGTTTTTTATATTATTTTTTTAATCTCTGGCATTTTCACATCTCCCAGTCCTTTTGTAATGTCTACCGTACATCTGTTTTTACTCATGATAATTAAGATGCTGGCCAAATGATTATTCTGTCTATAATGCACATGTCTGTTCTTGTTTATTGCGTATTTCTTTTCTCTTTGAAAAACAAGTTTTGCCTATAAAAGTCAGTTCCAACTCTCCTCATTTTACCTTTTTCCTCACGTTATCATCACAGCTTTGCACGTTATTTACTTAGCTTTTGTTATCAACTCTTCACTATTATCATCTCCCAATTACTCTACCCTAATTTCTTTTCCGGCTACAATGATTTCTATCCACGGCTGTGGCAGTAATTATCTCTTTACCACTCCTACAATCCAAATCTACACTGTTCTTTTGTATTGAATGATCTGTTATTCTTCTTGTATGTTGTTGTTTGTTAATCCTGTTTTCTGTTTGGACTAGAATTGAATACATGTATGTATTACAGTTTACAGGGCTTATTTCTTAAAGGATAACTGCAGGCAAATACATTATGTTTAATTAAAAATTAGAAGTGTAGACATTTTTAATAGACATGCTTTATTGAGCCACATTTACTGTGTTTTATCAGGGGGCAGACATATTGTTTAGAATCTTAGGTCCGATCAATTCCTTCATCTGACCGACAGAATACAATTATCAAGGTGAAGATGTCAACCATGATTAATTAATTGGATTTTGTCTGTGCGTATATGCATTCTACATGCTGCCAGGCTGCGCTATGTCTGTTCTTTCTGCAGCATGTGGAACACATACATGTCTCAGGAAAAATGGCCAATGTTGGCAATTATGAATAGTTGATATTGAGAGTAACATGCTATGTGTACTAACATGCTATAATTTACCAATTTGACCTGTAAACATACCTTAAAATATTTGTGAGTTACAAACAGTATAACAATAAAAACACACATAAAGTATATTATTCTTACACAAAAATTTTACTTTAAGGAGCCCAAGCAGCCATACCAAGTCAGACTAGGGTTGACACCTTTTCTTCCAAACAATACCGGCCTTGCAATCGCCTCTTTATGCTTAACATTGGTGTCACGCCAATTTATTACCAGGCTTCCAGTAAAATTCCAGCTGGTTGGCAACCCTACTTCAGAAAAGGAAATGCCCTGGCCCCATATAATAAAATATCTCCCCAGGGCTCAGGGCTGCCCAAAACCCACCAAACGCCCCTTGTAAAAAATAATTAATGATAATGAAAATCACTGCCCACCTACCTGGCACATGAAATTATACTTGTTCCTGATGTGCAGCGATGATCCACAATGCCCTGGAGTCCTCATCTTTGTCCCAATGAAAGGGGATAAAAATAAAAAGGAATCTACCTATTACTAATAAAAGAAAAAAATTCAAGCCAGCAAAAGAAAAGATTGTGCACACCCTATCCTGGGCAACCGTCCTCCGCAGAACACGTATGCAGAATGAACTCCCTGCCAGTAGAAGGGTTTCAGCAGGTATCTTATACGGAGGCACATCAGCGCTACCTGAGTAGCACGGAATGGAAGTACTGATGTGATCCGCATATGTCCGCAATTTTCCGGCACCATTTTGGAGTCTGCAGTCGAGCCTTATGTGTCAGTGCAGCCTAGATATACATAAAAACAAATGCACAAATGTTCTTAAACAGTGGAGTGGCCAAATCCATCTTGGTGGAGGGGCTATCACAGCAAATTAGAACTCAGCAATTGAACATTTTTATCACTTCCCGGCACTCTGATTGCATTAGATTCATGCATATCCCCAGTATACCTAAAATACAGTCACACCTACTGCATAAAATGAAATACAACAACTATGCCATGTTTTGAGCAGTAGATCAACCAGAAAATGTAAATTACTAATTTGCTCAGCATCATTTGGAGAATGAATACATGAAATGCAGATGATATTTTTATGCATTATATCATTATACATTTTGGCAAGCAATCAACGTTGAACACATATCCATCCTAATTTACTACTATACTATTGGCTCACCCATCTCGAGTGAGAAACGTCATGTGCTCTGTTATAGCATGCTTTGGATACATACCAGTTTTGCAGTTAGTTTTAGTCTAGCGCCTTCAAGATGCAACACAAGCAACTGTAGTCATTTAGCTACAGAAGAACACTGAAAGCAGAGTTTATATTAATGTTGAGTCCGTTGCTAGAATGCATTTAAGTCTTTGTTAACTTGATGTATCATTCTTGTATTATTAAAGAAAACCATTTTGTATTAAACATATTAAAATATTTTTTTAGAATGCTTTTTTCGAACATCAATTGGGGCAGTGGAGTTTGAGATTGCGTGAGTTAGTTATTGGAACCACTGCAATAACAGCTGAGAACTCTCCTGTATCATTATGTTTTCAATTCTGGCTGAGGTTTTCTTGCTATTGCAAATATACAGAGCATAACAAAAAAATCTTAGTCCTCTGGTACCATAGCAACAATGCTTTATACCAAGCAGAACATTATAAAGAAAGTAGAGACCTGCTTAATTATGCCACCAAACCAACCTTATTCTGGTATCACAAAAAAACAGTCTGTCTTGATTTTTATACAGCTATTGCAGGAAAAATATTGTATATCCATCAAGTGTTATTTTAAAACAAGTTCATGTTGTCTTGAGATAATTGGTGCACAAACATTAACCCCTTTGCGCAAGAGGACATATATATATCTCACCTTTGGGCTCCCAGAAGAAGACACAAAATGTGATAACCAAGTACAGGGATCATATACCACCCGGGACTTTTCATTAGGAAATGTTTCATTTGCATATTAAGCCACAGGTGATGTCATAAACTGGAGATTTCACAGACACATTTAGAACATGTTCAATTAATTTGTATTCTCTACATTCACAGTAAATGCAATGTTTAGATGATACAGGCCATTTAACCCTTTCCCCATTCTGTGCCATCATACTTTTTAGTGCCTGGAGGCTAGCAGGACAGAATAGAGCGTCCTGCATTTATCAGCTCATCGCGGCTCCATTAAGAAAAAAAATATGCCTGTAGTCACTTTAATTACTAAAGGGCAGGCACTATTACCTGCAGCCCCATATATATTTAAATAATGCCCGTTAAAAATCAAATAATTGGCCCCTGTGGGGCTGAAGGGACTGTGGGGCTGAAGGCCAGTGTGATGCCTAAGCCCCTTTCAAAAATAAAATAATTGTCTCCCTATTTAAATCATGAATTGCCCCTCATGTGGCTTTGGAGGCGCTATGACCTCAAGGATCTGGTTCAATAAAATAATATCCACCCCTCTACCTCCTCCTTTTGTCAGGGGCTGGCCAAATTACACTACACATAAAATTTGAAAAAGTTAACTTTTGTTTAGCTGAATTGGAAAGACAGGCATATTGGAAAAGTGTTTCTAACAGCTATTCATTAATGTAGTTCACGTTTCGCTTTTAGTATATAACCATCTTGGTGACTGGGTACAACTACCTGGTTTTAGACATGTCTGTGACTGACAGAGGGCATGACTGACCCAAGCCTTCTAAGTTTTAGAAGTGAAGATGAGACTAAAGGGTCTACCCAAGTTAGATGAATTTTGTAATTCTCCGAAATCTTTAAAATATCCCTCTTTGATTAGCCTCAAACTGACAGGAAAATGTAGTCGATGATCAAAGCGAGCACCAGCTACACATTAATAAATAGTGCCAACCCTGATCTAGCGCCGTCCCTGGAACTGTGTTCCTGGCTATCAATCACCTTGTGATCAGGGCTAGGAATAAAATGGAGTTTTGGAGCTTGCGTGTTCTGGGATGCATCACAAAGGGGTTAAAGCACATTCTAGCCCATAACAACTATTACATAATTGCCAATAATCCTGAATGTTCAAGGACAGTGCCTTTTTGGGGTCCTTTCTCATCAAATTCATAGTCATCAAGTATAATGGCCTATGTACAGTGCTTTGCACTGTGTACAGGCAGCATTGTGAATAAACTTTGTAAGTTTATTACACAGTTTATTAACAGACACACACATACTAAACACAAAGAAATGAGACACCTGAAGCTCAACCTTAAGGGGTCAGGCAACATGATGTCACACAATGTCATGTACACCCCCATTTTTGTTAGGCTCTATCCTAGCTATGTCCCAGGAGTCTGCCGAAGAAACATGGCAGGTATGCTATTATATTCTATGCGACTTCAAGCAATTAATTTGCACCTGCAGTTTCCAAGCTCTCAGTGACTCACAAGTGTCTATGACAATTTATTTGTTTACAAAGCATTTTACCAATTCTTTGATGTGACACATTACTCCTAGACTAATAAATAGCTACTGCCAGTAAGCCTGGAAGCAAGGCAGGTAAAAGTAGGCAAATTATAGTGTCAAGTGCAAACTATAATATGCTGTCTATGTAATGTGCAAGATGCAGTAGGATATCTTAACTCTTTGAGCATAAAAAAGGATGACCTAGGCATTAGCAAATCAAGTAAAGTGTGCAATTTAACGTGGGATTTAAATGTAAGAGGCTCTGCAAGGTATTCAGAAGTGAAACAGTTACCTTCAAACATCAATATTTATAGACAAATGCTTTTTGCCAGTTAGACATCATGTTCTCCTGGTCTTATCATATCATGAAGAAATCTAATTGAAATTCTCTACAGCTCGAGACATCAGTGCAGAAACTGGTTTATGTTCTACAAAACGAGTGTAGACATTCCCCCAAAAAAACCTGCTCTTAGGGGGAATATCCTATGACGAGGTCAGACTTATGAGCGTCTTTTCAGGAAGAGCAAATGCATTTTTGCAGCTGTTATAAAAATCAAGTAACTCTGTCAGGCATTAATTATTTGAGAAAAGAAATCTAGGCTTTTTACAAGAGGTACTGCTGCCACCTAGTGGCAGCATTTGATAATTCACCATAAGTACGGCATCATTTTAGTTATAGGAAAATGCAACAATAAAAATGGTAATGGGTATCATTTGTGAAAGGTAAAGAAAGTCATGCAGAGCCGACAGTCATTGACTGACAGTATTCCAAACCATATAATCTATATAAGACTACATTACTGCATACTTAAATATGCTTAAGAAATGTTTAATTAGACATAACACACTAATTACATTTGTAGGGTCATTTTAGCACATGGACAATTACCTCCAGCTTCCTAAATGATGCCATATGGCAGGACATCAACATCAGTTATTCATACAGTTTTTTATACTATGATACAAAGAATGAAAACTAATACCATTTTAAGCACATGCTAATTGTATCTCCGTCCCACAGGTATAATCAGAACAGCTTTAACAAACATGGACAGAGAAGCAAGAGAGTATTATGAAGTGATTATTCAGGCCAAGGATATGGGTGGACAGCTGGGGGGATTGGCTGGAACTACTACTGTTAATATCACTCTGAGTGATGTGAATGACAATCCTCCCCGATTTCCTCAGAGTAAGTATTTTCAGTTTTAAATGTTTCTCATTACATCCTCTTCAACAATTCATTTCCACAACTACAGACACTGCAAAATTGTTACGCCTGCCTCTCTCTCTGTACATCTAAAATGTCAGCACAGACTTCATGCCTTGGCCCCTTGTACTCAATTTGTAATTTGTCATTAAAGTTAGAGCAATGACATCTGGCACTCATAGTCAGTTTGCGCAAAGATGGCACTGGTTAGTTCTTTGCGGATAAATATGGCGCTGGCAAGCTTTTAAAGAACAATGATGGCACTGGTAAGTTGTTCGGGGTTAAATATGTCACCTGCGTGAGCCTTCAAATTCTGCCTCTCGGTCCTCCACCGATTAGACTGAAGTAAAAAGAAACAGAGTTCCAGTTTGGGATGAGGCAAGATGAAATGGCGTCACAGCGAATGATGAGACAAACTTCTGGAGGTCTGTGCATAAACGTTTTATTAAATAAACGGCACAGACATCTGCTGCAGTGAAAACCAGGTGGGTATGACAAAAAAACACCTAGGCATTTCGCGCCTGCGTGCTGGCGCTTCGTCAGGGATACAAGTGAGTGAAAAAGGTCCACTTATAAATACAAGAGGTGTGCTACATAGAATGATTATAAGAAAAAACACATGTGGGTGCAATTGATTTAAAGTGGAACTGCATATACAAATTGTTAACAATATAAATGAACAGGAGTAGATGACTGAACTAGATATTGTAATTGTATGTACCCAGATAAAAGAAGCAAGTTAGTTCCAAATGATTAGTATAGTTTATAGATTGAAAGGAAGTACAGAGTCATAGGAGAAATAAAAAAAAAAGGAGAACTGCATTTGATTAAAGTGTGCAGTACTGGGTGAGATAATTTCAAATGCAATAATGTAGAGAAGTATGCATCACACCAATTACAGGAAGGAGTATTTTTTAAAACAAAATGAATATTAAAGCAAATTAGCAAAAAATATACAATTCTATTGCAATTTAATTACGATTTATTACTCCTAAATGTTTTGTATAATTAATCAGATGTATTGCATACCTAATGTAGATGCAAGCACCCAGAAAAGAAAAAGAAAAAAAAAATGGGAACTGCATTTGATTAAAGTGTGCAGTACTGGGTGAGATAATTTCAAATGTAATAATTTAAAGAAGTATGCATCACACTGATTACAGGAAGGAGTATTTCTAAAACAAATAATAAAACATTAAATATGTCACGGACAAGTTGCATGTGGCAAAGATGGCACTGACAAGCTGTTTGGGATCAGATATGTCACTGATGAGCTGTATGGGGAAAACTGGCATTGGCAAACTGTTTGGGCACAGATATGGCCCTGGCAAGCTGTTCTGCCATAATGGATTTTTGTTTTTCTATATCACTTATTAATATTAGAAACATTGGGTAAGAGAGGGGCCCACTGCTAAAGACATTGCCCCATGCCTAAAGTCTTAAATCATCCCTGGCTATTCTAGCAGGATGTCACTATACTCTACTATATTTTAAAGCAGACCTGTTACCTTGGCCATTGTTATGCTTGATTTATAAATGTAATGTGCTAAAAAAAAACTGCCTTTCTCTTCTATTTAGTACATACAAATTCCCACTGTGCAATCACAAATGTTTTTCCTGATTGGATGCACATTTTGAATTTTTTTACATTTTACATTCTAACTAATTCCAAAGTCAGAAGCAAGTAACCTAAATTCCATTTCCATAATAAGTACCATGGTAGAAGCCAATATATTATTAAATATATCATATTAATAGGCAGGCCATTTAAAATAAGAACAGTTAGAATATTTTATGCATTTTTGATTATGGCATTGTGATGATATTTTTTTATTTGGGGGCTAGTGAAACAAACTTGTGAAAAAAAGGTAATCTCTAAAAAAATGTTATAAACATATTTTCATCTAACCAGCCTGTAGATTAGTAGTACATAATCCTTTTTCATAAAATTGGAAATTATTTTGTGTTATTGACTATTATTAAACTCTTGTCAAATAATTTGTAATGCACTTCTCTTTCCTTTCATAACACCAGTTTTTCCTACCATAACACCAGTAATTAACCCCTTGATGACTAATGCAATTCAATTCCAATGTCATACTCTGAATTATTATAATAATTAGCCTCGGCAAGTATAAGTTGTTCCTGATTATTATCATCAGCAGCTCTATAGAATCTTGCCAACAAAAAATGAGAAGGACATTCTATGTAAGAAAAGTTTTCTTTCAGTCTGGCATTCATTATTAAGTGGTGAATGAGTTTTAAAACTAAATTTGGTGTTGCTGACATATGGGTCTATTCACAAAAATCCGAGATTGGAGATCGAGAGTAGCAATATTCTCGAACTCCAACTCCCAGACAGATTAACCTCCTCTCTTCCCGCCTTGGATGCCTTATTTTCACTTTGCAAAATGGTATTCACTACCCATTTTGCCAAGATCAAAATGTGGTGAAGCCATCCGAAATTAAGGGGAGCAGGATTAAACATTATTTTCATGGGGGAAATCCAATGCAAAGCAGGTCTGGGGGGAAAAAGTTCCAATGATCCAGTAAGTATAATAGCTAATTACTGGTTTATTCATCAAGTGTTGATGTGGCACACTGCCCAGTTGTCTGAGGTAACAATTTATAATAACATTGACAGCTATTGCCAGAAAGTGAATGCTCAAGACGAGAAATAAAAAAAAAAGTCTCAAATTATGTCACAGCGTACATGTTGCTATAAAGAACAAACTCAAGCAAAACATAACAATCTTGAAATATAATGTGCTTTGAATAAAAAAAACCATTGCTGTAGAATATGGAACACAAAACAGAAGCAGATATATAATTTTAGTAAGTGTCTGGTCTTGTTTTGGCAACATAAAATTGTCATTCTCCAAGTACATTTCACCTTCTGTGATATCATTGAAATTAGTGTCACTGGAGCACAATACCCTGTCAGTTCATACACCACATGATACTATTCAAGAGTAAAATGGCTCTCAAAAGCTAATGTAAATGTTGCTATCATTACAATTTGAACACTGCTTTTCTGTATGCAGGTGGACACCTTGGAATTTATCACAGTTTTTAAACACTGCATTTCCCATTCTCAGTCAGAGTTCTTAAAACAAATGTAAAAAAAAAAAGCCTGCTGCCTGAAACCAATCAAAAGCTAGTTTATCTTATTAGCTACCGACATTCCACAGTGCAGGCACGGGAAAAGTCTAATGATGCAATGTGTGCACTGTGCTCAACAAAAATTATACAAAGAAAAGATTTGTTACAATTTACATTATTTAGCAATACAAATAAAATAACTACTGCTCACAGTGCATCCAGAATTTTTAAATCACTACATAATGGTACAGCCACTTTAAATTAAGCCTAAAAATACATTAATAGCAAACTTTTTAATTTCCAGATGACGTATTCTAGTTTACAGTGTGAAAAATGTGGAAATAAACACGCCTGTTTAAGCAAGGTAAAATGACAGCACCAAAACTCTATACTTAGATCTAGCATTATGTTGTAAATTGTCCTTATGCCTGAGTACTGTTAGCCATTGTTTCTGGATTATATTATTATGTCTTCTTTCCTCCCAGAGCATTACCAAATGAGTGTATTGGAATCATCACCAATAAATTCTACAGTTGGAAGAATTCTAGCAATGGATCTAGACGAAGGTGTTAATGCAGAAATGAAGTACAGCATTATAGATGGCGATGGGATGGATGTATTTGATGTGCACACAGATCCCACATACCAAGTTGGAGTTCTCACAGTTAAAAAAGTAAAATTCTAATTTTTTTATTATTCTTGGGGGATTAAATATTATGGGGAAAGAAGCACATTGTAAAAATGATTTCTAAGAAAGTGGGGTAGAAGGATAGACATGATGGGAATTGATGTGGAGAAGAGGATTTAAACATAAAACTCTGTTTCACCCTTTTTATAATGTGCAGAAGAAATATGGTGGTTTGTCTTTCAGTTAATGCATTTGTCAGAATAAAAATCAAAATGTCAAATCATATCCCCTCACTCCGCTATTTTTGCTTGTGCCATGTTCACACATCACTATACAGTGATGCTATAGCCGAGTATTGTCCTGTAGAACGTACATTTGGCAATGACAGAGATAACATCTTTCAGCTCAGGCAAGGTTCAGACAACCCATGTTATCCACCTCTTCATTCTGAAGCTCAGGTTTCCCTGCACTGGTTCCTTGAATTTATACCGGCACATAATACAGGCCTGGGAGCTTCTGACTGGAAAGAGCCATTCAGTACCTGGGCTTATAAAGTTGCTAGCAATACTGCTGTTTCTCTGTAACGTTTCTTCCAGGCAGGCACTGGCAGGGCCGTCCCTATAATGGGGTCGAGTGGGGCAGCTGCCCCAGGCGGCATCCTGGCAGAGGCGGCACTTTGTTCCTCCGTGCAGCTGTCTTTTTTTCTTTTTTTTTCTGTTTCTTGATTGGAGGAGGTCTCAGCCAATCAGGAGAGTTGAGAAGTCTCACCTGATTGGCTGAGACCTCCTTCAATCAAGAAACGGAAAAAAAAAAAGACAGCTGCACGGAGGAACAAAGTGCCGCCTCTGGCCAATCAGGTGAGACTTCTCAACTCTCCTGATTGGCTGAGAGTTTAGAAACCTCCCGTGATTGGCTGAGACCTCCTTCACACAGAGCTCAAAGCAAAGAGAGATACATACAGCAGGTAAGTTTCAGTGTGAATGTGTGTATGTATGTCAGTGTGAGTGAACATGTGTATGTATGTCAGTGTGAGTGAACATGTGTGTGTATGTCAGTGTGAGTGAACATGTGTGTGTGAGTGAACATGTGTGTGTATGTCAGTGTGAGTGTGTGTGTATGTCAGTGTGAGTGAGCATGTGTGTGTATGTCAGTGTGAGTGAACATGTGTGAGTATGTCAGTGTGAGTGTGTGTGTATGTCAGTGTGAGTGAACATGTGTATGTGAGTGAACATGTGTGTGTATGTCAATGTCAGTGTGAGTGAGCATGTGTGTGTATGTCAGTGTGAGTGAAAATGTGTGTGTGTGTGTCAGTGTGAGTGAGTGTGTGTGTGTGTGTGTGTCAGTGTGAGTGAATGTGTATGTCACTGTGAGTGAGAGCGTGTGTGTATGTCAGTGTAAGTGAGAGCATGTGTGCATATGTCAGTGTGAGTGAGAATATATGTGTGTGTCACTGAGTGAGAGTGTGTGTAAGTGACAGACTGTGTATGTGTGTGGATAAAGGGGTTAACTCCTCTGATACTGCCTATACCTGTCTAGCCACCAAGGGGTTAACTCCTCTGACACTGCCTATATCTGTCTAGCCATCCAGGGGTTAATTTCATTTTTCGCCCCCGGCAGCACAATGTCTTGGGCCGGCCCTGGGCACTGGTAATGTGTTTGTCATTAGTTAGGCATAATTCAGCTAAAAGTTCAATATACAACACATCTACCCTTTATTATTTCAATAAGTAGCTCAGAGGATCACAGCACTGAGTCACTACACATTGACTGGTATCAAATCATTGTGGCCCCCTCAATGAGCTGTGCTGCTAATTATGTTGCATGGAACTGCAGCGGGATCCCACCTGTCAAATGAGACCCTGATCAGGTCTCTGCCTCTGTCTCTATGTTCCTGGCTTCTGATCACTTTGTGTGCAGGGCCTTAATTGGTTAAAGTGGACTTGTCAATCAAAAGTATGATAAATAACAGTGAGGTAAGCAACATACACTCTTTGCCCTCAAAGGATGCATAGCCTTTAATTTAATAGCACATCACAGTATCAAAACCTAGAACAAATTAGTCATGTTGAAAAAATAGCCTATTTGGAGACTTATGCCAGTTCATCCATTTTGACCAACGTTTTGTTCTATATTAACCACAGTTCATTTTTCTTAATTAATAAATCCTATACTCATTTTGATGAGAGTTTCTTACTGACTTACTTTTATAAACTGGTACAGTTAAAACCAGAACAGATACTATCAGGGTTAAATAACATTAATAGTATTTGAAATTCAAATATTAATTGATAAACAGAACAGTGTAATGTTATGTTAAAAAAGAGTAAGCAGGTCCCAACACAGTATTTGTATTTTGTATCTGGTTTTGTCTGGTAGGTTGGTTTGAAAAGGACTGTAGGAGGACCATTTCAAGAGCACTAGAAATTTGACTTTATTTATGGTATTGTTTGTCTATACAATTACATGTTTTTTGTAAAAATTATAATTTCATAATAAAAAGTAAAAAAAACAAAACAAAAACAGAACAGATGGGAGCTCTACACTTGTGGGAATATAGCAGTGGCAACATGCATTTACATTTTAGCACCTTTTTAGATGACTGTCAAGAAACTCCATATAGTGATTATATATTTAATAGAAACTAGACTAAAATACTAACTGGGAATGGAAAAAAAAAGCTTTTGCGGTCACATTTGTTTATTTAAAGCTGAATTATTTAGTGATTTAGACATAAACTAATGTCTGTCTCTTTACACTTCTTTCAAGCACTCTCTGTACTACAATCACTCAGACAAGAGGGTGTTGGAAAAATAAGTGTACTTCTTTCTACATTACTTTTTGTACGTTTTTGTTCAGTATTAAAATAGGTTGTGCATATTTACGGAATCAAATATTTATTTACAAAACTATACTGCATTTATAAAAACATGCTCATTTTTTATTTTTAACTTAAAAAATGACATGTTATATTTCATGTAAATCTCTGTATTGAAAGCTATTCAAGAAAGTGAGTTTCAGTTGAGATGAACATTTTATCTCAGTGATTTTACAATGTATTGTTCAGGACCAAACCTGGTGAGTTTCTCTTTTTAAAGAATTTAACAATGCATTATCCATGGCCAGTTGATCTCTTCTAGCAGGAGAAACTTGACAAGTTTGACCATTCACGTTGTTTAGTTGAGTTGGTTAGAATCATGTATAATTCAGTGGGTCAACATGTCCTAGAATATGCATCCCCAATACATGAATATTTAAAGTAATAAGGGAACATCTATGATGTTGTACACATGTTCAGTGCAAGTCCCCATGCTTCTCTATGTACGCCCTGTGAATGGCTCTCAGCAGGTCCTTAGAGATGCCCATTTAAAACAAATCAGAGTAAAAAAAATATGTCTATCTAAAATAACAGGGTCAATAATTTTTAAGACCTGGTGTAGTACCTTCAGAAAGAAAGTGACTGGTGGCAATGGACGGTAGAAAACCTACCAAAGCAAAGAGGGGGAGAAAAGGGAGGGGAGGGACACCACCACCCCTGAAAGGTAGATGAGGGTAAACGGGGTTTGTACTGAAGGACAACTCTAGTGAAGGTATAAACATAAAAGTGACCCAAACTACATTCAAAATGTCAGGGTACTGTCAGTATTCAGTAAAAGCATGGAATAGGACATATAATGACAAATAACTCACAAATATACAGATAAAATAAAAGCATTTAACTGAGGAACAGTGTAGCACAATACTTGTCTGAGGGAAGCAGCAAAGAAAGAGGAAGTGTATTGGGAGTCACAGATTGTTATAGGAGGGGAGGGTTGGGGTTACTGTATGATACTACTGTTGATTGGTTCATTTTTCATGTTATTCATAGATGTTTTTTCTTGCTGCTGAGGGAATTAAAAGAAAGAGATAAGCATAATAGCAGCCTCCGTGTCTTTATAAATTAAGAATATGAAGCATTGAATGTAACAGATGGGAAGTTGGTAAAGCACACAGGGCAAGTGTAACTGAGGTATTCTCTGATTAAAGACTCCAACTTCAATGAAGTAATTCATTGATCTGTATCAGTCAATACAATAAGATAGTCAGTTGTATACTCTTTTGTCAAATAATACTTTTTAAAAATGTTGTATGTGCTATGCCTTGGAGGTGAGTTTCATATGACTTTAAATAAAGATTAAGTACCTTGGATGGGAATGGGTTAAGAAGTAACTGGGAACAAAAGGGCACAGTACAATAAGGCAGGTGTGTCAAACTGCAGCCCACCATGCATGCCATCATACTGGCACCAAGTGCTGGGGCGCCACAGGGGTGGACTTTCAAAGAGTCATGTGACTTGACATGAAATGAAAGACTGTGCTACGACCATCCTGATCCATGTATATTTTACATAGTTTAACCATAATGCTGCCTGTGCACAGAGCTTTGATTGCGCATAGACTGAATCAGTGCTGGGAACTACTAATTAAATGTAAAAAGAACGTAAATAATAGGGGCTGTGCCAGCATATGCGGGACAGTTGGTAACTATGGATCTCTCATACTCCCATCAACCTCTTAGCTGGCAAAGTATTGTGGGAAATGTAGGCCATCAGCAGATGGATGGTCACAGTTTGAAACTTGTTGCCGTAGGGAAATTAGCTGAGCGCAATTTTGCCACCCAGAGAATTCGACACTACCCAGAAGTAATCATGAAGACATTATTTATAATCAACTCCATTGTTTGTATACGTGCATCACAGACAATTTTGATAATGACATAATGTATGCTATCAAACTGTCATTTGTAATTATGGTTTTATTCATTTAGATTAAGTTAAATGTGAAAAACAATATAGTTAATTAAAGGAAAGGTGTAATCATGAGAAATATTTTTCTATACTTTTAATAAAGAAATAACATTAGATTTCCCTTGTAATGCTTTGTTTTACAAAAATGTTCATTTTCACTTAAAATAGCATCAACATCTATTTCAGGACAAATTTTGTTAAAACACTTTAATGTAGTCTTACACTTGTTGTAAATGTTATGTATGGACCTACCCAATAGTCACCATTTTTTTCCAGAATGAATTTGGTTTTGACACTTTAGCCGAATTTCACAAATCTCTGAAAGCTTCTCAATATACCTGAATTCAGGTCCGAATCAGCAGTACGGGCCATTCGGAAACCGAAGCATCAGACTTATTCAGGTCGGGACATTTTCATAATGAAAAACATAGATTTCCTGCTACCCAATATCTGCCAATCACCCCCAATGCTCCGAATTCGGGTTTACGTAGGAAAAGTACTAATTCTCCACATTTTAGTTGGAGTATTGAATAGAAAAGTGTATAAGAATTAAATATTTGAAATACAAAAATATTTTTTTAAACACAAAATTATTTATATACAATTGTAATCTATTCATGTTATAAATTAGAATAGTATATCTACAGTAATATAAGCATTTAAATTTAATACAAATATTTAAGATTAATTTACTTTATTTTGATTTGATAGTGATTATATTTGTAATAGAAAGCAAACTAAAATAATAACTGGGAGTGGAAAAAAGTTTTTGCTGTCACATTTGTTCCTTTAACCCCTTAGTGACCAAGTGCTATGTTGCATTTGATGTGCCTTGAAGACCAGAATTCCATTATTTTTGTCATACGTTTACTGAACTGTGAATTTCTTTTTTTGTGTTCAGTCCACCCACACAAATTGTATATCATTTTTTAAAGGACAGATAGGGCTTTCATTTGATACTATTATTTTCATCATATGATATAATTTACTATTAAAAAAAAATATAAAATATGATGAAAATATGACATAAAAAACACTTCTTCTAACTTTGACCTAATTTTTTTTTTACAAATGGTAAAAAAGTCCCCGTCTATATATTTCTAATATTTGTCCTGAGTTTATTAATACCAATGTTTCCTTGTTTGTCTATGTTTTATTTCAAGTAATAGAGCAATAAACAATATTATTTTTTTTTGTTTGTTTTCTAACCATTTTCTTCTACAGTGACTTTTTTAACCCAACCCTAAATTTACCCCCACTCTAAATTTACCCTAACCCTAAATCTACCCCCACCCCTTAATGTAACCCTTGTAATCATCCGAACCCCCCTGTAACCCTAATTATGACCCTAACCCTAGATCTAGGTTTAGTAGATCTAGGGTTAGCTTTTTCCATTTATTTATTTATTTATTTTATTTATTTATTTAATTCAGTTTTTCTTTCAGACTGTGATATACTTAACTGTCTCTAGGGGCAGTCAAGTAGCGGTTTCAGAGCGACGGAAGAGATTTTTTTCTTTCTCTCTTCCGTCGCTCTCCTCTGGGCACGCTGTATTGGAGGAGCATGCTCCTCCATTACAGCCCCCACATATCGCGGTGCCCAGGGGGGCTCAGAAGGTGTTGCATGATGCCTCTATCGAGGCATCATTGCAACACTTTAACACACATAGGCAGTGATAAGCTTTCACTGCCTATGTGTGTGACGCGCATACGATCATATTCGCGGTGATCGTATGCGCGCGGGGGGTGAGGCGGGGCTGAGGAGCGCAACACTACATGAAAACGAAGGACGTATATATACGTCCAAATGCGTTAAGGGGTTAAAGCTGAATTATTTAGTGCATTTAGACATAAACTAATGTCTGTCTCCTTACACTTCTACCAAGCACTCTCTTTACTACAATCACTCAGGCTTACAAGAGTATGTACGAAAAATAAGTATTTAATGGTGTACTTCTCTCCACATTAGTGTAATTTTGTGTGCAGTAAAATGTTACATCAAACATGTAATTACAAAGAGAAATCCTTTAAAGGGACACTCCCACCAAAACAATAAAAACTACTTTTTTATTTTGTATTGTTGATTTCAGATATATCTTTTGTTTTTCTTAACTGTATTTAATAAAATATGTAACTAAACAAGTGTAATTTGTGAAATATAGTGTTTTGGGTGCCACCCCCCTGAGACTTTACTGCACAAATTTCTCACTTTGGGGACATAGGATGCTGTCTATATGTCAGAATTCTGACCATAGACTTGCATTGAATGGAAGAGCAATGTAACTATTACATCACAAGGGGGCAGAGTTATGATTTTGTTTGATCGGGTTAATCTCCTCTCTTTGTGTTGGAAGGCAGGTCGAAAAAAGTTGTACAAAGCCTCCTAGCCCTGCCCACTATGAGACACAGGAGCCAGTAAGAGAGCAGGGGAGTATCTTATGACATCATCATGCAGGCTTTGGTAACAGTTGTAAAGTAAGACTGGATGGAAGATTTTAGATGATGTTGCATCAAGGAAAAAATTTACAAAATGGTGGCAGGAGATAAACACCTAATTTTATTTTTCCTTTTAAATGCAATAAATTAAATCATATAAAAACAAAACACTGCATATAATGTATATATGTGTTTGTTTTAAATGATCAGGTTATCCTGTTAAATCTTATGTAAGAGGTATTGTCCCTTTAAGTTTTAAAGAAACACCTTTGAAATATTGGGCCAGGTCTTGTAACATTGCTTGATTGCTTTAATAACCAATGAGTCATTTTCGGATTCTGAAGCTTTTTTAATGCCCACTAATACTACTGTAATCCAATCTGTAACTTGAACAGCGTAATAGCTTTGAGTGCTATTTTATAACAATGATGATATTAAATATAAAATTAATTTTCTCCCATCTTATTTAAATTTGCATACAATTTTGTGTCCAAAGTCATTTCTTCAGCATTGTGTTCACAGGGAGTTCACAGGGAGACTCAAGCAACCAAATGTACTTTCATCCATTCAATATGCTGCCTAGAAATCATATTAATGTTTGTAACTATATAGTTAACTTAAGTACCAGTTGTGATATTGAAAGTAAGGCAGGGATTGGCTCGATGGATTCAAGCATTCTTAGGTAGTGACAGTTGGCTCCTCATGTGATGGCTATTATGGCAGGAGTTCTCCTGTGCAAGTTTTTTGATGTTGGGGAAGAGTTATGTCTTTATATATTTCTATGTGTTCTGTTATATTGGGGAGGGGTTTCTGTAACATCTGTGTGTTTATTTATTTTAGTACTGGACTCAGTTAAGGCATTTTAATGGCTAATATTACTGTAGTTGTGATCTAACATCTTTAATTGGCTGGGAAAGTCAAACACTTTCCAAAGAACAATCTAGAAACCTTGGAGGCAGACTGCAAACTACAAGCAGCTACATTTTATAAATACAGTATCTGCATAAAGCAAAAAGGCAATAATGACATTTAAAGCTCTGACAATCAGCTTTAACATGCTTTTAAAATAATTGAGTAGTTGAATGACAATACTGTCCCTTTAAGAACATTGCTATACAGAAATCATAACTAACGTAATATTTTATTTTTCAGCTACTGAATTTTGAGAACAAGAAAAGTTACACGCTTAAAATTGAGGGTGCCAACCCTTACTTAGAAGTACGGTTCCTGAATCTTGGCCCATTTCGTGATACTACCTCTGTGCATATTAGTGTGGAAGATGTGGATGAACCTCCTGTGTTTGAGTCAAATTTTTATTTTGTAGAAGTTTCTGAAGATGTTGACATTGGGACCACAATACACATTCTTTCTGCTAAGGACCCAGATGCAACAAACAACTCAGTCAGGTACTTTATTATGAGCACTCTTGTCTGTCCTTTGGCAGATGTGGTCATTGATCTATGTGAATATACTGAAACCTATTGATTTTTGTAGAGACTGCAAATTATTTTTACAAAACAGAAAACTATAAATTGATGTACTAATATTATACTGATTATTTCTTGCTTCATAGTATTTGTACTTGCTATTCACTAGAAAATGAAGGTATATATGAAAAAACTGAATTGCCTCCTTACTCTAAACCTACTGGACAGCTAAATGGATGCAATCAACTCTTGAGCAAAAATTAGAACACATTTTTTTAAATATGAATATATATAGTTTTTTTAGCATTGCCATTTTACTAATTTCACCAGTTGCCGGATTATGCTTAATAAATGTCTTTTTGATTACTTGGTACTACATAAGCAGTTAGCATATTCAGAGATTAGTGTAACCATGCAAGTAAATTATAGTGTTTTATGGGATTATAACTTCACTTCTGAGAATCAATTAAATATTTTGCTTTAGAGAAACAGGAGCTGTCCAGTGTTCTGAAACCTCATCTTCTTCTTGGCCTGTACAAGGAGGTTTATGCAGTACATTATAAGAAATGACTGTAGACAGGTTCTTTAAAAAGCAGATAACAAATAATTTTGTAATGGAGCCAGCCAAGCATCACAGGAACAAGGACATACTGTATTTTGCAGTGTCACTAAATTAGTGTTAATTACCATAGATAATGTTCTTACTTTTTTCTTTCAGGTACTCAATTGACAGGAATAGTGATCCTGGAAGATATTTTTATGTTGACATCACCACAGGTGCATTGATGACAGCTAGACCTCTGGACAGAGAAGAAGTATCTTGGCATAACATCACCATTTTGGCAATGGAGATGAGTAAGTGAGACATGTTCATAGTTGCAAATCTATTTCAATGAATCTGATCAAAAAAAATGGTCAATTTATAAGTTTTATACTTTTATTGTGTGTATTTTGCCTAAAAATATAGGAATCTGTAGAATAAATCCTATATTTATGGATATAAATAGTATGTATGTGCATGGACTAAAGCATACACTAAATATAATTTTATGTATAAACAATTCTAATTATACAAAAATGCAGGAAGCCTGTTCAAAAGGCCATTCCTGCTAAATAATTTTATTACCATTGAAAATAACATGAAAATCACTGGCCGTAGGCACCGGTGACACCACACATGTAGGAGGTGTATCAATCTCACATGGCACCAGAAATTAGTTGTGGGCATGAATAGTGGGCAGACATACAGCATGACAGTACTAACTAATATTACCATATGTAACATTTAAAACATAGCAGAATTTCATAACAAATATTTAGAAAACCTAAAGCATATTAGTTTTAGCCAGAAGTTTTCCTAGGGGTAGAGCTTATCTCCTTGCATGGATAATGTAAAAAATGAATTGTGTATCAGGTATTTAATACAGTCAGCAAACATGAAGCCATTTTGTTCTACTTTCAGATAATCCATCACAGATTGGCAGTGTCCCTGTTACAGTTAAAGTTTTAGATGTTAATGACAATGCCCCTATATTCACTAAATTCTTCGAGACTTTCATGTGTGAAAATGCAAAGTCTGGACAGGTAAGATATTTAATTGTATTACTACTTATCTTCAAGAATGTTTTCATAGTTTTCATCAAAAATATCATATACATTTTCTCTTTTTCTGATTATTAAACTACAGGTTTTACCAATCTGGGGTTCCACACTTTTAATAAAAATATGCAAGATTGTTTATTGTCATTTGTATTCATTTAAGGTATTATAATTACTGTTAGTTTTAGAACAAATCAAATATGTTCTTTCTTCTCTAATGTTCTGTAATTTCTCACAATGTATAAAGAAACAATGATGTAAATTAGTGTGGATTAAGATTTTATCTTCATGTTTAAAATGCAAGTGTTGCAAATATTCGTTTTTTTGTGTTTTTTTTTTTACATCTTCTAGTAAAAATTGGGAGGGCATCATTTATTCAATAGAATTCGTTTTACTAAAATAAGGTGTTTTAGAAAGATTCATTGTTAGACAACAATTTGCGAGAATTTCAACAAGTTATTTTGGCAAATTATCTATTTAATGAGAATCCCACAAGTTCAATGAGTGGTTGATTTCAATGGCAAACTAGCTGAGGAGCTCAACTCCTATACTCCTATACTCCTACAAGTATAATTTGGATAACCCAAGTTGCCGGTGAGGAGCAACCTTGGACCACAGGTAGTTTTCACTTTTCTTAATTCTCGCTGCTAAGGTCCTATACATTGGATTAGTATTAAATTAAAAACACTATAAAATAGTCTGTAACCATAGAAATGCCCATTAATTTCATGTATGTTTATAATGCCTATTATCTAGTACAATAATCCCATTACCTCATTCTCTGGTACCTGCAGCTCATACTGTATCAGACGCATAACAATATTTGTATACATTGTAGTCAAAATAACTGCAATAAAGAATTAACTATAAATATTTTATTATATTTTTTTTTGCATCCACAGCTGATTCAGACTGTAAGTGCAATTGATCAGGATGATGTAAAAGAAGGTCAGCACATATACTACAGCTTGGCTCCTGAAGCAGCCAATAACCCCAATTTCACAGTTAGAGACAATCAAGGTACTTCCCTTACTAGAATAACCTTCTAACCTGGTTCTATAACCTTGAACTAAAAATGCAATATCTTATTTTTCCTAGTTTGCGCAATTGTCATTATGCTTCTTACATTCAAGACATATGCTTTAATTTAAAAGTAACAGTATGCCCACTTGTACTTTATTACTTGTATTTGAGTTCACAATCATGGTCCTACTTTATACTTGCTCACCCGAAGAAAAAAAACGAACACTTTTCCATATATTAGAAATGTATGTCTCAATCCTTACATTACAGTGTGTCTTTGGCTACTGCAAAATAGTTTTATTGTCTGTGTTATGCTTTACTTTTACAGGGACCATGGACCTACATAAAAACTGATTGTCTTTAAACCGGTTTTAAAGTGCTTGCTTCTATTTCTGTTCACTAAACATTGATCTGTATTGAATTAGCAACCAAATTGCTAAAAAAAAATAAAAAAAAAATTAATAGCTACTGTTATTGCAATTTGATCCAGTGCCCCTTTTCCCACTGTTTAGCAAATAGACCCCTATGACTTTAGATAGGCAAATTGGACCTGCATTTTTATATTTTACTTGCATGCAGATTATCTTTTTTTTTTTTTTCTGACGCTGATAAGTTTGAGTATTCAACACATCCATTACATGATAATAATGGTCAGATTGAGTCCCTTGCTCCAAACTAATTATAAAAGTGAATCAACTCATTGTTATAAGTTGTTATATTCAAATATTCATTGATCAGTTTAAAAAAAAAGGCTTTAATAGTTGAGTTGGAAAATTTAACAAGTTGAAGAATTTTTCCCACTCGGCTATTAATGTCTGATTTCACATCACCAGAGTTTGCTGTTGAATGAAAAACCCTCTTATCATTTATATAGTTCCAACACTGCTACAGGATTCACTATCAATACGTATTTATGCTCTTGTTAATAATTATAGAGTAAAAAACTGCCCGCAAACAAATTATTGTACTATGCAGAGACTTATTTTCTAAAAGTTTCATTTTTTTCTCCGCTTCACATTATTGCTGCATGCCAAATTGAAGTTGCTGTATAAATTGGACAGGGGAAATAAACCTGTTTAGTGGAAAGTTAATTAAATATGAAGAATGCATTGGCAAATATATGTTTCAGTTTCCTCTACATAGAGGTTCTTAAGATTCTATCCCTCAGTGACCTTGGGATTTATTATCTATTGGCATAGAGTAATAGATATTATTATTACCCAGTTGATGGTACTCATTTATCTACCTTGGAAGGATGAAAATCCCTACTGGGATTCAAACCTGTTACCAACTGCACTATTTCAACAGCTGTAGCTATTGGATATTAACTATTCCACTGGAGTAATCTTCCAGTAGAAGTTCTAGAGGCTACCATTATAAGGGAATTCAAGAATGTCTATGCTCTTCATTCTATCCTGAAGTACAAATAAACCTATACTTTCATTATGGGAAAATTAGATCAAAACCACCTTTCTCTGTAAGTGTACAGGATATAGAATGCTAAAAAAAATCCATGTATTCAGTGCATATAAATTTATATTTACTAATCTAAAAATGTGCAAAATTCTGAAAACTTCTAGTCAGGCAAAAATGGATCTGAGAATTTAGATTGTGGTGATTCTAATACCAAAAGTATTATGAGGTATCCTGAAAAGCATTCAATAAGGGATTAATGAATACATATTCTAAACTACTGTGTAACAAAATTAAATGTTAAATATGTATCTCAACATCTACATTAACATGCTGATATGTTTTATTTTGTTTCTGACCAGATAATACTGCCTGGGTTTTAACCAAGAGATCAGCCTTTAAACAGGCAGAACAGAGTACCTTTTACATCCCTATCCTAATAGCAGACAATGGACAGCCCATGCTGAGTAGTACTGGTACTCTGACTGTCCAAGTGTGTAGCTGTGATGATGATGGCGACATAATGTCCTGCAATGCTGAGCCATACACTCTACCCATAAGCCTCAGCAGAGGAGCACTCATTGCTATTCTTGCTTGCATATTCGTCTTATTAGGTACTTTTATTAACATGTTTTCTTATACTGTAAAAATAAATGCCTGTTTATATGTTTATATATATATATAAAAAAGAAAGAGGCACACATATTTATTAAGCAAACTATGAAATTGATCATGATTGGTATATATGTATTTAT
Organism: Pelodytes ibericus; assembly: GCA_036172795.1. NCBI lineage: Eukaryota > Metazoa > Chordata > Amphibia > Anura > Pelodytidae > Pelodytes > Pelodytes ibericus. Next base: position 112,937,598 of record CM069859.1, read on the forward strand.
CACCATTTTTTGCTACAATACATTAAATATTTTTACTTTATTTTGTAACTTGTGAACAACCTAGCTGCCAAAAAAGCAGAAACATTCTCCAGCCAGTTGTAACTGTTGCTAATTTGGGTTAGGTTTTGCAACTCTGTTGTCAAGTCACTGTTTAGTGAATGGGAAAATGCCAGGGTATTTCATTGCAAATACTAACAGTTGGTAGCAATTGTACAAGCTTTGTTTTGGGGGAGTTTTACTTCTGTGCCTGAAGCATAGGCGTATAAACTAACTCTATGTTTAAGGCTGTAAATATATAGATTAAGTATTCAGACAGACCTACTTGAAGCTGAACTTGTTATCCACAAGTTGTATGGATGACAAGCTTACTTTAAGTTGTAATGGAAATTATACAGCAATTGTATACTAGAAGATGTGCCCACCCTTAATCATTTTTCTTCTTTACTATATTTGCTATTGTAACTCTAATAATGTGCCCAGCAATATAAAAAAATATTTAAGACAATGAAAGTGGAATTTAAATGATTTACTTGCTGGGATGGCAGTTTTAAGCCAGTCTTGCTGATAGTTAGGAAGTCCTTTGATGCAAATAGCTAAGACAAGGAACATAATGACTCTGGAGATTAGGATCACTGTGTGTAAATGTTTTAAAGCTGCCCAATCTCCTCCTGAATTCCTTTCCAATGCATTCTCCTGAAATACGCACTTTTTATTTCACCAGTGCCAGATACTCATTTGTCAAATGACTTTATAGTCCATGTTCAGTTGATGGCATCTTTGGGCCCTATTAAGACCCTGTGCCAGCTGCTGTGCCATAAAGAAGAGTTTGAGTTCTCTGATCGTTTGGCGCATGCATGTAAATTAATGATGAGCAGGTAAATAAATGTATTGTCCAATATTATCCGTAGATAAAAATGAAGAGGAATTAATTGTAGTATTTTTCAATTTATTACATAGATACGATTTATTGTAGTTCCAATACAGATAGTATTCATATCAATCACTGTGGCTCTAATAATTTAGAATTACTATTGTTCTCTGTATTATTCGACTGTCTGTTATCTACAATTATTATATTGCAACCTATGAACTTCCAGAGAAGTATACTGCTAACCACTGAATCTACAAATATTTTAAATAACAGATAAAAAAATAAACCCAACAGTTGGAAATGTATTTGCTGTATCATATAACACAGTTAAATATGTAATAAACCAGTTCCATACTTGTGATGAAACACATACTAAGTAAGGTATATGTTGGAATTTAGATATTTGTTAATATATTGGAACTTTTTAGAACTAGATGGTCAAGCTGACAACTGGAATGGTTAACATTACCAGAGGTAAACGTATTATCGTCATTTGTCTTGTTGCAGTACTTGTCCTGCTTATCTTATCCATGAGGAGACACAGAAAGCAGCCATACACTATTGACGAGGAGGATAATGTTCATGAAAATATTGTGCGATACGATGATGAAGGAGGAGGCGAAGAAGACACTGAGGCTTTTGATATTGCAGCTATGTGGAACCCAAGGGAAGCCCTTCATGTCGGGAAAAGTAGGCAAGACATGCAGCCAGAGATTGAAAGCCTATCACGTTATGTGCCTCAGACATGCATGATGGACAATAATGTCCATAACTACATGCTTGCTAAACTCTATGAAGCAGATGCAGATGTTTGTTCACCTCCATTCGATTCTCTCCAAACATACATGTTTGAAGGAGAAGGATCCGTGGCTCAGTCATTAAGTTCAATACAGTCATTCAGTACAGACTCTGATCAGAGCTATGACTACCTTACAGATTGGGGTCCACGATTTAAAAAGCTTGCTGAAATGTATGGTGCCAAGGATAACAATGCATCTTTGTGATGGCAAAAAGAAGAAATATGAAGAGATTGTTTTATATGCAGGGCACTGACCCCAACCTCGTCTGGATCGATCGGCCTAATTATTTCACTGAAAATAATCCAGAGAAGGACAAACATGACTTTATCACCAGACATGAATGGGAACATACTGGGAAACCTTGCTCTGAATCAGCTTTATATAGTAAACAAGATAAATTACATATGTTAAAAGCATATGGGGTTATATGTAAAAAGATTTGCGATTCCTTGATGCTAAAGGACTTTGTGTAGAAAAGTCCCAGAGTAATATGACATATATTTTTGTACAACAGCCACACCTTTGTCAAAGACCCTTTAAACCGGTGAGTGCAAGAGGACCTGGATCTACATTGCAAAAACCTATTGCACCCATGGGGTGTAAACAACGACATAAGATGTCATTAATTAAAAGTAAATATTATTATTTGTCTTAATAAATTATGTATACACGCACCATAAACTGTTCCACAAAAAGGCATATTTAAAATATGTAATTTTAATCTCCAAAACTGTGATGATCACACATTTTTGCAGTCATACATATATTTAATCGTCATTGAATGATTGGTCAACTATAACAATACTAATATTCTCTCTATCAAGGTAATGTAAATGTCTTTTTTATCTCTGCAATATTACAGTAGCAGTTCTGAAAACCAATATAAACCAAACTGTATCTGATATCACATGATGTGTCATGTCCATGTGCCAAATGAAAATATTAGATATAAGAAATGCATCATTTAACTATCTGATTGCTCCAGCAGTGCAATATCCACAAGCCTGGTACCCAGAGTGTTCATAAATACACTCAATACAGTAGATCATTTAGAAGGCTTTCCTACTATATGTCAGTGTAACCGGAGGACTGTTTACATACTCAAAGCAACCTAGCAATCAAACATAACACTACAGAAAATGTAAGATGTAAGAACATGTTTCAGTTTTTGTATATTTGTCAATAATTTTGGTAATAAAATATGATGTACTGAACGGCCAGTACTTTAGCACTTCTATAATAAAAAGTTGAACTGAAATCATATATATGTATGTATGTAGTTTATCCTGGACCAGCAAGTGATGCCTTTTCAAGTTGATGTGTGGTGGCTGAGAGGCTTTACTAGAGCTATTATTATTTATATTAAGAAGTTTTGTTCATGTTATTGATTTTATCATATTCACAGCTCTGCTAGACATCACATGCTTGGGTACGAGTTTGGGTACCTAAATTAAGTACTACATTTGTCACCAATATTAGGTCAAGATGGCCGTATAAATATGTGTGTGAATTCAACATCTTAATCACTCTTGCCATTAAAAGAAAATATTGCTCCATCCCCTGTCTTTACGTCTACAAAAATTCCAAGAGTACATCTGTACAGATTTCTGGTCCTTCAGTGTGTGCACTCATGTGGAAGAACAGAAGACTTTTGGAGTAATGTGGAGAATGTACATGGTAATGAGATTAAATGTATTTTGGGGAAGCATGACTTGGTTGGCCTACCAAACTACCAGTAGATTTACAAAGTCAACTGAATTATTTATTTTAGTCACCTGAGGGCATTTTAAAAAATAGTAATTGCTTAATAATTATGTTGCAATAGCATCTTAAACTAATGAATTTGTTTTATAAATTTTAAAAAGAAATCAAAACGATCATTTCCAGAGCAAAGAACACACAATCTGATAATAGTTCGTTTGTCAGTCTGCAAACTTTTTCATGATCAGTATTGTCTTATAAACTAGTAAAAAAGAATGAATGTGGCAAGACCTGATCTAAATAGTAGATAAGTCACACTTTAAGCAGTGTGGCAAAAAAGAATGCATCTTTGGAGCTCCATGCCAGTCAGTCATAAACATTGTAAGCTTGTGGGCAGAGCTCTCTACCTCATGTATCAGTCTGTCCTTATTTTGTCTAACTTAGGATGTAGTCCCCCTCTATACATTGTACCTAGCATTACAAAACTGTTCATGTTATATAAATCAATATTAATATAATGTAAATGTAACAAGTAACACTTCACCTTCATGCCATAGTAATGAAGCCTGATGCCAATGTATCACTGGAGTACGAGGGAGTTGCGGTTAAAAGTCCTATGCTTTATTTGAACACTTTCAAAGCAGACAGATCATATCACAGCAGCAGCAGCACTCTAGTCTTGATTGCAATATAGCACATACCTCACCCGTTTCGTTGTGCTGGACTTAGATGCAGGTAGTCTCCTACACCCAATGAACTGATTTAAATAGAAATGCTCATAAGCAAAAAGTGCAACTTCAGGTGACCATGTCCAAAAAAGGGAGCGGAGTCACCCAAATACACCTTAAATTTGTAAAAATATCAATTTAAAACAAAAGAATCAAAAGAAAACATTGAATAGAGTCTTGCTGAAAATATTAAACATACATAAACATAATGAATAGATTTAAAACAGGGGAAGGAGATGTAAGATGCTAGTTAATAATACTGCTATACATTTCCAACATGGTGAAAGCAAACAAAATCAGGAAAGCTTATAGGGGAGCAATATTATAACAGCGGCAAACTCCATTTGAATGTTTCATAATTCCCAAAGTAACTCTCATTCACAAGTCCTATGGGACTAATTCAGCACGTAGAAAAAAGTCATACGGATCTAGGAGAGAAAAACAAAGACTTAAAGATTAAGTCGCATTAAACTCATATTATATTCTGTAAAGAGCATAACAATCTCTTATAAAACTCTCAGTGCCTATGACTATCACCATCCAAGGCAAGAATAATCAGGTTGTTATATATGAAAACAAGGAGTCTATAGATTTATTGAAAATAAAAGCCCACATCCCACTCGTAATTCCGACTTTGTGAGAATCCCAAGTGTAAACATCCAATAGACTTCCTGCTGGCATAATTTCCTTTGTAGGTCACCTCCTCTGGTCAGACGGGAAACTCTCAATGATCTGAAAGGTCAATGCCCTCATTCTGGTTTTGTTGTAGTATTGTTGACTGAACTCAGATCTTCCCTCATATGACACTTCATGGCCCTGCCAGTACGGCTCACATACTGATTCTTATATGACTGGCAAGAGATCAAGTAGATAACATTACTGGAATTGCAGTTAACAGTGGACTGACCAGCATAGGATATCTTCAAATTGGCGACTGCCACACTAATAATATCTGGGTGATCTTGATAACCAGCTTTGTTGCCACTTACACACAGACCTGAAAAGACTAGGGGATAAGATAATGATATACTGTTACGCCTTTTTTACCACCTGTTTCAGTTCGGAATCCACAAGTAGCAGAGGAAGGCTAGTCTTAATGATGTTGGAAACCTCCAGGCTGTAATGTGTAGCAAAGTTCATTGTTGTATATGCTAGTTGTATCTGTTTGTTTCTAGTAAGATGCCAGTCTTCTTTTTTTTTTATTATGAAAATATCAAACTGTTTCAATAATACACTCCGTACATTATTAATACATCATAAATAAATACTGCAGATCTGTGCGTGTGCTTTCCATATATATATATAAATAGCCATACTATATAATACATTTATAAAAAGCGCACTGTCCTAAATTCAGCGCATACACATTGTAAGTGTTACTAACCATATAACATATAACACCCACATAAACACACAAAACAGAAATAGAGAAAACTCTTCGGCCACATTGGGGCCATGGGATTTTTCCAGTTTCATGCCTCCTCTGTAGCCTCAGGTCTCTGAAATAATATCACCTGAGCCAGCAGGGCAGCCTCTGCATATTCTCTTATGTGTGTTAAGGCCTAATCTCGTCTTTTTGCCATTCCATATAAAGCAGGAGAAAGATGCTTGTATCAATTCCATCCAAGGGCCTGGCATCTTCTTCCATGATGTCCTACCATTCTTCTTAGTGGACAATGGTTCTGGCCTTTCTGATTTTATATTTAGTATAATCACAAGTAACTTTTAGGGTCTGGTCTGATTATATGCATGGATCTAGTTCAGCAGTAAACAGTTGTGTTTAAGACTTATGGACTGTTCTTTTGAAACACCAAAATGGAAATGAGGAGAGTTACATGGCTTAGCTTGCAAAATAGTATTACCTGAGGTAGCTTTATGGTAAAACTCAGTGTTCACAAGATTATCTTGGCCTCGCAATGTGACATCCAAAAACGTAACTTCCGTAACTCCCAAGCCAGAAGTTAATTTAAGGTTATGGGTATTGTTTTTATGACACTCAGCAAAAGCAGCAGCCATCTCATTACCATCCTGCTACACAAACAAAAGGTCATCTATACAACAAATCTATAACTATTGACTGCCTACAGGTGTTCCAATGACGAGCGGGGTTGCCATAGGAGGGGGCTAATTTAGTGTATATGGCTGTCCCGCATCTTTGGAGAAAGAAAACCCCCTCAGACATAAAATGATTGTGTGTGAGTAGGAAAGTGACTAACCTAAGCAGAAAATCAATCATATTGTTAGAATATTGGGAAAAAACACAGAAGAAATGGTCAACAGACTGAATTCCAAGTTGCTACTGTATACATACAGGACTATATAAGGACTTTACATGTATAATTATCCTGCCATGGTAAATTCAGAATCTTAGAGAGGAGATGGCCAGTATCCATCTAATAGCTGGGCAGAAGCTGGTGATCCACCCACTGTGAGAGATTTCACCCGAGGAGCCTACACAAGACCTGGGTGGTCCCTGAGAGACTCATGAACCTTGATAATATGATAATAAATGGACGTCACTGGGTGTTCTACCATTAAAAATTCAGCCACTTTCTCATCCAAAACCCTCCAGCCGATCATCAATAAGACATTTCAAATCTAACTTAAATTTAGCCAATAGATTTATTTTAAGTTTAGCATAAGCCTCAGGATCATTAAATTATCTCCATACATCCCCAACATAATCCAGTCTATTCTGTACATCTATAGACTCCCCTTTCTCAGAATTGTGAGTTACAAGTGAGGGTGAGGGACAGACATGGTTAGGTTTGCCTCGGTGAATGCGCAGGGCCTCAACACCACCTATAAAAGATCAAAACTCTACAAGCTCTTGGTGCAAGAACAGGTGGATATATGCCTGATCCAAGAAACTCATTGGCGTAAGGAAGAAAAGCATAAATGGGGGGGAAGGAGATTCCCAAATATTTTGCATGCCTCCCTTGGGGACAAAAGAAAAAGAGGAGTGGCTATAGTTATATCTAGTAAAGTCAAAGTAGAAATAGAGTATCAAGACACAGATTAAGAGGGTAGGTTTATAATCATTATATGTAAGATCAACGAAATAAGGTACACAATTGTCAATGTATATTTACCTAACGTAGCACCTATAACCAATTTAAACAAAATCCTACAGAAAGTAGGCCAAATCAAGTCAGGGATATGCATAGTGGCAGGGGATTTTAATTGTGTTCTTGACCACACCTTGGATAAAAAACTAATAAAAGGAGGGGCAATGGACAAAAGGTTAATAAAACAAGCTAAAGCATTGACTAGTGCAATGAAAAGATTTGACTATTATAAAACATGGCGAACCATGAATCCAGACGAGAGACTATACGCACTTATCAAGGGTGCACTGCTCCTACTCCCGTATAGATATGGTTTGGGGAAATGTGGACCTAATCAACAAAATAGTTAAAATTAATAGAAAAGAAAATACATGGTCAGACTATAGTATAATGCTCCTGAGTGTCAAAAAGGGGTGGACCCAGAAAAATAGAACCACTTGGAGATTGAACGATGGTCTTTTAAACAATAAGGATAATAAGGAAAAACTATTAAAATGTAGTGCTACTTTAAAGAAAACGATTCCCGAGACACCAATCCAGCCAATACCTGGTGTGCTTTTAAAGCAGTCCTGAGAGGACAGTTAATACAAATAAATAGCATCTCTCAAAATAAAAAAGACAATAATCCCCAAGGGCTCTATGTAAAATTACAAAAAATATCCCATGAAAATAAACAAGAACCAACGGAAGATAAAGTTAGACAGATAAAGGAGCTACAGACAAAAATAGATAATTATGAGACAGAGCAGATAACAAAAAATTTAGTAAAACTTAAAGCAAAATATTATCTTAAAAACAATAGAACAAATAAAATGATGACGGATAGACTTAGAAAACAAAAAGCAACCAACAGAATCTCAAAAATAATAGACCAAGACACTTCTTATATATCCCCCAATGCTATTGGGTCAAAGTTTAACACATATTATAAACAACTTTATAATCTACAAGTGAATAGTCCCATCGACCAAATTAAAAATTATTTAAGCAGCACTAAAATACCGAAAATCCCACAAGAACATCAAAATAGCTTAAATCAACCCATAAAAAAATTGGAGGTAAAGAATGCAATCCAAGACCTAGTAAAAGAAAAAACCCCAGGCCCAGATGGGTTTACCAACTTGTTCTATAAAATATTTGTGGACCAAATAAGTGGCCACCTGGCAAACACTTATAATAGTTGTGTCAACTTAGGGACTTTCTCAGAAGAGATGATGAGAGCAAATGTTCTGCCCCTACTAAAACCAGATAAACCACCTACAGAAGTGACAAGTTATAGACCCATTTCTTTAATTAACACGGACGTCAAATTGTTTGCAGTAATTCTGGCGAAACGACTGAAAAAGATCCTTAAATGGATAATACACCCGGACCAAATAGGTTTCATACCAGGTAGAACATTGTGTTTAAATACAAGAAGGATCATAAATATTATGGACGCGGCTCAGAAAAAGGGCCTCCCGCTCTTAACTATGGCAGTTGATGCTGAAAAGGCATTTGACAGGGTCGGTTGGAGTTTCCTACAACAGACCCTGGCAGCCTTTGGTATCCGGGACTGGATGTTAGAAGCCATTATGTCTATGTATAAAAACCCGACTGCGAGAATGGTTGGGCAGAACATTTGCTCTGAATGGTTCAAACTGGGAAATGGTACAAGACAGGGCTGTCCCCTCTCGCCACTACTATATTCTGTCTGTCGAACCATTAGCAATAAATATAAGAAACAATCCTAACATTCTAGGCTGGGAGACATCAAAGTGTAAAATGAAAATCTCATTATATGCAGATGACGTACTTATAACACTATCAAACCCTAAAACATCTATGGATGCCCTAATGAATGAAATTGATAAATACAGTCAGATATCCAATTATAAAATGAACATCAGCAAAACAACCCTAATGGGGATAAATTTGGATAAGGAGGACATCGCAGAAATCAATCTTAAATATAACTTTACCTGGGCAAAAAAAGCATATAAGTATCTAGGGATTACAATTACAAAAGACTTAACAAGGCTAATGGAAGTTAATTTTATGAAACTATTGAAAGATACAAATTTCCAACTAAAGCAGTGGAAACACTTAGAAAGCGCAAGTTGGGGTAGGATTCAGATGATTAACTCTTATATAATCCCCAAATGGAACTATTTATTTCAAATGATTCCCTTAAAGATACACGATTCCTGGCTGACAATGCTCCAAGCAAGTATATCTACTTTTGTTTGGAAAGGTAAAAAATCAAGAATAAACATACGAGTTGTCTCCCAAAAACCAGAAAAGGGTGGGCTGGGATTCCCAGTGATAAAGAAACAGTGCTGGGCTAGTATAATTACACACATCTACAGAGCACAGCTGCTGTCAACCCAAGAGGAGGGATGGAACATCATAGAATCTGAGGCATTAGGAGTTGATTGTCTACGCGACAGTATCTGGGGACTGAGCATTGGTAAGGAAGGAGAAGGTAGGGCAGAGCAGAATCTTATTACATCACAACTTCTAAAAGAATGGAGGAGGATAAAAATAAACCTAGATATAAACAACAAAATAATGCCATTCATGCATATAAATGAATTGGAAGGATATACTAAAAACTTGAGATTAAACAAATGGAGAGAGAAGGGAATCATGCAAATCAAACAAATTATAGAACAAGGGAAAATCAAATCATTTGCAGACCTAGCTAAGCAGTTTAACCTATCTAGTACTGAAATTTTCACGTACCTTAGGGTGAAAAATATTATTCAAACATATACTGTAACAGGTCAGAAGGAAATCCAAATTGGCCTGGGGAAAATATTTACATCGGGGAAGGTGGATAAGGTTCTTAAAAAATCTCTAGAAGTATTACGCCTATCAGAAATAAACGTTTCCCCAAATCATACGTTTGCTTGGGAAAGGGAGTTGGGAGTCCGGGTGGAGCACGAAGATTGGTGTAAAAATTTTAAAAGATTAAACAGCCAAATCCACGGCATCTCCCTAGTGGAAACCCACTATAAAATTAATACTAGGTGGTATTTAACACCAAAAAAAATGGCGATAATGTACCAAGGCGCTTCCGCCATGTGTTGGAGGTGCGGAGTAAAAGAGGGCACGTACACGCACATTTGGTGGGAATGCGAAAAAATTAGAAATACGGTAAAAAAAGTATTTGAGTACGTTCGCCTAATGACAAACATCGAGCTGAGTAATACACCCGAAACCTTCCTGCTCCACCTGAACTACCCAAAGATGTCCTGGAAGACAGAATGCTTTGTCTCGCACTGTCTTATGGCAGGGAAAATCACGATTGCACGCAACTGGAAACAAACAAAAGAATTTCAATGGGGGCATGTTAAAAACCAGATTGCAGCACAAATCACAATAGAGAGAGACATATCTAGATTTTGGAAATATTCAGCAAAAAACTTAAGTATGTGGAATGGATGGTTGGGACGGATGAGAGAGCAAGAGGAAGGGGAACAGCAGACCGGTGAGGAAGGGTAGAAAGGTGGATTTGGGATCCCAGCGTTCGCTGATCGGAGGTTGAACCCCCCCCCCCTCGGGTACATGTGTCTTATGTGGCTTAATTGTCTTGTTGTCTGGGTACGTCTCTCTCCACTTTTCTCTTTGCCGAAAAATTTATAAATGAAAAACAGATGTACATAAGAAACAGAGGGAGAGCGGGGAAAAATAAGTAATTGACAGAAGGATGACCGGAACCACACGAATTAGACTAATTGATAAATTAAACGAGTGGAGTCTGAGTGTTAAAAAAAAAAAAAAAAAAGGTGTTTTCACCATTGTAAATTGGAACCCTCTGAGGTTCTCCAATTTACAATGGTTGCCCACAACATTTCCTTTATGTATATATGTGCTTTATTATTTATGTTTATTCATTGATTAAAATGATATAGTGTACTTTTTACTTGTGTTTACAGTCTTTTCTTCTTTCTCAACCCTGATTCTCAGAGAAACTGACTTGTTTAGTTGTAGAGTTACGTATGTTCAGGATCTGTGTGAAGAAGGTGGTTAGTCTATTTGCCAAGTAGAAACCACATTAAACATGAAATCTTTCCTGTATTGGGCAAACTGCATATTCTTGCATGCAGAAAGTTACTTATCGACACTGGTAACATCATGCTCTTTAAAGTAAGATTCCTCTTTATGATTGAGAAGCGCAGACTAGTTCTTTCTGCCCAAAATCTATGTCTCCCCGATTTGGCATCCCCGATTTCGCAGACAAGAACCATTTGGCCCCTTTAGTCTGCTCAATTTTCTAAATACTTTTCTTAGTCCCTGGTCTTATCTTATACCCATCCCACGTATGCTTAAACTCCTTCACTGTGTTAACCTCCACCACTGCTACTTGAAGGCTATTCCGTGCATCCACTACCCTCTCAGTAAAGTAATACTTCCTGATATTGATTTTAAATCGTTGCCCCTCTAATCTAAGACTATGTGCTCTTATTGTGGTAGCTTTTCTTCTTTTAAATATACTCTCTTCCTTTACTGTATTGTTTCCCTTTATGTATTAAAATGTTTCTATCATATCCCCTCTGTCTGGTTTCTTATCATATGTCATATCTATATTTCTGTCAAGATGCTATCTGTTTTTAAAGTTAAGCTAATTTATTTCATGCTAATCAAAGCAGTTTTCAAATAGTCAGGGGAGAAATGGCATGTTTTGTCCATGGGATATATTCATCAGCCCACCCATTATCATGAAAAATAGACAGATAGAGAGACATGTTGACAGATAAGGTATAGGAATTGATAGAAAGACAAGACAGTTGTATATAAAGGTGGAAATCGCTATGCTCTGGGGCATTTAGAAGTGACAAATTGGTAGAGCCCCAACCCATTTAGCGAAGCGGGGTAATTTCCCCTCTGCCTCCATTCCCAGCACTCTCCTGCAAATAGTATTTGGTTGGATTTATGTAGATTTATTAAAGCAGTTCTGTAATTTAGCCACTAGATGGCACCATGTGCCCAGAACTCATAAAATAATTCTGGAAATACAAACACATGAATGAACAGCATATTTATTATAGATCATATTTTTTTCTGTTTTGGATTGGTTTATTTAAAATGTAGTTCTCTACAATCTAGTTTCAAGTACAAACAATTTGTTAATTTTTTTTTTCAAATCATAATTTTATTAGTTTTCACATAAACTGAAAATACAGTGAGTCACATAAAATAAAATACAAGTAAGTAAAAAGAATGAGACAAGAACAAAATAAAAATACAAAGATACAAATATTTTGTTGTTCTGGAAATAGTTGGTCTATTTGCAGGTTCAGTTATAACATTGGCCGTAATTAAGGAAGACAAGCCTAGAGGCGAGTAGGACTTCTATATAAAATACAGTACTTCGTTATATGCAAGAGAGTATATTAAATATACATAAAATACATATCAAACACAAAATCGAGTACTAGAGTACTGGAGTGTCCAGACTTCCAGCTCCCTGCGACTCAAGAGAGAAATCAGGAAACAATTAGATTGTATACCTCAAATACAATGTATCGGGATATGCAAGCAAAAATATTAAATACACAGAATTACATATTTACAATAAAGCGAGTATTAAAGTACCAATAGAGGCTAAAAACCTCCGACTTCCACAGACTCATGTCATCCGTGGCATGGGTTGATCATCAGTTAAGGTTCTTGGGGATCACCAGAAGATCAGATAAGGGAACCTTGACATGTTGTTAGTTGTTATGTATTTACTTTAAAGATTCAAAGTAGTAACACTGGAACGGTTGGAGGCATCTGGCCATAAATCCCAAGTTTTATGAAAAGATGTTAAGTTATCATGTAACTTAGCTGTCATACGTATACATATTTTTGATGTACCATTTCTTCTGGATGACCTGAGTCCAGGTAGGGGGAAGCGCTTTCCACTGTTTAGCTATGCACATCCTTCCCGCTGCACAAATGAAGTAGCAATTTAAATTGGGTCCCCCTCCAGTGGTGGGTGATTCAGTAAGGCAGTGAAAGTGGTCAATCGAGTAGAAATATGGAGAATAGTATGTAGAAGTTTTTCTATGTATGTCCAGATAGGAGCAATCAGGGGACAGGTCCACCACATGTCTAGGTATGTGCTCGTGGATCCACAACCTTGAAAACCACTGTGTAAGTCGGGAATAGCTTAGCCAGTGTAACAGGTGTGTGGTACCATGTGCTTATGGTTTTAAAAGCATTTTCCTTTATCAAAATACCAGTGGTTAGTGAATGGGAATTGAGAAATAATTTTGACCATTGGTCTGGGGTGATCTCGTGGAGGTCTAGCTCCAATTTTGTCATATATTTAGGAGGCGGACCATTATCTATAGAATCAAGTAGACCAGATATCCAGGATATGGCCATAAGAGAGAAAGGTTTGACATGCATAGCTTTTCAGAAGCAGTTGGGTCGGGAGATGGGTTCAATTTAAAAAACGAGTGGAGAAAATGTGTTATCTGGAAAAAATGGAATCTTTCACTTTCGGGAATATTTTACCGATCTTTTAAAAACTCAAACGTACAGGGTTTATTATTAATTAAGAGGTCACCTACTCTTGTCAACTTATGAGTAAACCACCAAGTAAATTCTGTATAGGTTTTGTTAGTGTACCAACAAAATTGGGGATTTCTGATCGTTGGAGTGAGACAGGAATAAGGGTGGATCAGTCCTTCAGAGAGGCCACTCCGTCTGCACATACGGTGTGAGTGTGGACTGTAATCGCTAGTTGGGTAACAAAGGACCAGGGATGAGGATCCATGGGACATTATGTAAAAGAAAGTGGTCTGATTCAGATTTCTCAATATCTACCCAGCGAGATTTTCCCCTGGGTAACATCCATTGTAATATCTGGGCAAACTGAGCAGCTCTGTAGTAAGAGTGGAAATGGGGAGTGGAGAGACCTCCCTGGTATCTGTGTTTGTATAGAATATGTTTTGACAATCTGTGGCGTTTATTTCCCCATATGAAATATAAGGCAGCCGATTGGAGGGAATCAATGTCCTTAGATATCAGTGGAACAGATAAAGTGCGAAACAGATAAAGGATTTTTGGAAGGGTGTTCATTTTAACTGAATAATTCCTAGCAAGCCAGGAATTATTATAATTGAACCAAAGTTTGAGATCTGATTTTAGCTTAGAGATTAGTGGGCCATAGTTGCAGCTGTAAATAGATGAGAGATTATTAGTTATTTTCACACCTAAGTAAGGAATGTGTGTGGGGTTCCATTGAAACTTGAAATTGAGAGTTATAAGCTTAAGCATTTGAGGGGGTAGAGTGAGATTTAATGCTTCACATTTAGTTTCATTAATTTTGTATCCTGAGAGGAGAGAGAACTCAGATATCACATTATAAAGATTGGGGAGTGAGACCAGGGGGGAGTATTTCATCAGCACATAAGCTAACTTTATACTCCTGATCACCTGACCGAATACCAGCAATGTCCAAGTTTTTCCTAATTGCTTGGGCAAGAGGCTCTATACATAACGCGAACAAAAGAGTAGAGAGAGGACAGCCTTGTCAAGTGACGTTTGCCGTTTCTTATCTTGATATTGGGGGAGATGTATCCCATACAGGATACTTTTCCTGTGGGATTACTGTATAATGCTTGTATTCCTTGTATAATAGGGCTGTGTATTCCGAATATTTCCAGGGTTAACCACATATAATCCCAGTCCACCCGGTCAAAGGCTTTTTCTGCGTCGGTTGTGAGCATCATAGAATGCTGATTTTATTAGTGAGCTTTTTCAATCAGATTTATGGTCCGACGAATATTGTCGGGAGCCCCTCTATTTGGGATGAAACCCACTTGATCCAGGTGGACTAGGGATTCGAGGACAACATTCAATCTATTGGTGAGGACTTTGGAGTAGAGAATAAAGGAATGTGTGAGCAATCGGTGCACCTCTCCATGTGCCAAATAAGTAGGTAAAATAGGCAGACTTGGTAGTAAAATCTTCAAAGTTTAATGGCAGGAATCAGAAAACAAGCGCAGTCTCTATGATTATAGAGTCTATGATTAAGCCTCACGGGCGAAACGCATGAGACTGCGCTTGTTTTCTGATTCCTGCCAATAAACTTTATAGATTTTACTACCAAGTCTGCCTATTTTACCTACTTATTTGGCACATGGAGAGGTGCACAGAATGCTCAAACATTCCTTTATTCATTATTCATGGCTGGGAATGCCGTTAACGATCTGCACTCACCTGGGCTGTGTCTTGCGGGGCTGATTGCTGTGGATTTGGAGCTGCCGGTTCCTGGGACATTGTATTGACTTTGGAGTAGAGTTTAAGATCACAATTTATAAGTGAGATGGGGCTCTAATTTTGAGTGTAAGTGGGGTCCTTACCTTCCTTATGAATTACAACTATTCTAGCTTCCAACATTTCAGGGGGTATAGGCAAACCATTTAAAATGGCATAAAATAAAATCGTGAGATTGGTCAGTAAGATATCCTTGAATTTTTTATAATAGGCTGCCGAAAATCCATCTGGGCCGGGGGCTCTAGAGGGCTTAAGAGACTTAATCACTTCGAGAATCTCAGAAGTTTCAATTGGGTTATTGAGTGAAAATCCCCGTCTAGCCGGGGAAGAAAACTCCCTTCTCTCCAGCTGATTGCCTCTGCTCTGCCCCAGGGATGTTGATAAACCCAGACGTGGAAACAGACTCGGGCCTTCAGCTGGGTCTGAAATAGAATGGAATAGTCAGTTTCTTCAAACCGTTAGCTTGAACTGGTATCCCCAGGAGTATCGTACATTGTTAGCGATCAGAACTTCCACCACTGGTTTCATCATTCTCCTTTTCTGGAGGGTGAGAGATCTATATAAATTTGGGGTTGGATGTTGTTAACCTCCGGGGTTCCCATTCTCGTTGCCTGGATCCCAGCCTCTTTAGTCTCAAAATAATGCAGTCTGAGCACAATATCGCGTGGGCGTTTGCCTGGGCCTGGGTGAGGCCTGAGGGCTCTATGGACCCTGTCCATTTAAAATCTCTCCACAACCATTTGAGTTGAGAAGTTAAAAATATTCCGTTAGGTATTTGTGCAGATCCTCCACCGACTCCGTAATATTTTTTATGCAGAGGTTATTGCGGAGAGACCGATTGTCTAAGTCTTTCCGGGGCTGCTTGGAGAGGTTGTACTTGAACTTGTTGCATCCTATATTTAAATTAGACAAACAAGAGTAAATTAATCTCCGATTAGGACACCAGTGTTCATGGCAAGGTCTCTGAAGGTCAATATTACATTATTAAATTGTTCATCAGCCCCAGTAAATGTCCACCATGAAGAATGCTGGGTACTCCATACACCTCTTTCTTCCTGTTCGGCAGCTGGCAGAGGAAACACTTAAGTTTTTACCATTTATTTATTTCCAACCTTATTAGGCTTCAATCTTTTGTGGCTCTGTACTCACCTACGGCCATGGGCGTCTGCAAGGGGGGGCAAGGGGGGGCTTTGATGTAACAGGAAGCTTAACGCTGCCGTTAAGCTCCCTGTTACACTAACCTACCTTAGTCGTTTCCTCCGTGCATCTTCCCTCCTGCAGGAAGGAAGCTCCTGTTGTGCTTTTTTTTTTTTTTTACTTTATTGATGCTGCGTGACTTCAATAAAGTTAAAAAATAAAAAAAACGTTACCGGAGCTTCCTCCGTGCAGGAGGGAAGATGCACGGAGGAAACAACCAGAGAGCAACAACAAAGAGGTAAGTGCTGGGGAATGGGGGGGAGGAGGGGGCCAACAAACGAGCAAATCATGGCATATTGAGAGACAAATACAGACACATTGAGTGACAAATCCTGACATATTGAGAGGCAAAACTTGGCTTATTGAGGGGCTAAATCTGGCATATTGTGAGGCAAAATCCTGGCATATTGAGAGGCAAAACCTGGCATATTGAGAGGCAAAATCCTGGCATAGAGTGGAAATATCCTGGCATATGGAGGGGCAAAATCCTGGTATAGAGTGGCAAAACCAGGCATAGGGTGGCAAAACCTGTCATTTTGAGAGGCAAAACCTGGCATATTGAGGGGCAAAATCCTGGTATAGAGTGGCAAAACCTGGCATATTGAGTGACAAAACCTGGCATATTGAGAGGCAAAACCTGACATATTTAGAGGCAATATCCTGGCATATTGAGGGGCAAAATCCTGGTATAGAGTGGCAAAACCAGGCAAAGGGTGGCAAAATCCTGGCATATTGAGGGGTTAAATCCTTGCATATTAAATGGCTAAATCCTGGCATATTAAATTGCAAAATCCTGGCATATTGGGTGGCTAAATCCTGGCATATTGAGTGACAAATACTGATGCATTGAGTGACAAATCCTGACATATTGAAAGGGAAAACTTGGCTTATTGAGGGGCTAAATCTGGCATATTGTGAGGCAAAATCCTGGCATATTGAGAGGCAAAACCTGGCATATTGAGAGGCAAAATCCTGGCATAGAGTGGAAATATCCTGGCATACTGAGGGGCAAGATCCTGGTATAGAGTGGCAAAACCAGGCATAGGGTGGCAAAACCTGGCATATTGAGAGGCAAAATCCTGGCATATTGAGGGGCAAAATCCTGGTATAGAGTGGCAAAATCCTGGTATAGAGTGGCAAAACCTGGCATCTTGAGTGACAAAACCTGGCATATTGAGAGGCAAAACCTGACATATTTAGAGGCAAAACCTGGCATATTGAGTGACAAAACCTGGCATATTGAGTGACAAAACCTGGCATATTGAGTGACAAAACCTGGCATATTGAGAGGCAAAACCTGGCATATTGAGAGGCAAAATCCTGGCATAGAGTGGTAATATCCTGGCATATTGAGGGGCAAAATCCTGGTATAGAGTGGCAAAACCAAGCATAGGGTGGCAAAATCCTGGCATATTGAGGGGTTAAATCCTGGCATATTAAATGGCTAATTCCTGGCATATTGAGGGGTTAAATCCTGGCATATTAAATGGCTAAATCCTGGCATATTAAATGGCAAAATCCTGGCATATTTGGTGGCTAAATCCTGGCATATTGAGGGGTTAAATCCTGGCATATTAAATGGCTAAATCCTAGCATATTGAGGGGTTAAATCCTGGCATATTAAATGGCTAAATCCATGCATATTAAATGGCTGAATCTTGTCATATTAAATGGCTAAATCCTGGAATATTGAGGGGCTAAATCCTGGCATATTGAATGGCTAAATCCTGGCATATTGAGGGGTTAAATCCTGGCATATTAAATGGCTAAATCCTGGCATATTAAATGGCTAAATCCTGGCATATTGAGAGGTTAAATCCTGGCATATTAAATGGCTAAATTCTGGCATATTGAATGGCTAAATCCTGGCATATTGAGGGGTTAAATCCTGGCATATTGAATGGTTAAATCCTGGCATATAATGACAGTAAAAATATCCCCCCCCCCCCCCTGAAAAAATTTCTGCGGATGCCCATGCCTACGGCAGGTATTTTGTTGAGGAAAAGGTGACAACCATAGTTAAGACAGAAAGCCCTTAGGTCATGTATGCCATATAGGCCATATGTTGGATTTTCATGCAGTCTCCACAGTCATGTACTTGTTTGAGTGGAGAGCCACTAGCTGTCTCCTTCACACCCTTTCTTTCCCATCTGCATTTCTGGATCTGAAGTAGACAAGAGACGATAAAAGGCCAATGGAAATCTCTGTATCATATCGGTCAGCATGACTGGCTTCTTACCTGTCTATCTAATTTGTTTTCAACTCAGGTCAGGTTGGCAGCCCTCCCTGGTCCCAGCTTTAGAATGTACATGGTCATTGACCATGTGCACATAAGTGCTGCGGGGTTAGGAAGAGGTTAATGCGCTCGCGCTTTTATTAAATACATGGGCCTCGCGCTGAAGCATATAAATATTTGATTGGATGTTCAGTGTGTCCACAAGGGCATCTGCTGTTGTGCCACTGCACCTGTGCCCACTCGGTCAGCGCTCTGATTGGAGCATTTGTTCGCAAGGCCACTGCTCGGCAGGAAATTAAAAAGTATGAATACTTACCAGTTAACCTCAGGTGTTCTTCGGTGCCTTGAGGTGAAGAAATAACTGCTGCCTGTCTAGCCATGGATCAGCTTCTGGAACACAGTAAAGGAAGAGAGTATATTTAAAAGAAGAAAAACTACCACAACTAGAGGACATAGTCTAAAATTAGAGGGGCAACAATTTTAAAGTAATATCAGGAAGTATTACTTTACTGAGAGGGTAGTGGATGTATGGAATAGCCTTCCAGCAGAAGGGGTAGAGGTAAACACAGTCAAGAATTTTAAGCATGCATGGAATAGGCACAAGGCTATCCTAGCTATAAGATAGGGAACTGGGGACTAATAAAAGTATTTAGAAAATTGGGCAGACTAGATGGACCGAATGGTTCTTATCTGCCAACACATGTTTCTATATTTCTATGTTCTATAGAAGAAATGAAGAGAAGTGCCTGCTGTAACGGTGGAGCTGACTTGTTGTTGAAGTGCCTTCTGACAGCTCCATTCAGCAGTGGCCAGAGGGGAAAATTCAGAGGAGGAGCAACGTCTAATGAGGCTGAGTGACAGGAGCTCTTCAAGAAAAAAAAGAAAAGAGTTTCCAGGCCTAGAAAGATATTCTCCCCTTCACCCACTAGGGGGATCAAAATGAAAAGAAATGCTGATGGAGAAAGAAGAACAAAAAATGTTCTTGACGGCGGAGCAGACGGTGCAATGGGTGAGTACCTCCCTGGGGTTTCAGAACAATTAAAGCTAAGGGAGTTACTAGGAAACCTATTGCAAACTATTCAGAATATGGGTAGTAGTCCGGCGTAGGCTTGGTTGCCAGACAAGGTTGGTAATTCCACATACAGTTTAAAACCTACAAAAAATGTCGTTATTCCAGAAAAAAATAATTCAATTATTAATGAGGCTTGTTTAAAAGAAGGCTATGGGTTGTGAGGCTTCACCTCTTGGATTCCATTTGGTGAATTCAATTATGAAAAAATATGGAATAATGAGTTTATAGACATTCTCTCTTTTTTGTCTGCTTCAAAGGAGTTTTTATTGAAGCAGGAGAAACATGAGGATAGAAAACACCCAATTCCCAGATCTTTTAATAATTGGCTTCAAGCTTTTTGTATATTTTCTAGTGTTTATTGTGAACGTCACCCTGATAAATCTAGCAGTCTTTTTCAACATCTAGAATCCATTTTAGAAGCTCATAAAAATCTTGGTGGATTATCGTGGTTTTATTACAATTACATTTTTCGACAGAAATTATCTGTGCATAAGAACTTAAATTGGGTTATGAAAGATGTCGGCTCCTGGGTGAGCATTCTGCTACCCAGTAAAACACTACAGAGTCAGTATAGAATACAGACTCCAAGTAATTCTTCACAGTGACGCCCCAAAGTAGTTTGTTGGGATTTTAATGATGCTGTATGTAAATGGTCAAATTCCTGTAAATTTAGACATGAGTGTTTAAATTGTGCAGGTAGTCACCCGTCCTTTTGGTGCAACAAACAATTGGGCACTCTTAATAGGGAGCAGATTTCAAAAGGCCATGACCCCAGTGAAGGTGCAAAATCTGCTCCCATTTTTAAGCTACTATCCAAACCAGCAGATAGCACAGCTACTTAACTAAGGTTTTTTGTTTGGTTTAAGATTCCAGTTTGTAATTCTATAGTTGAATTTGTTAAAAACCTTAGTTCAGTTCATTTAAATTTACATATTGTTAAAAATAAGATTGATTGAATCTTGGGCATGTTCCAAAATCATCTATCTTACTCTGATGGTGTGACTTTAAATGATGAGGTGGATACTTCCATTATTTCGGTGTCTTATACTTTTCATGATGCACTGACTTGGGTAAGACAGTGTGGACAGGGTGGGCTATTATCAAAAGTAGATAATGAAGCTGCTTTCAGACTACACCCCATTCATCCTAAATGTTTTGGGTCTTTAGGATTTCAATTTGAGGGTAGTTTTTACTTTGATAAATGTATGCCAATGGAATGTTCTGCTTCTTGGGAGTTAAATATATTTACAGATGCTGCTGGGTCAAAGGGTTTTGGTATCTATTGGCACGGCAAAAGGGCAGTTGCTAGTTGGCCTCAGCTGTGGGTTGACAAAGGTTGGACTAAAATTATAACGCTGTTGGATTATTACCAATTGTGGTAGCTTTGGAAATCTGGGGCTCTGAGCTATCTAATAATAGAATAACCTTCCATTGTGATAATATGGGTGTAGTTTGGGTTATTAACTGACTTAAGGCAAAAACGACCCCTGTAATCAATATGTTGCAAAGACTGGTTTTGCTTTGTTCAGTCCATAATATCTGAGTCAAACATGTAAAGAGCAAAGTTAATTTAATGCTTTTCTTGCATTCATTTTAAGGCCTTCAGGTCCCTTGCTCCGTTAGCAAGGGAATATGGAACGAGGTTACCAGAGCACATCTGGGAGCTAACTTAGCCCAGATAAGTGATTTATTAGGGGCTTCGTTCACACCAGTCACATGGGATGCTTACTTAAAAGCATGGGGAGAATGGTGTATTTTTATGGGTGGTTTACAAAAAAATGCCATTGACCCAAATTTATCAGATGCTACAGATTTTGTTCTTGACAAAATTCAAGAGGGTATATCAAAGTATGCTTTAAAGAGAGCATTATTGAGTATTTCCTTTTTTTCTTACGGTATTGGGGAAAAAGACCATTTTGAAAGAATTTGTCATTCAGCAAATGTTGAAAGGAATTTGTGTACAGAAACCAATTAAAAAAGATACCAGATGTATCAATATCTTTTCAATTATTAGGTGATTTTTCTCAATAAACTGGACGTTTGTAGGGACCCATTTGAGACCCAGCTTTTTACCACTACTTTTGTGCTGGCTTTCTTTGGTGCCTTTTGTATTAGTGAATTGGTTTCTGTTTCCAAATTTTGCAACACTGGCATTCAATTCAGTGATTTATATTTGAGGTTCTTTAAGAATTTTCTTAAAGAGATCAAAGACAGATCAACCAGGAAAAGGCTGTTGGTTACATTTGAGGGCTTTTAATCATCCTGGCCTTTGCCCTATTAAAGCTGTTCAGTCTTTTTCAAGCATTCACCATAAGTTGCAAGGTTGTTTATTGCTACACTATTCTGGTATTCCTCTTTCCAGATTTCAGTTTTGTAAAATTCTCAAAATGACTTGTAAACATTTTTGTATGGAAGACAGGAGAATTACGTCCCATTCGTTTAGAATTGGAGCTGCTCCTAATGCAGTTTCTCAGGGTTTGTCAGCAGAAATTGTAAAGGGGGTTGGTAGATGGTCCTCTATTAGATATCAGCTATATGTAAGGTCACAATTTTTGTGAACATATTTTGACTGTATTTATTTTCAGACACGCCACTCCTAATCATTTGGATTGTGGGACACTCGTTTATCCACTGGGCTTATCGAAGAGCTGTGGACAGAATCTACGGAGACAACCTTGGTTTTGATAAATAAACTGTGTTATTATACTGGACTGGTGTAAGAGGTTTTAAAAGAACAAGTTTATTGGATGTATTTAACCCCTTTGTGAAAATGGATGTGTCAGGCACATCCTGCCGGGAACTCTGTTCCCGACAATGGACGTGCCTGGCACGTCCTGCGGTGAAACAAGGGGTTTTCGCAATCAATGATCGAGGCAATACATCGAGGAAAAACAAACTGAAATCTTTTAGATAGAGGGAAGAAAAAATATAAAAATAAAATAATGTGGTTGCATAAGTATGCACACCCTCTTATAACTGGGGATGTAGCTGTGTTCAGAATTAAGCAATCACATTCCAAATCATGTTAAATAGGAGTCAGCATACACCTGCCATCATTTAAAGTGCCTCTGATTAACCCCAAATAAAGTTCAGCTGCTCTAGTTGGTTTTTCCTGAAATTTTCTTAGTCGCATCCCACAGCAAAAGCCATGGTCCACAGAGAGCTTCCAAAGCATCAGAGGGATCTCATTGTTAAAAGGTATCAGTCAGGAGAAGGGTACAAATGAATTTCCAAGGCATTAGATATACCATGGAACACAGTGAAGACAGTCAACATCAAGTGGAGAAAATATGGAACAACAGTGACATTACCAAGAACTGGAGCTCCCTCCAAAATTGATGAAAAGACGAGAAGAAAACTGGTCTGGGGGGCTACCAAGATGCCTACAGCAACATTAAAGGAGCTGCAGGAATATCTGGCAAGTACTGGCTGTGTGGTACATGTGAAAACAATCTCCCGTATTCTTCATATGTCTGGGCTATGGGGTAGAGTGGCAAGATGAAAGCCTTTTCTTACGAAGAAAAACATCCAAGCCAGGCTACATTTTGCTAAAACACATCTGAAGTCTCCCAAAAGCATGTGGGAAAAGGTGTTATGGTCTGATGAAACCAAGGTTGAACTTTTTGGCCATAATTCCAAAAGATATGTTTGGAGCAAAAACAACACTGCACATCACCAAAAGAACACCATACCCAGAGTGAAGCATGATGGTGGCAGCCTTAGTTAAGATAGAGGGAATTATGAACAGTTACAAATACCAGTCAATATTGGCACAAAACCTTCAGGCTTCTGCTAGAAAGCTGAACATGAAGAGGAACTTAATCTTTCAGTATGACAACGACCCAAAGCATACATCCAAACCAACAAAGGGATGGCTTCACCAGAAGAAGATTAAAGTTTTGGAACGGCCCAGCCAGAGCCCAGACCTGAATCCGATTGAAAATCTGTGGGGTGATCTGAAGAGGGCTGTGCACAGGAGATGCCCTCACAATCTGACAGATTTGGAGTGTTTTTGCAAAGAAGAGTGGGCAAATCTTGCCAAGTCAAAATGTGCCATGCTGATAGACTCATACCCAAAAAGACTGAGTGCTGTAATAAAATCAAAAGGTGCTTCAACAAAGTATTAGTTTAAGGGTGTTCAAACTTATGCAACCACATTATTTTATTTTTATATTTTTTCTTCCCTCTACCTAAAATATTTCAGTTTGTTTTTCAATTGAGTTGTACAGTTTATAGGCCACATTAAATACTTTTTATATCCACTGTATGTACTCTCCTCCTTTACTGTGTTGATACCCATTATGTTTTTAAATGTTTCTATTACATCCCCTCTGAGTCAATCTATCAATCAAACCCCAAGGTGGGTTGAAACATTGCCACTTATGGTAGAATAAAAACTTCACAAGTTCATTCTGGGTGTTCATTTTTCTTTATAAAAATGTGATCTGAAGAGGTCTGAAACTTGGAGCTCTTGGACCTACCTGACTAGACACTTTATTTTCATTTTATCTGCCATTTTACACAGAAAGCTGAGAGTTTTACTTTTTGCAAAGTACTAAATATCTGATCCCTCCACACTACGTTCAAGTAAAGTAATTATAGTAGTAATGGCTTTGTTTGTTAACATTAAATGGAATAAAGATTTACAAGGAAAAGAGCACAGCCTGCTTTATAAAATCCCGTTGGCCGTACTGATTTCTTGTTACCTGGAATTGTTGAGATTGTCAAGAAATAAGAGCTGCAAAATTACAAGATACACACAATGTTTAATCCTCTGGTTTCATCAATTCCCAGCAAGCGATCCACACTCATAGTGGCTTCCTGCTGGTAAAGTATTCAGCTAGTAGAAGCCGATGTGCCTTTATATTATTATTTCACAGCTTTTCTGTTTTAGTAAAAACAGTAATTTAAAATGACATTTACAGTGAAAGAAACTATGAAGAAACTGACTCACAAATATTAGTTTGTCGCTTTGCGTGTAATCAAATCTCTTTACATTGAGCAAGCATCAACAAACATGCTCAATTAAACTAATGGTTAACAGTACAAGAGATAATGTAATAAGGAATCAGTATCTATTTTGGAATCATCCTACTAGCCCCAAATATGACTGCCTTAAACACTTTTTTTTTTATCCTAAATCAGAAGCAGCGTAGATATTTTTTTAAGATTTTAAGAGGACCACATATTAGTACTAAAATACTAAACACATCATACACTGTGCCTGTATGTGATAAAGTGAGCAGCACCAACACACAGCTAGTGTCTCACTCCTGGCAAAAAGTGCACAAATTTCCAAAAAAGTGAGTCAGTACGCTTGACCCAACACCGAGGGTTACCCTTCTCTTGCAAGTATTATACAAAGGGAGAGAAACAAACATAAAATACAATATAGTGTAGTATGTCTTAGTAATTTGCTTAGTTCCTGTGTTCTAGTGAATCTGATGAGTTTTCAAATTATACTGACATTTCTTTAGGTGTTTAAGTTAAACCAGTAATAATGTTATTTGAGCAGTGTTAGCTTCCCCGCCTAATCATGTAAAATATATAAGTTGTCTGTGTAACGGTAAGCAGGTCACCTTGAATGCTGTATCAGTGACTTGCAAATTTCAGTTGAAATGTCTCTTTCTTTCTTTCTAATTGAATCATTTCCTCTGTGATTCCCTCTCTTCATTTAACACTGCTGAACCTGTGTGGATGTCTCACAGGACATTTTCCTGAAGACAGATTGTAACATCCTGTGGATGTGGACATCACATCATCACAGACCTCAGGTAATAGACATGTTTACAATTAATACTCTGAACATTATCGTTGCTGTCACCTGCGACAAACTGTCTTGTACTTGTGATCATAGTTTTCTTACAAATTTCCTAAAATTACCTCCTTAAACTTATTCCAAAGCTGGAAGCTGTCAATTGGCTTCCAGCACCATAAAATGCATATGGGGGCCTAGGCAAGTGGCCCTGACTTCTGGACCAGGAGCAAACAAAGTTTGTAAGTGATTGTTTCTAAGGTCACTTATCTAATTTATTTTCTCATGACAGCTATCTTGATAAAAGAGGCATTTATATATGCCCTGTGTGTTTGCCATATCAGGCAAGATCTTTGTTTATTGCTTCCACGATATGGGTCAGTCAATAACAATTCCTCTAATCTGTAGGAAAATGTTGCTGTAGAGTGGGAATACCAAGATAGTTGACATTTAACTGCTACATAGTCAAACCACGATATGGGCTGAACAGCTGCTGTAGTTGCTGATCTGCCAAGGGCTTGGCTGAAGAAGATGAAGTCTATTGTAGAGTAGATGGCATGCGAGTGAGAATTAAATGAGTAGTCTAGAGTTGTAGGGTTTAGGAATCTCCAGATGTTGACTACCACTGTTGTGAAGACTCTAGAGTTTTGGTGTACTGTGAGTGGAGGACGTCATAACTCTGCAGTCTAAATGCTTGTCCATCTAATTTGCCCAATAATAAAAGTTATTTGCTCATTTTGTCAAACTTTGTAGATTGACAATTAAAGTTCATTAATTAATATGTCAACTTAATTTTTCTTTTGACTTGGGCACATGGCATGATAACTTTATTTTCTACTCCAGTAAAAGATGACTCCCACCTCACTTTAGACTAGTCTCTTGTAGCATAATAATACCACCATGTTGATGGGTATAATATCTCATTGCTTTGGATCTTTTTTGAGGGATAATTAAATTACTTTGGAGACCTTGAGATGGAGCAACTACAGAAATGGAAATTAAAACAAGGAGAAGGGGAATGTAAAAGGAAAAGAGTCTGAAATAAAAATGGAAGATGGATCATAATTTGGAGATTGTTAACTTCATTTATTGCATTAAATGGGCACTTGGACACAAAAGCCTTTGCCATAACTGCCCTAGCGTGTCACTCTTTTACGTCTTCCTCATTCCTCTTGCTTTCGATTCCTTAATTTTAGGTATTTACTTTCTTGTGTTATATTTATTGACCTCCTTATCAATGGAGGGAGTGATTTATTATTTCTTCTGCTTGGGTAACTGTGTCAATCCTTACATTTACTAGAACTAACAGACTACTATATGTGTGTAAAGCCATTTTAATGCCCTATTTCTTTTTTTATATTGACAGCATTTAGACAGCAACGCTTGAAGACTTGAAGGAACAGGTAGATGTATACCAGTTTAGACAAGGTAAGTAAAGCACCCTCCATGGTCACAATAACATAAGGTTAATTCACATACTATAATGTAAACATCCATCGCTCATGGTTTCTATACCAGGTACACAACAGGTTAAAGTTATATAAAACAAGAGAACTGGGCAGAGAAAGCTATGTGCATGCTGGGAAATAACTCTAACCTCAATTATAGGTTATGTGAGCAGAAATGGAATAGAATGTGCTCCTCAGCATTGCTATGTAGAGCGTGAATGTGCCCTATCACAGCACACAAAGATGGCTGACACCATGGCTCCCTTCATTACAAACACTTGACACAGCTACAGTAAAAGCTAATGGACATTTTCTTAAAGGGGAGC
The DNA here is from genome assembly GCA_036172795.1 of Pelodytes ibericus. Taxonomy (NCBI): domain Eukaryota; kingdom Metazoa; phylum Chordata; class Amphibia; order Anura; family Pelodytidae; genus Pelodytes; species Pelodytes ibericus. The sequence goes on from CM069859.1 coordinate 112,965,056, forward strand.
ATGAAAACTGCAGCCGTTTACCCCATATCACTGATGTCACTTAGTTTAGAGGTCCCTATGAAGTTAAATTCAATGTAAAAGAAAGGGTATTTCAAATATATTAAAACCATGTACTATGCACAGAAAAATAAGCCCCTTTAATATAGTACGCTATAATGCAGTAATTATTTTACATGTTTACCTTGGCATCCACATGATTATAAAATTCATCATCATTATATATCCTCACTGCAATATGCAACAAAACTGTGTCCATATAATGTGTTTCAATGCAATCAAACTGCTAAATGAATCTGATAAAATAATAACTTTTATTACACTATAAAATTATTACATGTATTATTTATATTGTATAATATACAAATTAAGTAACTCTTGTTTCTGAGACAAAATCTTTTTTAGCCCCTTTTAATTCCATAGATTTATTGTATATTGTGAGTCGAATTCTATTTGTGAAATACCAGTTGCTATATTATCACTATTGGGAGGCCTGCTCTGCATAACCACATCAGCATTAAGTATAATTCATTATGGATAAAGATAGCAAGGAAGGGGTAAAATGCTACAAACCTCAATGGTTTAGTGATCTTTATTGTTCTACCCTATTATTTAAAAGCGCTAATTAACTACGGGCATACAGCAAATGTGACTTAACCCACAGTTTTACTGCCTGTTCAGGCAGTGCAAATAAAAAATAATGGGAATGGTAATTAAACGCGTCTGCTTATTCTTTGGACCATGACGGAAAAAAAGTTCCACGAAGAATGTAACCTGAAATTGTTTCTCAGATCAGAAGTTTCTCCTGCATTAGCATACATTCAGAATGAATATATTGCCAAATCAATTCAGTTCATACTAACTTAATGTATGATAAGTAATAGACAACAGCTTGCCTGCCTTTGGCAGCTACTGAAACTGGAAAGTTATAGGAACTCTTCATCCCTTTTAACGGTTACCTTTGAGTTTCTGTATTGATTACGACAAAGTGTCACTCTTAGAGGTCTGTTTGAAAAATAATTACTATATTTTATGTCAGGGCAGGGGCGGATCCAGAGTCTGATCTCGGGAGGGGCACATGTCCGTCTGTCTTATCCTCTCTCCCATGTCCGTCTGTCTTATCCTCTCTCCCATGTCCGTCTGTCTTTTCCTCTCTCTCATGTCCTTCTGTCACGCTCCTCTCCCTTCTCATGTCTGTCGCACTCCTCTCACTCCCCGTGTCCCTCTGTCTCTCTTCCTTCCATGCCCGTTTCTCTCCTCTTCCTTCCCATGTCCGTCTATGTATCCTCTTCTTTCCCATGTCCATCTGTCTCTTCTCTCATTTCCCATTTCTCTGTCTCTCCTCTCCCATCCCATGTCTGTCTGTCTCTCCTCTACCATCCCATTTATGTCTCTCTCTTCTCCCTTCCTATTTATGTCTCTCTCCTCTCCCTTCCCATGTCTGTTTGTCTCCTCTCCCCTTCCCATATCTGTCTGTCTCTCCTCTGCCATCCCATATTTGTCTGTCTCTCCTCTGCGAACCCATGTCTGTCTGTCTCTCCTCTACCATCCCATTTATGTCTCTCTCTTCTCCCTTCCCATGTATGGCTCTCTCAGCCAATTTGCCCAATAATATGCCAGTGTTAGTTGCCATTTAATATGCCCCAGCCAATTTGCCCAATAATATTCCAGTGTTATTTGCCATTTAATATGCCCCAGCCAATTTGCCCAATAATATTCCAGTGTTATTTTCCATTTAATATGCCCCAGCCAATTTGCCCAATAATATTCCAGTGTTATTTGCCATTTAATATGCCCCAACCAATTTGTCCAATAATATTCCAGTGTTATTTAACATTTAATATGCCCCTGCCAATTTTCCGAGTAATATGCCAGTGTTATTTGCCATTTAATATGCCCCTGCCAATTTGCCCAGTAATATGCCAGTGTTATTTGCCATTTTATATGCCCCAGCCAATTTGCCCAGTAATATGCCAGTTATTTTCCATTTAATATCCCCTGCCAATTTGCCCAGTAATATGCCAGTTATTTGCCATTTTATATGCCCCAGCCAATTTGCCCAGTAATATGCCAGTTATTTGCCATTTAATATCCCTAGCCAATTTGCCCAGTAATATGCCAGTTATTTGCCATTTAATATCCCTAGCCAATTTGCCCAGTAATATGCCAGTTATTTGCCATTTAATATCCCTAGCCAATTTGCCCAGTAATATGCCAGTGTTATTTGCCATTTTATATGCCCCAGCCAATTTGCCCAGTAATATGCCAGTTATTTGCCATTTAATATCCCCAGCCAATTTGCCCAGTAATATGCCAGTTATTTGCCATTTAATATCCCCAGCCAATTTGTCCAGTAATATGCCAGTTATTTGCCATTTAATATCCCCAGCCAATTTGCCCAGTAATATGCCAGTGTTTCTTTTCATTAATAAGCCCCTGCCTCTTTCCCCAGTACATTCCCCCCATCTCCCCAGCACTTACCTTTCCCTGGATGTTAGTGGCAGGCAGCATGGTCTTCTCCATGCTGCCTGTTCGTCTCACAGATGATTGTGCCGACAGGTCACGTGACCCGGCGCGCGTATGACCTCAGCGCGCCGGTCACGTGACCTGTCGGCACTTCCGTGTCGGCACACTGCACGGGGAGCCGAACAGGCAGCACGGAGGTTTCTCTGTGCTGCCTGTTCGGCTCCCCGTGCAGCCTGCCGGCAGGCAGAGAAGGTGAGGGGGATCTTCCGATCCCTTCTCACCTCAGTCTCTGCCTGCAAGCGCGTTTTTTTTTTTATTTTTTTAAAGTGTCTTTTTTTTTTTCTCTCTTCTCGGGGGGGGGGGGGGGGGCAATTGCCCCGTTGCCCCCCCCCCCCCCCCCCCCTGGATCCGCCACTGTGTCAGATTCTGTCTTCCATTTTGTTATGTGTCAGGAACTCACTGTAGCTTAGCTAAAACAATATTGCTGTAGGGAAAATATGTAATTCATCAAGCAATGTTTTATTGTAAACAATCGGATAGTTAATTTCTGTGTAGGCCCATTACAGAATGTACTTGTATGTGCTACTGTAGTCGATAAAATGACTGGTCATTAAATGTGTCCTTCTTTACCTCCACAAACACTAATTTGCCTCTTCTAACCTAACTGATTATTAAACAAATATTTCCATTGCATATTATCTCATACTTTTAAATATTATGGACATACGTTTCTGCATTTTCTGTATCTTGAGTGTTTGTGCTTTTTGATTAAGGTTGAAATTATCACATATATTCTTTTAAAGGACAACTAAACTTTTTTTTTTCACTTGTGCTTCTAAAATAGAAGCACAGGTGAAATGTTGTTGATAAACATGTACTTTTTGCAATTTTGCTATTACAATGTTCATTATTTTGGCCATTTTTCTTGTTACCCATAATAACTGTATATATAATTTTAAGGTACATTAATATTTATCTACATAGAGGCAACAAATTACGTGGTGTTTGATGAAGAGCCATTAACCCCTTTGAGGCGCTAGAATGTTCTATGCCGTCCTATTTTCCTGGTCCCAAAAGGCTCGGACGCTAGGACAGCACAGAACATCAGTTAACAGATTATCGTGGCTCCCCACGAAGAGCTGTGCTCAGATCCCACCGCAGGGACTTGCAGCCGGATCCCACTTGTCAGATGAGGCCATTTTGAGTGACTTTAGACTGACAGGAAAAATGTAGCCGATACAAAAAGTGAGCAACAGCTACATTTTTCTAAATTGTGCAGAGTGATGTTGGGAGGTCTGGCAATTTTTTGGCAGGGACCCTGATTAGGATTCTGCAACTATGTCCCTAGTTACCGATCACCATGTGATTGGTGCCAGGAACAAAAAATTACATTAATAAGGTAATTTTTGTTTTCCTTTACTTGCACCTAACATCTATTTCACATGTTTTGTGTGACAAAAACAGTGTATTCATAAAAAGAAATACATAATATTTGTAAGGCAGATAAGGGGTTATGTACACAGCTCAATCCCAGGGCAAAATAACAAAGTGAAGTATTCAGCGGCAACATTTTACCTGTTTCCTTAGCAACTGCTCCACTTCCACAATTGCTTTCCACAAACCACTTCCCCCACTGTGCTCAACCTAATTATAACATTATAAAACATTTCAGTTTAATGCAACCCTGTCTCATAATTCAAAGCATTGCGTTAATATTTAACTAGCCTTTAACTTGAGAATGCTAATTTGTGTAAGCAATTTATTTTTTTGTACATTGTTACTAAAACAGGCATAGTTTCAAGATAAATATCTGTCACAAATAATTGGAGCATTGATGTACAATATGAAGGACACATTCACAGCAATTAGTTTCACAGCAAAGTGCTCAATAACTTTGATTGCAGATTTAAGCTGTGTTATGCACAACTAGCTTGAATGTCAGTGATTTAGTATATTATTGTTGTGTTAACGCATGGAACATCTATGCAAGTATGCAAGTCATGTATACAAAATATCTTGAATTATTTAAACTAGTATAAGAGCAATCACTTAAAGAGCTTATTTAAAGAGATTTTTAGAATCAATCAATAAAAAAGTCATTTATTAAAGCCTGCATTTAATTGAAGCTAGACCCGATAAATGTATATAGTTTAAGTATTGCTGGAAATTACACAACACTCTAAAATAAACCAATCACTGAAAAATAATTAATGAGTTCAAAAAAGTTTTACTTAAAGTTTCCGAAAAAATATATCGTTTATAAGCGAGTACCGGCCACAGGGTTAATTGAATTGCAGGGAACTTTTTTGAACTTTAGGCCAAGGTAGTCAAGTTGGAAAAATTATCAGCTGATTGGTAGAATATTTCCAAACTCAGCTATTGTGGCCTTAAGTTTGAAAATCTCTCTTTGGGGCTCAAAGCCCTTTATAACCCATACTTTCAGAATTGATCATAATTGTCAGCTGAAATAATAGATGTTATTATTACCTAATTGATGGTACTCATTCATTGACCTCAGAAGGAGGAAAAACTGAGCTGACCCTGCCGGGGTTCAAATCTACAACCTTTAGGTTAGAACAGGCTCTGCAGTCAGGGCATTTACCAACTGAGTTATCTTGCCTGACTATCACAGTGATCGAATGTGATGGAGGGAACCTGGCTGGAGTGTATTGGTCCCTAGCCCGGTACGTCCATTGTCACTAAAGGGGTGTTTTCAGGTGACATGCCTGGCACGTCAATTGTACTGGTGGGGTCAATTAATCTATGATATTGATGACAAATTTTATTTATACTGAAAAACATGAATCATGTATTGTACTTTTCTAACCAGATAAGAAAAACACATCCACTGACTTGTAATCCTCCCCTTCCTCAATCTTACTCCTGTGGAAGTCAGTGGCCATTTACCTAGCAAAATGCCTAGCTCAGGTTTGCTGTTTTATATATGTGTTGAAAACAAAATATAAACTAAATAAGGTATAGCAGTCATATCCTGGGAAGGCAGAAGTAGGTGAAGAAAATGGGGGTTAAAGATAAAAATTTATTAGGAGATTAACCAATCATCATGCTCTAGAAAATTCTTGAAACAACATCTTAATAAATTATCTGTATTTTCTAAAATAAATATCATACAATTTTGCTTAAAGAGGGAATAATAAGTTAGAAGAAAGAAAATAAACATGTCATGTTTCATTTTTTTTCTTTTGATATACTCCTGGTGATAACCGTCTTGACATATTATTAGAGAACTGGCAAGATGTTTGCATTGGCTCCATCCAAAACATTGATTTATATTTGCTGATACTGCTCAGTAAAGAAAAGTTAGCATTTCCGAATGATTGCAGATAATGTCACTTTTTGTTAGGTGTGGTTTTTTTTTTCAAATCTTCTCCTATAAGGAAAAATTGCATTTTCAGTAATTCCTGTTGCACTTATCCTGTCAGAAGTGGTCGCGATGACATGGCATTTGTGCATCAAGTCACATAAGTGCTTCTGTAATGGGATATCAGTGGGGATCGAAACATTCCAGTTGGACCAGTCAATCTTCATTCAGTATCTTGTCATTTAAAGGTCTATAAAAACATGTAGTCTTTTCAAAACTAGATTGCAAAAAGTATGTTTTGAAAATATGTCAATAAAATGATGAAAATGATTAGAATTACCCAACAAGTTCCTGTGTTTTGGAAATACCCATTTGTAGTTTTCAAAATTATAGACACTTGCTCCATCTCCACTTTGCTCAAAGGATGTCATAATGTGTGAACTTATAACACATACTCTCACATCACTATTTTTCAGATATTGCATACATATTCTAGTTAATAATCAATCAAGAGGATACGTAACCCCAAATAAGGTCTTTCTGTGGTGTTTTCTTTGATAGCATTGGTTGATCCCAGGGCCTATTTTGTGATAATTATTTTTACTGCAGTAATAATTTGTCTGTATCAAGTGCAGCAAGTGATCTTTTTATACAGATTTAAACTTTTTAGATCCAACTTTCCCTTGTTTTTAAATGCAAGACAGTATTTGTTGACAGCATTCCCTTCGAAACTAAATCTTGATGCTAGTACCAGATGTGGCAGCAAGTGCAGTCCTTGTGTTTGCCATAAAGTGCTTATTGTTTTTACATCTTTAACATTCAGTTTGCATCACAGATTTGAAATTCTCAAACTTTAAACAGATTTTCAACTGTGATTAGATTATAATTCACACATGGGTCTACTCACTAAAACTCGAGAATAGCTCAAGGAAGTCGACCTTCAAAGTTGATCTCCTCAAGCTATTTTCAAATTTTATTGAATAGACCCAATAGTTGGTAGGACAAGTAAGAGTGTGAACAAACATTAACTTATTTTTCACTTTATGAATGTCAAAGATAATAAATAATAATGAATGAAGTCAAATGTGAGTACAATTTTCACCAAAAATACCTCCTTCCATTCAGAAGTCCTTTTAGGCACATTAATTGCTAACATTTTCTCTTTTATGGCACCTTTTTGTGCTATGTACTTTTTTTTCTGACTAAATATAGTTCAAGAATAAATGACACCATTTACTGGCAAACTGAGAATTTGATTGCAAACTTTCAAGACCATGTTGCTAGGTTTCTTCCTCAGGCATTGATAATTTATTAATAACTTGTATCAAGAGCTTTATGCATTTAATTGCAGAATGTTTCGCAATCTGAGACGATGATGTCATCATCTGTGATAAATTTCTCCTGTTCCAATATGTTCCGATTTTTTTCCCCGTTTGTTATTTTTGTACAAGTATTGAATACTAATGTTATGTTTGGAAACTAGTATATTCCCATCAGTAAGCAAAGATACGTTTCTACTTTTCAGTGTGGTCATGTATCTGGTATTGTTTAAACGGTAAAAACACACACATGTTCATCCCTAAAGTTTGCATCTGAATAGTTTTAGAAAGTTTCAGACTTTGGATTATCTGATAGCTATGAATCTTTTAGATAAGACAATCATGTTTCGTTTTTTGGAAAAGGGTCCATGTTTCTGTCTTTTTATGAATATGAATATAATGTATAATAATAAATGATTTTACATTACAATTTTAATAAATGTGTTTTTATTTTAAATATGTTTAGTGGCGTATTACATTACAGTATAAATACATATTTCAGAGGCGGTGACATGATGACATTGTTCCAGCTTATTGGCTCTCTTGGAAGTGCTGACGCACAAGAAAGCAGGGAAAGGCATCTGTGCTGGCGCTTGAGGCACAAACGCTTCCTCCTGGCACTACACATGCAGCTAGGCTGGTCGGAAAGATCTCCTTAGTCATTCAGTTCAAATTTAAAAGCCACTACCACACATAGATTGAGAGATGAGGAGAGCCCCCACTGACCACCCTGGTTCTCATTAACTCCCATTTATTTCCGATATTAGCCATTGGCTAAGGTTTAAACAATTTTCAATCTTCCACTTACTTTATACACTGGTCTATATACAAAAGAAAGTTAACTTCCTGCCACTTTTTGTGCAGTGTATCTTCTAATTTACCACATATAGGTACGTGTAATGGCAAATCCCCCTTATTTGGGATCTATCCTACCTTACAGAAGTAAGGTATGAATTATGAATTTAAAAAATGTTATGCGCGTTTGTACAAGAAGTACTGAACAGTGAGTTAAAGTTAAGTAGTTATGTTATGATTAAAAAAGAAATAATGTATGTTGTGTGTGTGTTTACATCTCTTTCACAAAAGCTATAGCATACATGTTTAATGTGGCATTAATACGGGGGATGGGACTCTTCATCGCGGCTGCTTCCGCGCAGCCGCTTCACCGCCGACTCTGCAGCACAACACATGTCACAACCTGGGATAACAGACCAGGGAGGAGTCTCGTTGCAGGGCAGGGTGTGGGGTCTGTCTGCACCCCACGATGCATAACTGGGAAGGGCTGGTAGCTGTGACCGGGACTGAGACAGGACAAGTAACAGACTGGAACTGAGGCAGGACAGGTAACTGACCAAACTGAGACAGGACAGGTAGCTGTGACCAAACTGAGACAGGACAGGTAGCTGTGACCAAACTGAGACAGGACAGGTAGCTGTGACCAAACTGAGACAGGACAGGTAGCTGTGACCAAACTGAGACAGGACAGGTAGCTGTGACCAAACTGAGACAGGACAGGTAGCTGTGACCAAACTGAGACAGGACAGGTAGCTGTGACCAAACTGAGACAGGACTGGTAGCTGTGACCAAACTGAGACAGGACTGGTAGCTGTGACCAAACTGAGACAGGTAGCTGTGACCAAACTGAGACAGGTAGCTGTGACCAAACTGAGACAGGACTGGTAGCTGCTGCAACAGGTTTGGAAACAGAGCAGTGTTATTCACCTGAATGGTATTATACCCTATGGTTGAGCCTCAGGTAAATGACCACCCAGGACTTGTACACTGACTGCAACCACACACTGAAGCAGAGATACACAGGGAGTACTGGACGAGAAGTATATTCAGCAGGCCGGGTCATACACGAAACAGGAACAAAGTACAACGTAGGAATTCAGAAGGCAAGGTCACTAGACAGGCAAAATGGTCGAGGCAGGCAGAAAACAGCGGAGTCAAAATCAAGCAGGAGTCAGAACCGGGAAATCAATAATCAATAAATAAATGCTAGAACAAGAAACAAGGCACTATCACAGGCTGCAACCAAAGCAATGCAAAGGCACTGATTGCCATAAGCTGCAGGTTTAAATAGGGAAGGGCTGAGGATAACGAGGCAGCTGACAACAGGAGTAGAATGGGAACACCACAATAGCGGCCACTAGAGGCTGAAGACAAAAACAGCCACAAACCCAGAATAACCGTGACAACACAGATCATCACTGCAGATTTAATCGCAGGACATTTCTTCGCTAAAGGTAAGTATTTTACCTATTTTAGTTTAAGGGTGGTTAGAATTAGGGTTTAGGGGTTTAGAATTAGGGTTTAGGGGGTTAATTTTAGCACTAGGGTTCGGGGTTCATTTTAGTATTAGGGTTTAAGGGGTTAATTTTTGTATTAGGGTTTAGGGGGTTAGTATTAGGGTCGGGGGTTAGTATTAGGGTTTAGGGGGTTAGTATTAGGGGTCGGGGTTAGTATTAGGGTTTAGGGGGTTAGTATTAGGGGTCGGGGGTTAGTATTAGGGTTTAGGGGGTTAGTATTAGGGGTCGGGGGTTAGTATTAGGGTTTAGGGGGTTAGTGTTAGGGGTCGGGGGTTAGTATTAGGGTTTAGGGGGTTAGTATTAGGGTTCGGGGGTTAATTTTAGTATTGGGGTTATTTTTAGTATTGGGGTTATTTTTAGTATTGGGGTTTGGGAATAATGTATTAGGGGGGGGTTATTTTCGTTTTACTTTTACATTTGTAAGAGCTGACAGTTCAGCTCTTGCAATGAAGTTATTCTTCATTGCTGACAGTTCAGCATTCTAACTGATGTGGCGAACAAGTGTCCTAGACCCTTAATATCGCAATAGTAAACCTGCAACTTTCACAGCTCAAAAAAAAACCTTGTTTTTCACGCAAACCCGATTAATTAAAGCACAGCATCATTGGCATCACTGCTTTTTTCATGTGAGAGTCACACGTCACTCAACAGATTAACCACTTCAGTACCAAAAGTGGGTGCATCAAAAAGATTTACAGCAAATTTTCTTTTAAACTTGAACATCTGCTTAACGATGTTTGCAATAATAGGGTTTGTGATGTTCAGTCTGTTGAATTGCTCCTGGTTCAACCAGTAGAGACAGATTGGTTTACAATTGTTACATTTCCACTTCTCATAATTGTACCAGCCCAAAGACAATTTGCCTCTTCTGATTCTTTGACTGGAGGGGCTCCGTTAGAGACACTTCAGCTATTGACGGAAGATCTGGATCTGAGACAGTGGCTCAGGGCGGGGTTGACTCAAGTCTCAGACTTACTGCCTGCTTTCTCCTCTGGGACTTTTGATGAGCTACAGAGTAAATTTAAATTGCCAAACACAGAACAATATACATTTATAAGAATCAAGAGTACCCTAAACGCTAATCCCTTAAGAGCTCACTCAGATCTGGATCCTTTTATGGATGCTCACTATAAAAAACACCTTATATCCAAAATAACTGAGGTTTATAGACGGGAGATGGACTTGGTGAAAACTAAAGCCATATGCAAATGGGAAGAGGAATTGGGGTTGGAGTACCCAATTGAGACATGGTTCCGGGCATGGGGCAGAATGAGAAAAGAAGTTCACTGCATAAACCTACATGAGCAATTTTTTAAGCTGATGCATCATTGGTATTATGTTCCAACGGTCATGAATAAAATGTTTAAATCCTCCACGGAGAGCTGTTGGAGGTGTCAGATTATGCCCGAACCATGTCTCATATATGGTGGAGCTGCCCAAAATTAGATTCAATAAAAATGGAACTGGGCGAACTTATTAAGGCTTTATTCGGACTGGACTGGTCACCGACACCTCAGTCTTTTCTGTTTAACATAGAGGTCCCGCTGAAGAAAAAAGCTAACGTGGACTTAGCGATAAACATCTTTTCGGCAATAAATATATGCCTAGCTCGAAGCTTGAAGGAACAGAACCCCCCAATATGGCTGAATATTCTAAATCAAATAAAGTACCAATATAATATGGAGAAGTATTTCTACAAAACAACCAACAACTTAAACACATACTACGAAATATGGGCCCCATGGCAGACCTTTAGCCAAATTTAACTGGAATCCCGTCAAATTAAAATTCAAATCTAACCAAACAAGCGGGAGGCAATCCCAAACAAGAAACCCCCGACCTTATTATAGCAATACTAAGGAATACCATGTCCACCACGAGACCAAGGTATGAATGTACGTTTGGATGAGTGTTCAGAGGAAGAATGCTAATAAGAATGCATGAGCAAAAGACATTCCTACTAGGGCCAATAAGTAAATGGAATTGGCAACTACACCAGTAAATTTACAACACAATTTTAGCACTGCAATTACAATATGACTATTCTCCTCTCTGCTCTATAGACTAAAACCTCTTTAGACCACAAGACAAGCCTTAGAACAACAAGAGTTGAGATAGGGGAGGAAGTGAGGGGTGGAGGAGGTAGTGAGCAGTATAGAGAGAACAGGAGAAAATGAAAGAATTAAGCCAATCTAACTCACGAGCACTGTCTAAGCTTTAAAAGACACAATGATGCTAAAACCTAATAATCAACTTGACTGATTAAACAACGCAATACTGAGTGTCAAAAAAAAAAAAAAAAAAAAGATTTACAGCATGTATTGTTTAAACCGGTAGAAGGGTTCATGCAATTCATTTTACTGCCTTCCAAACCTCTGGCACCTAAAGTGTTAAGAAGTATAAAAAAACTAAAACTTTTTTTTCGTAGCGTTTGCTATGTGCATCCAGTTTAGAGCAGCGACCCCGTGTCTCACACAGCAATTGGGTACTGAGCGTGACTCACCAGTTTGGTGGCCCAGTAGGATCCTGGCCGAGCGTGTATCCGGGGTCTCCTGCAGATGATCACAGTTTGCATCTAATGCTCACACCAATTTTTGAGACAGAATTTTGCTTAAAAGGGTGCGCATTACATTAGAATAAATATGGTAATTAAATACAGCATTTCTAGCTATTTATTTTAGTCATTCACAGTGAACCAGAAAAACATTTTCACTGAATATCACACTTACAATAATTGAAATTGTATATCTCAGCTCTAATGCAAATATTAAGAGAGATTAATTTTCCCATTTTCCAATTTTTCCCAATCTCCAATCTTTCTTTGTCTCAGTTTGTATTGCGTACTAATAGCTAGTGAAATGAACTAGCAGAGTGGAACAGTTGATTCAGACAGGGTTTTTTGACTAAAAATTAAAACAAATGTAACCTGCAAAAATCAAGCATTAATTGCTGAGTTGAAAACATCTCTCCAGTTTGCCTATCTTTCCAAATCAGCTATTAACACCTGATTTTTGCAATTCACTTGTCATTTAACTTTCATTGACCAGCCATATGATGATAAGTGATATGTTCTGGTTGTGGTATGCATTCTGGATTGGATAGGCATTTTGATTGCATTATTTGTCAGGATTGGCAGAATTTTGAAGATGTTCTGCAGGTGAGAGGTTCAGTTAGCAATTGTATGTAGTGGATGGAAAAGATTACAATAAAGTATAATTCTGAGGCAGTAAGTCTGGTATATTCAGTAGACTGCAAGAGAAATATACAACAAATTTGATGGCCTGATCATTGCAATGAATAAAATAATTAGTCCTTTTTGTGAGTCCAAATAAGGAGTTAAGAAAGGGAAACCTGGAAAAGTACAGTTGTCTGTTGGGAAAAAAAGATTTTGCTGCTGTAGTTTATGTTTTATGTTGAGTAATGTTGAGTGAACATTACGCTTTTTTGACCCCGAACACGGACATTCCACTGTATGTTTGTGTTGAAGTTTGGGGTTCGGCGATTTAATGGCGCATTTTGAAAGGCTGCAGGGCAGCCAATCAACAGGCGTTTGACTCGTTTGCCCTTAGAAGCCATCACACCCATGCCTACTAATGGCATGGCTGTGATTGGCCAGTGCAGCATGTGACCCAGCCGCTATATATAAGCTGGAGTCACGTACACGCACATCACATGAGCTCTTCTTAGTGTAGGGAGAGGATGCTGCAGCTGTGAGGGACAGATTAAAAAAAAATCTGGTGTTGAATCTGCAAACTACAGCGATTATTCAAACTACAGCGATTATTCAAATGACAGTGATTATTTTAGTGGGTGCTATACTACATATTTGTACCCTGCCCTGAGCCCAGTGCCACAGAGAGTACAGTGCACTTGCAACTGCATGTGTACCAGGCATATGACTTTAATCCTGTTCTGTTAGCTCAGTGGGCAACATCTAGGCATTTTTAAATACTGCAATTTGTTGGTGTTAAATATCACATTTGCGTCCTGCACTTCATATCTGAGAGTCAAATAGAACCGTCAAATACTGTGCTTACAGCGCACTTTGAAAAATTCTAATAGTTTTGGGTGGTAAATAGTAGATTTGAGTCTTGCGGTGCACTTTATATCTGAGAGTCAAATAGAACCATCAAATACTGTGCTTACAGCGCACTTTGAAAAATTCTAATTGTTTTGGGTGCTAAATAGTACATTTGCGTCTTGCGGTGCACTTCATATCTGAGAGTCAAATAGAACCATCAAATACTGTGCTTACAGCGCACTTTGAAAAATTCTAATTGTTTTGGGTGCTAAATAGTACATTTGCGTCTTGCGGTGCACTTCATATCTGAAAGTCAAATAGAACAGTCCAATACTGTGCTTACAGTGCACTTTGAAAAATTAGTAGATTTGAGTCTTGCGGTGCACTTTATATCTGAGAGTCAAATAGAACCATCAAATACTGTGCTTACAGCGCACTTTGAAAAATTCTAATTGTTTTGGGTGCTAAATAGTACATTTGCGTCTTGCGGTGCACTTCATATCTGAAAGTCAAATAGAACAGTCCAATACTGTGCTTACAGTGCACTTTGAAAAATTCTAATAGTTTTGGGATGTAAATAGTACATTTACGTCTTGCGGTGCATTTCTTGCAGTCCATAAAGCAAAAAAAATACAAATAAAAATTGTTGACTATTGGCGATTACATTGTCGCCTGACTTAAACCATCTGTTACTTTGGTGGGTGACCGCAAAGAATGAGGAGAGCGTCAAATAAGTGACGTGGCCCTGGTCGTGGTGCTGCTGATGTTGGTGGAGCTCCTGTTGCAAGTAGGGGATGTGGTCGATCTGTGCCAGCTACACGCACAAGTGAAACACCTTCCTCAGGTGCTAGTACGCGACAGAACCTTCAGCGTTATTTGGTAGGCCCGAATGCCGCTCTTAGAATGGTGAGGCCAGAACAAGTACAGGCGATAGTAGATTGGGTGGCTGACAGTGCCTCCAGTTCCTTCACATTGTCTCCCACCCGGTCCCCTGCTGAAAGCTCAGAGTTGACACCTGCAGCCCATGTCCATCTGTCTTTCACCTCACCCCCTTGCAAATCAGCCAAGCAGTCTGAGCCACAAGTCATGCAGCAGTCTCTTTTGCTTTTGATTTGCGGGGTCATCAAACCTAGCCTTGCCCCAGAAGTTGAAGAGATTGAGTGCACTGATGCACAACCACTTATGCGTCAGGATGTGGACATGCGAGGACCACCGCAGCACGTCTCTGATGATGACGAAACACAGGTGCCAACTGCTGTGGCTTTCGGCAGTGTGCAAGGAGGGCAGGGGTTGAGGAGTGGGTGGAAGATGATGTGGAGGATGATGAGGTCCTAGACCCCACATGGAATCAAGGTCATGCGAGTGACGTGTCCAGTTTGGAGGAAGAGGCGGTGGTCGCAAAGAGGCACCAGCGCAGCATAAGAGGGAGCATGGTGCAAAACCGTAGCGAACGTCCCCTAGACAGTACGCCTGCTACTGCCCACCGCACCCAGGGGCAGAGCACACCAAAGCCAGCTCCAAGGAGTTCCCTGGCGTGGCAGTTCTTTAGACAATGTGCTGATGACAAGACACAAGTGGTTTGCAAGCTGTGCAATCAGAACCTGAAGCGAGGCATAAACGTGCTAAACCTGAGCACAACCTGCATGACCAGGCATCTACATCCAAAGCACGAGCTGCAGTGGAGTAAGCATCTCAAAACCCAAGAAAGGTCTCAGGCTCCTGCTTCCTCTTCTGCTGCTGTCCTGGCCTCTTCCTCCAGCTCTGAAGTCACAGTGGCACCTGCCACCGAACAAATAGAGGAAGTGGCAGCAACGCCACAACGTCCGCCACCGTCCCCAAGCATCTCCACACTGTCCCATGGAAGCATTCAGCTGTCCATCTCCCAAACACTGGAGAGAAAGAGGAAGTAAGGCCCTACCCACCCGCGAACACTGGCCCTGAATGCCAGCATTTCCAAATTCCTGGCCTTTGAAATGCTGTCATTCCGTCTGTTGGAGAAGGACAGTTTTAAAAACCTGATGGCGGTGGCTGTCCCACAGTACGTGGTTCCCAGCCGCCACTACTTTTCCCTGCGAGCCATCCCTTCCCTGCACAAGCAATTGGCAGGGACGCTATATCTCCCTAACTGCACACTGGGCAAATGTAGTGTCAGGTGGGCCTGAGGCAGATAGCAGTTTGGCGCATGTCCTTCCGCCACCGAGGATTGCAGGGCATTTCTCTTTGCCTCCTGTTGCCTCCTCCTCCTACTCAGCTTCTTCCTTCTCCTCTACCACCTCCTCTACCACCTCCTCATCCAGTCAGCGTAACACCTTCACCACCAATTTCAGCACAGCCAGGGGGAAATGACAGCAGGCTCTTTTAAAACTCATATGTTTGGGGGGAAAACCCCACAGCGCGCAGGAGCTGTGGACGGGCATGGAACAACAGATCAATGAGTGGTTGTTGCCACTGAGCCTCAAGCCCGGCCAGGTGGTGTGCGATAATGGGCGGAATCTCGTAGCAGCTCTGGGCCTAGCTGGTTTGACGCACATCCCTTGCCTGGCGTATGTGCTGAATTTGGTGGTGCAGAATTCCTGAAAAACTACCCAGATATATCAGAGCTGCTGCAGAAAGTGCGGGCCATCTGTGCGCACTTTAGGCATTCTCACCCTGCTGCTGCTCGCCTGTCTGCGCTGCAGCGTAACTTAGGCCTTCCCGCTCACCGCCTCATATGCGACGTGCCCACAAGGTGGAACTCCACCTTGCACATGCTGGAGAGATTGTGCGAGCAGCAGCAGGCGATAGTGGAGTATCAGCTGCAGCACGCACGGGTCAGTCGCTCTGCAGAACAGCACCACTTCACCACCAATGAGTGGGCCTCCATGTGAGACCTGTGTGCCATTTTGCACTGTTTCGAGTACTCCACCAACATGGCCAGTGCCATGCCTTTCTCAGCCTTACTATCCCGCTTGTATGTATCCTTGAAATCGCTTAGGGCGATGATGGAAGAGGATGTGGCACAGGAGGAAGAGGAGGAGGAAGAAGAGGGTTAATTTCCACGGTTATCAGGCCAGTCATTCACAAGTGGCTTGGAGGCCAGGTACACAACTGTCAAGCCAGGGCACAGTTTTGGAGGAGGATGAGGATGATGATGAGGAGGAGGAACCGTGTTCACAGCAGGGTGGCACCCAACGCAGCTCGTGGGCATCACTGGAGCGTGGCTGGGGGGATACGGAGGACACAGATGATACACCTCCCACAGAGAACAGCTTGTCCTTGCCTCTGGGCAGCTTGGCACAGATGAGCGACTACATGCTGCAGTGCCTGCGCAACGACTGCCAAGTTACCCACATTCTAACTTGTGCTGATTACTGAGTAGCCACCCTGCTGGATCCCTGTTACAAGGACAATGTGCCATCCTTAATTACATCACTGGAGCGTGATCGTAAGATGCGCGACTACAAGCGCACGCTGGTAGACGCGCTTCTGAGGGCATTCCAAAATGACACTGGGGGCTCAATGGAAGCACAAGGCGAAGGCAGAGGAAGAGGTTGACAACGCAGCTGGGGCACCGCCAGCACCTCAGAATGAAGGGTTAGCATGGCCAAAATGTGGAAAATCTTTGTCAGCACGCCACAACAAGCAGCACCACCATCTGATATGTAACGTCTTAGCAGGAGGCAGCATTTCAGCAACATAGTGGAACAGTACGTGTGCACAGGCCTACACGTACTGACTGATGGGTCTGCCCCATTCAACTTCTGGGTCTCCAAATTGGGCACATGGCCTGAGCTTGCCCTTTATGCCTTGGAGGTGCTGGCCTGCCCTGCAGCCAGTGTATTGTCTGAACGTGTGTTTAGCACGGCAGGGGGTGTTATCACAGACAAGCGCAGCCGCCTGTCCACAGCAAACGTGGACAAGCTCACGTTTATTAAGATGAACCAGGCATGTATCCCACCAGACTTCTCTGTACCTTGTGCAGAATAGACATTTATACCGGCCTCACCCAGTCGTTGTTATACTCAAGTGCACTTATTCTTTGTTTTCTGTTGTTATATGACCCAATATTTTGGGGGCTACCCCAATTTAAAAAACCCAAAACAAATAAAAAACAGTGTTGGCTACCTCCTCTTCTTCCTCCTCCAGCGCCGCTTTCACCTACACCGCCACGGTCACCGCCTCCTCAACCTATGGGTCACTTAGTATAAACTGAAAGAGAATACCCTGCACTCCAACCCTCTCTCAAATGGATAATTCTGTTGATCCTCCTGGCAGCAATGCTTTAGATTTATGTTCTTCCAAAGCTAAAATAAAAGATTCCATCTAGTGCTATTTTATGGCTCAGCTGTATTTGTAATTTGTATGTATTTTATGTTATTTTAAGTTATTTCCCTATCCACATTTGCTTGCAGGGCACTTGTCCTACTCTTACCCACATTTGACTTTATTTTGCAGCCCTCTAGCCCTTTCCAGAACCTGCCGAACCCGAACATCCAGGTGTCTGCTCAACTCTAATGTTGAGCTTGTGTTTTGCTACTATATTTATTTTACATTTTTGTTGTAAACTAAGCCAGACAGAAACCTGAGATAAAACTATTGCTTAGACATGTCCACCATAATATATATATATATATATATATATATATATATATATATATACATATATACTGTATTTGCCTATAAACTCCTATGGGTGAAATATAAAACACCAATACTTATAACTACAATAATAAAGTGAAGGTATTATTAAAAAACAATTGGCCTGTAGAGACAAAACTACTTTCCATGCTAATTGCCATAATTAATATATGGAAATGTAAGTCAGCCTCTACTTGTGCATAATTAGATTTTAGCAGATTCCACATGGGATCAATTATTATCTAAATGCAGGGTTCACTTAGTCCAGGATAGGAAGAGGTTCATGCAGAGATATTTTGTACCATGTTCTAATTATTTTAAAATGTTACTTCTCACCAGTGAGGTTCAACGTGTGCCCCACTTGACTTAAATATTTTGTAATTTTTCTTAAAATACAGTGAATTATTTTTTTACCTGCTTTTGTATTATGGCTAAACACCAAGCATTTGTCTATGGCTAACAAGCTGTTTTTCACTATGACTGTACATTTTAAAATGTAGAAAACTGTGGCCCACTACACACACATTTCTGAAAAAAACATGGGCATATTTACCCATCCACACTAAAGTGACAATTCAGGATTACATGTCCCATGATGCACAGCCAAACAAAAGGTTCCACAACCCACTCATCTTTTGGTAGTTTGTAACATTTTATTATGTGGAGGGTTGAGGGGCAGAGATGGGTAACTATACTGCAGCACACATAGTATGTATGGCAGAGGGAAAAACTGGACTCCTACTTGCTGACTTTTGTTTGCAAAAGGGGCCCAAACCAAGTACTGAGTCCATATGCATGCTTATACTTATCCATGCTTTGCATGTCATGCATCTATCTCATATATTAGTTTCCCCTTTTACGTTGCATTACTGAAATAAATGAACTTTTGCATGATATTCTAATTTTTCAAGTATCACCTGCATAACCACACATCTTTAAATCCCCAGAGAATTAACTCATAACTTTCACAGTTCAGCCTTAATAGCCAGAACTTAAAACTTAGGTAACTAACATAACTTCATATTGTTCAGCCCTAATAGCCAGAACTTAAATATCAAATAACTTTAAAAACCATGAAGTCCACGCCCCCCCCCCCCCCCCCCCTTTAAAATAGGCAGGTGACTTCTTACCCCACCTGTTGCAATGCTGCAGCCCATCCAATCAGTCCACTGCCTTTTCGATCATACATTGCAAATCATTATTAAAAATATCCAGACCAACGTCAGAAAGATGAATACCATCTCTGAAATATAAACCAAAACACTGACCCTCAATATCTACGTGCCGAAAAGAAAAACCACCTATGGTGGGCATACACTTTTCCATAGCTTTTTTTTAGCTTTCACCTAACCCTTTCTAACTCCTAAGACTTGTGCAGCACAACCAAACCAACCTTGGAACTATTTCAGACCAAATGATTGAGGCATCGGCAAACAATTTTTTCACCTGCCACACATCTGTTCTGAATTGGTGCAATAGCAGCATTGACTTTACTTTGCCTACATCATAATGTAAAATAACAACAAGTGGACATGGTAATGTAACAATACAACTTTTAAATACATCCAATAAACTTGCTCTTTTTAAACCTCTTACACCAATCCAGTATAATGACATAGTGTGTTTTTTTTAATCAAAACCAAGGTTGTCTCCATAGATTCTGTCCACAGCTCTTCGAAAAGCCCGGTGGATAAACGTGTGGCCCACAATCCAAATGATTAGGAGTGGTGTGTCTGAAAATAAATACAGTCAGAATACGTTTTCAAAAATTGTGGCCTTACATATAGCTGATATCTATTAGAGGACCATCTACCAACCCCTTTTAAAACTTCTGTGGACAATCTCTGAGAAACTGCCTCAGTAGCAGCTCCAATTCTAAAGGAATGGGATGTAATTCTCCTGTCTTCCATAACCAAATGTTTACAAGTCTTTTTGAGGATTTTACAAAATTGAAATCTGGAAAGAGGAATACCAGAATAGTGTAGCAATAAACAACCTTGCAACTTAGGGAGAATGCTTGAAAAAGACTGAACAGCTTTAATAGGGAAAAGAACAGGATGATTAAAAGCCCTCAAATGTACCCAACAGCCTTTACCTCGTTGTTCTGTCTTTGATCTCTGTAAGAAAACTTTTAAAGAACCTTCCATCAAATATAAATCACTGAATTTAATGCCAGTGTTGCAAGATTTGGAAGCAGAAACCAATTCACTAATACGAAAGGCACGAAAGAAAGCCAGCACAAAAGTAGTGGTAAAAAGCTGGGTTTCAAATGGGTCCCTACAAACGTCCTTCAAAAAAATCCCCTAATAATTGAAAGGATATTGGACATCTGGTATCTTTTTTAATTGGTTTCTGAGCACAAACTATCTTCAACATTTGCTGAATGACAAGTTCTTTAAAAATTGGCTTTTTCACCAATACTTTAAGGAATGCCTTAAAATCAAGGGGTGACAAAGCATCAGCGATTAAATAACGTTGCCCTTCACATGTTTTGCTTTAACCCAAATGTTATGGACTAAACAAAGCAAAACCAACCTTTGGACCATATTGATGACAGGGTTAGTTTTTGCCTTAAGTCAGTTAAAGACCCAAACTACACCCATATTATCACAATAGAAGGTTATTCTTTTATTAGATAGCTCAGAGCCCCAGATTTCCAAAGCTACTACAATTGGGAATAATTTCAACAGAGTTATCATTTTAGTCCAACCTTTGTCAACCAACAGCTGAGGCCAACTAGCAACCGCCCATTTGCTGTGCCAATAGATACCAAAACCCTTTGACGCAGCAGCATCTGTAAATATATTTAACTCCCAGTTTGACATAAAATCACTTTGCAATAAATTGGTACCATTGAAATTGGACAAAAATGTATCCCAAATCTGAAGATCTTCATTGATCTCCCTAGACACTCGAATATGGTGATGAGGATTTTTCAAACCTGCATGTGCCTGGAAAAAACTCTACCCATAGGTCATTACTCTTGATGCAAAGTTGAAAAGACCCATTATAGACTGTATTCTTTTAACTGAAGTTTTCTTAACACTTAATAAATGTAAAAATTCATTTAATTTTAACAGTTGTTTTCTCTTGGAGTCGAAACGCCATCTTTTGAGTGTCTATAACAATACCAAGAAATTGCAAACAGGTGGTAGGCCACACTGTTTTTTCCTGTGCCAAAGGGATACCAAAATGTCTTAAACCAACAAAACATTGAAGTAAATGAAAACACTCATTAGAATCTGCTTTATCGATTAAAAGAAAATCATCCAAATAATGAATAGTTGTCTGCAACCCAGACACTTGTTTGAGAACCCACTCTAGAAAACAAGCAACATTTTCAAAATAAAAGTAAAGCTACCCTCAAATTGAAATCCTAAAGACCCAAAACAGTCAGGATGAATCGGGAGTAGTCTGAAAGCATCTTCAATATATATATTATAAATAAATAGCGAAGCATTTCCACATTGTTTTACTTAAGTCGGTGCATCATCAAAAGAAATATAAGACACTGAAATAATTTAAGTGTCCACAGGAACATTAAAAACTCAACAAACTCCTTGGAGTCTGTGTCCTTTACTGACTCTGAGGTGTCAACATAATGCTAGCCCAGGAGCCTATGTCTTTCATACCAAAGCCTCTAAAATGGACTCTAGATGTTGAAAAAGACTGCCAGATTTCTCAGGGTGACGTTCGCAATGACCATTAAAATACACAAAAAGCTTGAAGCCAATTATTAAAAGATCTGGGAATTGGCTATCTATCCTCGTCCTTCTGGGATATGGGAATTGGCTATTCTATCCTCATCCTTCTCCTGTTTCAAGAAAAATTCCTTTGAAGCAGGCAAAAAAGAAAGAATGTCTATAAACTCATTATTCCATATTTTTTTTCTTTAATAGATTTCACCAAATGGAATCCAAGAGCCATATTCTGAATACAAAAATATTTTTTTTCTAGTAATTGCCTTAACTTAATTTGTTCTGAAACCCCAGGGAGACACTCCATTGCAACGTGCGCTCCGCCGTCAGGAACATTTTTGGACGTACCGGCTTGTTCTTCGGTGTCCACCACCAGTACTTGCCCAGTATTAATGGTAAATTGGTCCAGAATTTTGACAGGATTTCTTCTTTCTTCTATTAGCATTTGTTTTCATCTAGCTTCCCCTAGTGGATGAAGGAGTGAATATCATTCTAGGTCTGCAAACTCTTTTCTTTTTTTTTTCAATGAAGAGCTCCCATCACTCAGCATCATTAGACGTTGCTCCTCCTCTGAATCTTACCCTCTGGCCATCTCTTCCTCGTCAGGTTCAGAAGAACAAGAGGTTAGACTCTCCTGGAGGCAGGGATCTTCACTGCTGGATGGATCTGTCAGAAGGCACTTCATCAACCAGTCAGGTCCACAGTTACAGCAGGTTCTTCTGTTAATTTCTTCCAGAAGCTGATCCAGTTATTTCCTCACCTCAAGGCTCCGAAGAACACCTGAGGTAAACTGGTAAGTATTTATACTTTTAAAATTCCCCCTGCACAGTGCCCTCGTGGGCAAGCGCTCCAATCACATATCTACACGCAGCGTGAGGCAAGCGCATTTAATGAAAATAAAAATCTAAATATTTACACCGAAAAATTAAAAGGGTTTATTTTTTTTATTTTGCATTGTTGATCTCAAATATGTCTTTTGTTTTTCTTATGTGAGTTTATTTTATGATATATTTTACTAAACAAGTGTCATTTTGTGAAATATAATGCTTTCAGGTACCACCCCCCCACCCCCCAGCACCCGCACCCACCCCCCCCCCCAGTGATTTTACAGCACTATAATCTTACTTTGGGGCAGGTGACCCAGAATGCAGACTATAAATCGGAATTCTCGCCATAGACTTGAATTGAATGGGAGAGTAATGCACCTATTACATCACAAGGGGGCAGGGTTATTATCCTGTTTGATCAAGTCAATTTCCTCTCTTTGAGTTGGAAGGCAGGTAAAAAAGGTTGTACATAGCCACCTAGTCCTGCCACTTAGTAATACAAAGAACCCAGTAAGAGAGTACGGGTGTATCTTATGACATCATCATGCAGGCTCTGGCCACCGTTGTAAAATGATACTGGAAGATTTTGGAGACGGTTGCATTGTGGGTAAAATTCTCAAAATGCTGGAGACAGATGCCTAATTTTATTTTTACTTTTATATGCAATTAATTCAATCATAGAAGAAGAAAAAACAGTGGCATATGTCTTATATATGTGTTTGTTTTAAATGCACAGGTAATCTAGTAACATCTAATGTAAGTGTAAATGTTCCTTTAAATGCATTGATTAAGACTAATCTGTGAACATTATTGACATGGCATAAAACACTCAATATATTATTTGTATAGTTCTGGGACATTCTATTTTCTATTTCCACTTAAATACTTGGTGATACAACTGTTTTGTTCATGCCGTACCCTTGGTGGGACAGGCTATTTTAACACTTCTGTGGTGTTTGTGTTGTCATTTTCCTCTTTGTCTTTTTTTTTTTAATTCTTTATTTTTCATTTGAAATTATATATAATGAAAACATAAAATATAAAAATTAATCATATAAAATAAATAATACAAAATAAGTTAGCACAGGGCCATTACTTATACAAGTAAATGTAAAATAATAAACAGTATTATACAACAAATTATAGGGAAGATTTTCCTCTTTTTCATTTAATGTACTGTATTGTAAAATAAGGATTATTAAAAGCCTGATATCTATGGTAAAACCAGATATTGTATCGATTGGTATCTGTTTAACACTCTGCAGTTTGGCTCTCACAGTCACTCAAACAAATCACAGTTGGAGTCAAATAAGCATTAACCCCTTGGCGACACAGGACGGACTAGGTCCGTCCTGTGTGCCGAGGCGTTAGTGACACAGGACGGGCACTGAAAGCGGAGTCTTTCCGCTTTCAGTGCTCTAATGGTATTGTAACGATGTTTCCGTATGGAAGCATCGTACAATACTGGAAAAAATGCCCGTCGGCATTTCGATCGCTCCGGAGAGCGATTGAAATGCCGGTTTTAAAGGCACAGTGCCTTTAAAACGCGGGCATTACAAAAACGAGCATAGGAAGCAAATTTTTCGCTTCCTATGCTCAGTAAGTGTTGCTGATTGCCTCACAAGTCTGTGTGAACAAGATGGCGCTGCCCTTCTAAGGGCAAGAGCACAGAAGGCAGGAAGTACCTGCTTCCTGTGCTCTTCCTGCAGTCACACGATTGCCTCATCACAGAGGCAATCTGTGACTGCAGGTACACTGACAAGCAGTGGGGATGCTCTGATGATATTAACCCTATATTGATCTGACAAGTTAGGATCTGCCTCTCTCTCCTCACATTTTTTTTTATTGAGGGAGAGAGACAGATCAAAGTTATAAAAGTAAGTAAAAGTACCAAAAAAATAATAAACACACAACACACGAATAATAAAACAATAAAAAATTTTTTATAAAAGCAATTCCCTGCGTTTAACCCCTTCACTGCCGCTGATCTTGCATAAGCAGTGATCGTGCACATTTGTTTTTGCAGTTTGTGCATTTTTTAGGGGTTCATTTTTTTTGTACTGTAATTTATTACAGTACTACAAAGGCTCTTCTAAGAGTTATTAACCCCTTCTTTGCCGTCGATTACTGCTTATGCAATGATATTGACGCCAAAGCAATTTTTATCTGTCTACATATTTTTTTTTTACACAAAGCCGCTAGGGTATTACGTGTAAAGTAAAAATATTTGAGATTTTTTTTTTTTTAAGCTGTCTGAGCGCATAGCAATCAGTAACAGCGAATTAGTGGCAAAGGCGGTTTGGTGATTGCTCAAATAAGCTCACCATTTGCCCTGGTCAGATCAAAATTGGTCGGATCAATATTCACAAATATTGATCTGCCTCCCTCTCCTCACTTACATTTTTGTGACGGAAAGAGACAGATCAGTATTAGTGATTAATTTATTTGTACTGTAATGTATTACAGTACTAGATAGGCTCTTCTAAGAGCTATTAACCCCTTCTTTGCTCGAGATCACTGCTTACGCACTGATTCTGAGGCCGTGGACTCAGGGTTGGATTTTGACCCTGGTCAGCTTTCTGATACATCATCTAGTGATGTATCAGTGGCTGCTGATCCCTTGCCACAAGGAGTGATGGGTGTCTACCTTAAAAAAATAAATGGTTGGGGGGGGGGGTAAATTACATTGGCTGGCTTCAAAGATATATCCCGTATAGGACACGGACGCAGGTTGACTACATGTCAAAATTCCAAGTTGGAATTTTGAGATGGGCATCTCACAAATGTTGCCTTCTAGCCAAAAAAACAAACCAACAAACCTATGCATGGGTGGTATCCCTGTACTCGGGAGATGTTGCTGAACAGATATTAGGTTGTTGTTTGGCAGTGACATATACCAGAATCTTTGAATTCATGCCAGAAGTACAATGCATGTGGGGAAAAAAATCCCCAAAAAGTAGTACCACAAACTTTTACAAAGGCTGGTGGTAGAATTAGTACATATACAGTATTAAAATACCACCATTCGAAATACCTTAGGATGTCTATTTTCCAAAAATATATGGTTTGATGGGGTAAAATACATTGGACAGCTTCAAAAATGTTCCAAATGGAACATGGGCGCAGGCTGACTACATGTGGCCTTTTAGCCTCAAAACAAACCAACAAACCTATGCATGGGTGGTATCCCTGTACTCAGAAGATGTTGCTGAAGACATATTGAGGTGTTGGTTGGCAGTGGCAAATACCAGAATATGAAAATTCCTGCCTGAACTACAATGTGTGTGGGAAAAAAATGACATCCCAACCCTTTGACATAGGTTTGTGGTAGAATTAGCACTTGAAAAGTGTTAAAATACCACAATTTTAAATACCCTACGATGTCTAGTTTTCCAAAATATATGGTTTGATGGGTTAAAATACTTTGACAGGCTTCAAAAGTGTCCCAAATGGAACATGGGCACATGCATGGTATCCCTGGACACAGGAGATGTTGCTGACCACATATTGAGGTGTTGTTTTGCACTGACACATAACAGGATCTGTGAATTCATGCTCGAAGTACAATGTATGTGTAAACAAAACATGAAAAAATTACTAACCTAAAATTTGACAAAGGCTGGTGGTAGAATTAGTGCATAGAAAGTGTTAAAATACTACCATTTGAAATACCCTAGGGTGTCTAGTTTGCAAAAATGTATGGTTTTGTGGGGTAAAA
This sequence comes from Pelodytes ibericus, assembly GCA_036172795.1. Lineage (NCBI taxonomy): Eukaryota > Metazoa > Chordata > Amphibia > Anura > Pelodytidae > Pelodytes > Pelodytes ibericus. The sequence goes on from CM069859.1 coordinate 112,991,353, forward strand.
TACACATTCTGGCTTTAAAAATGTCCCAAAAGGAACATGGGCACAGGTTTTCTGCATGTCAGAATTCCAAGTTGAAAAACCAAAAAGCGCACCTCTCAAATGTGGCCTTTTAACCCCCAAATAATCTAACTGACCTACACATGAGTGGTATCCCTGTACTCAGGAGATGTTGCTGAACACATATTGAGGTGTTGTTTGGCACTGACATATAACAGGATCTGTGAATTCATGCCCAAAGTACAATGTATGTGAAAAAAAATTACTATCCAAAACATTGACATAGGCTGGTGGTAGAATTAGTGCACGGAAAGTGTTAAAATACTACCATTTGAAATACCCTAGGGTGTCTAGTTTTCAAAAATATATGGTTTTGTGGGGTAGAATACACTTTTTGGCTTCAAAAATGTCCCAAATGGGACATGGGCGCAAGTTTTCTGCATGTCAGAATTCCAAGTTGGAAAACCAAAAGGCGCACCTCTCAAATGTGGCCTTTTAACCCCCAAATAACCTAACCAACCTATACATGGGTGGTATCCCTGTACTCAGGAGATGTTGCTGAACACATATTGAGGTGTTGTTTGGCACTGACATATAACAGGATCTGTGAATTCATGCCCAAAGTACAATGTATGTGAAAATAAATTACTACCCAAAATATTGACATAGGCTGGTGGTATAATTAGTGCATGGAGAGTGTTAAAAAACTACCATTTGAAATACCCTAGGGTGTCTAGTTTTAAAAAATATTTGGCTTTGTGGGGTACAATACACTTTCTGGCTTCAAAAATGTCCCAAATAGGACATGGGCGCAGGTTTTCTGCATGTCAGAATTCCAAGTTGGAAAACCAAAATGCGCACCCCCTTAATGTGGCCTTTTAGCCCCAAAACAAACCAACAAACCTATGCATGGGTGGTATCCCTGTACTCAGGAGATGTTGCTGAACACATATTGAAGTATTATTTGGAAATATCCCTTCACATTTTAAGGTAATGTTTACCTAAATTGCAATCTATGTGAAAAATGAAAAAAAAAAAATTTGCTGCAAACTTTGGCAAAGATTGGTGGTAAAATGGCTACATGAAATGTGTCAAAATACCCCAAGTTATATGCCCTGAGTGGTCTAGTTTTCAAAAATATGTACATGTTGGGGGTCATTCATGGATTTAGTACAGATATCAGTGTTACAATGTCACTATCGCTAATTTTGAAAAAAAAAAAAAAAAAAGGATTTTAAAATAGCTTTGCACTACTTATAGTTCTGGCCCTGTAACATGAATAAAAAAGCACAAAAACATAAAACATGGGCTATTTCTGAACTCAGGACAAATATTAGAAACTATTTAGCAGTGTTTTTTGTTGTCTCTTGTACATGAGTATACAATTTTTCAAATAAAAGTCATAAAAAAATTTTTTTTCATTTGTTTGCCATATTTTATTATATTTTTTTACATCAAATTATATGCTATTATTAAAATAATGGTATCAAAAGAAAGCCCTTCTTATAACGATAAAAATGATATATAGTTTGTGCGGGTACACTAAATGAGACAGAAATAAATTACAGTAAAACACAAACACCTCAGAAATGTTAAAACAGCCCATGTCACCAAGCGTCGGACAAGCCAAAAAAGTCATGTCACTAAGGGGTTAACTAAACAAAAAATGTATAAATGGTAATAATGTAATAATACAACAATTACACCAAATCACAAGGTATTATTAAAGAGATATATTCAATAACCCAATAACATAATATCCACACACTTGAATAGGTTAAAGCATAACATAGTTTAATTATAATTCTACAACAATGTCTACTATAGATTATTCAAATAAACAATGCTAAAATGCTCAATCTATTATTAAAAACAAGAATAGTAAACTCTATTCAAGTATAAGAAGGTAAAGTACAAGATATGAAAGCTGAGGAGAACTCAGGTAAAAAAAAGTCCATAAATCTATTTATTCCCACCATTTTGGCTATCTGGAATGTAGAGAGTGATGTCACACTACATTAGCGAAGTGAGGTTGAAGAGTGACAGAACAAAATATGTGTTGATTGTTAGAAATGTCTTGTTGTTTTCAGTTTATCCATTGCCCTTTAATATAATGCTATTGTTATTTAACATTTTTGTCCAAATTAGCAATAACCTTATTGATCCTGAAAAAATCAGATACATCATCTCACTTACGAAGATGTCTTCCAAAGGTGAATCCTTCTAAAAGAGAAATGTACATTAAATGACCTTTTCTTAAAGAGCAGCAATCACAAGACACGATACAAATGATGTCATTCATGTTAATACTAAGCAGGTAGTACAAGACACAAAATGATGAAGTGATAGTAGAAGAATCTAGGTTTTACCTTCTGTGTATTAATATTCTTTTATTTATTTTACTGGTGTAAGTTGTTAAAGATAAGCCACCTTACAAGTGCCAGAAATAATTTACACAATGTACTTTGTTTGTAAATCAAAAAGAACATAACATAGAAAAAAAAAACACAAGCAATAATATTAAAATTGGGAATAATAAAATATTAATTATGCATAATAAATTTAACAGGGGTAGGCACCTACATTGTTCATGGTAGACAGACATTGGTCTTTATCATGGAAAAGTTAATGATGGTCTATGGAAATTCACACACCCTGTCACTTTGTCTACTCTGAAGATTAACCCCTTGCCGACATTGAACAGACTAGGTCCGTCCTGTCTGGCAAAGCAGTTAAACAAGCAGTGTTTGTGATCTAAAATCCCAAACACCACTAAAATGGTGATACTTTAATGCCTCGAGGTCGAGGCATTAAGCAACACTGAAATCCAGTGCCTAGGGCACCCGCGATCGCTCCACGGAGCAATTTGCAGCGCCATATTAGAGAGCAGCATGCTCCTCCAATATGGCTGCTGCCCTCTTGTTGGTAGACGGCGGAAGTGAAAAAAATGTCACTTTCTGTTGCTCTGATGCTGTTGCTAGACCCCCCTAGAGGCAGTCAGCAACATTGCAATATAAAAAAAAAACTTAATTAGCTTAAAATCTATGGTTAGGGTTAGAATAATGGTTAGGGTTACAACTAATTCTCTTAAAAATCCATTGTTTACTTAATAAAGTTTAATAGGTACTTGAAGGAAAATGCACAGACTCACGCGTTTCGCCCATGAGGCTTAATTATAGACAGGTCACTTGGGAGACTACATACAAATCTGGTGGCAATGCCTAAAATTAGGCCCTTCTGGGAAAAGGCAGCAGACTTCTTGAGAGAGGTTTTGGGGCGTGGACTGGACGTTAACTCCTGCCAGAGCCTTATAACACGTGGATTGCCTGTAGCCTGTTAAGGGGCCCCTACATCATTAACATACAATGAATAACAAAAAACATTACAATCTCCCTTGTACATAAATCAATTACATTAAAATGTGTTTTCCAAAAATAGAAATATAAGAATTATAACATACATATATTTCACACAATGCAGAACATTATAAGCAATAATGCTATCATTGATTTTCAGATCTTCAATTACATTTACGACAAATATTTATCAATTCCTAGCTTTATGCATTCATTTTGATATTTATCTTAAATGTTCTGTACAAAGATTTAACTTGTGTTTAAGGATATTTAAACAATAGCATGTTGTAATATTAAAGGCCGATTGCAATTACAGTTTACATTATTAGCTAAAATCAGTACCTGCAATTAAAGACAATTGCTCTTTATTGCTATAGTAACTAGACCAAATTACCTGAAAATAGGCTGCAATTTTTCCCTACAAAAATATCAAATGTATACTATAATTTTATAAGTAATTGCTAAGTTGAAGTGCTTGGCAGATCAATTACATGCACAAGGCATTTATAAATATAAAGTCCACAGAGCAGCAGAACTTAAAGAATAAAAATGATCCTTACTATGATCAAGATGCATACCAGTTAGAAATGGACCCAAAGGCATGACTTAATTATACCAAGGGTGTGGTCATAATATAATTAGTTTTCCACCATGCCATTGTTCCCACTCTCTGGCAAGTCCTAACCATTAACTCTGGCTATAAAAAAAAAAACTGGACTAAGCATGACCTAAATGGCAGACTGAGTATAACAGATTACCAACAACTTCACTGTTCATACAGTGGAACAGTGCAAGATTAAATAAACAAACGACAATAACATAAGAAAATATGACATTGTGCAAGGAACAGACTGAAGCACAAACCAGTCCACAGAAACCAAAAATACTAGAGACTTAATACATGCAACGAACACAGGGGGAGGAAATGCAGAAACATACTGGCATTGGCTGTAGCTTGCTAATGGAAGAAAAAAACTACTGCAATACTGATAAACACCAGTGTATAATGAGACTTAGAATGTAGATACAGTGGTCTAGGTATTCATCCTAATGGGGAGTTATTCCAACTTGACCTAGATATCTAACAAGACGTTATTATATCAAGAACTTATAATAAGTTCAATATCTAATGACACTAATATATATAGGGTACATAGGTAATTAACTGGCTCCAGGGCTCTCCATTAGCTGCATAAGTACTTACCTGGTTTTAGGGTTTTCCAAAACCTGCATAATAGGAACTGTGCTAAATAATAACCCTGTTACTTTAGTTAGAACACTGCAAACACCAAGAGAGAGTTGAGCAAAAACGAAATTTTACTTTTCATCCTTGCAGACTAAATGTTTTTTCGTTTCATACAAAATGAATTTCGTCCATTGCAGCATTAGTTTTGGACAAAATTTGTTTGTTATTTTTGTTTTGTTATTTTCATTCGTACAAATGGAAAATTCACCTACATTCAATAGTATAAGAATTTGAATGAAAGAGCCGAATTATGACCGAAATCTAATTGGAGCCCTGAAAATCAATGATATAATGTTCTGCATTGTGTGAAATATATGTATGTCATCATTCTTATATGGTTTTGCAAAGATAAATGTTGGTTTATACATTTTATCACTTTGCCAAATGGACGGATTCCACAGATCAGATCTAATAACGAATTTTGGTCTGAATTTCGGCTCATTTGTTCATTTGGGATTCGTTAGTTTTCGTTATTCGGGCTAATGGACGAAAATGCTATTTTAGTCCAAAAACGAATGGACATGTCTAATAATTGATGCACTTCATGACTTTGCAAATTTCTAGCTTTTTCCTGTCATCCTTCCTCCTTTCTTCATCTGTCCTCTTGTTCTATTTAACTATCAAGAAACAAAGGTATAAAAATCCTTGTTTTGTTCTGAAAGTAACACAGAGAGTTACATCATTGACCAGACTGGGCTGCCTGCTTCCCAGGAACAATAAACTGGCTCATATTATCAAAAGTACATGTCAGTTTATCCTCATACTAAGGGTACTCTAGGGGTCTTCTATATTAGCAGCACAAGTGAAAAAAGCATAATTATCCTTTAATGGATCTTCATTTTCTTAAAAACAAGTTGTACAATCTCACAAAGTCATATGTAAAAATGAGACTATATATTTCCCATTTAAACTTTAAGAGGTTAGTGCACAGAAATTAGTAGAAACTGCTGGACATAATTAAAAGCAAATATATGAAAAGTTATAATTACAGTCTCAACCTAACTGCATAAAGCTAATAAGTTAAAAGGACACAATTGAACACACCCTTAATTCCTCTCACCTGTTATGACATAATTTAACAGATTAACTGTGTGAGCCCATGTTATAGTGAACATGCTCACATTCCTTTGCACCTGGTGGCTCATGATTTTGCTCCATTTATTTGTCCTTGCAAAATAGCAATTACAAGCGAATCATCATATGATACCATAAAATTTTAAATGAATTACTGGGGCATTCAAAGTGTAGCCAATGAGCCTAATACAGGCCCCATCTAACAGGAGGGTGTGGCCCAATGGATTACACTTATTCTCATTAACACTTCTAAATGTGTGCTTTGGTCCAATAAAGCTAATTTATTCTGTTTTTGGAATGCTTTGACTCACTGATAACCAAACATTTCTATGGCTAGAAAGTCATTCTTCACTATAACTGGAAATAGAAATGTAATGAGCCCCAATACACACATGAATTTCTGATCACGCTGTCCACTTTTGAAAAAAAACGTGGTCAGCCCTCCTCTACTAATAACTAGCTTTTATGTCACCAACTAATTTTATTCCAATGTTTAAAAAAAACCAAAAACATAAGAGTAATGTCGGGTCCAGGGCCCGCCGCGGCCCCTTCCGCAGGATCCCTTACCTGACTCTGCCGCTTCCAAGCTCCAGGGGCCCAGAGGGAGGGCCGCGCGAGCGCGAGGTAGGCCGCATCCCCGGTCTGTAGTAACTTGCGCCCCGCGATTCGCGGGCACGAGTACTGGACTACCGTCAAGGGGGCGTGTCCTGCGCTCGGATAGCGCACCTTCATTGGGCAGAACAAGGAGGAGTGTATATAGCTAGCTCCTGCCCCCCTCCCTAGGCTTCTCAGGTGCAAGTAGTGTTCACCTGGAGAGGGGTGGGAGGAGCTAGGTAACAGGCAGGCTATAAAACAGGCAGGCACTGTTCATTCAGTGCTTGCTCGTTTTCAAGCTGCAGTACTTAGTATTGTTCCCTCTGAAGTTTTCCTATCCCTGCTACAGTTTCTGATTCCTCCTCCTTATTGAATTCCCGGCTATTGACCTGTTTCTGGACCTCACCTGTTTATTGTCGACTTCTCCTCTGATTGTGACCCCGGCTTGGACTATCGATTGTGACCCTTCTCTGCCTGCCCTGACCTCTGGAACGTACCTGACCATTCTCTTGCCCACTCCTCGGATACCATTTTTTCTGGACTTTATTGTTTGGTGGCCCTTCACTCTCAGTGGTAATCCCTGCGCTGTGCTCCCTGTCTCACCAACCCGGACCGAACCCGACAAGTAATGTGTAAGGAGAAGTGGAAGAATAATTTAAGATGCAAAGAGTACAACAAACTACCATACATAAAATAGGTAGGGACAATTTTCAAGAACAATCCAGAATATATATGTGTCTAAAAGGAATAAAAGTGTGCTAAACCAGAAGCCTGGTCCAAGCTTCAAGTATTCAAAAGTCCAAAATGAATGCACTCACCTAAACTAACATTTATTATAAGGGGGGGGGGGGGCTGCTGAAGACCAAAAGGGTATACAAAGTCCAAAGAGATCAGGACACTCATATCAAAACAGGTTACAAAAACTCATAAAACTATAGGTTACATAACTACTTAAAAACAAAATTGGAGATTAAGTCACACATACTGTTGTTTATGGGGCTTGATCTCTTCATGTGTATTGCTTACCAGCAGGGGCGGGCTGGGCCGGGGGGCAGGGTGGCAATTGCCCCCCAGGCCGCCCTAAGCTTTGGAAAACACGGCCGCTGGGCCAGTGTTTTTAAAAAAAAAGAAAAAACGCGCTTGCAGGCAGAAGATCCCCTCTCACCTCCGCTCTGCCTGCAAAGCTGCACGGGGAGCCGAACAGGCAGCACAGAGAAACCTCCGTGCTGCCTGTTCGGCTCCCCGTGCAGTGTGCCGACACGGAAGTGCCGACAGTCACGTGATCGGCGCTCTGACGTCAGACGCGCGCCGATCACGTGACCTGTCGGCACAACCGCCGGGAGGCCGAACAGGCAGCATGGAGGGACCATGCTGCCTGCCACTAGCCACCAGGTAAGTCCTCCTGCCACTAGCCACCAGGGAAGTCCTGCCACTAGCCACCAGGGAAAAAGGTAAGGGGGGGGGGGCAAAAAACACTGGCATATTATTGGGCAAATTGGCTGGGGCATATTACATGGCAAATAAGACTGGCATATTATTGGGCAAATTGGCTGGGGCATATTACATGGCAAATAAGACTAGAATATTATTGGGCAAATTGGCTGGGGCATATTACATGGCAAATAAGACTGGCATATTATTGGGCAAATTGGCTGGGGAATATTACATGGCAAATAAGACTGGCATATTATTGGGCAAATTGGCTGGGGAATATTAAATGGCAGAATAACACTGGCATATTATTGGACAAATCGTCTGGGGAATATTAAATGGCAGAATAAGACTGGCATATTATTGGGCAAAATGGCTGGGGAATATTAAATGGCAATTAACACTGGCATATTGGGCAAATTAGCAGGGGCATATTAAATTGCAGATAACCTTGGAATATTATTGGGCAAATTTACTGAGCCATATTAAATTGCAGAATAACACTGGCATATTATGGGACAAATTGGCTGGGGAATATTAATGGCAAATAATATTGGAAATGTGTATGTAATGGGGTGATGGAGGCATGTAAATGTGGTGATGGGGCATGTCCTGGTGTGCAACGTGGGTTATGGGTCATGTCGTAGGTGTGCAACGTGGGTAGGGGGGGTGCCCAAATTTTGGGATATTGGGTGTCTAAATCCTGGCATATTGAGGGGCATAATCCTGGCATATTGAGGGGCATAATCCTGGCATATTGAGGGGCATAATCCTGGCATATTTAGGGTAAAATCCTGGCATATTGAGGGGGCATCATCTTGGCATATTGAGGAGAAAATCCTGGCATATTGAGGGGCATAATCCTGGCATATTGAGGGGCATAATCCTGGCATACTGAGGGCATAATCCTGGCATTTTGTAAGGGAAAATTCTAGCATATTAAATGGCAAATCCTGGCATATTGTGGGGGAAAATCCTGCCAATATTCGTTATAAAACAAGGAAAAGATGGCCGTGGATGGGGAGGCGATTCGATGGTGCAATGGGCCACTTGACTGGATTTGCCCCCCAGGCCTAAGGCTGCCAGCCCTCCCCTGCTTACCAGGGATGGCCTTCCTATTGTATAATACAGAGACACTCCTACAATTTATAGGTTGGGACACTCCTTATGGAGCACCTGTGATGGAAGGAAGAAGGAAAGAAAATAAGGAGGGTAGCAGAAGGTAATGTATTTGAGCATGTTGGTCTCCATACATATGTATAAGTTTACTGAACTTCTGATTATGTGCTTTTATTAGGCTCCTGACCACTGAATGACATCATCATGCAGGCTTTAACTCAATCAAAACGTAAGAGATCCAGTGAAAGGGTTAAATTGATGTTGAGAAGCCCCCCTTGCTTGACCAAGTTCAGATAAAGGTCACAGTCCCTGAGGAAGTCAGATAAGACACAATGGTTTATTTAAGAATGTCTTAGACTACAAAAAGAGGAACTAATGTTGTAGCAAGTTTCAACTGTCTTGTCTGCTGACTGACTATATTGAGTTTTATTTTAGCTTTTCTGCCTAGTGACAATATATGTATCCATTGTCCACCCCCTCTTGTGACATGTATATGCCGCCTCTAATGTACTTGATGCTATGTTTGTGCACAACCTATAACCAATCAATGCACAGGACAACGCCTAGATTTGTGTATAACCAATGTGTAATAAACTACACTCAGAGCTGAGGATAAAGAAACACGTGCCCTTTGTGTATTTGTTTTCCGCCTTCACAGCTCTCCAGATATCTGCTAACCTGCCACACATCAACGACCTTAGAAGTAACTGATCAAGGAGCAGAGACCGGCCGTTCCTTTCATCCAGTATGATCACTGCCTCACCAACTGCAGGCCTATTAAAAACAGATGTAAAAATTTGTTAAATGAACACCTATGCCTCGATAAAAATAATTAGTTGGAAATAATATCAAGGATAGGTATGCAAACCTTTTAGGAAAAATGATGGTAAAATAGAAATTGGGTTTTAAGTCCCATTCAGTGATTAAAATTCCCTCCATTCCAAAAAAAAGAAAGAAAAAAAAATAGAACCCCATCCTCAATAAAATATAGCACATACTAAACCATAACTTCATGCACACACAACAATAGCAAATTTACAGAGATGACCTCCTTGTGATGGAAAACTGTAATTCTGCCAACAGAAGAAACAACTGTCACTTCTCGAGATTTCTGGAATCTCTCTAGCCAATGCAAGTCATACTTTTAATATTGCAGCTACTACCTAAGTACCAAATTGGTTTTAGCTCAGAGCAGTGATTAAATGCAGTTGAAGGGACTGTCAACCTAAACAATACTTATACTGTGAAAGTAGCGAATAAAAAACCTATGAAAAGTGATCTATACATTGTGTAAGCAAAATTGCATAAAATGAGAAAATAATATGCTTAAATGTGTCTGTGGTGTCTACTGTTTATGGCATCAGCTAGATGGCTTGATAAGCAATTGCAAAATGGGAAATTTTCCAATCAAGTCACATCAAGTCACAAAGTGATGTTTTAAACAGGAGACACCACAGATACATTTAAAACATATATTTCTCTTATTTTATGTTGTTGAATGTTTTTAAATGCATTAAAGTAATAGTGGTTGGAGTGTACCTTCAGAGATTTGTCCCAGGTGACTTCAAGTGTCAGCAAAAAATAAAACAATGTATTTTTAAATAAACGTTTTCCCAATTTCCATTAACATGGTTTCAGTAGTTTATGCAAATGTTATCAAAGATATATCTTATATAATAATAGAAATATGCACTCAAAATGACATTCCTTCTCTAAGCATCATTGCTCACTCTTAGTATACACCTATTGCAACAATCCAGGATGAGAAACATGATAAAACTGACATTTTTTTAAGGCTGTCTAAAATAATAAAGTATATGGAAGATGCTCTTATAGCGTTAAAAATGCATTACCATGTGTGTTAATTACTGGTTTTTCTTTTAACTGATATATTGTTATTACTAACTTACCTATAATTATCACGTGTAATTAGACATACTACTAAAACAGCCTAATCTATGTATTCAATCTCAGTAAATATTGCTATGTATATAACACATTGGTATATGCAGTTTGCTAAATTGCTGTACTTTGCTTTCCATCATATACACGTGGCAACATTTCGGTTCTCAGAACCTTTCTTAAGCTTGCCACGTGTGATGCAATAACTCTTTCATTTTCATGGCTGCGTGTGCTGGGTATTCATTGGATTATTGTATACTGGCTACCTGTTTGAGTTCCTGCCACTGCATACTACCCTTGTGTGATCCTTCCTACCATAATTAATTCTTTATTTCTATATGGACATACTTTTTCAATACTCTGCATTCTATCTTAAATTAATAAAGTCTTATTACCATATTTGTTTGAAAATAAGATGACCCTGATTACAGGGAGTGCAGAATTATTAGGCAAGTTGTATTTTTGAGGATTAATTTTATTATTGAACAACAACCATGTTCTCAATGAACCCAAAAAACTCATTAATATCAAAGCTGAATATTTTTGGAAGTAGTTTTTAGTTTGTTTTTAGTTTTAGCTATTTTAGGGGGATATCTGTGTGTGCAGGTGACTATTACTGTGCATAATTATTAGGCAACTTAACAAAAAACAAATATATACCCATTTCAATTATTTATTTTTACCAGTGAAACCAATATAACATCTCAACATTCACAAATATACATTTCTGACATTCAAAAACAAAACAAAAACAAATCAGTGACCAATATAGCCACCTTTCTTTGCAAGGACAATCAAAAGCCTGTAGTCCATGGATTCTGTCAGTGTTTTGATCTGTTCACCATCAACATTGCGTGCAGCAGCAACCACAGCCTCCCAGACACTGTTCAGAGAGGTGTACTGTTTTCCCTCCTTGTAAATCTCACATTTGATGATGGACCACAGGTTCTCAATGGGGTTCAGATCAGGTGAACAAGGAGGCCATGTCATTAGATTTTCTTCTTTTATACCCTTTCTTGCCAGCCACGCTGTGGAGTACTTGGACGCGTGTGATGGAGCATTGTCCTGCATGAAAATCATGTTTTTCTTGAAGGATGCAGACTTCTTCCTGTACCACTGCTTGAAGAAGGTGTCTTCCAGGAACTGGCAGTAGGACTGGGAGTTGAGCTTGACTCCATCCTCAACCCGAAAAGGCCCCACAAGCTCATCTTTGATGATAACGGCCCAAACCAGTACTCCACCTCCACCTTGCTGGCGTCTGAGTCGGACTGGAGCTCTCTGCCCTTTACCAATCCAGCCACGGGCCCATCCATCTGGCCCATCAAGACTCACTCTCATTTCATCAGTCCATAAAACCTTAGAAAAATCAGTCTTGAGATATTTCTTGGCCCAGTCTTGACGTTTCAGCATGTGTGTGTTGTTCAGTGGTGGTCGTCTTTCAGCCTTTCTTACCTTGGCCATGTCTCTGAGTATTGCACACCTTGTGCTTTTGGGCACTCCAGTGATGTTGCAGCTCTGAAATATGGCCAAACTGGTGGCAAGTGGCATCGTGGCAGCTGCATGCTTGACTTTTCTCAGTTCATGGGCAGTTATTTTGCGCCTTGGTTTTTCCACACGCTTCTTGCGACCCTGTTGACTATTTTGAATGAAACGCTTGATTGTTCGATGATCACGCTTCAGAAGCTTTGCAATTTTAAGAGTGCTGCATCCCTCTGCAAGATATCTCACTATTTTTGACTTTTCTGAGCCTGTCAAGTCCTTCTTTTGACCCATTTTGCCAAAGGAAAGGAAGTTGCCTAATAATTATGCACACCTGATATAGGGTGTTGATGTCATTAGACCACACCCCTTCTCATTACAGAGATGCACATCACCTAATATGCTTAATTGGTAGTAGGCTTTCGAGCCTATACAGCTTGGAGTAAGACAACATGCATAAAGAGGATGATGTGGTCAAAATACTAATTTGCCTAATAATTCTGCACTCCCTGTATAAGACAACCCGCCAAATATTGCATGTTCTTTTAGGAAAATACGAAAAATTCTGAATATAAGACTACCCTATAGGAAAAAAGTGTTACTTGTAAACATTCACATGTAAACAGTTTTTTTAATATTTAATAAAAATACTGAAAGAAAAATAAATAGCATTTCTTGTTTTTATTTGCCAATCTGGCCCCAGACTTAGCCAATGGATCCCTCGCACACAGCCATCTGCCCCCAGACAGCCATGTGCCCCCAGACAGCCATGTGGCCCAGACTTCGCTAATAAATCCTCCAGACTTTGCCAATGCTACCCCTGCTACCCCAGATTTTCCCAATGCTCCCTGCTGCCCCCAGACTTTCCCAATGCCCCCAGACTTAGCCAACTTCCTCCTGCTGCCCCCAGACTTTGCCAATGCCCTCAGACTTTGACAATGACCCCCCGCTGCACCCAGACTTTGACAATACCCCTAGGCTTTGCCAATGCCCCCGCTCTGCTGCCCCCAGACTTTGCCAATGCCCCCTCCCTGCTTCAAATATCCCTGGTGGCTAGTGGAGGCAGCCGGTGGATGAAATGTGTGCAGACATCCTCCGATGCTGCCCAACACTTCCATCTTCTATGACAGCCCGCAGGAAGGTTAGGTGACCTCCCAGCTTCCATCATAGAAGATCCGACGGAAGAGCCTGGCAGCAGCAGAGGATGTCTGCACACATCATGCAGATATCCACTGGCTGCCCCAATCTCCCTGGAGGCTAGTTTTGGCAGTTGGTGGATGTCTGCACGATGTGTGCAGACATCCTCCCATGCTGCCCGACACTTCCATCTGACAGACCACCGGAAGATCACATGGCCTCCCGGGTTCCGTCATAGAAGTCTCGGCGGAAGTGCCGGGCAGCAGTGCTGAGGATGACATCCACCGGCTGCTTGCAAGGGGGATCCAAGTACCCTGCAGCTCTGTGGGGCACCTGGATCCCAGTCTTATAGTCAGACCGCTGATTTTAAGATGAACCTCGAATATAAGACAAGGGGCATTTTCTGAAAAAAACCTTGTTTTATATTCGAGCAAATACTTTATCTTATTCATACACACATATGTAGTTCATCATTTGGCCCTCTATCGTTGCCGCACATGTTTACATGGCTCATTCTCAAATGATTTATGCTGGTCATGTTTTAACTTGTCTGTAAACCTAAACCTTGAAATCAATAAATCTACCAGAATTAGACCCTTTACTTATTTATAAGTGTAGAAAATTGACTGCAACCATTATAAATGGAGTGCTAGTAATAATATCTCCCAATGGTGCTTGATTGTGAGTTGTTCGTCATTTTTTTAATACATGGACATTTCTCTGTTTTATGTTCTTCAATATCTTTTTGCTTGACTGGCCAGAAGAATATATGACAAAAAAATGTAATACCTTTTCTGTTGCTGGATGACAAATATGGTCATGCAGAGACTGTAACACTATGTTTTTGAACTTCCCTGGTTGAATAAATTGCTCCCTTTACTGCAGTATTTCTGCAAATAAATAATACTGAGCAAGGAAATACAAGATTTCCTGGCACCACACTGTTGGAGTATTTAAACACTGCCACTTACATAATATGTAACTAGATAACCTGGTCATTTAAAACAAACACATATATAAATCATATGCCACTGGTTTTTGTTTGTTTGTATGATTTAATTAATTGAATATAAAAGTAAACATAAAATTAGGTGTTTATCTCCTGGCTCCATTTTGTGAATATTTCCCATAATGAAACATCATCCAAATTCTTCCAGCCAGTTTCACTTTACAACTGTGGCTAAAGCCTGCATGATGATGTCATAAGATACTCCCATGCTCTCTTAATGGCTCCTATGTATCACTAGTGGGCAGGACTAGGTAGCTGTGTACAACTTTTTTTTACCTGCCTTCCAGCTCAAAAATAAGGAGATTAACCTGATCAAACAGGATCATAACTCCGCCCCCTTGGATTGTAATAGTTATATTACCCTCCCATTCAATGCAAGTCTATGATCAGAATTCTGACTTATAGACTGCATTCTTTGTCCCCAACCCCAAAGTGAGAAATTTGTGCTATAAAGTCATTAGGGGATGGCACCCAAAAACAGTATATTTCACAAAATGGTGGCACCCAGTTACACTTGTTAAGTTAAATATTTTATTAAACACAGTCACATTACAAAAACAAAAGACATATCTGAAATCAACAATAGAAAATAAAAAAATAACTTTTTCATTTTTTGATGGGAGTGTCCCTTTAAAGAAAATGTTGTTATGTATTAAAATCACCAAAATAAAAAATATAAACACGGTGGGATTTAGAAGAAAGACATATATGTCTTTGAGTTCTTATAGATCTTGTTTATGGAGAAAACATTTTACAGATTCAGTAACAGATGCAATAATTATGCAAAAAATAAAATAAAGTTTATTGTAAATATAAAAATAGTGAATTAGTCATATTTTAACCCCTTGGCGACACAGGACGGACTAGGTCCGTCCTGTGTGCCGAGGCGTTAGTGACACAGGACGGACCTAGTCCGTCCTGTGTCAAAACGAGCACTGAAAGCGGAGTTTTTCCGCTTTCAGTGCTCAAGCTGCATTGAAACGATGCTTCCGTATGGAAGCATCGTTCAATACTGAAAAAAATGCCCGTCGGCATTTCGATCGCTCCGGAGAGCGATTGAAATGCCGGTTTTAAAGGCACAGTGCCTTTAAAACGCGGGCATTTAAAAAACGAGCATAGGAAGAAAATTCCTGTGCTCTCTGGCTGCCACACGATTGCCTCTTCACAGAGGCAATCAGTGACTGCCAGGCACACTGACAAGCAGTGGGGATGCTCTGATGAGCATCCCCACTGACTGGTCAGATCAATATTAACCCTATATTGATCTGACCAGTTATGATCTGCCTCCCTCTGCTCACATTTTTTTTAGTGAGGGAGAGAGACAGATCAAAGTAAGAAAAGTAAGTAAAAGTACAAAAAAATAATAAATACACAACACACGAATAATAAAACAATAAAAAACAATTATTAAAGCAATTCCCTGCGTTTAACCCCTTCCCTGCCACTGATCTTGCGTAAGCAGTGATCGTGCACAACAGCGCATTTATTTTTGCTGTTTGTGCATTTTTTAGGGGTTAATTTTATTGTACTGTAATTTATTACAATACTACAAAGGCTCTTCTAAGAGTTATTAACCCCTTCTTTGCCGTCGATCATTGCTTACGCAATGATATTGACGCCAAAGCAATTTTTATCTGTCTGTTATTTGTTTTAATTTTTTTTTTTTACACAAACCCGCTAGGGGATTACATGTAAAGTAAAAATATTTGAGATTTTTTTTTTAAGCTGTCTGAGCGCATAGCGATCAGTAACAGCGAATTAGTGGCAAAGGCAGTTTGGTGATTTCTCAATTAAGCGCACCATTCGCCCTGGTCAGAACAAAATTGGTCGGATCAATATTCACAAATTCTGATCTGCCTCCCTCTCCTCACTTACATTTTTGTGACGGAAAGAGACAGATCAGTATTAGTGATATAAAATAACATTTTATAAAATTGTCAGGTTTTATGAAAGTCTTTCACTGTGTATTAACCCCTTCCCTGCCATTCATCACTGTATAAGCAGTAATCTTGCACAGCAACAGTATGTTTTGCTGTCTGCACTGTTTTATGGATTAATTACTTTGTACTGTAATGTATTACAGTACTAGATAGGCTCTTACGCTTACGCACTGATTCTGAGGCCGCGGACTCAGGGTTCGATTTTGACCCTGGTCAGCTTTCTGATACATCATCTAGTGATGTATCGGTGGCTGCTGAGCCCTTGCCACAAGGAGTGATGGGTGTCTACCGTTAAAAAATATATGGTTTGGTGGGGGTAAATTACATTGGCTGGCTTCAAAGATATATCCCATAAAGGACACGGACGCAGGTTGACTACATGTCAAAATTCCAAGTTGGAATTTTGAGATGCGCATCTCACAAATGTTGCCTTCTAGCCAAAAAACAAACCAACAAACCTATGCATGGGTGATATCTCTGTACTCGGGAGATGTTGCTGAACACATATTGGGTTGTTGTTTGGCAGTGACATATACCAGAATCTGTGAATTCATGCCTGAAGTACAATGCATGTGGAAAAAAAACTCCCAAAAAAGTACTACCACAAACTTTTACAAAGGCTGGTGGTAGAATTAGTACATATACAGTATTAAAATACCACCATTTGAAATACCTTAGGATGTCTTTTTTCCAAAAATATATGGTTTGGTGGGGTAAAATTCATTGGACTGCTTCAAAAATGTTCCAAATGGAACATGGGTACAGGCTGACTACATGTCAAAATTCCAGGTTGGAATTGTGCATTCCCTAAATGTGGCCTTTTAGCCCCAAAACAAACCAACAAACCTATGCATGGGGGGTATCCCTGTACTCAGGAGATGTTGCTGAACACATATTGAGGTGTTGTTTGGCACTGACACATAATAGGATCTGTGAACTCATGCCCGAAGTACAATGTATGTGAAAAAAAATTACTATCCATAACACTGACATTGGCTGGTGGAAGAATTAGTTCATGGGAAGTTGATAAAATACTACCATTTGAAATACCCTAGGGTGTCTAGTTTTCAAAAATATATGGCTTTGTGGGGTAGAATACACTTTTTGGCTTCAAAAATGTCCCAAATGGGACATGGGCGCCGGTTTTCTGCACGTCAGAATTCCAAGTTGAAAAACCAAAAAGCGCACCTCTCAAATGTGGCCTTTTAACCCCCAAATAACCTAACCAACCTATACATGGGTGGTATCCCTGTACTCAGGAGATGTTGCTGAACACATATTGAGGTGTTGTTTGGCACTGACATATAACAGGATCTGTGAATTCAAGCCCAAAGTACAATGTATGTGAAAAAAAATTACTATCCATAACACTGACATTGGCTGGTGGAAGAATTAGTTCATGTGAAGTTGATAAAATACTACCATTTGAAATACCCTAGGGTGTCTAGTTTTCAAAAATATATGGCTTTGTGGGGTAGAATACACTTTTTGGCTTCAAAAATGTCCCAAATGGGACATGGGCGCCGGTTTTCTGCATGTCAGAATTCCAAGTTGAAAAACCAAAAAGCGCACCTCTCAAATGTGGCCTTTTAACCCCCAAATAACCTAACCAACCTATACATGGGTGGTATCCCTGTACTCAGGAGATGTTGCTGAACACATATTGAGGTGTTGTTTGGCACTGACATATAACAGGATCTGTGAATTCAAGCCCAAAGTACAATGTATGTGAAAAAAAATTACTACCCAAAACATTGACATAGGCTGGTAGTGTAATTAGTGCATGGAAAGTGTTAAAATACTACCATTTGAAATACCCTAGGGTGTCTAGTTTAAAAAAATATATGGCTTTGTGGGGTAGAATACACTTTCTGGCTTCAAAAATGTCCCAAATGGGACATGGGCGCAAGTTTTCTGCATGTCAGAATTCCAAGTTTGAAAACCAAAATGCGCCCCCCCTAAATGTGGCCTTTTATCCCCAAAACAAACCAACAAACCTATGCATGGGTGGTATCCCTGTACTCAGGAGATGGTGCTGAACACATATTGAGGTGTTATTTGGAAATACCCATTCACATTTTAAGGTAATGTTTACCTAAATTGCAATCTATGTGAAAAATTTAAAAAAAAGATTTTTTGCTGCAAACTTTGGCAAAGATTGGTGGTAAAATGGCTACATGAAATGTGTCAAAATACCCCAAGTTAAATGCATTTTTTTATATAATTTTTTTTATTAAAAATGCAATTTACATGTTAATATATACAAGTTGAACTTTTTTCCTATACGGTAGTCTTATATTCAGGCTTTTAGTTTTTTTTCTAAAGGAATATACCAAAGTTTGGGGGGTCGTCTTATAATCAGGGTTGTCTTATAATCGAGCAAATACGGTAGTTCTGGCCCTGTATCATGAATAAAAAAGCACAAAAACATAAAAAATGGGCTATTTCTGAACTCAGGACATATATTAGAAACTATTTAGCAGTGTTTTTTGGTTGTCTCTTGTGCATGAGTATACAATTTTTCAAATAAAAGTCATAAAAATTGGTAATGGTAATGGTATCAAAAGAAAGCCCTTCTTATAACGATAAAAATGATATATAGTTTGTGTGGGTACACTAAATGAGATAGAAATAAATTACAGCAAAACACAAACACCTCAGGAATGTTAAAACAGCCCATGTCACCAAGCGTCGGACAAGCCAAAAAAGTCATGTCACTAAGTGGTTAATAAACACACAAACTCATAGCAAAGTCATACGCGACATATATGAGGTAGCAATCATTGGCAGGATGGCAAAGCAAATTTAGACACCAAGATTTAACCGCAAGATAAACAACACCAATCGATATTTGACATTTTTATAACAACCATCAGAAATATCACCAACATTATGTCCAATTTAAAAAACAATGTAGCTTCTCTGCATAAAATAAACCAATCTTACCAGTGGCAACAATTGTCAATATTACTCCGTAAAATAATAACTGATGTCACAAAGAAATATCTCACTAAGATATATATATTTTCTTCCAAATAAGCTAATCAGGTGTTAATGTATGTAATATTATAGAACACAACTAATTAAGAGGTAGTCTGGCTGTAATAAAGACCCAATTAATCTAATGCCATATATATTATTCAGTTAAGCAAATGACAAATATGCTACAAGAAATAGATATTTTCTTGATATAAATATAACTGAATAATCACAGAATTTCTGTTCAAACTTTAACCAAAGACAAACGTCTGGAAGTACAGTTGGTTAAGTTGTGGTATACTATCAAATCATTACACTACAACTGATATGGAATGTACATCTCATGATTCTTAGCCATCCATTTGGTTGACTGAAGATCATGTGAAATGAAAGCACCTGGAGTACCAAAGCTTAACCACCAGTTCTGCTTAACCACTAAATGTCCTGTTTGAATCCAAGCCTCTATATCCCTACCTCACTACCCTTTGTCAACCCTATTTTTTGTAATATCTCAGAATGTTTGCTTAGATCACAGAGATAACCTTTGCTGACTGCAACTCCTTTTATGTTGAGCAGGAAACATCTTTGGTTGATAATCATGGGAATTGTATGGGGTGTGGGGGTCAACACTAAAGAGTTTATTCATAAAAGAGAAAAATTCAGTGAATAGAGAAGGGAATTTCAAACTTAAGGCCAAACTAGCCAAGTTAGAAATATTCTCCAATTCAGTTCAATTTCCCCTTTTGGTGAGGTATAGCAGGGTCTGGAAGAGAGGATAGTGTATGGTTGGTCCCGGGAGTGAGGAGAGGCCTGTCGGGTAAGCGGGAAGCTGAGGCTGGAAAATTGGTTGCTAGAGAGAAGATTGCAGAGGCTGGAGCTGCAGAAGGCGAGGTTTCCACCCAAGATGGCCACCAAAGAACTGATTTGTAACAGAGGCTTAAGGAGACCAAGCCCCGGGTCCAGGAATGAGAGGCAGGAGCCTGTTGTGTACTGATGCCGCTAGTGGAGAAGCAAAGGCAAGAAGTGAAAGCCAGCTGGTTGACTTACTTAGCAGGGAGCGCATAGCTGCTAAGCAGCATCATGTTCCTATATCACCCATACATGATGTTTGTGTGGAGGTGAGCAGTGATGATGGTGATGCTGTAGAGCCAGAGGAGGGTCAGGCCTCTGATAACAGTATTGAGGTGATGGAAATTCAGCATATAGCTACTGACAGCCGTGGTTCTCGAGGTCGGAAAGCTCTTCAGTCAGCAGCTACCAGGCATGGTGTTTACGGCAGCAGGCAATCGGCCTCACAGTCCAAGTCAAGGAAGGCATCACAAGGCGGATCTGGAAAAACGCAAGTGCAGCAGGTGGTTCAGGGACAACAGCCTTCCTGTTCTTTAGGTCAAGATAATTCAGGTTCCTTTTGTAAGTGGAGTAAAGGAAAGGCGAGGGCATGCCAAAGAGAAGGAAAGTCGCAGGGGCCCTGTTAGGGAGGTTTCTGAAGCTAACTGGGAGATCAGAGGATCCAGAAACAGGAATGCTGATAGTGGGAGAAGTGTGGAGAGAAAAGTGTCTAGAGTTCGTGATGTGGGGTTTCCAAGTGGACACAGCGTAAAGGGAGGAGCGGTTTCTGTGTTAGGAGTCCTTTCAGATCTTAATTCACATAGAGAAAGGCCAGGGGCCGCAGCTTAAGAATCAGTCATGTAGAACTAGCTGAGGGTGTTGGATCTGGTTCGGGCGTACGAAATGAGACTGCGTTTGCAAAGGGAAGTAGAGAGGGGAGGAGAGATAAAATTTCTAGATCTGCCGCACTGGCCAGATGTTCTTCTCATTACAGGTCGAGGAGTTAACATAGACCATCTAGGGAGAGGCATGGAAGCAGTGGAGTTGCAGCTGGCTCATCGGTTCAACCTTCACAACAGGATACCTTGATAATAGCTCAGAGGACTGTTCCCCCTGATATGTCAACGGTGAGCGTTATACTTTACAATTACCTGTTTTATCTCAGGGGTCTGACGGAGGTTTGGAGGGTTTGTTGGCAAACTTACAAGCAGTTTTAAATCCATGGGGAGAAGTCAGCGAAGTATGGGTGGTGTTGCTGTGGCTTGGGGTGTGGGGGTTGTGGAACATCAAGGGCATTAGTTCCAAAAGCAGTTTTGGTGGCTAATGCTCCATCAGTGCATAAGGGAAGTATTGCAGCATCAATGGTGGGTACAGAGGTTCGAGTGGTGAAGTGGGGGATATTGAGGATTTAATGAGTCGGGTTCCTGAAGCTTTGTTGCGCAATGGTTGTATGTCTTTCTCGGGTCCTCTTGGGGTACATTTAAAAGCGCATGTTAAGGAGAAAATTTGTAAAGGGGAATATGTGGAAATATTTTCCTTGTTGCCTCTGGAGGAATCGATTGATTGGAAAGAGGATGACAAAAAAAGGAAGAGGAAGAACATAAGAAAAGGTATCACAAGATACCTAAAACGTTCGGCAATTGGCTAAGGGCATTTTGCACGTTGGCGAGAATTTATCATATGGGGGGTTAGCGTATGATGAAAGATTTTTTGTCAGCGCCTAGCTGCTAATCATACTATGAGGTGGGATGAGGTTGATATCTGTCATGGTTAAAATTAATGATGGCTCAGAGAGCTTCAAGGGGGTGCCGTCAGAGGGGCCTCAACCTCCTCATTGGCTGGGGGTGGAAAAAAGGGTTATTGCTGGTTGTACAATGATGGGCAATGTAAGTGGGGGGGATCTTGTAAATATAAACATGAATGCTCCCATAGTCTGTCAAAGTGTTTTAAAAAAGGGAAATCAGAAAATGCAGCTAGAGCAGGGGTGGCTAAAGGTGAAGTCACCAGTGAACAGAGAAGTGATGTTACCGTGGCTAAACAGCTATAGTAAGAGGGAGGTCGCGTTATTTTTGGATAAGTGATTTACTGAAGGATTTCGGATTCCCTTTGTTCCTAATGAAACTATTTTGTCATTGAGGAATTTGAGATCAGTGGGTAGGTTTCCTGAAGTGGTGCGAGAAAAATTGGCTAAGGAAATAGGTTTAGGTCGCATGGCAGATCCCTTTAACCCACTACCAGCTCCAGGGTTCAGGGTGTCACCTCTCGGGATTGTCCCTAAAAAAGAAAAGGGCAAATACAGATTAGACATGTGCAAAACTAAAATTTTCGTTTCGTTTTCGTTCATTACTGCATTCGTTTCAGACGAAATTCGTTCATTATTTTCGTTTCGTTTTATTCGTTCGTACGAATCAATTGACCTACACATTGCATAAACCGAAAGTCTATAAACCGAATGTCGTTCGGTTTATAGACTTTCGGCTTATGGAATACATGTAATGCTATTGGCTTTCTATAAACCGAACTAGAGTCTCCATTCATAAGAAATTCTTATGAATGGGGACTCTAGTTCGGTTTATAGAAAGCCAACAGTATTATATGTATTCCATAAGCCGAAAGTCTATAAACCGAACAACGTTCAGTTTATAGACTTTCGGTTTATAGAATATATGTAATGCTATTTCGGCTTATGGAATACATGTAATACTATTGGCTTTCTATAAACCGAACTAGAGTCCCCATTCATAAGAATTTCTTATGAATGGGGACTCTAGTTCAGTCAAAATTCTTATGAATGGGGACTCTAGTTCGGTTTATAGAAAGCCAATAGTATTACATGTATTCCATAAGCCGAAAGACTATAAACCGAACGACGTTCGGTTTATAGTCTTTCGGTTTATAGAATAGCAATAGCATTACATGTATTCTATAAACCGAAAGTCTATAAACCGAACGTCGTTTGGTTTATAGACATTCGGCTCATGGAATACATGTAATACTATTGGCTTTCTATAAACTGAAATAGAGTCCCCATTCATACGAATAGCTCAATTGACCTATTCGTATGAATGGGGACTCTATTTCGGTTTATAGAATAGCAATAGCATTACATGCATTCCATAAACCGAAAGTCGTTCATTATGTCAGTTTATGGAATGTATGTAATGCTATTACATACATTATTATGCGACTTTATTTCGGTTTATAGAATTCCAATAGCACGAATGGACGAATGATTTTCGTTTATTAACCATTCTTTTATTCGGCTTTCGTTAGATTAGCATTTTCGTTATTCGTTTTTCGGACGAATGGACGAAAATGATATTTTCGGACGAAAAAGCATTCGTCCGAAAACAAATGCACATGTCTAATACAGACTCATCTATCACTTGTCGTATCCTAAGGGTCAGTCAGTTAATACTGATATTGATAAAGAATGGTGTGCAGTGTCTTATACATCTTTTGATAGGTCAATGGATTTGGTTAGGGATGCTGGTCCTCGGGCATTGCTAGCAAAAGTGGATATTTAGTTTGCTTTCCGACTTTTGCTGGTTGGAAATTGACACGGTTATGGGTGTTTGTCAGTTACCAGAGGACAAGTAGGTGGTGACGGAGGAGGCTATTGTAACGGACAGCTGTGCCGAGATGGGCTGGAGTCGCGGTGCAGGGGTAGTGGGCAATTCAAGGCCTTGCACAAGGTGAGCAGGGGATGGAGCCCCTGGCTTTGAGCACCCACAAGCAGAGACCTTGTTGGTTTTCCCACGGGTCATAGCCAGGCAGGGAGAAAGCAGGGTCTAGGATGCAGAATAGTCACAAACACGCTTAGGTCAAAGGACTGGAGAAAGCAGGATGGTCAGGAACAAGCCGAGGTTAAAGAACTGGAGAGAGCAGGATGGTCAGGAACAAGCCGAATTCAATGGACTGGAGAGAGCAGGATAGTCAGGAACAATATTAACAGGAATCCAATATACAAGCCATCAGACAAAATGTACCAGCTCTGATTGCTGAGAGGATGGGGTTTATATAGCCCCAGGGCTCATCACTGCAACAACCCAAACCTGAGCAGAAGATGAATGACAGAGGACAAAATGCAGACATAACCACTACTGCTACATGAGATAACAAAACCAGCAGGTGGCGCCTGGAACAGGAGTATGCAGCAGCAAACACAGGAGTCAGTCAGCTTTGGGTGGGGGTTCACTGTCTCGAATAAAGTGATGTCTGCTTTATCTTTTCTTTATAAGTTAAGCGGGGGTTGTTACTAAACATTTCATTGTGCACCAAGCATTGAAGGGTTTGAAACGTGGAAGAGTATTACCAGATGCTCAGCACCCACTGACTGTGGGTACTTTGAAAGATTTATTTAAAGTTTTGAATAAGATTTGTTCTTCCCCTTATGAGTTGATTTTATTTAAAGCGGCATTTGCACTTTTTTCTGAGCTTTTCGTATCTCTGAGCTGGTTAGTCCATCTAAAGTTCGTTTAGGAGGGTAAAGGCTCTTGGATTAGTCTACACTGTTTGGTTGTGGAAATGATTTGCCCAGTGAAGTGGGTGTCTCAATTTTTGGCGTTACATCCGAATGGGGGTGTTCCTTTATTGATTCATTTGGATCAATCCGCTCTCTCTCTGCATCATTTTTTAGAGGTTTTTCGTTTGGGTTTAGCTGCTTTACGTTTACCTGAGAAAGAAGTTGCACTCACTCCTTTGAATTGGGGCTGCCACTGAAGCAGCTCGCATTGGGTTGAGTGATGACTAGTGTTGAGTGAACCCGAACCGCACTGTTCGGGTTCGTACCGAACTTTATGTTTTTTGGACCCCAGACCTGAACACGGACATTTTACTGTATGTCCATGTTGGAGTTCGGGGTTCGGCGATTACATACAATGTAATGCTATTGGTTTTCTATAAACCGAAATAGAGTCCCCATTCATAAGAATTTCTTATGAATGGGGACTCTAGTTCGGTTTATAGAAAGCCAATAGTATTACATGTATTCCATAAGCCGAAAGTCTATAAACCGAACGACATTCGGTTCATAGACTTTCGGTTTATAGAATAGCAATAGCATTATATGTATTCTATAAACCGAAAGTCTATAAACCGAATGTCGTTCAGTTTATAGACTTTCGGCTTATGGAATACATGTAATACTATGGGCTTTCTATAAACCGAACTAGAGTTCCCATTCATAAAAATGTATGAATGGGGACTCTGTTTCGGTTTATAGAAAGCTAAGAAGTTGAACGAATGAACAAATGGTTTAATATAAACGAAAATCATTCGTCCATTCGTGCTATAGTATTGGCATTACTATAAACCGAAATAGAGTCGGTTTATAGAATGCCAATAGACTTACATGCATTCCATAAACCGAAAGTCGTTCATTATGTCGGTTTATGGAATGTAGTGTACTATGCTATTGTATTCTATAAACCGACTCTATTTCGGCTTATAGAATGCCAATAGTACTACGAATGGACGAATGAACGAATGATTTTCGTTTATTAACCATTTGTTCATTCGGCTTTTGTTAGCTTAGCATTTTCGTTATTCGTTTTTCAAACGAATGAACGAAAATGCTATTTTCGGACGAAAATGCATTCGTCTGAAAACGAATGCACATGTATAGTTGGCAGTTATGAATCTAATAGGGTTCACATGTATGTGAAAATTCATCGTCATTTTATGAATTGCTCCTTTCTTGCTTGGGAACATTTTTTCACATTTCAATTTTATCTTGCAGGTCTAAAATATGTGGTATGGATAACTGGCCACTCATTCATGTATTGGGCTAAATGGAGAGCTGCAGTTACGTTGAATTGGCTGCAGCTGGGCTTACCTGCAGATATTATCCAGGTGAAGTGGTTCTGGGAGAGAGGAATGAGATGGGAAGTGGTGATTAATACCTTTACTACCAACATTTTTCATTCATGCGGGTGGGAATGACATGGGTATTGTGCCTCAGAGGGAACTGGTGAAAACAATGCAGAAAGACTTGGTTCAAATTATTGATTTATTGCCAGGTATTAAACTAATGTGGTCTGAAATGGTACCACAAGCAAATTGGAGATATGCAAGAGACATTCGGGTGATGGATCACAGCAGGGGGAAGGTGAATAATCTATCTTTGTGAGGAAAAGCAGGGAATAGTGGTGTGGCATCGTTTATTGGAAGGTGATAGGACTGGCTTATTCACCTAAGATGTGATTCATGTGTCAGATTTGGGTTTAGATTTTTTTTCCTTTTGGGTGTACAAGATGGGTTAGAAAAGGCCATTTCTCTGATGGGGGGTACCAACCTGAGTAAGGTCTTATCATGTTGGATCTTGGTGGGAGCTTGCTTCTAGGGGGGCTTGATGCTCAAAGTTTCATGGTGTTATTAAGGCAAGGGTGACTGTTAGAGCTGGGTGGTTAGCTCATAACCCGATTTTGGTGGTAGGGCATGGGGATATGCCCTATCAATGTTTGATGGTTTTATCTAGGTCGTCCCTGGTAGAAAGCTGGTATTTTAATTGTCTTTTATGATTGTCATTGTCTATTTTTTATGGTTATATATTTTAATGTTTAACCCCTTCGCGACACAGGACGGACTAGGTCCGTCCTGTGTGGCGAAGCGTTAGTGACACAGGACGGACCTAGTCCGTCCTGTGTCAAAACGAGCACTGAAAGCGGAGTTTTTCCGCTTTCAGTGCTCTGATGGTATTGTAACGATGCTTCCGTGTGGAAGCATCGTACAATACTGAAAAAAATGCCCGTCGGCATTTCGATCGCTCCGGAGAGCGATCCAAATGCCGGTTTTAAAGGCACAGTGCCTTTAAAACGACGGGCATTAAAAAATGAGCATAGGAAGCAAATTTTTCGCTTCCTATGCTCAGAAAGTGTTCCTGATTGCCTCGCAAGTCGAGGCAATCAGGAACACAAAAAAAAAATGCACGATCTTGGTCACTGAGTGACCAAGATGGCGCTGCCCTTCTTAGGGCAAGAGCACAGGAGGCAGGAAGTACCTGCTTCCTGTGCTCTCTGGCTGTCACACGATTGCCTCTTCACAGAGGCAATCAGTGACTGCCAGGCACACTGACAGGCAGTGGGGATGTTCTGCTGAACATCCCCACTGACTGGTCAGATCAATATTAACCCTATATTGATCTGACCAGTTATGATCTGCCTCCCTCTCCTCACATTTTTTTAGTGAGGGAGAGAGACAGGTCAAAGTTCTAAAAGTAAAAAAAAACAATAAACACACAACACACAAATATTAAAACAATAAAAAAAAATGTATTAAAGCAATTCTGTAACGGTCGTGTTCAGGAGATGGACCACAAGTGTAGATGAGGCTATAGGGACACTCACTAAGTACCGTAGGTAGCAAGTATTGGTCTTCACCTTAATGACTACACACCCTTGGTTGAGCCGCCGGTGGTATGTCACCAAGGATTTTGCTGGAACACTTACTACCGGATACTCAGCAAGTGGAGCCCGTATAGGATCGTACAGGAATACAGGCAAACGGAGAGTCAGGAGACAGGCCAGGTCACGGACAGGAGAGATACGGATAAACAGGTCACTAGCAGAAATCGAGGCAGGCGGCGGACGGAGAATAGTCAGGAACAGCAGGGTCATACACAGAATAATCAGGAATGCAGGAACAAACGGATGGAGAATATAGGGACGAACCGGGTCAGCAACAGATAAACGGAGTCAATCAGGAGTCAAAACGCTAGTGAGATACACAAGGCACTATCACAGGCAAAGGTAACCTGTGAAATGACCGTTTAAATACACTACCAATTGATCAGGACACACCTCTGATCAATTGGCAAGGGAGGGGTTACTTTAATAAATAGCCCTTTAACTGGGCTCATGAATATTCATGAAACACCCGTTCGCGCATGCGCGAACGGGTGCGTGACGTCACTGAGCGCGCGTCTTACTGGACGCGCGTCTCAGCATCAAGGGAAGCTGGGGCTCTCACTCTGAGCCCCAGCCGACGGGATGGCGTCCTCCTGATCCGCGATGGCGGCGGATCAGGAGGTAAATCAAGGTAGGTGACACTACCCCTCCCCCGACGGGAGACATACTGGCTACCAAGACCCGGCTTGAGAGGAAACTTGGAATGAAAAGATCGGAGTTTCACAGGAGCATGAACATCCCTAGCCGGAACCCAGGAATTCTCCTCAGGACCATAACCCTTCCATCTAATTAGATATTGCAAGGAGCCCTGCTGGAACCGAGAATCCAAGATAGACTGAACTTCGTATTCTTCATCCCCCTGGAATAAAACGGATTCGGGAACTTTGAGCATATGAGAGTATTTGTTAGTAATGGCAGGTTTCAATAAGGACACATGGAAAGAGTTGTTAATGCGTAACGATTTGGGAAGACACAAAGAGAAAGAAACGTCGTTGAGTCGAGATTGAATCTTATAGGGTCCTATATACTTTGGACCCAATGTTTTGGCAGCCTGACGAAGGCGGAGATGTTTTGTAGACAGCCAGACCAGTGTACCAGGTGTAAGGACAGGACCCACCGACCTGTGTTTATCTGCGGCTGTCTTCTGTTTGACCTTGGCTTGACGCAAAATATTGGCCAGGCGAGACCAATGGTCTCGGATAGATAAAACTTGGAGGTCAGCGGCAGGAACCTCAGTGAGAATGCGATCCTGAGGCCATAAGGTGGGTTCATATCCATGAACGGCCTTGAAAGGGGACATCCGGAGAGATTCATGGTAAGAGCTGTTATAGGACCACTCGGCTAGGTATAAAAGATCAGACCAGTCAGATTGGTCGGCAGACACATACATTGTCAGATATTGTTTAAGAGCTTGGTTTGTACGTTCAGCCTGACCGTTGGATTGAGGGTGGTGAGAAGAAGAAAAATGAAGTTCGATATGTAGAAGTTTGCATAACGCCCTCCAAAATTTTGAGACGAACTGAGGACCTCTGTCAGAGACAATCGATTGCGGAACTCCGTGCAGACGAATGATTTCTTTAAGAAAAATATTAGCAAGCGTGCTGGAGTTGGGTAACTTGGGGAGTGCGATAAAATGAGCCTGTTTGCTAAATAAGTCGACGATGACCAGGACAGTAGTGTACCCATGAGATATAGGTAAATCGGTAATAAAGTCCATGGCTATATTAGTCCACGGTCTGTCGGGTACAGGTAAAGGGTGTAGTAATCCAGAAGGACGAGTACGAGGAATTTTGTAACGAGCACAAACAGGACACGAGTGGATGAAAAGAGAAATATCCTTCAACATTGAGGGCCACCAAAAATATCTCTGAAGTAAGAATCGTACATTCTGTTTGCCCCTATGACCTGCCACAGGGGATTTATGACCCCAGGATAGTACTCTTTTTCTGAAGCGGAGCGGAACGAATAATCTGCCAGGAGGTGATTGACAGTTCTTTGGTTTATTTCCTTGTGACTTGGATATCCACCATATTAAGGAACTTTGTACAGTAGCTACCATCTTGGACGAGGGTATGATGGTTTCTACAGGATGCTCGGTTAACGGAGTCTCAAATTGTCTGGATAAGGCATTGTCAGGATCTTCCCCGCAGCAACTCTCCTGAGTACACCCCCTTGTATTGCAGCCAGGATCCATCTCACGCGCTGGCTAGCGCGTTCACACCGCTAGTCTATCCTTCTACACAGAGGCGCGCGCCTGATGACATCACGCCCGTCGCATACCCGCGAGGCGCGGGAGGATTTAAAAGGCAGAATCACCAGACAAGCAGTGCTTGGTGATTCTCGTGTTTTCTGAAGCCTAGCGTTTATTATTCCTGATTATCGTTGCTGACCCTTGGATTTTCCTGACTACTCTCTGTCTGCCTGTGCCCCTGATTCTGGACTGTCTACCGTTTTGCTCATTTCTCTGGTTCTGACCCTGGCTTGTTTATCGTTACGCTGTCTCTCTATTGCCCCTGATCTCGGACTGTTTATTCGTGCTGAAGATTATCTGTTTTCCTGTAACCATCGCTATCCTCGTTATTCTCCAAATCACCCCTGCAGTGTGGATTACAAGTGTGCATCTTCCTCCAGGCAACCTTGCCACTGTGGATTACAAGTGGTATAGTTATTTATTACGTTTATACCTGTATCTATATTGTTGCCCTGCATATTGGTCTCTATCCAGTTCCATATCATCACATAATCACCAAGCCTTTCTTCATGGAGACCGCAGGACTTACGGAGGCTATTGCTGCTCTCACTCAGCAATTGGTTACACTGAATCAGTCAGTGCAAGACCTACAAACAGGCCAAGCCCACCTGCAACAACAGGTACAACATTTACAGACCCATCCAGGTAATGCCCCCGAACCTGCAGTAGGGGTTCATGCACCTCCTCCGGCTCCCATATTACTGGAAGGAGCTACCGCTCTCGAACCACAAGTGGTATTACCTGAGAAATTCACTGGAGATAGAAAGAAGTACCGTACCTTCATCACTTCGTGTCAAATTCTATTTAATCTCCGTCCACGAACCTACGCATCTGACTACGTGAAGATACATACCGTGATTTCCCTTCTCACAGAGGAACCCCAATTATGGGCTCACCACCTCCTTCACACCAATAGTTCAGTCCTCGACACCTGGGGGTCCTTCCGACAAGCTCTGGACTCCTTATATGAGGATCCTTTTAGAGTTACCTCGGCCACAAGCGCAATTCGCTCTCTTAGACAAGGCCGTAGACCAGTAGAGGAGTATATTACCGAATTCCGCAGGATCGCTTTGGAAACGACTTGGAATGAATCAGCACTACTGGATCAGTTCCGTTTAGGACTTTCTGATGGTCTTAAAGACGAATTGGCACGAGTTGGTATACCCTCCTCCTTGGATGATCTTACTCGTATCGTCACTCAGATAGACCGCAGACTACGGGAACGAAAAGCGGAACGTACTAACAATACTCCATCTACAGGAGCTGCTTACAGTCCCTACCATTACGAGACCAGAACCCCTACACCCCAAGGCACCGATGAACCCATGCAGATCGGATTAGTTCGAGGTCCCCTCTCTGCCGAGGAAAAAGCCAGACGTAGGAGTCAAAATCTCTGCCTGTACTGCGGTAAATCAGGTCATATGTACAAAGAATGCCGGGCCCGCAGACGATCTACTAATGGTAAGATCACCTCTTTTCCTACTGCAAGAAACACAGTAACGTCTCCCGATAAGACTCCTCATCTTTCCATCCCTCTCTCCCTACAGTGGACTAAAGGCCCTATTTCCCTGATGGCGATGGTGGATTCCGGAGCCAGTGGATGTTTTATCGACACCGATCTCGCCAAAGCCATCGCAATTCCTACCCATCGTAAGAAGTCGCCAATGCATATCCAGCTCGTAGACGGTAGCCCGTTGAAGACAGGTCCGGTCACTCACGAAACCATCCCCTTAGTCATGACTATCGGCGAAGGACATCAAGAGCTCATCCAGTTTGATATTGTACCAGCACCTATCTTCTCCCTCATTCTAGGGCTTCCATGGCTCCGGTTACATAATCCCGTTATAAATTGGGGAACAGGTACCTTGGCGTTTACTTCTGAACACTGTACCGACACATGTCTGGACAAGGGTACTTTATGTTTTATTGCAGAACCAGATTCCTCCTCTACGTTACCCTCAGCTTACACACAGTACCACGACGTATTTGAGAAGAAAAAGGCAGATGTACTCCCTCCTCACAGGGATTATGATTGTCCCATCGATCTTCTTCCCGGAGCACCCATTCCTTTTGGAAGAATTTACCCCCTCGCCGAACCTGAACTCACCTCATTAAAAGACTACATAGAAGAAAATCTAGCCAAGGGTTTTATACAACCATCCACTTCACCTGCTGGGGCTGGCATTTTCTTCGTCAAGAAAAAAGACGGTGGATTACGACCATGTATTGACTACCGGGAACTCAATAATATTACCACAAAAAATCGTTATCCTCTACCTCTTATTTCAGAACTCTTGGACCACCTCCGTTCAGCTCAAGTCTTCACAAAGATTGATCTTCGAGGTGCATATAACTTGGTACGAATTAGAGAGGGAGACGAATGGAAAACCGCCTTCCGATCACGTTATGGACACTTTGAATATAAGGTAATGCCATTTGGACTGTGTAACGCACCAGCCACCTTCCAACATTTCGTTAATGATATTTTCCGTGACATCCTGGACCGTTTCGTTGTCATCTACCTTGATGATATACTCATTTACTCCTCATCACTGGAGAAACACAGAGAACATGTCCGCACTGTCCTTGCACGTCTGAGACAACACCAACTATATGCAAAATTGGAGAAATGCAAATTTGAGACAAGATCAGTTGAGTTTTTGGGTTTTATTTTATCACCGAACAACATTCAGATGGACCCAAAAAAGATCAATGCTATTCAAGAATGGCCCACACCCACTAATAGGAAAAGTGTACAGAGATTCGTGGGCTTTGCAAATTTCTATAGGAAATTTATCAGGAACTTTTCTAAGGTCATACAACCCATTACTGCCTTAACTTCTAAAAACAGATCATTCTTTTGGAATAATACAGCACAAGAGGCTTTCAATTCCTTGAAGGTTCGATTTACCACAGCTCCAATTTTAATTCTCCCGGATCCGACAAGAGCCTTCACGCTGGAAGTAGACGCTTCTGATACTGCAGTGGGGGCAATTCTTTCCCAACGTCATAAAGAAGATGAACAATTGCATCCCGTCGCCTTTTTCTCCAGAACACTATCACCTGCAGAGAGAAATTACAATGTTGGTGAGAGAGAATTACTAGCGATCAAACTCGCATTGGAGGAGTGGCGACATTTGCTAGAGGGTGCGCTTTTCCCGATAACCGTCTTTACAGATCATAAAAATCTCGAATATTTGCGTACTGCTAAGAGATTACAACCGAGACAGGCGAGATGGGCACTCTTCTTCACGCGTTTCCAACTACATATCACGTACCGTCCAGGTTCCCGCAATCTCAAGGCAGATGCTCTATCACGTATGTCCAATCCCGAAGATATTCATGAAGAGAGATCAAGTACTATACTCCAGTCGGAACATTTCTTAAATGCCACACAATCTATATGGGATACCATTCGTACCCATTCTTCAAGTCCCGATGTACCCAATCCTGAACGATTGACACACCAACAAGGATTATTCTTTTATCAAGATAAAGTGTATGTACCTCCCGAAGCTCGTCTACAGATTTTGCAGTTCTTCCACGACTCCCCAACAGCAGGGCACGGTGGCATTCGTCAAACCAAAGATCTCATTTCACGAACATTTTGGTGGCCTACACTACGAGACGAGGTAAGAAGGTTTGTTTCAAGTTGCGACACCTGCGCTCGTGCTAAAGAAAGCCATCACAAACCTTCGGGTCTTCTCCAACCTTTGTCCATACCTACAAGACCTTGGAGTGAAGTGTCCATGGATTTTATTACGGATTTACCCCTATCCCAACAATACAACACGTTAATGGTGGTTGTGGACCGTTTTACCAAAATGGCACACTTTATACCCTACACTCATCTACCTTCGGCTACAGAGACCGCTGATCTCTTTTTACGTGAAGTTTTTAAATTACATGGTCTACCTGAGAACATAGTTTCCGACCGAGGGACCCAATTTACATCTCATTTTTGGAAAGCCTTCTGTGCCGAATTACATATTCACCGTTCTCTCTCTACAGCATTTCATCCCCAAAGTAACGGTCAGACGGAACGAACCAACCAGACTCTAGAGCAATACTTGAGGTGTTTCACCACACACCTCCAGGATGATTGGAGTACTTATTTACCCCTGGCTGAGTTTGCTTATAATAACCACATCCACAGCTCTACTAGGAGATCACCGTTCTTTGTGAACTATGGCTTTCACCCCTCCATGCTTCCTGGAACACCCATCTCCAGCACCGTTCCCTCTGTCTCCATACATGTTCGTAATATCACCCGCACGTATTCTCTACTACGTAATACCCTTCTCCAATCTCAACAAAGGTACAAGAACTTTGCTGACCGTCACCGATCCGACGCTCCGTTATACAAACCTGGTGACAAAGTGTGGTTGTCCACTAAACACCTGAAACTCTCTTGTCCCACGAAGAAATTGGGTCCCAGATTCATTGGTCCATTCCCCATCACTAAGATCATCTCTCCTTTGGCCATGAGGCTTTGTTTACCCCCCTCTATGAAGGTGCATCCAGTGTTCCACGTATCTCTGCTCAAACCTTGGGTAGACAATTCCTTCCCAGAAAGAACGGTGTCCCCTCCTGCTCCTGTTCTGGTAGATGGGGTCGAAGAATACGAGGTTGAGGAGGTGTTGGATTCTCGTCTTTATCGTGGCCGGCTTCAGTACCTCGTCCATTGGAAAGGCTATGGCTCAGCCGACAGATCTTGGGAACCGGCCAACTTAGTTCACGCCGACGAATTGGTTCAAGCTTTTCATGCTCGTCATCCTGATCGCCCTGGCCGGTGGCGAGCCCGGGGGTCTCGCCTTGGGAGGGGGAACTGTCAGGATCTTCCCCGCAGCAACTCTCCTGAGTACACCCCCTTGTATTGCAGCCAGGATCCATCTCACGCGCTGGCTAGCGCGTTCACACCGCTAGTCTATCCTTCTACACAGAGGCGCGCGCCTGATGACATCACGCCCGTCGCATACCCGCGAGGCGCGGGAGGATTTAAAAGGCAGAATCACCAGACAAGCAGTGCTTGGTGATTCTCGTGTTTTCTGAAGCCTAGCGTTTATTATTCCTGATTATCGTTGCTGACCCTTGGATTTTCCTGACTACTCTCTGTCTGCCTGTGCCCCTGATTCTGGACTGTCTACCGTTTTGCTCATTTCTCTGGTTCTGACCCTGGCTTGTTTATCGTTACGCTGTCTCTCTATTGCCCCTGATCTCGGACTGTTTATTCGTGCTGAAGATTATCTGTTTTCCTGTAACCATCGCTATCGTCGTTATTCTCCAAATCACCCCTGCAGTGTGGATTACAAGTGTGCATCTTCCTCCAGGCAACCTTGCCACTGTGGATTACAAGTGGTATAGTTATTTATTACGTTTATACCTGTATCTATATTGTTGCCCTGCATATTGGTCTCTATCCAGTTCCATATCATCACAGGCATCTGCCTTAGTATTTTTTGAACCAGGACGGAAAGAAATGATGAAGTTAAAACGAGTAAAAAATAGAGCCCATCTAGCTTGACGTGGGTTTAATCTTTTGGCCTTTTCAATATAAAGCAAATTCTTATGATCAGTGAGGATGGTGATGGGGATTTCTGTACCTTCAAGTAAGTGACGCCATTCCTCCAAAGCTAATTTAATGGCTAACAATTCCCGATTACCTACATCATAGTTCCTCTCTGCGGAAGAAAATGACCTTGAAAAATAGGAACAAGGGTGGAGTTTATTGGTTTTCTGATCCCTTTGTGACAATATAGCTCCTGCTGCAATTTCCGAAGCATCGACTTCCAATACAAATGGTTGGTTGGTTTCTGGTCGTTTAAGTATGGGTGCAGAGGTAAAAGCCAATTTCAATTTTTTGAAGGCGGCAGTAGCTTCGGGTGTCCAATGTTTGGGGTTGGCTCCCTTTTTGGTTAGTGCAATGATGGGGGCTATGACACGAGAGAAGTTATGGATAAATCGTCTGTAGTAATTGGCAAAACCTACGAATCTTTGTACTCCTTTGAGGTCAGTGGGTTCCTTCCAATCATTAATAGCTGAAAGCTTGTCTGGATCCATCTCTAATTGACCAGCAGAGATAATGTAGCCTAAAAATTTTATTCGGTTGGATTCAAATTCGCATTTCTCTGCCTTGGCGAAAAGGGAGTGATCCATAAGACGTTGCAACACTTGTCTGACATGACTGCGATGTTCTTCAAGGTTTTTGGAATATATTAAAATGTCATCCAAATAAATCATTACGTGGGACAGAAGTAAGTCCCTGAAGATATCATTCATGAACGTTTGGAATACAGCTGGCGCATTACACAACCCAAACGGCATTACCAGGTACTCATAGTGGCCGTATCGGGTATTAAATGCCGTCTTCCATTCATCCCCTTCCTTGATGCGGATCAAGTTATAGGCCCCCCGAAGATCTAATTTAGTGAAAATCGTGGCATCCCTTAATTGATCATACAGTTCAGTGATGAGCGGTAGAGGGTATTTGTTCTTGACTGTGATCTTGTTAAGTCCCCTGTAATCAATACAGGGACGGAGGGATCCCTCTTTTTTAGCCACAAAGAAAAAACCTGCTCCTGCTGGGGATGCTGAGGGTCTGATAAATCCTTTATTTAGATTTTCTTCTATGTATTGGGCTAAGGCCTGATTTTCTGGACTTGATAAAGGATAAGTATGACCTGTGGGAGGACTGGATCCACATAATAATTCAATAGCACAGTCATATGCCCGATGTGGAGGTAAGGACTCTGCTTTCTTTTTAGAAAATACATCTAAGAAATCCCAATATGGAGATGGTACAATTTTCCGAGGATCTTCGGTAGGTAAATCAAGAACAAGATTGATTTTATGGAGGGTTATACAACAGGATGTTTTACACCGATTGCTCCAGGAAGTAATTTGTTTGTTTTCCCAATCAATACAAGGATTATGGAGTTGTAACCATGGCATCCCTAAAATGATAGGTATGTGAGGACTCTGCAATATATCAAAATGTAATTCTTCAGTATGACATATTCCTACTACAACTCCCAGAGGTTCAGTCTGTAAAGAAATGATTCCTGTACCCAGCGGAGTCCCATCTAATGTGGCGACAGCTGTCTTTTGGGTTTTGTTATTTAGATGGATCCCTTGACGAAGAGCCCATGTCTCATCAATAAAATTCCCAGCGGCCCCTGAATCTATGAAGGCTTGTGTGGCCATTTGGTGGCCTCTCCACTGGAGAGTAATGGGTACATACATTCTTTGGTTGTCTGGAGGCATGATCATAGAAACGCTCAGTGGAGAACCTCCTGACTCCACCAAGCTTAGGCATTTCCCGATTTTTTAGGACAGAGAGCTACCAAGTGACCTTTTTGGCCACAATACATACACAACCCTAGAGATCGTCGGCGTTGTTTTTCTTCTGGAGTTAACCGAAGGACTGGGCCTATCTCCATAGGTTCTGCACCGGGAACGTTACTTTCGGTTGTGGGTTTGGGGTAAGGTGAACGAAATGGACGAGAAGGTTTTCTCTCTCTGTCTCTATCTTTCTCCAATCTTCTTTCTCGATCTCTAGCTTCTAATCTTAGGCATAAGGCAATCAGGTTTTCTAGATCGTGTGGTATATCTCTATATGTGAGAGCATCTTTGATGGATTCATTTAAACCTCTGCGAAATGCAGCCCGTAAAGCGCTAGCATTCCAGTCGGTCTCGTAGGCCAAAGTGCGGAACTCCACTGCATATTGAGCTACAGTTCTTCTCCCTTGGAGAAGTTCCATCAGATTTGATTCTGCAGCTTCACGTCGACCAGGGGCGTCAAATACCGAGCGAAAAGCAGCTGTAAATTCATCTGCATCTTCCAGAAGTATAGAGTTCTGTTCCATAAGTGGGGTGGCCCAGGCAAGAGCTTCTCCCTTTAACAGGTTGATAATAAAGGAAACTCTGTTGAAGTGTGAAGAAAAGGTCTGTGGTTGTGTCCGAAAATGTAAAGAACATTGATTTAGAAAACCCCGACATAATTGAGGTTCACCAGAATACTTCTCAGGAAGTGGCATTTTTGGTGGTTTCACCAAGGAAGCAGAATGAGTAGCGGTCTCGGCCATGGTTCTGGAGGACGTAGACGGACCAGTCATTTGACGTAGAAGATCTGCAACTTCATCCACTTTCCTCTCAAGAGACTGGAGATGTGTAGCATGGGTCACAGGACTTGATCATGCGTGTCCTGTCTGGACGAAATCCTCGCCATATCTACGGGATCCATATTTAGGCCTGTGATAAATGTAACGGTCGTGTTCAGGAGATGGACCACAAGTGTAGATGAGGCTATAGGGACACTCACTAAGTACCGTAGGTAGCAAGTATTGGTCTTCACCTTAATGACTACACACCCTTGGTTGAGCCGCCGGTGGTATGTCACCAAGGATTTTGCTGGAACACTTACTACCGGATACTCAGCAAGTGGAGCCCGTATAGGATCGTACAGGAATACAGGCAAACGGAGAGTCAGGAGACAGGCCAGGTCACGGACAGGAGAGATACGGATAAACAGGTCACTAGCAGAAATCGAGGCAGGCGGCGGACGGAGAATAGTCAGGAACAGCAGGGTCATACACAGAATAATCAGGAATGCAGGAACAAACGGATGGAGAATATAGGGACGAACCGGGTCAGCAACAGATAAACGGAGTCAATCAGGAGTCAAAACGCTAGTGAGATACACAAGGCACTATCACAGGCAAAGGTAACCTGTGAAATGACCATTTAAATACACTACCAATTGATCAGGACACACCTCTGATCAATTGGCAAGGGAGGGGTTAATTTAATAAATAGCCCTTTAACTGGGCTCATGAATATTCATGAAACACCCGTTCGCGCATGCGCGAACGGGTGCGTGACGTCACTGAGCGCGCGTCTTACTGGACGCGCGTCTCAGCATCAAGGGAAGATGGGGCTCTCACTCTGAGCCCCAGCCGACGGGATGGCGTCCTCCTGATCCGCGATGGCGGCGGATCAGGAGGTAAATCAAGGTAGGTGACAATTCCCTGCGTTTAACCCCTTCCCTGCCACTGATCTTGCATAAGCAGTGATCGTGCACATCAGCGCATTTATTTTTGCCGTTTGTGCATTTTTTAGGGGTTAATTTTTTTTGTACTGTAATTTATTACAGTACTAAAAAGGCTCTTCTAAGAGTTATTAACCCCTTCTTTGCCGTCGATCACTGCTTACGCAATGATATTGACGCCAAAGCAATTTTTATCTGTCTGCATATTTTTATTTTATTTTTTTTACACATACCCGCTAGGGGATTACATGTAAAGTAAAAATATTTGAGTTTTTTTTTTTTAAGCTGCCTGAGCGCATAGCGATCAGTAACAGCGAATTAGTGGCAAAGGCGGTTTGGTGATTTCTCAATTAAGCTCACCATTCGCCCTGGTCAGATCAAAATTGGTCGGATCAATATTCACAAATATTGATCTGCCTCCCTCTCCTCACGTACATTTTTGTGACGGAAAGAGACAGATCAGTATTAGTGATATAAAATAACATTTTATAAAATTGTCAGGTTTTATGAAAGTCTTTCACTGTGTATTAACCCCTTCCCTGCCATTCATCACTGTGTAAGCAGTAATCTTGCACAGCAACAGTATGTTTTTCTGTCTGCACTGTTTTATGGATTAATTTCTTTGTACTGTAATGTATTACAGTACTAGATAGGCTCTTCTAAGAGCTATTAACCCCTTCTTTGCTCGAGATCACTGCTTACGCACTGATTCTGAGGCCGCGGACTCAGGGTTCGATTTTGACCCTATTCAGCTTTCTGATACATCATCTAGCGATGTATCGGTGGCTGCTGAGCCCTTGCCACAAGTAGTGATGGGGGTCTACCGATAAAAAAATATATGGTTTGGTGGGGGTAAATTACATTGGCTGGCTTCAAAGATATATCCCATAAAGGACACGTACGCAGGTTGACTACATGTCAAAATTCCAAGTTGGAATTTTGAGATGCGCATCTCACAAATGTTGCCTTCTAGCCAAAAACAAACCAACAAACCTATGCATGGGTGCTATCCCTGTACTCGGGAGATGTTGCTGAACACATATTGGGTTGTTGTTTGGCAGTGACATATACCAGAATCTGTGAATTCATGCCTGAAGTACAATGCATGTGGAAAAAAACCTCCCAAAAAAGTACTACCACAAACTTTTACAAAGGCTGGTGGTAGAATTAGTACCTATACAGTATTAAAATACCACCATTTGAAATACCTTAGGATGTCTATTTTCCAAAAATATATGGTTTGATGGGGTAAAATTCATTGGACGGCTTCAAAAATGTTCCAAATGGAACATGGGCGCAGGCTGACTACATGTCAAAATTCCAGGTTGGAATTGCGCACCCCCTAAATGTGGAATTTTAGACCCAATACAAACCAACAAACATATGCATGGGGGGGTATCCCTGTACTCAGGAGATGTTGCTGAACACATATTGAGGTGTTGGTTGGCAGTGGCAAATACCAGAATCTGAAAATTCCTGCCTGAACTACAATGTGTGTGGGGAAAAAATGACATCCCAACCCTTTGACATAGGTTGGTGGTAGAATTAGCACTTGGAAAGTGTTAAAATACCACAATTTTAAAAACCCTAGGATGTCTAGTTTTCCAAAATATATGGTTTTATGGGGTAAAATACTTTGACAGGCTTCAAAAGTGTCCCAAATGGAACATGGGCGCAGGCTTACTACATGTCAAAATTCCAAGTTGGAAATGCACCCCCCCTAAACATGGCCTTTTAGCCCCCAAATAATCTAACTAACCTACACATGGGTGGTATCCCTGTACTCAGGAGATGTTGCTGAACACATATTAATGTGTTTTGTGGCACTGACACATAATAGGATCTATGAATTCATGCCCGATGTACAATGAATGTGAAAAACAAATTACTATCCATAACATTGACATAGGCTGGTGGTATAATTAGTGCATGGAAAGTGTTAAAATACTACCATTTGAAATACCCTAGGGTGTCTAGTTTTCAAAAATATATGGTTTTGTGGGATAGAATACACTTTTTGGCTTCAAAAATGTCCCAAATGGGACATCGGCGCAGGTTTTCTGCACGTCAGAATTCCAAGTTGGAAAACCAAAAAGCGCACCTCTCAAATGTGGCCTTTTAACCCCCAAATAACCTAACCAACCTATACATGGGTGGTATCCCTGTACTCAGTAGATGTTGCTAAACACATATTGAGGTGTTGTTTGGCACTGACATATAACAGGATCTGTGAATTCATGCCCAAAGTACAATGTATGTGAAAAAAAATTACTATCCATAACATTGACATAGGCTGGTAGTATAATTAGTGCATGGAAAGTGTTAAAATACTACCATTTGAAATACCCTAGGGTGTCTAGTTTTCAAAAATATATGGTTTTGTGGGATAGAATACACTTTTTGGCTTCAAAAATGTCCCAAATGGGACATGGGAGCAGGTTTTCTGCACGTCAGAATTCCAAGTTGGAAAACCAAAAAGCGCACCTCTCAAATGTGGCCTTTTAACCCCCAAATAACCTAACCAACCTATACATGGGGGGTATCCCTGTACTCAGGAGATGTTGCTGAACACATATTGAGGTGTTGTTTGGCACTGACATATAACAGGATCTGTGAATTCATGCACAAAGTACAATGTATGTGAAAAAAAATTACTATCCAAAACATTGACATAGGCTGGTAGTATAATTAGTGCATGGAAAGTGTTAAAATACTACCATTTGAAATACCCTAGGGTGTCTAGTTTAAAAATATATATGGTTTTGTGGGGTAGAATACACTTTCTGGATTCAAAAATGTCCCAAATGGGACATGGGCACAAGTTTTCTGCATGTCAGAATTCCAATTTGGAAAACCAAAATGCGCACCCCCTAAATGTGGCCTTTTAGCCCCAAAACAAACCAACAAACCTATGCATGGGTGGTATCCCTGTACTCAGGAGATGTTGCTGAACACATATTGAGGTGTTATTTGGAAATACCCCTTCACATTTTAAGGTAATGTTTACCTAAATTGCAATATATGTGAAAAATTAAAAAAAAAGATTTTTTGATTCAAACTTTGGCATAGATTGGTGGTAAAATGGCTACATGAAATGTGTCAAAATACCCCAAGTTAAATGCCCTGAGTTGTCTAGTTTTCAAAAATATGTACATGTTGGGGGTCATTCATGGATTTAGTACAGAAATCAGTGTTACAATGTCACTATCGCTAATTTTGAAAGAAAGGATTTTAAAATAGCTTTGCACCACTTATAGTTCTGGCCCTGTAACATGAATAAAAAAGCACAAAAACATAAAAACATGGGCTATTTCTGAACTCAGGACATATATTAGAAACTTTTTAGCAGTGTTTTTTTGTTGTCTCTTGTACATGAGTATACGATTTTTCAAATAAAAGTCATAAAAAAAGTATTTTTTCAATTTTTTTGCCATATTTTATTATTTTTTTTACATCAAATTATATGCTATTATCAAAATAATGGTATCAAAAGAAAGCCCTTCTTATAACGATAAAAACAATATATAGTTTGTGCGGGTACACTAAATGAGACAGAAATAAATTACAGCAAAACACAAACACCTCAGAAATGTTAAAACAGCCTATGTCACCAAGCGTCGGACAAGCCAAAAAAGTCATGTCACTAAGGGGTTAATTGTGTTTTATGCTTTATTGTTATGACAATGACTGATTTAATAAAAATGGCTGTGGCCTTTTCTACCCAATATGTCTGTGCCTGTGATAATTGTTAGATGGTAAGATAGTCTGGTAGTTGAGGCTACATCTGTCATGACAGAATATAATGTTCTCCCCATGAAGGAAAAACATGTTTGTTTCTGCAATTTGGTGAAGTTGAACGTGGTCATTCTCTGTGTGAAAAAATGGAGTTTGAATGAGACTGGGGTGTGTGTAGCATATTTCATAGTGTGAGTGGCACTTGGAAGCATTGAAAACATACTCTATGTGCACAATACACCATAATCCTGAAACCATTTAAAATCTTGGTACAAATGGACAATATAGGTACACTTATGATTAAGCATCTTTAATGATGAAAAACGTGTTGTGTTTCCCCTCCCTTATATATTTTTTGTTGTTACTTGCACTTATTTACCTTTTGTTTGCCACATCACTGAAACAGTTCTTTGTCACGCTTCGAGTGCCGGCTTCTTTATTCTTGCTTCACAAATGGACATATATAAATATATATTCCAAATGGTTTCTTAATAAAAAAACCCTTCTTATGCCAATAAAAACAATATATATTATATGGGTAGATTAAGTGTGAAACAGAAAATTTATAAGTAAACACAAATGTCCCAGAACTGTTAAAACAGCCATTTTCACGAAGGGTACAACATTTTCAAAACAGTTCAGTCACATATGCATGATCAACAGCTTCAGTATAGACAAGATTAAACATCTGACTTTTGGTTTAATTTTTATCCTTTAGCCATACATTTCTATGGGAAAGAGGACTTCCACTTATTTCAGGGCCACATTGGCAACTGAAAATTTCTGTCAAAATGTCTGTCTTCAGCTTATTTCATGGCCACTGAAATGTCTGCCAACATGTCTTTATACAGATTATTTCATTATTTAAGTACCATTTCTGTCTGTCCGAAAATCTTCTGAGTAGCCTGAATTTAAGGGCGTTCATTCTCCATTCGTCTTTTAGGTCAGCATTGAATTAGTATTTGGATGAATGGAAGAAAAATAAGTAAACTCTTGTAACACTAAGAATATGGAATTTCCAAAATTACCTACTGTAGATCAACACATGCATACTTTTCAAGCTCTGGAATTCATGTATGTAGGTGGGGATCATTAGATGTGTTATTCTGAGGCATGGTATATAAAAATGGAGGCTATGGTAATAGGTAGCATTACGTTAAGGTGCAAATACCTCATTGCAAATGTTGATTCAAACATTTGAGACATCTGAACTACTTGTGACAAAACCCTGCGTCACTAGGGTTCTATAATAATATTGGCCTGCCTCTTCCCAATAAACTATGGACCCTGTCCATGTGTGTGATAGTTATGGGGGTACACACTGTGGGGGCCACCAGTAGCACTCTGTCTTCAGTACAGCTGGACTTCTAACACAGGGTGCCCAGGAATAGTTCACTCAAGATGTCAGCCAAGCCATTGTGTTCCCCAGGCTAAGATTGTCTCCTGTCCTTCACTCTCCAGTCTCTATGGAGGTGTTAAGGGATGTTATTATGTTACTATTGCAATATGTTAAATATCCAATTCCTGGTTAACATGTGTTAAAAGTACTATTGTCATTGTGTCACATTCCCCATTGTCTTTATGGAAGTCATTCAGTGTCCTGATGTAAAGTGATGTCCTTTGATTAGGAAGTTACTCTAATTAAGTTTACTCTATATGTATCTGAACTAGACACCATGTATCAGGTGTGAGGCAGGATTTCCCCATTATATTTTCTACTGTTATGTTGTGTTCATTATGTGTTTGCATTTAAAGGTGTTATTATGTTATATTCTACTGTCTCTAATTACAGGTTTTAA
Source organism: Pelodytes ibericus (assembly GCA_036172795.1). Classification (NCBI taxonomy): domain Eukaryota; kingdom Metazoa; phylum Chordata; class Amphibia; order Anura; family Pelodytidae; genus Pelodytes; species Pelodytes ibericus. The sequence continues at coordinate 113,035,681 of CM069859.1, forward strand.
ATGGGTCTCTCTGTTGTTTTAGGCTTACCATGTGTTAATTAGTTTCCCCTGTGCCTCCCCTTAGTTGATGTTGTCTGTGTATAAATATCTGTTGCTGTTCAATAAATGTTAATTTCTATTCTACTCCTATGCTGATGTTGTCTGGTACTTGGAGTAAATGGCTGAGGGTCCTGATGAATTGGAGTAGCTACCTACAACACTGGTTCTGTCTGGTGGCTTGAGGTGGCTATCGCAGCAAGGAAGCAGAGACTGACAGAGGTAGCCAGCCGGGGTACCAGGGTGTTCCATCACAGTACTATTACAAGATTTTGTATTTTGAGGCAATGCAATAGACAGTAATCAGAACATTTAGGTAAAGTGTAGAATTGGCAATCAACATCACAATGTACATTAACATGCTTACCTAGAGGAAGGGATGGATCAAAAGTGTGTATGTGTATATGAGTCTTGATAAAGGTCCCTGAGGGGGACCGAAACGTCGATTACTTGTTCCTGATATTGTCTGGAGTATCGACTAAAGATCAAATTGATTGAATTTGTCCCGTGAGTGCGTGTTTATTGCTTTCTTCGTTGGACTTCTGTGTGTTTCTGCTACACAGCACCCGGGCACTTGGAACCTGCTGCTTCTCATAGCGGAGTGCACCGCCCTTGGATTCTCTCTCTCTCTCTCTCTCTCTCTCTCTCTCTCTCTCTCTCTCTCTCTCTCTCTCTCTCTATATATATATATATATATATATATATATATAATGCTACAAGTTTATAATGTGCTGGTCAAATCTAATTATAAGCAACTTGGTATAAAATAGAAAAGTATATGTCTAAAAATACAAACCTATCTTTATGTATATGGAAATGTCAATCTTCCACAGATGTAAGCAATAATGTAAATAATGGTTTTGTCCTAAGAGATGTTATACCGCAGACTCATCTCGGTAAACTCTACACTCTGTTCAATACATTGTGTTGTTTTGCACTACAGTGCGATTATAACACTCATCACTGTAAAATGTTAAAAGAGTTAAACTGGCTGACGCTTGCCTCCAGGCGCACTCTCCACCTAGCTTGCTTAGTGCATAACCCCTTCTCTGGAAAGCTCCCCCCCCACCTGAACGGCATGCTCACTATTACTCCCTGCACATCCTACAATCTCAGATCCTGCACCAACCCTTCAGTAGCGATCCCTCACTTCAAAAAGGAAGCAGGTCGAAGTGCATTCTCTTTCAGAGCTCCTCATTTGTGGAATAACCTTCCTGTTTTTGCTGAATCATCATCTAGTCTAAAATCCCTGAAAATTAGTGTCTCCCAAACCCTCAAAACAGATTACTAGTTTACAAACTCCTTTGTATACTGTACATGTTGTTCCTTTTTTGTATCAATAATGATTTATCATGTATGTTCTCCTTCCAACTTGTTTAAATATATGTATGTATGTATTTTTAATCTACTGTTAAATGTGTAACTCACCATTTTGGACTGGGTACCCAGGACATACTTGAAAATGAGAGACATCTTAATGTATTCTTCCTGATAAAACTGTTTATAAATACATAAATACCAGTATGGGAAAGTATGAAGAAGAGGAAGGGATTGAAAAACATCTTAGAAAATCAAGATTTAGAGGGAATAAAGTATGATATCCCCAATCTTAACCTAATTCATTAGAAAAGGGCAGGTATCCAGAAGATTAGTAACAGTCTGGATAAATGTATATTAAAAGCATTTAAACTGCTTACAGATTTTAAAATTCCTAAACAATAGAGATCTTAACCTCCACAATTTACTGAATGGTTTGTTTATTAGGTCTTACTTTCAACTTAAAACCAGAAACATTCCTATTTAATATTCAGATACCTGGGAATGGTAATTAGAAGAGTCTTGCTGTCCATGTAATAACAGTGCGAAAATTTGTGTGGCTAAAAACTGGAAAAAGAAAAGATGTATACAATGGCTAGAGACTATGCATCAAATTGACTTCCAGTTTACAATAGAGGCAGTTTTTTTCTATAGCTTGGGTCAGTCTGACAGATAACAAGAGATATGGGCCCCTTGGAAAACACATAATAAACAGCAGTATGATTAGTTCTTGCCCCAGTGGGCCTGTAACCCCCCCCCCCCCCCCCCCCTAGGACTCGAATGATTGGTATGTAAGATGAGGGAAATTCATCCAGAAATGCGTATTTCCATTTATGTATTTGTCTTGTATATTGTTCTTCTTTTTTCTTTAAATTTTTTCCCATGTTGGTTTTCTGTTTTTATGTAGACAAATTGAAAAACGATAGCTAATTTTCATCACATGGACACTGCACCAAAATTTAAGATCTTTTTATTTAACTATATGATATGAATATTACAATAAAGATTAAAAAAAAGAGATCTTGACTTGCAAATTACAGAAGAGGACTGGTTTAAATCAACAGTATAATTCACTATCTTTTTTTTTTAATGCCAGATAGTTTATGGACATGAATAAAAATCTAATTTCAAACTTTTCAGGGGTAGCAGTTGCTTTAGAAGAATTATCTGAAAATAATAATTAATTTACACAGTGTCTTCATCAGCAACTTCTGAAGATATATTTGGTGACAGGAAGAAGAAGAAAAACACCATAGGGGCAATTCTGGCAAGATATTTTATCATATCATATAGTGACCCAAGTGTTTTCAGAGGGTCAAATGTATATGCTTAAAGGTGACATGTAAAAGAATAAAATAAAACATTTTTTGCAGAACAATGTTATTAGATTCTTTGAAACGATATTGGATTGCATTCATCCTAAAATGATAAATGGATGTAATATTTTTTCTGTGTTTCAATAATTTTCCATTAAATAGTTATATAAAGGGATTTTGTTACTGCCTTTTATTGTTTGTATGATGCTGAACATTTATTTTCCACATGTTCCTTGTTTTGCAGTACAAAAAATATCAAGTTATACAAATTGGCATGTCTATTGGGCAGACTAGATGGACCGAATGGTTCTTATCTGCTGACACATTCTATGTTTCTATGTTTCTATATGTTTCTATCGTCATGAAGGGGAAGTTGTGCTAAAAATGTAAACTTTGGGTAGATGCAATGCACCCTGTTAATGTAAAGGTGGTGTTAGCGGTAAATTAACAGGTATTTTAGATTTATTGCCCGCTGCTAACAGGTTCACGGATGCGGTAATATCATTAAAAATTACCGAACCCGCAAAAAATGTTCCATACCTTCTATGAAGGTTTGGCGAAGCTAGTAAAAAATGGTATTAAAACACTGTTCTGTGTGGTAATCAGCACATTCAAAGTGTGGGTCTCCTCTAACACCTCTCAAAGAAGCAAAAAAAAGTACAAACTGGATGGAGCACTATAGTATGTTTAGAATTATACACTGTTAGGATGTATAATTCACATCCAGTTTACACAACCTTCAGTTTCCTCAGATAATGAAACAACACTCAGTACAGGGTCAGCTCATTTGTAATTAGTAGAGGATATTCACAGTATAAAAACATCATTCAGTGTGCAAAAGAAAGGTTAAACGAGCGTACATCACTGGTGATCACTCTCATGAGTGTCACATAATCTCTTGTTACATCAAATCAGCTCATCAGGAGTCCTGAAATATTCAGTGATGGCTCAATCTCACGTTTCCTCCGAAGAAAGTGATGTCAGATACATTTTGCCCCACTCAGAGCTTCTTCAAGTGAATTCTCAAAGTGGCTTTGGTGTTTTGGAAGTGTAGAATAATTCCAGTAGGAGAAAAACATTTCCTTGACTCTTTCATGAGGCTTTGCTCAGAGTTTCCTAAGAAATGTGATTTTGTTGTTTCACTTCATTTTCATATTTATTATTTGTGTTTAGGATGAATAGATCTATTTATTATTTCCATGTAGCTTGGCACTCCAGGTGGAAGCCTATTGTTCCCTGTGGGTATGTATATATATGTCTTTGGGACCTAGGAATGTATATTTATTTAGTTCCTTTCTAAAATGGGACTGCTATGCCTTTAATGCAGCCCTTTCCAACAAAATAGGTTGTTTGCTTTCTTTTGATCTATTTTCTTACACACTTCCTCAAAAAACATTTAATGAAAGTGACTTGCTACATAAATAGCTCTTTTAGCATCAATAAATCTAGTATTCTCATCCTTCCATATTTGTTATAGTCACCAGTATTATTTGTCACCTCCCTAAGAACTGTTCTTTCATATGTTATTCACTTTAATCTACACATGGGACTGAATTTGTTTTAATCCCATGTGCGTGTGACCCATAACTTTGAAGTAAATGATTTTGACGTTCCTTCATGGAAAACTGCAGTTTATGGAAAACACATACAATCATATAACTAACACTGCATATAATATATTACACTCTTCCTCTGGGAATACATTCATTTAACTCATTGGGCCCGATACAGTGATGCAAAATATTACTTATTACTGTTTTTTTAAATCAAATTCTGTTTCAAGATTGGCCATTGGAAGACAATCCATCTCCTACATCCATACTGCTCTGAAAGTACCTTATTCCGTTTAACATCGGAAGTTAAGTAAAGCCAGGTTTAATCAGTAATGGCACGGGAGATTGACTGAGAAATCCAGGTTCAACAGGCTGCTCTTTTTGGCATCCCCACCCAACTTTGACCCATTTGTTTCCGGGTATAGCAAGTTAAGAGTTGCTCTTATAGGAGCAGATTTTGCCAACAGCCATTCATGTCTGAAAGTGCCCAATGCTGTCTTACCTCAGGTGATAAACAGCGCCAGGCTTGGTCAGTACTGGTATGGGAGACTTATCCGGAATCCAATGTGCTGTGGACTTTTTTGTTTTTGTAGGGGGGATTCCGGCACTTCCTGGCCCCCTGGGTTTACCAACACTGGGTAGCTAGGCTTGCAATCTAATCCAAAATTAGTCCTTGGAAGTCAAGCCATGGTCTGAGAGCTCCCTATCCTGTCTGACCAAGCCTCGTCAGTAACATTGCTAGAGACTGATCAGAAACCCTTGGTTTCTGTATTTCCATCCAATTTTGTCCCATTTGTTTTCAGGTTTGACAGGTTAAGATTTGACCTTTTGGCAGCAGTTTTTGCCTACAGCCACACTGATCTGAGAATGCTCAATACCGTCCGACCTCGGTAGCTAATCAGAGACACGCTTGGTCACTACCGGTACGGTACATTGATAAGGAACCCCTGGTGCTGTAGGCCTCTTTTGGGGGGAGGAGGCATCTGGTTTACCTTAACCAGATATCCAGGCTTTCAGTCTCAGAAAGTTCACCAGAGCTCTGTTTTTTTGTATAACATTGGTCTAATTAAGGAGCCTATGTAATCCAGCACTCTGGCACATACAGGCAAACAGGCAGGGGCAGGAGGATTCTGTGCCTGAAAGCTAGACACAGGTAGTTCAGACTCCATAATGGACCACTATGGATCCCTCTCCTGAGCCACGAAAGGTAAGCAACCAGGGAAGAACCCATTGTGGTAATATTTTGCCCCAAAAGGTCAATTATATAAAACCTTAATATGTATTCATTTTTTAAAGTTTGTCAAAAAAAGAAGCATATCTATAAACATAGGAAAGTACATTTACACAAATAAAGAAAAGGTGATGGAATTGTTTGCAATCTTTTAGCATAATGTGCAAATAATTATTTGTGCTCTATCCTATTATCATAAATAATATTTAAGTGTGTCCCTTTAAGTCCCTTTTCAGAAAATTACCCAAACCATAGCTAAATATTGCACTGTAACTAGATATCTACAAAGTTAGTTTGTTAGTTATGTATTGTTTTAGCATAAAGTATAAATTGAGCACTGTAAAGCAAGCTACCTTGACCTTTTTTCATTGCTCAAAATGGGCTTGCATTTGCAGAACAGTTAGGTCCTGGAGTGTACTGCTCAGGTAGAGTTGGAGCTTTACAATGCTGTGGTTATAAAATAAGCAAGCTAGGTGACGACTAGGCCTGGAGGTATTATAAAGCCCATTTAGTTATTTTAACGTGTCACAATGATGGGTAGTTTAATCCCATTATAGGACAAAGCTACATAGTACCTTGTGCAGAGTGTAAAGTTTACCAAGAAGGGCCTGTGGCACAGATGCCTAAAGTCCATCTCCATAACATATGAATGGTATTAGTATTTGCTGCACAATCCACAAGCTCTGTTTCTGTACAAAGCAATAGTTCTAGGATATACTTTGGATAATAGTTTATCAGTATGGACATCGAAGATTGTTATCTAGCCACAAATCAAGATATTTATAGGAACTTACTGGTCAGGTTATAATGTGATTTGGTCTTAATATTTAATCAGGGATTGTATAATTTAATGAATTAATGAATTATTCCAAACAATATGGACACTGTTTTGTCAATGTTTAAGAGCAGTTCATTTTATTGATCTCTGAAAATATTTCCTATAGCAAAGCTTCAACTGTGTGGCCTGCACATATATATTGATGACACCATCCTGTATATGTGCACAATTGCACACTGTAGGGAGATTGTTATTAAACAGAGAGAATAATTATGGTATTCCACACATGATCGGTAAAGGTAGAGCTGCTGAGTCGGTAACGAATACATACAGAGTTTGGTCAGAGAATTTGGAACAAATTCAGTTTAGCCTCATTCCAGTCCTGTAGACCAACAGTGAAGGGTACAGAAAAATAAATAATAGTAGGTTCTTACCCTATTGAGAGTGTGCCTTGAAGTGGCGGGTGAGCTCAATTATGCTTTGGCCAATTCATATAACCAAACCTCTCATTTATATTATATTTATATATTTGTTGCCAACTTTATTAGGAGGAGAAGCGCAGACAGTTTTTCTTTTTGTATACATTGTACAGCCAATCACACTATATTTGCAGCATGCTCACACCTGTTTGGTAAGCATAATTTTTACATTTATATTATTTGAGCCTGTGACTAGCTTAGCGCACCGACATTTTTCTTTTCCCAACAGTGACAGGTAACTATTAGAAAGGCTGTAACCATTCACCCAGGTGCAAGCTCATCCAGGCTGTAGCTAGTAATTTTAGTATCCTTGTTGCTTTGCTTTCTTGTTTATTATTTATTCTCATTCCTGTCTGCTTTTATTCCTGTCCTGTTGTTTGTATCCTTGTCTGGCCACAGAGTGGCACCCTTCACCTTTTTTAGCCTCAGAGCGGCACCTGTCCAGAGTGGCACCTGCCCAGTTGACCCCAGAGTGGCACCTGCCTAATCCAGCTTCAGTCTGGTTCTAGTATTTCAGTCCTGTTTTGTATTCCAGCCCTGTCTAAGTATTCTGTTATATGTTTTCCTTGTTTCTGTTTCTTTGTTCTTCTGTTCTGGTCCAGTTTTCTTATTCTTCCATTCCAGGTTTTCTCTGTTTCTCTTCTCTTGCCTTGATTTTCAATTTACGTATTTAATCCCCAACCACTCACGTTTCGGTTCAGTCCTGTGCAGCTCAGTCTACAGGTAATCCATGTGTGTCTGTGTGTTAATCTTATGTTATTCATATTTTATTATTACTTAGTGACTTGTCTAATTGTGGGGTACCTTGATGTGGTTGGCAAGCTTCTTCATCTTATGGCCATCAAATGATAACCAAATCCTCACTGTTACCAACTTTAGAAATATACATAGTAACATAGTAACATAGTGATTTAGGTTGAAAAAAGACACAAATCCATCAAGTTCAACCCTTCTACCTATCATTCCAGCTTTTGGATAAAAAGCTGGAATGATAGCTAGAAGGGCAAAAAACCCGTAACGAAGCTATTTTTACTTTTTCCTCCTTGTTAGAAAAAATCCTTCTTGACTCCAAAGAGCAATCATATTTCTCCTTGGATCAATAAGCTCGAATTTTTAATGCTTATTCTATTATTAATAGCCCTGTATGAGCTTTTCTAAAAAAATTTTAAAAAAAATCCAGGTCATTTTTAAATGCATTTATTGTAGTTGATATCTCTCTTGGCAGTGAGTTCCATAACTTTATTGTCCTTACCATAATTAATCCCTCCCTTTGCTGTCTATGAAATCTTTGCTCTTCCAGTCTCAGTGGACGACCTCTTGTTCTTTATACATTTCTGTTAATAAACAGGTCACTGGAGAGCTCTTTCTACTGGCCCTGCACATATTTATATAATGTTATCATTTCCCCCTAATTTCTAACATATATAAATGCAATTATTTTAGTCTCTCTTTATAACTAAGATCATCCAATCCTCTTATTATTTTTGTAGCCCTTCTTTGCACTTTTTCTTGTTAATAAATTTCTTTGCATAATTTCCTTTTTAAGGAGTAGTGCCCACTATTGTACTGCATATTAAAGGTGAGGTCTTACCATTGACTTGAAAAGAGGCAATATGATATCCTCCTCTCATGAAACTATACCTCATTTATACATGCCAATATTTTATTGGCCCTTGCAGTTGCTGACTGGCATTGAGCACTGTTGCCAAGTCTGTTATCTACAAATATTCCTAAATCCTTTTCATTCATAATTTTTTCCAGTCCCCCACTCTGTCCAAATCTTTCTGTAAAGAACAAACATCAAGATTAGTCTGTATTACCTTACCTAATTTAGTGTTATCAGCAAACACTGAGACATGGCTCTCAGCACAACTTGGGAGATCATTAATAAACAAACTAAAAAAAAGAGGGCCTAAAACAGACCTCTGAGGCACTCCGCTTAATACCCTGGTCTAATTTGAGGATTTCCATTTACAACAACCCTCTGCATTCTATCTTTTAGCCAATTTTCAATCCAAATACATACATTTTCCCCCAATTTGCCCCCAAACCTATTTCTCTCAATTTGTAGAGTAACCTTTTGTGTAGAACTGTATCAAATGCTTTAGCAAACTGCCACACCTAGATATATATGTTTACTGACTTCTTCATAGCATGTTCTTAAGTTTGTTTGACAAGACCTGTCTTTCACAAAACCATGTTGACTTTTGCTATTTATATTCCCATTCAAGATGTATTCTTGAGTGTATACCTTTAGCAATCCATCAAATATTTTCCCCACTACAGATGTCAAGCTCACTGGCCTATAATTACATGGCAGAGATTTTGATCCCTTTATAAATAATGTAATGACATCCACCTTCTGCCAGTCTGTTGGCACTATACCTGAACTGAAAGAATCCCTAAAGATCAAAAATAGTGTTCTGGCCAGAATTATGTAGTGTGAATGCAATGGGGGTGATGGGCAGGGGCGGGCTGGGCCGGGGGGCAGGGTGGCAATTGCCCCCCAGGCCGCCCTAAGCTATGTAAAACACGGCCGCTGGGCCAGTGTTTTAAAAAAAAAAAAACGCGCTTGCAGGCAGAGACTGAGGTGAGAAGGGATCGGAAGATCCCCTCTCACCTCCGCTCTGCCTGCAAAGCTGCACGGGGAGCCGAACAGGCAGCACAGAGAAACCTCCGTGCTGCCTGTTCGGCTCCCCGTGCAGTGTGCCGACACGGAAGTGCCGACAGTCACGTGATCGGCGCACTGACGCCAGACGCGCGCCGATCACGTGACCTGTCGGCACAACCGCCGGGAGGCTGAACAGGCAGCATGGAGGAACCATGCTGCCTGCCACCAGGTAAGTCCTCCTGCCACTAGCCACCAGGGAAGTCCTGCCACTAGCCACCAGGGAAGTCCTCCTGCCACTAGCCACCAGGGAAGTCCTGCCACTAGCCACCAGGGAAAAAGGTAAGGGGGGGGGGGCAAAAAACACTGGCATATTATTGGGCAAATTGGCTGGGGAATATTACATGGCAAATAAGACTGGCATATTATTGGGCAAATTGGCTGGGGAATATAACATGGCAAATAAGACTGGCATATTATTGGGCAAATTGGCTGGGGAATATAACATGGCAAATAAGACTGGCATATTATTGGGCAAATTGGCTGGGGAATATTACATGGCAAATAACACTGGCATATTATTGGGCAAATTGGCTGGGGCATATTACATGGCAAATAAGACTGGCATATTATTGGGCAAATTGGCTGGGGCATATTACATGGCAAATAAGACTGGCATATTATTGGGCAAATTGGCTGGGGCATATTACATGGCAAATAAGACTGGCATATTATTGGGCAAATTGGCTGGGGCATATTACATGGCAAATAAGACTGGCATATTATTGGGCAAATTGGCTGGGGAATATTAAATGGCAGAATAACACTGGCATATTATTGGACAAATCGTCTGGGGAATATTAAATGGCAGAATAAGACTGGCATATTATTGGGCAAAATGGCTGGGGAATATTAAATGGCAATTAACACTCGCATATTGGGCAAATTAGCAGGAGCATATTAAATTGCAGATAACCTTGGAATATTATTGGGCAAATTTACTGAGTTATATTAAATTGCAGAATAACACTGGCATATTATGGGACAAATTGGCTGGGGAATATTAATGGCAAATAATATTGGAAATGTGTATGTAATGGGGTGATGGAGGCATGTAAATGTGGTGATGGGGCATGTCCTGGTGTGCAACATGGGTTATGGGTCATGTCGTAGGTGTGCAACGTGGGTAGTGGGGGGGTGGCCCAATTTTTGGGATATTGGGTGTCTAAATCCTGGCATGTTGAGGGGCATAATCCTGGCATATTGAGGGGAAAATCCTGGCATATTGAGGGGAAAATCCTGGCATATTGAGGGGAAAATCCTGGCATATTGAGGGGGCATCATCTTGGCATATTGAGGGGAAATTCCTGGCATTTTGGGTGTCTAAATCCTGGCATATTGAGGGGCATAATCCTGGCATTTTGAGGGGCATAATCCTGGCATTTTGAGGGGCATAATCCTGGCATATTTAGGGGAAAATCCTGGCATATTGAGGGGCATCATCTTGGCATATTGAGGAGAAAATCCTGGCATATTCGGTGTCTAAATCCTGGCATATTGAGGGGCATAATCCTGGCATACTGAGGGGCATAATCCTTGCATTTTGTAAGGGAAAATTCTAGCATATTAAATGGCAAATCCTGGCATATTGAGGGGAAAATCCTGGCATATTGAGGGGGCATCATCTTGGCATATTGAGGGGAAATTCCTGGCATTTTGGGTGTCTAAATCCTGGCATATTGAGGGGCATAATCCTGGCATTTTGAGGGGCATAATCCTGGCATTTTGAGGGGCATAATCCTGGCATATTTAGGGGAAAATCCTGGCATATTGAGGGGCATCATCTTGGCATATTGAGGAGAAAATCCTGGCATATTCGGTGTCTAAATCCTGGCATATTGAGGGGCATAATCCTGGCATACTGAGGGGCATAATCCTTGCATTTTGTAAGGGAAAATTCTAGCATATTAAATGGCAAATCCTGGCATATTGTGGGGGAAAATCCTGGCAATATTCGTTATAAAACAAGGAAAAGATGGCCGTGGATGGGGAGGCGATTCGATGGTGCAATGGGCCACTTGACTAGATTTGCCCCCCAGGCCTAAGGCTGCCAGACCTCCCCTGGTGATGGGGACATGTAATGGGGTGATTGGGCATTTAATGTGTGCGCAATGTGGGTGATGGGGCATGTGATGGGGCATGTCATCAGTGTGCAACATGCGTGATAGGGCATGTCGTAGGTGTGCAACATGGGTGGGGGGTGCCCAAATTGTGTCTGCCTAGGGCAGCACAAAACCAAGATACACCACTGAATAGCCCCATTGTGTTTTTGTTTTAAATATTTGAGTCACTTAAAACTTTGGACCCTTATTGATGCTGTATCTGGTTTAAATAATGCAATTTGTGTTTTTGATTTGTCAAGAATTATATTTTAACTTCTTATATTTAAACAAAAATAATAGAATAAATTAAAAATCGGTTGATTCACTGCAAAATTATTTTTATTTTACATGTATTCATGATAACCAGTATTGCATTAAAATTATGTAGATAATGTTGTATTTCTATAAGTGATAAAGACTATAAGTGTAAAACTGGCAAAAGTCCTTATTTTCTGTCTAGAATAGTCCTTTAAACTAAGCAAAATAAATGAACAAAACTGTAAAGAATTCAAAACAAACATAACATTTAATCTGAACAAACTTGGAAAATCTCCAAAAGTTCCCACTATTTTATTGTACCTGCTGAAAGATTTTCTACTTACAGCTGCCCAGAAATAATGAGGGCTGTCACCCAGAAGAATACTACCATTATGTGGTCAGCCGGTAACCAGAATGAACCGCCTGTATTACACAAGCATTAACCTCATCAGTGGACTAGTAACAAAGGGATGATTATTAATATCTGCACATGATGTCCAAATAGGAATTCCATTCCAGTTAACTTACCTATTAATGATTTGCCAGCTTATTAGCTATGCCAGTGTTCTCCTTCTAAAATGTCAGAAGTTTACAGACTAATAACAATATATGTCAGTAAATTTCCATAAATGCTACCAAAACATTTCAATGTAACCCGGCATATTAATTGGCAAAATCCTGGCATATTAATTGGCATCTTGAGGGGAAAAATCCTGGCATATTAATTGGCAAATTCCTGGCATATTAAGGGGCAAAATACGGGCATATTAAATGGCAAAAGAATGGCATATTGAGGGGGAAATACTGACTTATTGAGTGGCAAAATATTACTGACATATTGACCAACTGCTCCAACCACTCTCCATATTACAGTAGAGGCGAGAGGGAGATATTTTTTGGGGGGTAGGGGGCATCCCTCGACTGCCCCCACTAGCCACCAGGGAGGCTACGTTGGGGGGGAGGGAAGGAGGGAGGGAAGGGGGAGACAGACAATATTGGGGGAGGGTGTGGGAGAGAAACAGACAACATTGGGGGAGGGTGGGGGAGAGAGACAGACAACTTGGGGGGAGGGTGGGGGAGATAGACAGATGATGCTGGGGGAGGGAGGGGTGGAGACACAGACAACGTTGGGGGGAGAGTGGGGGAGAGAGACAGACACCGCTGGGGGGAGAATTGGGTAAGTCTGGGGGGTAGGGGCAGCATTGGCACATAAAAGGTAAATAAAAACAAGAAATGCATTTTTATATATCATACGTTTTTATTAAATATGAAAAAGCAATTTACATGTGAATATATACAAGTTAAACTTTGTTCCTATAGGGTAGTCTTATATTCAGGCTTTTAGTTTTTTTCCTAAAGGAATATCCATAGTTTGGGGGGGTCGTCTTATAATCAGGGTCGTCTTATATTTGAGCAAATACGGTAGGTAAGGTAATAAAGACTAATCTTGATGTTTTTTCTTTACAGGAAGATTTAGATAGAGAGGGGGACTGGGCAGTAAAGTGGCAAATGAGGTTCACTATAAACAGATGTAAAGTTATGCATTATGGGAAAAATAATAACAAACCAACATATACTTTAAATGGTATTTCCGTGGGAAAAACTACTAATGAAAAGGATTTAATGATAATTGTAGATAACAAACTTGGCAACAGTGCTCAATGCCAGTCAGCAGCTGGAAGGGCCAATAAGATGTTGGCATGAAAACGAGGTATAGATTCACGAGAGGAGGATATCATCTTGCCTCTTTACAAATCAATGGTAAGTCCTCACCTTGAATATACAGTACAATTCTGGGCACCAGTCCTTAAAAAGGATATTATGGGGGGTGCGTGTCCAGATATCCGGAGAGTATGGTCGCATGGTGAGGGAGCTCTGAGACCCGCTAGCAGAGACCGGTAAAGAGAACAAGAGGAAAGGAAGAAAAATACATTCAGGCGACATTAACCTTATTCTGAGCTGCTGAGAACGCCTAAACGCCTTCGGGCTTCCGTTGAGCTGCTCCGACTGACTCTGGGGAATCCCCCCCTCCTCATCGGAGAACAGCAGCGCAAGATTTGGAGAGACTCTCACGGACGTGGCAGGCTCTCACCACCAGCGGTAGCAACTAAGGTCCGCTGCGCATTTCTTTGGCTTCCTCGGCACGCTGCTCAAGTGGAAGCAAGAGGGAGAGGAGACGTTCTGCGGCCGGGCAGGAGAGATTAAAGGGAAACTAACCTCCATGGTCGTGCAAGACATATCACGGTGAGGGCCCGAGAGGCAAATAACTCTTACCTAACTGTGCTGCGAAGAGGGAAGGGAAGTAAAAATCCCAAGGAGATTATTATGGGCAAGCATAGTAAACACGAAAACGCTGCCAGAAATTTGGAGAAAAGGAGAAATAATACCAAATCTGCTGATGTTCTGAAACATTTTCTAGTAAGTCCCCCTAATAAAACAGCAGAGGGTATCATTAAGGAGGGAGATCCAACTACAATCCCCACTATCCCAGTAAGCCCCGTCTCAATAGAGACTCAGTATAATGAATGCTCTAACATAGAGCCAACAAATAAATGGGAAGAAATATTAAAATCACTGCCCACAAGAAATGACATTCTTGAGTTGGTTAGAGAAGCAATTCAACCTTTACATGCTGACCTATGTGATATTAAGAGAGACATTGAGGATATTGGGGAAAGAGTGGCCACTCTGGAGGAAGAATGTGATAAAATTATAGAAACCACAAGTGAAATGAATATCAAAATCTATAATCAAGAGAAAGAAATCTATCTGCTACGCAGGCAGGTTGAAGAGCTAGAAAACAGAGGAAGAAGGTGCAACATGCTAATTCATGGTATCCCTGAGATAGTGGGTAACGAAGTTTTAAAACACACAGAAAGAAATCTCTTCAATTAGATTCTAAACAGACCTGTGGGCTCGGAATTTAAACTGGACAGGGTGCACAGGACTTTGAATTCTAAAAGATCAGATGGCCCTACTCCAAGAGATGTTATCTGTTGTGCACATACCTTTAAGGACAAAGTGTACATTATGAGAATATACATATCAGTGGAACCAAAGATGATTGACGGATCTAAGATCTCCATATATCAAGACTTATCTTAGAACACCCTGCAGACCAGGAGGATACTCAGACCCATAACACCGGCACTGAGAGAAGCAGGAATCAGATATACATGGGGCTTCCCATTTAGCCTAACAGCTTGGAAAAATGAGAAGCAGACCGTCCTGAAATATTATGAAGATCTTACTATCTTTTTACAAGATCTGGGCCTGGAATCAATTGAAATCCCAGACTGGGAAACCATACCAAAACTTCCCGATCGGAGGGAGAACTTGGGCTAGAGATGGGAGAGAAACCCACAGAAGCGCAAGAAGATAAATTAATAACTTTTGGAAGAGACTGTAAACAAGATTAATACTAATATTGAAGAGAGGAGGAAGTAATAAATACTCTAGGATAGACATGGTATTAATGTCTCATTATGGTCTTGAATACCTGGTCAGCACCCATAGGACTAACGCCTTGGAGTGACCATGCCCCAGTTACCTGCATAATTAGATTTCCAAATTTAACTGGGAAAAATTTCACTTGGAGACTAAATGAGGCTCTCTTTACTGATAAACTATTGCTAAAAGAGTTTAAAACCCACTTAAAAAATTACTTTCAGGAAAATAAAACCCCAGAGGTGTCAAGTGGAGTGGTATGGGCAGCACATAAGGTAGTTCTCAGGGGTCTTTTTATTCAACATGGGGCCAGATTGAAAAAACAAAGAACAAAACAAATAGATATCCTGATAAGCGACATTGGACAATTGGAAAAAACACATAAAACTACTTAACAAAAAGAGGTTCTGCTGGCCCTAAAAGAAAAAAAATCCCAGCTAGCAGATCTGATAAATAAAAAAACAGCCTTTCAACAACAAAAGGTGCAAGGCCTGTTCTATGAACAGGGAAATAAACCAGGGAAACTATTAGCCAGGACATTAAGATTAAAACAAACAAGAAACTATATAGCGAAGATTAGGGACCCCAGGGGGAAAATATACTATACCTCCAAAGACATAGCGGGGGGTTTTCAGCAATTTTATAATGAGCTTTAGAATTTACACCCAAATAGAAGCGATCAAGAAAAGATTAACCATCTAACAAAGATTAGTGATTATTTAAGGAGACATCTAAATAAAAAAAATTCACAGTCACAGAGTGAAACCCTGGACCAAATGGTGACGACTGATGAAATCAGACATGTAATTAATTCTATGTCATTAGGTAAAAGCCCGGGCCCGGATGGATTTCCGATAACGTATTACCGTGTTTTTAGGGAAGAGCTGATACCCCAATTGAGGGATGTGATGGAATCAATAATTAAAGGTGAAAAGCTAGATAAGTCATTGCTGGAAGCTCACATCACAGTGATTCACAAAAAAGGCAAAGACGAGGAACTCTGCGGAAATTACAGGCCAATCTCACTACTGAACATGGATTTGAAAATATAAGTTAAATTGTTAGCGGTTAGATTGCAGGTAATAATCCCGGAAGTAATACATGCTGACCAAGCCGGTTTTGTTTGGGGAAGAGAGGGTCGGAATAACTCGGTCAGAATTTTAAACCTGATACACAAGGCCAGGAAAATTGGGTGCCCTTCCCTGCTCTTGTCTACAGACGCCGAGAAAGCTTTCGACAGGGTGGACTGGATATTTATCTGGGAAGTGCTAAAGAAATTGGGACTTGGCCCCAATTTCCTGATGTAAACTAGAGCAATGTACATGGTTAGGATAAGGGTAAATGAAACACTTTCAAACCAGTTCACCCTGTCGAATGGGACAAGACAAGGATGTCCCCTGTCTCCCCTTCTTTTTTTATTGATTTCGGGGCTAGATATGGGGTCTAGGGAGCAAAAAATAGCAGCCTTTGCAGACGACCTACTAGTCTTTGTTACAAGCCAGATATCTCTTTAAATTGGTTAGTTAAGAAATTGAGAGGTTATGGAGAGGTCTCGGATTTTAAAATAAACCAATCAAAATCCAAAGCTTCGAATATTAATATATCCACCAGACTTGAAGAGATACTTAAATTGAAAAACCCTTATAGATGGAATAACAAATCACTGAAATACCTGGGAATATATTTGACCCCAGACAATACAGACCTCTATGAATTGAATCTGAAGCCGCTCGTTGGGACTCTCATGGGGGACACAGGGAGATGGGCTTTACCTCATATAACCTGGCTAGGTAGAATAGGCATTATATAGATGAATATTATGCCTAGGATCCTTTTACTGCTGCAGATGCTCCCAATCTTTATTCCACAACTGTTCTTTAAAACAATTTGTCAGGTATTTACGAAATATATTTGGGCTAAAAAATCTAGTAGAATAGCATATAAACATACAATAAAGAAAAAAAGATGGGGTGGATTGGGGGTACCAAACCCATACAGCTACTACCTTGCTACCCACTTAAGTAGAATAAAAGACTGTACTAGGAAAATCCCTAAGGAATGGGTGAATATGGAGGGAGAATATTTTGAGTCACCTATATGATATGTACCCTGGATAGCGGATCCACTTAAAATGATACAAGAATGGACCCATCCCACAATATTGCCCACCATCAAACTATGGCTGAAGTGCCGTAAAAAAAAGGAGTTATGACTCGCTATCGTAGTCTATTATTACCTATATGTAACAATCAGAAATTCCCCCCGGGCCTAACCCCAACTATATTAACACAGTATCGGAGGGAGGATCAGGATCAATTAACCCTGGGTGATCTAGTGGAAAAAGGTTCAAAAAAAGGTCGAAAATTACAAAGCCTACTAGACAAGGAAACTTTTAACAGTATAGAAATACTTACCTATCTTCAATTAAGACACTATATAGAAACATTAGGGAGAAGCCATGGTATACCTCAGATGGATACAGATTTCGAAGTATGGTGTAAAAGTGACGAGGAGAATAGGGGCTCTCTGTAACTGGCCTATAAATTGGTAAACATATCAGAAGCTATCCCCTCCCATTTTACTATAGCATGGGAAAAAGATCTAAAAAGACAACTGTCAGAAAAAGAATGGCTAAAATGCTTTTTTATGACCCAAAAATGTTCAGTATCTAGTAGACATCAGGAACTGTCATACAAATTGTTAACTTGGTGGTACAGTGTTCCAGCAAGGATAAATAAGATATTTCCGACAGTTAGTAAAATTTGCTGGAGGTGCAAAGTATAGACGGGAGACTTTTTCCACGTATGGTGGCAATGTAGAAAAATATAAGAATACTGGATCCAAGTAAAACAGGTGATCCACCAACTGGACACTTTGAAAATTAAACTGACACCCAAGCTGATCCTGTTGAATCACACTGAGTTATCAGTTAAAAAGTACAGGAACACACTAACTATTAAACTCATAAATGCTGCTAAAAGTGTGATCCCATTGTTTTGGAAACAAAACAAGACCACCTTATTGGGAGCTTGGTTTAGGGAGGTTGAAAGGATTAAAAAAGCGGAAGAAGTGATGCAAGAAGACAGGTTGATCTGGCTCCCATGGTCCAACATAGTGAGTCAGTTACAGTCCGCCCAGGGAATGGACATAGGAAAAATATGTTCTGAAAATCCTTAAAACATGGGTTATGGCTAGACCGATGGGCAGAAGGAAAAGGGAGACTACCTATAGTGGACAAATAATACAAACTGATAGCGTAATTAGAATAATTAGGAATAGGTTTAGGAAGGAAAAGAGGAGTGATGGGCAGAGTGGGAAGGAATGGAGGGTAGAATAGGTATAAAAATGAAAGAAAAGAGAAGGAAGGGAAAAAAGGGGGAGAGAAGGAAAAAAAGAAAGAAAATAAAAAATTATAGATCGCGGTGCTGCTTATCTATATAATACTCATAGTGAATGGATGAATGTGTGGGATGAAGAATTTTAGTAAATAGGGCACCTAATAAATAGGGTTAAAAAATAGGTTTTAACAGGTGATGCTTATTGAAGACTGGCAGGGGCACCCCGGGAACCCAAGGGGACCTGGGCTCCATCTTGAAATGGATTGTGGCATCCCGGAGGGAGTTGGATAATATTAGTAATAGGGGTGGAGGTGGATTAATGGACTGCGAGCGAAGCAGTTAACCAATAGTATCTAGAGGCAGCCTTCCCTATATACATTTATACACATTAGTAACTCCCTCTTTTCTTTCTTTCTTTCTTTTCTCTTTGATTGCTTATATAAGAGAAATGTCCCTATTTTTAGGTGCCTTTGAACTGTTTAAAGTCGCTGTAATCTGTATATTTCTCTGTATGTGATTGATATATATTTTGGGTGATAAGGTATTTTGTACTTTTTCTAATAAACAATTTTAAATAAAAAAGGATATTATGGAACTAGAAAAGTGCAAAGGAGAGCTACAAAATTAATAAGGGGATTGGAGGATCTTAGTTATGAAGAGAGACTTTAAAAATGTACTTACGTTAGAAAAAAAAGAGTCTCAGAGGGGATATTATAACATTATATAAATATCTGCAGGCCCAATATAAAGAGCTCTCCAGGGACCTGTTCATTAACAGTAATGTACAAAGAACAAGAGGTCACCCTCTGACATTGGAAGAGCAAAGGAAGGGATTCTTTACTGTAAGGACAATAAAGTTATGGAACTCACTGCCAAGAGAGGTAGTGCTATCAACCACAATAGATGCATTTAAAAATGGTCTGGATGTTTTTGTAGAAAAGCAGAACATACAGGGCTATTAATAATAGAATAAGCATTAATAATAGAGCTTATTGATCCAAGGAGAAATCTAATTGCCCTTTGGAGTCAAGAAGGAATTTTTCCCCCTAGGAGGAAAAATTCGAAATAGCTTCTTTAGGTTTTTTTTGCCTTCTTTTGGATAAAAAGCTGGAAGGATAGGTAGAAGGTTGAACTTGATTGACTTGTGTCTTTTGTCAACCTAAATTACTATGTTACTATGTGAAAAAAATGGGTCATTCTGAAGAGCTCAGTGAATACAAGCTTAGTACTGTGATAGATAGATAGATAGATAGATAGATAGATACTGTGACTTTGCAATAAGTCAGTTCATTAAATTTCATCCCTGCTATATAAGCCACAGTCAACTGTAGATAGTATTATTGGAAGGTGGAAGCGTTTAGGAACAACTGCATCTCCATACCAAGAGCACGTAAAGTCATAGAGCGGGGTCACCCAGTGATGAGGCGCATGTGCAGAAAAGTTGCCAGTGTTCTGCTGATTCCATAGCTGAAGAGTTCTAAACTTCCACTGGCATTAATATCAGCACACAAAATGTGTGACAGGGAATTCATGGAATGAGTTTCCATGGCCAAGCAGCTGCATGCAAGCCCCACATCATCAAGTATAATCCCAAGCGTCGCATTGAGCCGTGTAAACACTCCACCACTGCAGTGAACGAATCACACTTCCCTATTTGTCAGTCTGATGGGTAAGTCTTGGTTTGGCAAATGCCAGGTTAGCATTACCTGCCTAACTGCATGATACCAACTCTACATTTTGGTGGAGGACGGATGACGTATGGGGCTGTTGTTCAGGGGTTGAGCCAGGCCCCTTACTTCCAGTGAAGTGAAATATTAATACTTCAGCATACCAAGACATTTTGACAATGCTATTCTCCCAATTTTGTGGGAACAGTTTGGGGAAGGCCCTTATCCTTTCCATCCCTGGTGGCACAAGGTGGAGACTCTTCCTCTGTTCCCATAGTAAGTCAGGAAATCAAAATATTATAGAAAAACCTCTCCCTCTTTAGCCTTCAGTGTTTTTCTGCCTGCCTACACGTAGGAAGGACTTCACTTCTACAGCTCTCCCAGAGCTGTTTGGTCCAGGTCTAGGATTAGTTAGTTTCCCAGACTACACACCTCAGGACTGTTTAATGTGCACTTTATTTTGCCTATAGGCTCTCTGAGATTTGCCAGCAGCTATATTGCCCACCCATACAGTGGGATACCAGGATGTCTGGAAGAGCTTCCTGTCCTGGTGTGAGGATAAGTGTCTGCTTGCTGTCCCCAACTCTATCTCTATTATCCTTTACTTTTTAGAAGAGGGATTCAACAGAGGGTTAAACAGCCTCACCAATCATTTATTTGATGTATGTTTTTTGTATTGTTAGTCAATTACTTTGGTTTGGGTCTTTTCAGCTGTCCTCTTGTGTTGTGGTATAGTCTGGTGTGACAGATATTACCAGATTTGGTTTTGTGAAGCTGACTCATTATTAGTTTATATTATCTTTACCTTTATGTGTGTGGCAAAGTCATCCTAGGCAATTATTTAGCCCTGTTGGCTGCTGGATGAGGTAATAAAAAGGGGGAAAAATACAACTAAAATAGTGTGCAAGGGTGGGAACGGTCGCCGCTTTATTAACAAATTGTAAATAATCCTACCTTGCCAGAACACACCACAAAATATATTAACCCCTTCACAACAATGGACATGTCAGGCACGTCAAGCCGGCAACTCTGTTGCCGACAATGGACGTACCTTACATGTCCTGCGGTGGAACGAGTGTTTTTCGATCTGATGGTGCTGCTCTATTGCCTCGATGTCGAAGCATTAGGCAGCACAAAAATTTCGGTTTCATGGAGCGTTCGTGGGCGCCATATTGGAGGAGCATCATACTCCTCCAATATGGCTGCTGCCCTCTTGTGAGTAGAGCGTTGATCTGATGCTGTTTCTTGACTGCCCCTAGAGGCAGTCAGCAGCATTGCAATTCAAAAAAAGACTTAATTAGCTCAAATCTAAAGTTAGTGTTAGAATGGTTGCTAGGGTTACAATTAAATTAGGGTTGGCACAAGGGATAGGGTTATAATTAAATTAAAATTTGAATATATTAAGGGTTAGTATAAAGGTTAGAGTTGGGGTTAAATTTAGGGTTAGGTTTAAATGTAGGGTTTGGGTTGGGGTCAAAGGTTCACTGTAGGAAAAAAACAAAAAACACTATATTTGGTTTGTGCCCTATAACTCGCAAAAAAATGCAGAAAAACCTAGAAAAAAGCATATTTCTGAACTCGGGACAAAATTTAGAAACAATTTAGAGGAGGTCTTTTATATGAATGTAATTGTGTAAATAATTTTTTAGGTCAAAGTTAAAATATTTTTTTTTATTTTATCATCATATTTTATGATTTGTTTTGCAGTAAATTATAAGATATGATGAACATAATGGTATCTAATGAAAGCCTTTCTTATGACGATAAAGCATTTTTCCCATCCAAATAGGGGTGATGCAAAGCGACATCCTAACAAATTTAGACATGTATTAATTCAAACACCATCCAGCCATCTCAATAGACTTGAAAGAACATGATCCCCGCCAAAACAAACAAGGAACTATCTCTGGCCACAATATCACACAAGGCAACAACGTGGCAGAGCATTTTGCGATATAATTTTTAATGCAATTAATGAGGTCAATCCTCTTCAGCTGACCCAAATCATTCCATTCCAAAGGCACAGGGGGTATGATCTGAAATAAAACTAAACCAAAAGAAAAAACCTGGCCTTTTGGACTTTGTCCTCCATTTGGATCTTTGCTGGCACAGAAAAACATCTGACATCTATAACTATATATGTAAGATGCTATTGTTTTTTATTAAATTTCTACCCTTCACTATCTAATATACCATCTCTTCATCTTGTTTTATTGCCTGGGAGCGTGATATTAAGAAGAGAGGAGACATCTCTACAAGAGATAGATGAGCCATTTTTATCTACACTGTTTGTGAGTGCAATTACCCACACTGCAACAGTACTGTTGATATTTACTGTATTACACTATGTTTGTTTGTCTTTTTCTGTCCCCTTATATATACATTGTGAGACATTGAAGACCTTCATTATACTGCACTGAATTAACAGTTTTTTCAGGCAAATATTATATTTTCTCCTATATAATTTTATACACTGTTTGGTGGATTTTACTTAGCGCACCAATCACACCTATTTGTTTGGGTTATATGTAATGCTCTAACCACCATTGCATCTCGAGAATGTTCATCGGGGACCTCCCATTTCCACCCTCTGACCCAGTGAATCTAGATTTTTAGAAACACCGCAGTGCTGAATGCATGCCACCACAGGAGAAACATTTATGTTTGAACTTGCAGGAATTGAACCATCTGCAATGACTCTCATTGAAAGCCCAACATAAACCAATCTTCTTTGTGGCAGGCCATGCAGGGGTCCCAGAGCCAGCCCCTGAATGAAAGGGTGTTTTTGTGCCATCATAAGGCACATCCATAAATCAGTAGCTTTCATACTCCAACTTATTTGATGTGATATGGCAAGCTTATGATGAAATTCCTCATCATAGCGCCACTAAGCAGAAACCCGTTTTTGCATGCACCCTAAATGAGGTCCACAAACAATTCAGAACATTTTTCCGGAAAACTTTCCCCAATTACAGACAATAAAATACAAAAGGCTTGAAACCAATTGCTGAAAGTCTTTGCCACTTTTGCTTTCCTATCCTCACCAACACTAAACCTACGCTCCTTATCCACATACACCTGATCAGGAGAAATAAAAGACCAAAGAGCCACAAACTCGTTCTTCCAGACCTTTTCTTTGATATCAGCTGACAGGTGCATACCTAATGGGGTCAACCCACAAAAGAAAAATTCAGACCTAGAAACACCACTAGTAGGTGTAGGAACCGGAGGCACCTCCCAACTTGAAGTAGTGGGAGACAAATCCTGTCCCTCCAAGCGAGACACCAATTTCTTTAAAGTACCCAAAATATCCCTTTGTGTGCCCCAAGCCCCAGCACAACCATACTCACCACCTGTAGAGGCCAGAGAGCTAACTGGAGGTGGAGCAGTACTAGGAACAACAGGGTCCAATACTGGACCAGAAACATTTTCAGCAGGTAATCTGTGGAAGCCTCACTGGAGAAAATGACGCCTGCAGGGGCAACCAAGCCATCCCTCAATATGTCCCGGAAAATAGCAGCCCAAGCGGAAGAAGACCTTACATCAACTTCTCTCACGGCCCCAATTGACACTAACCTTTCATTCACAGTCATGCATGTAACAGCAGCAGGAAAAGCACTAACGCTGGATGCCAAATGTCCTCAGCAGCTTCTAGGCATAGTTGCTGCCAGAGCTGAAATTGGCTAAGCAGGATGTGGCAAAGAAATGGACTCTGCAGTATCGGGCTGAAGAGTGGTAAGTACAGCAGCAGGCATAGCAGCTAAAGTTCTCCCACGAACACGAACGCCGGAGTGAAGGGGAAGATAATCTCCATCATCTTCCTTCATGAACACTGGGACTCAGTCTAGTGGGTGTGCGAGAACAACGAACCAGCTGAGGCGTCTGTACTGATGAAAATGGTGGAGGTAACGACGACACTTGGAGCCCCAAGCGCTGTCCGCAGCCATTCACTGCCTTCCTTCACAATCTTTTCCTTCAGGAGCACGAGAAGAGCTTCCATTTCTACTGAATCAGACATTCTGCTTACAGCACTCCAAAAAAGCACATGATTTGCTAAGATTTTCAAACTGAAGTCCAGGCATTTCATAAATAATCAATATGAGTGGCTTTTTATTCACATTTTCAACACATTATTTGCACTATTTTATGTAGATATTTGTGGATACTTAACTATGTTCATACATTTTTATCAATAGGGACTTTTTATTGTTTTTTTATAGAGATATACCTCTTTTTCTCTATTCTCAGTGTGTCTAATTATCTTACTCCCTTATTTGGTTATTAGATTTAGAACAAGCTCATTTTATTCTAAAATAGTTTGTTAAAATCTGCTACCATGAAGTTATTAGCACTTGCAGCCCTGTCAGGCCTGGAGTTGGCTGAAGCGGTCAAGTGGTGCCTTCGGTCTCAGGTCCGGATGAGGACCAGAAAATTAGTGAAGACCTCTCCCTGGGATCTTAACTTAGTCCTCAAACATCTCGCCCACTCACCTTTCAAGCCTCTCTTGTATGTGCCACTGGACCATTTATTTCAGAAGCTGGCATTTCTCATCACAATCCCCTCAATGAAAAGCATCAAATTACAAGCTCTATCCATACAGGAACCCTTCTTAACTATTCTATCAGACAGAGTGGTGTTGTTGATACGGTCAGAATCCTATCTAAAGAATTCCTGCCTAAAGTCAACTCAGCTTTCCATAACAACCAGGAGATCATACCATAAAAGGGACCGCAGTATGATGAATCTTTTAAAGGTATATCTAAATATATACAACCATTTATATGTGCAATAAAAAAATAAATGTGAAAAATTAAAGTTTGATTTATCAAGTAAAAATAATTTTGATGCTTAGTAAATACACTTTCTGGAGATCATAGTACCTACCTTTTTTGATCCACCGTTCTCGTCATAAGAAGACGAACTTCACTGGCTTGACCGTAAGAGGTGTCTTTTCATCTTTCTTGAAAGGACCATGACATGGAGGAAATCTAATAATATTATCATCTCCTTCTCGGGAGAATCCAAGGGTCAAGCCACTTCCAAACGCTCCATCGCCAAGTGATACTCCAGGCTATTGATTCTACTTAGGTCTAAGCAAACCTTACAACCACCTCCAGGAAACCAAGTTTTTATCTCACATAATCCATATCATTATCCATGGAAAAAGTAAGGTTGAGGATTACAAACCACCAATGCAGCAAATTCCCTAGTATGCCTATGAACCATGACAGAAGCATAACATTATTACTGATTAGGTAAGATATTGCATTTAAAGTCAGGGTTTGGTGCCAACTCATGCTCATTTGTATGAAGTTACTCCTCTGCATGGGGGCTGTAGAACATACTTTACTTGATATTAAGCATCTAGCATGGCATTTTTGTATCGGTCATCATATCGTTTGTAATTTTACTTGTCTACAGACTACAAACAATTCTGGATGATTTCTCATTATTTACTATACTTGCTGGCTTTGATGCATTTATCCATAGATATTGTACTAATCAATTTTGCCTCCCATTACTTTCAATGGGAAAGATTCCAACCTGGGTTTTTTTTCTAAGTCAAACTCAGGTGCCAAATTTGACTTCGTCTCAAAATTAAAGTCGACATCCAAAGTAAAATTTTAGTGAATAGACCCATAAGAGTGTGTAGCACTCCAAAAAATAGTTAAAACATTACAAAACCGTATTGAATTTAGCAATCTGAGTTCCTTATATTTATTAGGCACTAAACACAAAAAAGAAAATATTACAGTTACAGTGAAAACATAATTTACAGCCCATCAAAGAATATGCTCAAAAAGATATTTCACTGTCCCTATGTGGTATCATAAAATTTTAGTTTGAGAAATGTTCTACCAAGTGTTCTGCGTAGGCACAACATAAATATACACACACACATATATATATATATATATATATATATATATATATATATATATATATATATTTATATATATATATATATATTTTTATATATATATATATATATATATATATATATATATAAGGCGAGTGTTTAACATTCATCAACATAGCAGATGTAATGAGCAGTTCACATCTTGACATTCGTGTTGACAGGGACTTGTATAATTGTATAATACTTCCAATATCAAAAGAATATATAAAAGAAGATAGTAATATGGGTTAAAAATAAATAAAAAGACTTGTAAAACATCAAGATCACCTGATTCTGCACTCCTGAACTTGTTGATCAAGAAGAGGACAAATTAAAATATTATTTATTGCTAGGTTTATCTCAAATTAAGAAAAAAACTTTTCGTCAGTCTGCCTGTATCAACATCAATTGGGCTAATTTTAATTGTTATAGCTCTGCATACATTTAACAGCTATAAAGTAATTCAAATATTTTTTGAACGTGTTGATTAAGTCATGTGTTTTTTGTCAAAACTACCTCACTTGGCAATGTATTTCACAATTTAACTGCTCTAACACTATAGAAACTTTGTGCTGTTAAAGATGATATCTTCTTTCTTCCAGTGTTAATGGATGTCCCTGTATCTGTAAACTTTGATTATTGAAGAGGTAAAGAGAGGTTTTTGTTTTTAAAGTCTTTCTTGAAGGGTGACATACATGTAATCAATTTTGTAGCCTGGCTTTAAACACTTTTCCAGTTCCATGAAGTCCTTTTTGATTGGTGCCCAAAATTTCAATACATATTGCTGATGATTTATAAAGATGCAGAGACCAGCACCCGGTGTATAAAGAGGAAATATATTATGGCGTACAAAGCAACGTTTCAACCTAGAATGAGGTCTTTATCGAGCTAATCATGTGTGAATTAATGTGATTATTTAAACATCCATCAATTAAACACAGGTGATTAAGGGGAGTGTAACAAAGCCCAAGTTAAACACAGCAACAGTGATATGCAAATCAGATGTAATTAACAACATAACTCAATCTTATGATATCTATACACAGTGGCTAAGCAATTCTATAAATTCTACACACAATTAAAAGCAAAACGGGGTTTTTTTTTTCAAATATTTACATGCTAACATTTATTTTGTTAATTCTACCTTTGAAATCATTGCAAATGGTGGGAACACATTATTCCTGCTGTTGTTCCAATTCTAGGGAAATGCATTTAAACCGGGTGCCACTGGATACAGTCTCCAACTCTAAAATGCAATAAGATTAATTTCCAGGGACCTATTGTCCTATTTGCTCTCTTTCTTCCCTTGAATATATTGTGAACCACCAAAATTATATATCCTGTTTGGGTTATGTATCTGAATTTTCCCAATTTATAATGAAACAGATGCATTAACAGTTCCACTGTCAGTTTTTGTGAATCTCCAAATTCTGTAATCCCTGAGCCATAATCAGGATATCGTCCTCAGATATGCAACCACTGATTTCATTAATTTGGGGAACAACCAATGAGCTGAATAAAGACCGAATGACATGACAAGTTAATTGTCATCTTTGATTCTTCCAAATAAATTGGAGATAAACTTGATTGTCGTGATCAATCGGTACAGTTAAATAAGCATGTTTTAGATCTATCTTTATCATCAATTCTAGTAGCATTAAGCAATCTCTTGAACATTGTATTCCTTCCATCTTGAAATGTTTGATCAGCTTATGATTTGTCTGGGAGAACATGAATCATTTTGGGTAAATAAATTCTTTGTTGTACCCTTGTACTGTCTGCAAAATCCAACGATCTTTAGTTATATCTAACCAATTGTGGGGAAAAAAAGTGCCACCAAGTTTTCTCTCGATTGCTTAGAAGTGTGATGTAGCATTTACCTGAATACCCTTTGGACCCTGCATTTCATGGAGCCCTTGCCAAGGGTTGCCTCATTGAGGAAAGAAAGGGTTCTGCATGATCTTCCTCTTTGTGCACTTGGGGACCAATATCCTGGTCTGTGTCTGGATTGTGCATTACAGCCCCTACCTTTACCGGGCCTGTTAAAGAACTTTGTTGAAAAATCCTCTTCATAGAGATTTTAGCTGTGTCTAGTGAAGTAAAATTTTACTGAATTCTTTAATCTACTAATTTTGCAACTAATCTGATCAACACTGCCTTTCTTATTTCTGAAGTCAATACTGTATTAGCACTTCCATTCATACAGCTTGCTCTCTCTGAACCCAGCCTCTTAAAATACTGATATATTTTGAGTTATCTTCTTTACAGGTCTCTTCCTCCACGTATAGAAAAGAAAATGTGGCAATACTTTACTGCACGCTCATTCCTACCACGAGTGGCTTCACACAGGGGGGTGCAGACACCCCTGCTTCCGGCATCCTCTTTGCAGCACATACCACTAAACATTTTCTTTCTTTCTATCTTTTTCCGACCTGCCTGATTTTTTTGTCATTGCCGCCGGATATGACAGCAAGGGAAAGTTTTACGGTTCTTTGGGCACACATCCACCATATACCGTATTTGCTCGAAGATAAGACGCCCCTTATTATAAGACAACCCCCCCCAAACTTTGGATATTCCTTTAGGAAAAAACGAAAAGCCTGAATATAAGACTACCCTATAGGAAAAAAGTTCAACTTGTATATATTCACATGTTAATTTGTTTTTATATATTTAATAAAAATAATGATATAAAAAAATGCATTTCTTGTTTTTATTTCCTTTTATGTGCCAATGCTGCCTCTCTCTCTCTCTCCCCCCTTCCCCCCAGCATTGTCTCTCTCTTCCCCCCTTAGTTTTATCTCTGTCTGTCCCCCCAGCATTATCTCTCTCCTCCTCGTTCTCTCCCTCCCCCCAAACATTTGTCTCTCTCTCCCCCTAATCTTGTGTGTGTCTCTCTCTCCCCCTCACCTTGTGTGTCTCTCTCCCCCCTCCCTCCCCTTGTGTGTCTCTCTGCACCCCTCCATCCCTCCCCTTGTGTGTCTCTCTCCCCCCCTCCCCTTGTATGTCTCTCTTCCCCCCCTCCCCCTGTATGTCTCTCTCCCTCCCCCCACGTCCACTTGTATCTCCCTGGTGGCTAGTGGAGGCAGCCGGGTGATGTCTGCACGATACGTGCAGACATCCTCCATGCTGCCCGACACTTCTGTCCATTATGACGGACAGCCGGTCCGTCACAATAGACAGAAGTGTCTGGCAGCATGGAGGATGTCTGCACTATCGTGCAGACATCCCCTGGCTGCCAAATCTCCCTGGTGCCTAGTGGAGGCAGCCAGAGGATGTCTGCACGATACGCACAGACATCCTCCGTTGCTGCCAGGCACTTCCACCGGGACTTTTATGATGAAGCCGGAAGGACCCGGCTTCATCATAGAAGTCCCGGCGGTCGTGCCGGGTGGCAGCAGGGGATGTCTGCGCGCATCGCGCAGACATCCACCGGCTGTTAGCGAGAGGGATCCAGGTCCCCTGCAGCTCTGTGGGGGACCTCGATTTGAGGTCAGATTATAAGACGACCTCGAATATAAGACGAGGGGGCTTTTTCAGAGCATTTGCTCTGAAAAAAACCTTGTCTTATATTTGTGCAAATACAGTATTCTCAGAAGGAGAATGGGCCTGCCACTAAGCCAGATGATGGTGGGCAAAATGTGTTAGGCGGAAGTTTGACATTTATCTGTACCATTTACTAGACATGTGCAAAACTAAAATTTTCGTTTCGTTTTCGTCCATTCGGACGAAAATGTTATTTATTTCGTCTAAAACGAATTTCGTTCATTAATGCATTCGTTTCAGACGAAATTCGTTCATTATTTTCGTTTCGTTCACTATTATTCGTTCGTTTTATAGAATACAATGTAATACTATTGGCTTTCTATAAACCGAACGAGAGCCCCATTCATAAGAAATTCTTATGAATGGGGCTCTCGTTCGGTTCATAGAAAGGCAATAGTATTACTTGTATTCTATAAGCCGAAAGTCTATAAACCGAACGACTTTCGGTTTATAGACTTTCGGCTTATGGAATACATGTAATCCTATTGCTATTCTATAAACCGAACGACTTTCGGTTTATAGAATAGCCATAGGTTTACATGTATTACATAAGCCGAAAGTCTATAAACCGAAAGTCGTTCGGTTTATAGGCTGTCGGCATTTAACTATACAGAGACGGAGTCTCCATTCATAAAATTATGAATGGAGACTTTGTCTCTGTGTAGTAAAATGCCGAAAGCCTATAAACCGAACGATCGGTTTATAGACTTTCGGCTTATGTAATACATGTAATCCTATGGCTATTCTATAAACCGAACGTTCGGTTTATAGAATAGCAATAGGAATACATGTATTCCATAAGCCGACAGCCTATAAACCGAACGTTCGGTTTATAGGCTGTGGGCATTTTACTACACGGAGACAAAGTCTCCATTCATAATTTTATGAATGGAGACTCTGTCTCCGTATAGTTAAATGCCAGCTTTTGACTATACGGAGACAAAGTCTCCATTCATAATTTTATGAATGGAGACTCTGTCTCCGTATAGTTAAATGCCGGCTTTTAACTATACTGAGACAAAGTCTCCATTTATAATTTTATGAATGGAGACTCTGTCTCCGTATAGTTAAATGCCCACAGCCTATAAACCGAACGTTCGGTTTATAGGCTGTGGGCATTTTACTACACGGAGACAAAGTCTCCATTCATAATTTTATGAATGGAGACTCTGTCTCCGTATAGTTAAATGCCGGCTTTTAACTATACGGAGACCAATTCTCCATTCATAATTTTATGAATGGAGACTCTGTCTCCGTATAGTTAAATGCCCACAGCCTATAAACCGAATGTTCGGTTTATAGGCTGTCGGCTTTTAACTATACGGAGACAAAGTCTCCATTCATATGACTGGAGACTCTGTCTCCGTATAGTTAAATGCCCACAGCCTATAAACCGAACGTTCGGTTTATAGGCTGTCGGCTTTTAACTATACGGAGACAAAGTCTCCATTCATATGAATGGAGACTCTGTCTCCGTATAGTTAAATGCCCACAGCCTATAAACCAAACGTTCGGTTTATAGGCTGTCGGCTTTTAACTATACGTTTGTCTCCATTCATAATTTTATGAATGGAGACTCTGTCTCCGTATAGTTAAATGCTATTGTATTCTATAAACCGACTCTATTTCGGCTTATA
Organism: Pelodytes ibericus; assembly: GCA_036172795.1. Lineage (NCBI taxonomy): Eukaryota > Metazoa > Chordata > Amphibia > Anura > Pelodytidae > Pelodytes > Pelodytes ibericus. The sequence goes on from CM069859.1 coordinate 113,066,953, forward strand.
GAATGCAATAGTACTACGAATGGACGAATGAACGAATGATTTTCGTTTATTAACCATTCGTTCATTCGGCTTTCGTTAGCTTAGCATTTGCGTTCTTCGTTTTTCGGGCGAATGGACCGAAAACGAATGCACATGTCTAGTATATATATTCACATGTAAATTGCTTTTTTAATAAAAAATTATGAAATAAAAAAATTCTTGTTTTTATTTCCTTTTATGTGACAATGCTGCCTCTCTCTTTCCCTTGCCCCCAGATTTGTCGCTCTCCCCCCCTTAGTGTTGTCTCTCTCTCACCCTCCTGTGTCTGTCTATTCCCCCCTTCCCTCCCCCTGTTTCTCTCTGCCCCCCTCCCCTTGTTTCTGTCTCTTCCCCCCTCCCTCCCCTTGTTTCTCTCCCCCCCCCTCGTTACTCTGTCCCCCCCCCTTGTTATTCTGTCCCCCCCTCACCTGTTTCTTGCTCCCTGGTGGCTAGTGGGGGCAGCCGGGGGATGTATGCACTATACATAATAGACGGAAGTGTCGGGCAGCATGGAGGTTGTCTGCACGATTGCAGAGCTGCAGGGGACCTGGAGGGGCTCTGACAGCAGGGGAAGTCTGCGAAGAAGCCGGGTACTTCCGCTTTCGTCACAGAAGTCCCGGCGAGCGTGCCGGGCGGCAGCAGGGGAGGTCTGCGCTCATCGCGCAGACTTCCTCTGCTGCCCCGCTAGCCACCAGGGTAAATCAGGCAGCTGGGGGATGTCTGCACGATACGTGCAGACATCCTCCATGCTGCCCGACACGGCAGACTATTATGACGGACCAGCTGTCCGTCATAATAGAGTGCCGTGTCGGGCAGCATGGAGGATGTCTGCACGTATCGTGCACACATCCCCCGGCTGCCCCCACTAGCCACCAGGGATCGAGGTAAGGGGAAGGGAGGGAGGGGGGCAGAGAGACAGGGGGAGGGAGGGGGGCAGAGAGACAGGGGGGACAGAGCAGGAAGGGGGGAGAGACAGAGGAAGGGGGGACAGAGCAACAAAGGGAGGGAGGGGGCAGAGAGAAACATGTGGGGGGAAGAGACAGGCGAGGGGGGAGTGAGACAAAGCTGGGGGCAAGTGAAAGAGAGAGGCAGCATTGGCACATAAAAGGAAATAAACACAAGAAATGCATTTTTTTAATATAATATTTTATTAAAAAAGCAATTTACATGTGAATATATACAAGTTTAACTTTTTTCCTATAGGGTAGTCTTATATTCAGGCTTTTAGTTTTTTTCCTAAAGGAATATCCAAAGTTTGGGGGGTCGTCTTATAATCAGGGTCGTCTTATAATCGAGCAAATACGGTATATTATAAAAGATTACCAGAATATAACATAGCTCATTCTGGTAGTGTTTTGTATATTCAATGCTTCATATAGCTTCCAGCCTTGGGCAGTAAACTCATCATTTGCATTACTGAAGAAAACTGACGGTTAGTGTAAATGTAAATGTAAAAAATAAAACAAGATACATGCTTAAAATAGATTTATATTTTTTTTTTTGGAGCCGTCCAAAAATGTTTCTAATATAATATAATGAAAATAATCAGTATTTGGTGAAATAAACTTTTCACTACAAGTTTGCTACCAAAATGGTTTCTATCCAAGGGTGTCATACAGTAACAATAAATATAAACACCAAAATAGGATTATGTCCATTTGAGTAAACGCTTAGATGTATTTATGAATGAAGAAAAACAAAAAAGCATATTGAAATAGCAACAATATAGTAAAAAAAAATAGGGAGAAAGTGCATAATACAGCCACAATAATTGAAAGCGACAACAAGAGTATTGCAAGATTGTGATGAGACTGAATGGGGTTGTCACATCATGCCCAGCTTTCCTCATAGGGGAAATATTATAGATGTCAGTTTGGAGTCTATTTCCCGGCTGTGGTTTCTTACAGAATATCTGGAGTTTTTAATATTGCAGGTTATAAATAAGAAGGCTCACAGAGGTAACGTTAAAGGGAAAAAACAGTTATAGTGTAATACATTTGAGAACCAAAAGATGGACTACTGATATTAGCCAGTATATTCATATATAAAAATCATATGCAGTCTTAAAAGGAACATTTTGTGTGCCTTTGTAGTGACATATAATGTATTAAAACATGTAGATTTGCTTGTTTACTTTAATGTTATACACTTGAAATTTTTATGGAAGGTTTTTTGTTTGTATTATATGTATCATGCCTTTTAAAGGAACAGAAAAGCTCATGTCAGATTTGCATTATAGAAAATTATAATTTTTATATTTGAACTTCTGTTGTCCTTTTTATTAATTAAAATAGTTCTCCACACCTTTTTCCTGTTTATTAGACTGTAATTTTGTAAGGATTTTAGCTATTACATAATGGTTTTCATATGACTGGTTATGAACAATTGCCTTCTTACGTTCATTAAGTATAGGACATATAGATATAATTATAACATGACTTCCCTTGAGAGTTAAAAACTCCTCATCTGTATCTCTTCACGACAATGCCCATACATGTACTAGCTCCCTCCAAAAATGGTGGAATCACTTCGTTTCACCACTATTAGCACCACTGCTGCTCTTCCAGAATAAGCACACAAAATGGCCACCGGTACTGGTCATGAGCAGGTGTAAAATGACAGGCCAGTGATAACTGTCACTGCCTGAAAAGGGGATTTCTCAGGATTCAGTAGCTGAGACAGGCTGTTGGCCAATGCAGTGAGGATTTTGATAAGACTAGAGGCTTATCCCAATATCTCTGATATTGTGTCAGAGAAAGAGAGAGAATAGAGATATACTGTGTGCCAAAATAAAACATTTTTTTGATATTGTTACTGCCTTTAATAAAATGTATACAGTACACAAAGGGTTAAGTCTCAAAAAAATGGTCTCAAAAGAAAGCCCTATCTGTCCTTAAAAACAAAAAACATATAATATGTGGGGATTAATTTAAGAAGCAATCTTTTACTTTTATTAAAATGCTTTAAAATGGCTCTTGTCCCAAATGATCATCAAAACCAAAAAAACATTGTCCTGAAGAGATTAAAGGGAAAACACATTCATAGTGCAATACAGCTGTAAAAATCAATGTATATTCGATACAAAGATGAACCAAAAGATGGACTACTGGAATCATCCAGTATACTCATGTACAGGTGTATTTGCCATAAACCAAAAGGACAAAAAAAAGGGTTCACAGTGAAGAAAATTCAGAGCGAAATGTGTAGGGCTAACCATGCTTCTGACATTATTTTTTTTTTTTTGTAAATCAGATTTTATTAATTTTCAATGAAATAAAATTGGGGGGGGGGGTGGGGGTAGGGTATGTGTACAAATTAAATTGGGGGGGGGGGACAGGGGAGGAAGAGAAAAAAAAGAAAAAAAAAAGGGGGTGTGGGGGGGGGGGGAGTACATGGTTACAGTGTGGGTTCCGGGTGCAGCCGGTTTCAATATACATAACAGCAGTACACTGAAATATAATCATAATTACAGACTCATACAATTAACAATATAATGGAAGAACATTACCGTCAGACATCACCGGTGGGTAAGGGGGGGGGGGTCGGGAGGGAGGGAGGGGGGCTGAGGGCCGTCTCCTGTCCCGGTGTTCCTCCGCATCTTCTCCAGAAATTCCAACCAGTAATACCATGACATTCTCCTTTTTTCATTTTGGGGCTCAGACCTGCTGATCAGATCTTCTAGTAAACGGACTGCTTCTACCCTTTCCACCCATTCGCGGAATGTGGGGGGAGTTGTTGTACCCCAGTGTAGTGGAATAAGCGCTTTGGCTTCATTCAGAAGAAGCGGGATAATTGACTTCTTATATGTCGATATCGGTTGTGTAGTATGGTGTAGTAGACATTGTGCTGGTTGGAGTGGGGGGGGGGTGTTCTGTAAATCTGTGCAGAGTGTCGTGTATAGATTCCCAGTATTGAGTGATCTCAGGGCACTGCCACCAGATATGAAGAAAAGTGCCAGGATGTTTCCCACATCTCCAACACACATCAGGGACATCTTTGAACATAGCATGTAGTCTCACAGGTGTTCGGTACCACCTTGTTAGTAATTTGTAGTTCATTTCTTGCGTTTTGGTGCTAAGTGAAGTTTTGTGTGAGAGCGTGATCATTTTGGACCATTGTGGCGCCGATAAGGTCACTGGTGCATGTTCGGGGTTAATGAGCATGTTATATAATAAAGATACACTATGAGAGGGCATTGCATCTCGGGTGTGAAGTTCTTCATATAAAGTTTCCTGTCTTGTGAGATTGTATTTTTGTGGTAATTTGCCCAGGAATGCTTTCAATTGTAAATATTGTAGTGTGATGGCGGCGGTAGTTGTGTTATCAGATATCAGGTCAGTCAAAGGTTTGATCTTGCTATCCGTTACGTAGGCCTTGAGTAGTGGGGTGTCCCCTTCTATTTCACAGAGAAATTTACCAGTCGTTTGTCCAGGTGGGAAGTCAGGGTTATAACGGAGTGGTGTTAAGGGTGAGGGGTAGGTGGTCAGTTCGTGTGATCTGTGTATGCGGTGTAACACTGCTAATGTAGCTGATATCAGTGGATGATTTTTTATCTCTTTTTTGGCAGTTTGTGGAGTAGTCCAGAGATAATTATTAAGAGGTAGTCGGGTAAACTGTGCTTCTATGTCGATCCACTGCTTATGTGAGGGGTGATGGGTCCACTCCAGTGTCCTCTCCAGGTGAGATGCCCAATAATACGTAAGCATACAGGGCAATCCCAACCCACCTGCCGATTTGTGTTTTTGCAACAGGGTTGTGGCCAATCTAGGGGGTTTAGTCGCCCAGATAAACTTTATGAGTAGTGTACGGATAGAGGTGAAAAACGCCCTAGGTATTGATATGGGGATAGTTTGGAAAAGGTATAGTACCTTGGGTAACGTGTTCATTTTAATAATATTTACTCTGCCTGTCCATGATATCATTAAGGACGTCCACCTGGAGAGGTCTTTTTGGAGAGCCGTGAGAAGAGGGGGGAAATTATGTTGATACAATGTTACTGGGTCAGCAGTCAGCCATATCCCTAGGTATTTTAATTTATTTTGGCACCATTTAAACGGGAAGGAACTCGATAGTCTCCTCTCTTCTGCCGCTGGGAGGGTGACATTAAGTATTTCGGACTTTGTATAATTTATTTTTAAGTTGGATACCTGTCCATATTGTGCAAATTCCTGCATCAGTGTCGGGAGGGAGATTGCTGGGTTTGTCAGTATGAACAGCATGTCATCTGCGAACCCCATTATCTTATGGTGGGTCTTGCCTACTTGTATGCCAGTGATGTCAGGGTTATTTCTGATCATTTCAAGAAACGGTTCTAGTGAGATTATAAATAGAAGGGGTGAGAGAGGGCATCCCTGTCGCGTCCCGTTTGTTATTGAAAATGGTTCTGATAGTGCCCCATTTATCCGAATTCTTGCCGAGGGGCGGGAGTACAGGGAGGCTATCAGGGCTAGCATATTGGGTCCAAAACCCATATGCTTAAGAGTTTCAAGCATAAATGTCCAGTCTAGTCGATCAAACGCTTTTTCTGCATCTGTCGAGATCAATATGGTTTTCAGTTTCTTTTCACGCGCTGTATGGATAAGGTTTATAGCCCTGATTGTGCTGTCCCTGGCCTCCCGCCCCGGGACGAACCCAGTTTGGTCTGGATGGATCAATGACGGGAGAACTGTATTTATGCGTGTCGCTATAATTTTCGCGAATAGTTTCAGATCCGCGTTAAGGAGGGAGATTGGTCTGTAGTTGTTGCAATGCTCTGTGTCCTTTCCTTCCTTGGGGATCACTGCTATGGTTGCGTTAAGTGTATGTGGGTGAAACATCGTCCCGTCTAATATGGAATTAAATGTGGTCAAGAGGTGAGGGGATAGGATGGCTGCGAATTTTTTGTAATATGAAAGAGGTAGTCCGTCAGGGCCTGGCGCCTTGTTGGCTTTGGAATTGCGTAATGCTAGAAATATTTCTGTGTCTGTGATCCTGCGTTCCAACAATGTGGCGCTCTCTGTTGATAGTTTAACAGTCAAATGTTGTGTTAGGTATTGGTGTATTTTTTGTTGGTGGGTTGTATCTCCTTAGGGCAGGTCGTGTGTCGGGGACTGATTATATAGGTGGGAGTAGAATGTGACAAATTCCCGGGAGATATCTGAGGGCATTTGGCACAATCTGTCTCGTGGTCCCCGTATCTTCGGGATATACGATAAGGCCTGTTTTTTCTTTAGTGCTCTGGCCAGGTATTTTCCTGGCTTATTTCCATGTTCATGATAAATTGATTTTAGTTTAATATAATGTTTGTGGGCTTGTCTGTTGAGTATTATTGCCAGTTCCCCTTTCAGGGAGAGGAGTTTACCATATTCCTCATTGTCTAGCGTCTCCTTATGGGAGCTCTCCAGGATTTTAATTTGCTCATATAGAGCCGTTATATGGGCCGACTGTGCTTTCTTCCGCTCTGTCCCCATTTTGGTGAGTTGCCCTCGGATAGTACACTTATGCGCTTCCCAAATAGTGGGCATTGGAATGTCTGGGCTCATATTTTCTGAGAAATAATGTGTCAGTGTGGTTTCAATTTCTGAGACTGCACTTTGTTCCCCCAGGAATGACTCATTCAGCCTCCATGTACGCTGAGTGGGTCTGGTTAGGCCTGATGTCATGGTCACTGTTAGCGGGGCATGGTCTGACCATGTAATATGTCCATATTCCGATTGTTTTAGAAGGGGTAGGTGGTAGTGTGTAATATACAGATGATCAATCCTGGAATAGCGGTTGCTTCTGACATTATGCCTGTCATCGTGATTCTGGAAAGTCATCCACATTAAAATTATATGCACTGGTCACAAAGAAAAAACACTTAAGATCTTACTTGGAGACATTGAAATCAGCGTTCCCTATACATATAAGAAAGATATTGCCTTAATAAAGTGCCCCATCTTTTACTCACAGCACAGCTTCCAACTTCTTTAGTCCTCATGGTTTCTGGCACGTATCCACATACTGGGTGATTTTACAAACAAAGCTGTATTATTGTGTTTTTATGTGATTTAAAGTGGAGTAAGACTGTTGGTTCATTGCTGCATGGGAATTATATTAATTTTACAATAGTGTTTTGCTAGGAATTAGATTTTTCCTTTCTTGTTACCTACATGAGAAAGTTATAACACTGATGATGATCTTTCGACTTCAGAGCGCGCTACTCTTATTGGGTATTACTTTCATTATTTATTTGCATATAGTGAGATGTGTGAATACGGGAAAGCTGCACCTCATAATAAGATAAGATCAATACAAGGTTTTTGTGATATCCTCTAACAATCCAATATTTGTGCTTATACTGTATTTGCTCGAATATAAAACAAGGTTTTTTTCAGAGCAAATGCTCTGAAAAAGACCCCTCGTCTTATATTCGAGGTCGTCTTATAATCCTACCTCAAATCAAGGTCAGATTATAAGACTGGGATCCAGGTTCCCCGCAGAGGTGCAGGGGACCTGGATCCCCCTCTCTAACAGCCAGGGGATGTCTGCGCAAAGCGTGCAGACATCCTCCCCTGCCGCCCAGCACAACCGCCGGGGCTTCTATGATGAAGCCGGGTCCTTCTGGCTTCATCATAAAAGTCCCGGCGGAAGTGCCGTGCAGCAGAAGGGGATGTCTGCGCGTATCATGCAGACATCCTCCGGCTGCCCCACGCTGGCCACCAGGAGATTCGGGAAGCCGGGGGATGTCTGCACGATACGTGTAGACATCCTCCATGCTGCCCGACACTTCCGTCTATTATGACGGACCGGCTGGGGGGTGAGAGACAGAGAAAAGGGGAGGGAGGGGGGAGAGACAGAGACAAGGTAATCACTTAACTGTATTTCATTTTGTACCTTTTCATATGCCCCTACCTTTTTAGATATTTGTGTTACCATTTTGTTGGCTAATGCCAAAATTTTGTTGCCAAAATCAATTTTGGTTCTCATACAACAATATGTTGGGATAACTTTGATTGTTGTGAAGAAAATACAAAACACACTTTTTTACGCAAATTGTTTATAGAAAGCAATAATAAACATTATCATGTTTTAGCCTTGTTATTTTTAAGTCTCATAAAAAAAAAATTGCAGCACTTTTCTCTGCCATTAGAGACACATATAGAACATATCTTTAATTTCCAATATTTGTCACGTTAGCTCCACTGAAACATTTCTAATATCATTTTAATACAATTTAACATTTATAATAAGATGTAAGTTCTGGAAAAACAGATTGAATGTGTGTGTGTGTGGGGGGGGGGGTTAAGTAGCCAACTTATTAAATAAATATTAAAATACTATTTCTGTGTCCTAGAAAATATTAAATTACCTTTAATAGAAATACAGTCGAAAGAGAAGTGGTATCCAGAACAAACGCAGTGTAGGTTGGAGCAGTATTCCTCCGCAGGTTTCAGGTAAGTCTCATTAAAAAAAGACAGGACCAAATGGAGAGGGAATGGACATAGCATAAAATTGTACCAGATATATACATATAAATGTATTGTACAAATGACACTCACAAGTAAAATGTGGAAAACGAGACCAGCTCAATTTTGCAAAAAACTCTTTAAAACAGGGGTGAGTTACCCAAAACAGGATCCAGCTGATCCCAATCAGAATGACAATACAGCCTCACTTCAGCGATGATATTACTGTAATGAAAGGAGCTGGCAGATCTTGGAGCAGCAGAGAATTGAAGACAGATCCAGTGGCAACAACCACAATACCAGTTATATTAATTATAATCAATTGTAGAATAAATGGGATAAAATACAGGAGGTAGAAAGACCTAAACAATTTCACTGGGTATTATCGCAACTTCCTCAGGGGACTTGAGTTTCACACTCCTATGCTAGTACATAAAAAATGCTACTCTAAATATTCCCTCCCTCTCCCCTCAGGACCAATCAGAAAATCAAAAATAAATGAGCCACATCCGTTCCAAATCAGTCTACAAATGAGAATGGTGAATCCAATAAAAATAAAGATAAAGATAGAAATAAAAATTAAATATAAAAATAAATAAATATGAAAAAATAATGAAAAAATAAGTTGACAGTGTGTATAGACCCTTTCCTTCTGCTTTACGGAAAGCAAACAGTACCAAAATCTTGATTCAGACCATATGGATCCAAAAACCCTCTCTTTGTGACAGCCTTCTATTAAGATTTCCCCAAAAAAACAGAACAGATTGATTACAATGTAGTGGAAATGGGTGTTTCTCAGACATAGATTTAATTTCACTTACATGTTCACCAATTCTTTTTTTGGAGGCGTCATGAGGTTCTCCCCACATATTGCTTCCCGTAATTACATTCCAAGACATTTATAACAAAGGAGGTTTTGCAAGAATTCTTAGACACAATTTCAAACGTTTCCCGGTATGTACGTTCAAAACGTACATCCGCAATGAAAATCCTTACAACCACGAATAGGATTCACCATCCTCATTTGCAAACTGATTTGGCTCATTAATTTTCAATTTTCTGATTGGACCTAAGGGGAGAGGGAGGGAATATTTAGAGTAGTGTTTTTTATGTACTAGCATAGGAGTATGAAACGTAAGTCCCCTGAGGAAGTTGGGATAAAACCCAACAAAATGCGTAGGGCTATTTTATCCCATTTATTCTACAATTTATTATAATTGGTATTGTTGTTGTTCCAAATGTATCTGTCTTCAATTCAAATGCTGCTCCCAAATCTGCCAGCTCCTTCTATCACAGAAATATCATAATTGAAGTGAAGCTGTATTGTCCTCCTGATTGGGTTTAGCTGAATCAAGTTTTGGGTAACCCACCCCCATTTTAAAGAGTTTTTTGCAAAATTGAGCTGGTCACAGTTTGCACCTTTTACTTATGAGTGTCATTTGTACAATAACTCTGTATGTTTCTGGTACAATTTTACGCTATGTCCATTCCCTGTCCATTTGGTCCTATTTTTTTTGCATTAGACTTACCTGATCCCAGTATCCTGCAGAGGAATACTGCTGAGCACTACTGTAACTGTGGGGATATTACATTTTCAACCAAGTAAATATTGGATCTGGAATTTTTTTTGGGTGTCATGGTTGTTTGTGAAATGGCTTGATTCAAATACATATTTGGAACTGTGAATTATGAGAAACTACTTGGTTTCTATGGTGGTTTTCTTAGTTTGCCCCTACTATTTGGAAATGGGTTGTGTTGAAACACTAGGCTATTAAGCCATTACATACAACTGAAGATCTTAATATTTCAGTGATATAGGTGTGAACAATGTGCCCTGTGAGACCTTTTGGAAATCTAGTCCCACACTCCTTGCGGGCCTAGTTGGACTAAAGTTCTAATTATAATTTGCAACGTTTGGGAAGGCCAGTCAAATAAGCAGATCTGCTAATTGGATTTAGATAACTGAAAATCTTAATATTTCAGTGATATCTAAGGGTGGAGACTGTGCAAGACACTTTGGAATTCTAGTCTTAGCACTCCCTGTGGAACCAGTTGGGCTATAGTTCTAATTATAGTTTGCAACCTGTAAACAACATATGTACAACTGAAGAAATCTTACTGCACACAAGTTGAGAAAGTAAGTCATATAACAGCTTTGCTAACTGGATCCAGTGTGGTACAGCCTGCTTTATTTTTAATATTATTATTAGCGTGAGATAATTTTTGTGATATATGTAAAGGCTTCTTTTGTATGTAGTTTAAATGTCTCTTGTAAGTTTCCAAAAGTATTTATCCTTCCCTCATCGTAAAGATCCACAATCTTACATTTACCACTTTGTGTCCACGACTTAGTATCCACATTGTCCATTAGTGTTGTGAGGATACCAAGAGGGAGATTTGTAAATATCTTATTTCTCATATCTGTTTTATTCTTAATACATAACCATTGTTTTACAAGGTGTTTTAGTATTAGACTATCATCTGGCTCCTGTTTGCCCTCCCTTTTGCTCTCCACCTGCCAAAAGAGTGACAGGATCACCCCTCTCTCTTTAATTGTTTCAGAATCTAGATCATACCAGATTTCCTCCACACTAGAACAATTTATAGTGATCAGAATGTGTTGTAGGTTTATGGCTTGGTATTGTTCCTGTACGTCTGGTGCTACTGCTCCTAATTCCTTTTTGTTCCATGACATTAATTGGAGGTTTAGCCGTGGGTTCTTGTCTGACCAGATGAATCTAGAGAAAAACGTTTGTATCATCTTAATCCATCCATGTGTGACCTCTAGTGGAATCATTCTGAAGATGTACGTTGCACGAGATCTCCATATTCTTCCATTTTTTCAATTTAGCATTGATCTCCTTCAGCATGGGCATTACTTTTCTCTCCATCATGTCCGCCGGTCTAGGGACAATAACAATACCTAGGTATTTAAAGGAGGTTCTCGACCAGTTGAGTTCATACTCTTTTTGAAGGGTGTCTAGATCCTTATTTGGGACGTTTATTATCACAGCTGTGGGTTTTTTCATGGTTCAAAAATAATTTTTCATACATCTGTTGAAAATCTCCTCAGCCTCTAAACATGGCCTCAAAAAAAGCCTAAAGAAAAAGAGAAGGAAAGAAATACTAATGTGGGCAAAACCAAATCTATTAGCTCCTTTTACTCTCCTAGATCTCAACCTCGTTCACAAGAGAAACAGAGAAAATATTGACCATTGAAGCACAGAGAAACTACAACTCAATATACTCCAAATATACGCAGTTATTGCCTTCATCTCAGGAGATAGAGCAGCAAGCCCTTTCACAGATGTTAGATAATCTCTACGTCAAAATCCAAAAAGATATTGAAAGCAATATCAGTGATTTAAGATCTGAAAGGAAGGCCCTATCAGATGCACTAGCTAATCAGGCAGCTACTATAGCAAAGGATTCAAGAACATTATATATACCTTCAATCAAAAAAATTGCAAATGGATGTAAAAATCCAAAATATGGAGGATAAGATTATTGATATGGAAGATCGGTCCAGATGGAAAAACTTAAGAATTAGAGGGATACCTGAAACAGTTCTACAAAAGAGTTTAGATCCAGTTTTGCCAAGATATTTAGGACCCTTGGAATAACTATAAAGATTTTTCTTTCTTGTTAAACTAAAATAGCATCAAGTGTGGGTATTTTGGGGTGAAGGTGCTTTGAAGAAGGAATGCTCAATATACTTATTGAGTGAGCCTTTTTTGCTTGTATAGATCAATCGGGGGTGAGCATGTTGTTTAGAATGTTGGGTCAATCTTCCTTCATCTGACCCAAGATATCAGCCCCACTGATGAAGGCATAGAGGTGCTTTATTTACCAATGGGGTGCTTTATTTGTGTTATTTATATGTTCAGTGTTGTGTTCTTTCACTGAAGAATTTCTGTCCACCCCACATTACGCTTCCCAACTCGATCCTGACAATTACATTTGTATTTTTTTCCATTACAAAATTCTACCAGCTGTATAAAATAGTTAACACAGATCCAAAGTGTATTTATTACACAAATGAATAATACACTTTTGCCTTCTTGTTTTAAAATATACTGTAAGTATAACTAAATGGGTTTTCTATAAAATAATTATTAGGAATATTTATTATCAGGTTTTTTTCCCATTTAATACAAGGAATAGTGATAAAGGTAGCATATACATATGTATAACATTAATCCACATGTTGTAAGACTATTAGCAAAGTGTTGTACAAAGCACAATGTAAAAAGAATTATAAATTCAACATTACATTTTTAAATAAAATTATCTTTTCATTTATACCTTGGTTCATGGTCATATGAATGGTCAGGATGAGTTACTTTATGAAGTATAGATGTATGCAAAACCAAAATTGGTACATTGCTATAAGGTATGATCTAGCTGATCTTATGGTTTTGTAATCATGTTCATCTAACATAGTATGTAGTTCCGTTCTAGGCTTTATACCAAGTGGTACATAATTTGTTGGAGCTATATACATCAATGTTAATGTAATATAATTAGGGGTTTTCTTCATAGTTGTAGGTAGTTGAGTTTCTTCTCACAAATTAAGTAAACATTTTTTCCCCCAGCGTGTATACAAGACTCATAAAAATGACTACAATACACTGTGTAGTCCATACTTAGCAGAAAGACCTTTAGGGAACTAAAACAAAGCAGTTCTTTGGCATATTAAGATTTGTAGAAATGAAAACTTTAATCATTATTATTTTCAAAACAAGAAACTATGTTATTTATTTGAAAACATTTTCTTACGTGCAAATAAAAAAAAAACATAATACAGCGTCATTAGAATGACATAATTGGAAGTTACCTTATTATGTACAAATCTTCTCGATATGGGAAAATGTAGCCCTTTCACAAGAATACATTTTGTCACAAAGTTGTATAAAAGTTCAAGTAGGTTGTCTACTCTACAGAGTATTTGTATTTAATCTTTCTAATGAAACGTTGTTAACAAGGAGTAGCTGTAATGTATAGTTTTAATTTTCAGATAAAACAGACTGGACGTATACAGTTTCACAATAGACAATGATTACTGGAATTAGTCTGGTATTATTTACAGACCACAAGGTTTTGGCACAACCACTGCATGAAAATTACATTATGTGGATATGAACCCTAGTGATAACAGGTAGACAGACACTTTGTCATATTCACCAAATCTTATATCTTGACTACACTTCAACCCAAACAGTTGTGGACAAGGAATAAGTGTGGTTAGCAGGAATGGATACATTTCAAGGAACGTATAAGGATACATGGTTTATTATGGATAGCAGGCTTATTATACGCAGAAAAGGTAACATTTGACTATTTTAACAATATAATTAGACTGGGGCCACCTTTCCTTCTCCTTCATTTCAAAGTAATCAGCTTTAATCATCCACATATCAAATGTCCATTTGTCTTTGACATGTTCCATCATCCTCCCTAATTTTTCTGTCTTAACCCAATTTATAGCTGCAAATAGATATCTCTTAACCTCACCACAGTATACTCTTATAAAACATACAAGTCTACCTTATGAATTAATTTGACATTTATTTAGAGTTTAACATACCTTACAGATATTAAAAAGCCACATTATTTGTCTCACACAAGGTGGGTGCTGCTTACAGTGAATATAACCATACAAACCTGTGGAAATCACCACCAAATAAATGGGGCTACTTTAAAAAACAAAAAAACAAAAGAGCACTTGTGATTGTGTGAATAAGAAATGATAAAAACTAAGGATATATAGAAAACATATATACTATGCTATACTTGTATTAAAGCAATTACTGATAATTAAGATCTCAATAGTCTTCTTGATATGTGTTTTACATATCCTTGGTTTCTATGCCAAGTCAAGAGTGTGCGTTAATGGACAGCTTTCAAGACCAGTTTCCCTATCAAATGAGACCAGGCAGAGATGCCCCCTTTCACCTATTTTATTTGTATTGGTTCTAGAATCACTTTTGAATGAGATACGGGCAAATCCAGACATAGGACTGGAAGTAGGAACTGGACATTGTACGGTGTCTTTTGCAGACAAACTCCTGCTTTTTCTATCAGGGCTTCATGATTCCTTACCAAATATAGTTGAAGAATTGGAATAATAATATGGGGACCTCTCATATTAAATCAATTGCTCAAAATCCAAAAAGCTGAACATATCAGTTCCTAATGATCAAATTAATCCTTTATGTTTAGCATTTTCATTTAAATGAACATTATCCAGTATAAGGTGAGAATATCTTTAGAGTATCTTTATGTTATCAGTTTGCGCCTCTGATGAGATATATAAAATTAAATATATAACGGTCACGGTTAAATTTATCTTGGTTCAGTATGGCCAATGTAATACTTTTAACAAAGAGTTTATTCCAGGTCTGGAAAAAAAGGGTTTCTTGAAGAGTATTTGATACTCTTTCAGGTTCCTTTTCCTAGAGTAGGCCACTTTCTCCAATTAATAAAACTGGTAAAACGTAATAGAACATGTGTTCCAGCTTCACTCAGATGAACCAAAATTCCAACTTTTTTCAGTTCTCTCAATTAATTTTAAACTTAAAATGACAAAAGGAACAAAGTGAGGATATGACACCTTATGAGAAATTATGTTGGTTTTCAATATAACTAGTTGATATCAAAGATAAAAAAAAAAAACTCCTAATAGGAGATATCAGAAAATAAACCATATTTTATTGCAAAGGGGAAAATTGAATGATTTAAAAATACACAACTTGCACATATATACTCAGTTGCAACATATAAATGAAATAAAGCATTTAAAATCTTAATGAGATGGTATAAAGTCCAAGTGTCTTGCACAAGATACATCAGCGTAACACAGATAGCTGCTTGAGATGTCAGCTGCAGGAAGGTACACTTCTCCATATGTGATGGTTACGTCCATTACATTTTGATACATACCCAGCAATCCCTTAACACTATTGAACAATTATACTAAACATTCTACTAAGGTTTATATAAATTCTCTCACTACCAAACTCATTAATGAGGTTAAACTTATTATTATTCCTAAATGCTGAAAACCAAAACAGACTCCAAGATATAAGGAATGGTTGGGATTACTGGAGAATATATAACATATTGAGGATTTGGCTGGAGGCACACACACATCCATTTCTAGACCTTTCTACTCTTTTATGCCTTTCACATAGACATAGATTTTACATATATATCATTAGAGTAGCATTAAAAAGTAGAAACCAAATGTACATTTCACTAGCACAATGTATAGATTTGTTTAATATTGATGTAATTTTTAAATGACATGGTACAATTTAAAGGGACTGTCTGGTGCCAAAATGCATCCTCCAAATATTAATGCATATTAATGTGATTTCAAAGTACTTTAAAATCCATGTCTTACATTTTGCATTGCTTAAAATATTAAGTACTTACAGTTAGATGAAATTGTGAAATTACAGCAGTTTGCAAGAAACAAGGACTGCCCACACTAGATGAGTAAAAAGTAATTTCCATTTTTTTTTGCTGCAGGAACCAATAAGAATAATGCCATTAAAATGAATGGAATATCCTGTCTCTCTGGTGATGTCATCAGACAATGTGTTGCACTGATAAGAGATCCTACTGTGTACAAGAGCAAGGTCACTCAGATGCCACACAATATATTCAATTTGAGGAGGACAGAAAGTGACTAAATAAAACAAAACTGTATATCCTCAGTGTCTATAGAATCGGTGCTGCCGCACCTGCAGTAAACATGCAAAGTAATCACTGGGGAGGGCTTGAGTCAAATATTAAAAAACTGTAATTTATACAGAATGCCTGCATCAAATCACACAGGGTTAAAAAGCCTGTGCACTATACAAGCAGTGAACTTCATCTTGCACCAAAGTGAGTTTGGTGACTAGACTGTCCCTTTAAGGTAGGTTTACATGTTATCTTCACTGTTTCAACAAATCTACTCATATCCCTAAAAAACAAACAGAAAGAAGTTATATGCACTTTCTATGATCTGAATTGTTGCCTGTCAAGTTGACAATAGAGTAACATTTCACAACTTTGCAATGGACTACATACATTGGAAATATCACCTTAGGATCTTCATCCAGGCCATCATCAGAAAACCATCATTAATGTGCCCAACTACCTTATTTTACTAATATCCATGAATAGCTGCCACTGCCATGGCACACTTAAATATAGATAAAGATTTGACACAATATTATCATTCCAGCTTGAAATCAGCAACAGATAATGTTAAATTAAAATGGTCCACGTGACCTATTTCTGAACAGAATTGGTTAGCTATACAAAGCTAATAATATGGATGTTTGTATTTCACTGTATAGCGATTAAACCCAAATGTAATTTTGGTAAAACAACCAGGTAAAAAATAAGTATATAAAGTATAGGCATTCTTTTATTCAAGATTGGCACTACAACTTTTACAATGTCTATTTCAGTGGATGTGCATGCATCCATCTACTTGCAAGTGTTGATATCAGCATCCAACAAAGCACTGCCCAATAAGAATTTAGGGAATGCTAAAATCACAAGTGTGCAGATCTATTGCTGCAATTCTTACCTCTTGGGTCTATTCACTTTGGAGGTCAACTTTCAATTTGAGACTAAGCTAAATTCAGCACCTGAGTTTGACTTAGTCTCATTTTAGTGAGTGGACTAATATGACTGAGGTAGAGGTCAATTTTACTTAAATTCCAAATGATTACAAATATAGCAAAAATAAAATATTAATAAAATTATATTTTGCATGACAAGCTTTAAGCATCAAAACAAGATCAAAATGGCTTTCTATGGGCAAAAGTAAAAGATGTGAAGTACAGCAGCATAGCTAACGCTTGCCAGCCTAATATTCATCTTTTTCTATTTTTATAGGTTAAATTTGATGTAATAGTGTCTTGACAGTATGTGGATTTCCCAATTATTTAAAGTTTAGTTTTAGCAGAGGCAGGCCCACTGGGAATCACTTTGAGCACAGCTGAAGCCCGGTGGCTTTGCTTCTTTATTCTGACTACATTCGAGATATGCAGCAGATGGTACATGTATGACCTGAATTATGAACAGTTTTATTCAGTTTATATTCGGAGCATTACAAATAAAACACAAACAAATTTTAGAAAATCATTTAAAAAAACTGTCAAAACCCAATAACAGGTGAACAGAGCTATTTCAAACCAAATATTTCACTAATGAGCAATTAGTATGCAACCAAATATTTACTGCACATTTTCAAAGCAACAAATTTAGTTAGAATTATAATAATTCTAATTATTACTCACACTCACTTCTTCAGCATCCCTAATAAAATTGTGGCAGTCAAGGCAAGCGTTTAGTTTGCCTAATGGGCCTCCAGTCTTCCTCATTAAGATGCCAAATCAACACAATAATCTCTGCTATAAATTTGACAGTGCAAAGAGAGATGGAATGAGAAATAAAGAGAGGAGAAGGAGAGAGAGATAGAGAGCACAACTTCTTCTTATATATGCTACTCCTACTATTCCAACAGCAACCAACAGATAAAACGTTAAACTGGAACACACTAAATATGTACTGTAGCATAAAATTATCATAGTGCTTTCCCCTCAGGAATGTGTCATTTTTAGAATTCTGTTTATTTGTATTCAAGATGTAGCGTTCTTTCAAATTCCTTTGGGAACTACTGCCCAAGGAAATGCTTAAAATCTTTTAGCAATGGCTAACAATGTAAATATGATAAATATGCACAGTTTGCAATCCATAAAAAAATAAGGAATATAAACATATTGCAGCCTTAACTCCCATAAATTATAATTTAGATTAAAAGTATGATGAACCCTGTGGGGAGAAAAGATTATTGAACAATGGGCTTTTAATTTAACATGATGTTAGAAAAGTATTAAACTTTTGAAAGATAGTGTATTATATAGAGTATGCAATATAAGACATAATAAATTACTCTACTTCTCTTTCATGCATACGGCTCTTTAAAAAGTTTATTTTTTATCATTTCATATTTTTATTTTCTGATATGAAATTCGAAAACTGATACACTTACAAATTGTGAATATACGCACGCAAATATCCTACAGATAAAAAAGAGGTGAAAATATATACAAGTTACATCTCTTCAGTGGGCAATACCGGACGCAACAGAATCTGAGATTAATACATTCCTCCACATAGACATTGGGATAACAGGCTTTAATTATGTTATGAGGACGGTAATATTTCTAGCCAGAAGTCCCATTTATCCAGTCCTTTTGATTTGGTTCTGAATTGAGAGGTTATAACTCTCTCCATCTATAGTTGGTATGTTAACTGATTTACCATTAGAGTCCATGTTGAAGTTTAGACTGAGTGCAAGTTCCTAGCGATCATCAGTTTGGCAGCCAGTAAGATATGGATTATACAGTTTCTACAATTGGAGGGTCACGTTAGATCTGTCAGATGCAGAAGACAATTTTGTGGCATGAATGGTATTCTAATACTGCATAATCTATGTATCTGCTGGTCAATCATTTTCCCCAAAAAAGCTAGATACATGGGAAACTCCACCAAACATGGAGCGAGTCTTCTTTGTGTATTCCACATCTCCAACATGTATCAGATCTGTGTGTAAATATTAGATTTAACCAACTTGGGACTAAATACCATCTGTTCATGATCTTGTATTACATTTCTCTCAAAGTTAAACAATGGACTGCTTTATATATCATTCTCAACAAATCAATCCAAACCTCTTGCAATATCTCTATCTGTAAATCTCTTCCACTTATCAATAGCTAAAAATATATAATCTGGTTCAATATTTATTACACAGGAAACACATCTAAAAACTTTTTTGAATCTTTGTCATTGAGGAGACCTTTTAATTTAAAAAGTATATTATTAGGTATATGTATGAAGATAGCACATTTTACACATCACGGACAGCTGCTCAGAACACCATACAACATGTGCACAATCATGGTTGTTAGCCACTTTCACAGTCTCAGTTTGTTCTTGTAGTGTAGTCCACTTTTCACCACTAGGGGCGATATACAATGTTACAAACTCAAACTGTTTTGTAGCTTGTAACTATGCAAACTTGTATGGGTCCTATACTCTAAAATTTGACTTTGGAGTCAACTTTAATTTTGAGGACATGGTCAGGTGCCAAATTTGACTTGGTATCAAAAATATCTTTGATCATTCCACATCCCACTACTTTTATTGGGGACGATTCAAACCTGGTTATTTTCTAAGTCATAAATGGGTGCCTAGAGTCTATCACTTGAGTAGTAAACCTCAGAGTGTGGAGTGGTGTGTAACTGAAGTTTACATTTTTACATGTACATCATGTCCATTTTCATACATGTCATTTACCATTGACATTGCAAGAACAAATTGTATAGCATCAGATACAGCACTCTACCCACAGGCTTATAGTCTATAGAGTTGTGTGCACAAGCATATACATACAGTTCCTATTTTCAGAGATTTAACAGAGTGGAGCTTTTAAAAGGCTGTGGATCGTGATAGGGTGGTTGGCGATGAACAAAAGAAGACATGCCGTTTCTCTTAAATTTAATTTATAAAAAGAGAAGTCCAAGATATGACCCATAATAAATGTGCCTTTGAAAGTGAACAGTCTAGAGAAGGCAACTTGGGTATTACTCTAAAACCAATAAGGACATATTTAAATTTGTCAGATTAAAACAATAGTCGACAAATCAACAATATGTGTAGCAGGATAATGATCAAAGCACAAAGAAAAGCTGCACTGGAGTACTGGAACAGGAAGTGCTTAAAAGTCAATGAAAAATGGATTTCTCTTATCCATTGTTAATCCAAATTATTTCTGAGATTCTCAGATCCAAAACAATTTTGACACTGCTCAAAGATGTCACCATGTTATTTTGGAAAGTTAGTGACACTTAGAGCCATCGCCTCTATAAAATGTTACCTTCAGGTGGGTAAAAGATGGCTTGAGATCACTGTTAGGATATTGGAAGGAGTAGCATATCCAGTATTTTCGATTATTTTTTTTTTTAAAGGTGAAACCTATTATCCTTGTGGAACGCTGTTAGAAAATGTGCAGAGAAGTAATTGCTGTAAATAGTGCCTCTCTAAAAAGGCAATTTAAAGATCATAGGATTTAGGAATGTAAACTATTACATTTTTTTCCCCACAAACCTTCTTTAGCTCCTACCATGTCATTGCTAAGTTAATCTTTAAAACACTTCGCGAGAAGTTAATTGATCATATCAATAAAAAGCTAGATTTTACAAACACAGATGAGAATGTGTCTAGAGGCTGCTCCATTAAATGCAATAGACTGAAATGAATGTAACCTTTATAGAAATCCATTTTGTCTATATCCCAAAAAGACAACTACTTAGGACAGAAGAATCAAACGGCTTTTCTGCAATGGACTGCATGTTCCAAAATGCACACTTTTGCTTGGCTGCATGACATTTTTTTTATTTGCAATAATTTGGCGAAACATAGCTTGTTAGCCATGGAAAAATGTTTGGTTATTTAGCATTAATACAAAAAGAGTCCAAAAGGAGCTTAAATCAATCTTATTCAGAAAAAACCACATATTTATAGGTGTAATGAGAACATGGGTAGTAAAATGAATTGGTCATCTCCAACGGTGAGATGAGCAGCACTTGACCCAAGGGCCCCACTTTGCACGCCCCTCACTTAGAATTTGCCAGTTTATCCCCATTGAAGAACAATCAGTGGTTCTATCGGTCCTAGAAAAGGAAGTAAGGAGAAGTACACAAGTTGAGGCCATGAAACGAAATAATTCTGCATGTTTTAGTCCACAGGACAAAAACCAAAACTGTCTACACCAGATTATATGGACTGAGAAATATGCTTGAGCTGAACAGTTCGATTTATGTAAAGTCTCATAAGTGAGATAACAATAAGATTGGAAGGTAGAACTTTGGCTTAAAATGCTGCAGCTGTGAAATTCAATTGTTATTAATTTATCAATTTTTAAACATTTAACGGTAAACCTGCCTTGTAATACATAACTTACTGGATGTCTCAGAACCTACAACTTTATTTTATTTTATTTATTGTTTTAAAATTATAAAATTAAGTGCTGCATATGACACTGAAAATGAAAACAAATTAATATGTACACGTCATGTACATGCACATATTGTCAATTAAGTTTTTTTACACATAACATCATCTATCCTGTCTTAACCCACATGAGCATGGCATAGAATACTCTCTAAACAGATCATTGCAGCCTTTATAAATTTAAGAAGGTAATAAGTATGGCTTATTTGCATTTTATTGTTAGTGAAACCAGCAACAACAAAATATCATAGCAAATTAATTGGACACTGATTTTTTTTTTCTTTTTATAGTGGCTTTATTTTAACATTTTTTTTAACAGTTCAAAAATGTACTATAATGTTTATTTGTATATTTAAACACAACTAAAATATGTGTAGGAGGGAGATTAGATTCTCATTCCAGAAATGCTTGAATCAATCTCACCAGACACAAAAGCAGAAGAATATTTAAAAATAACTGAATGTGTTTATTTCATTATCTTCTGAAAATATTTATTATCGCTGTGCTTGTAAGCCAACACAAAAAAAAAATTGAGGTGCTTGGAACACAAATACACTGCATTTCTATTTGTAAAAAAAATAAAACTATTTTGTTAGAAAACTAAAATTTTATGTACCATGGAATATTATTTACCTTACAAAGTGTCCCCAAACTCTGTGGTGACCTATTTTGATTCCAATTTTTTCATTTTTAGTGCATCATATATACAGGAAAGAAAAAAAGAACTATAGTGTTGCCTTATTTTGAAACCAATTCCAATTTTCCAAATAAACCTTAATACTGCAAAACCCTTTAATAACTATGCTATTTTTTTAACATTTATGAAAAAAATGTAATAATATAATAAATTGTTTAAAGTTGAATTTCTGGGTACTAAAAGCTAATTGTTTGAGACAATAGGAAGTCAATAACTTCCAGTAATGTTCATTTATTTGTTTAAAAAAACATGAGATAAATTTAAATAAAACAAAAAAAAAACAATATAACGCTTTGTATTTGTTTGGTACTCATAAGATTACAGATTATAGTAAATAACTTGTAACTTTTTTTATTTGGCTTGATAACATCAAGCAGTTAATAACACAAACAAAAAAAAACAAAACAAAAAGACACCCATTTATGATGCACTTTATTATATACGTTTATGAATATTACACCAAATGAAACCACGTTCTACCAGTTTGTAGGGAATAAATGGTTTGCAGTTGGGAAAGTTCATAAAATCGGAAATATATATATATAAACAGATAGTGTTTTTACAACATAATTTTGATGCAAAAACACAGGACTATGATACCTTTAAACCCAAGACCTATTGCATTTGTCATCACTGAACCATGTTTCAGAGATAAAATTCTGAAAATGTTATTTCAGTCTTGGCATTTACCATTTTTCCACAATAGTCATGTGCTTTACTTTATGGCACAAGAGAAAAAATAATGTGAAATTAATGTAGTAATTTTATTGCAAAGAGATGGGCATTTTTGCACCAGATGTCACCAAAAGGGGGGTGTAAAATATGATTTTATTTTGAACATAAGCCTACCAAAGTAGGAATGATATTATGGGCTAATTGTACTACCAAAAACATTCATTCAATCTCACTGTTTTTCATAGGCACCTGAAAAATTATATTTAATAATGAAAGACAGGACATCTGAGGCAACACACCTATGGCAATAAAACTCCCACAATATCATTAATAAAAGGTCATCTTTATAACAAAACCAAAGTCAATCATTAAAAGAGGACCTGAGATACATCCGTGGTTGTAGTTAATATCTTGCGTAACCATTTGTTTAATTAGACTCATCATCATATAACATAAGTGCCTCAAAAACCACAAAGGCATAAATTCCTCATGTCCCTCATGTCCTTAAGAATACCACGGTTTTATCTTTTTACTGATCTCAAACAACATAGATATGAACAATATTATAGGCTCCACAAAGACATTACTTGGTCAAGATGTCTGATGTATATGGCCATAGCACAATGAGCTAAGAAGAAAACAATTCTTACTATCCTACAGTCAAAAATACCACACAAGTCCCGTTTGCGAAGAAATTATGGCTGTGCATGCAATCTTCATTAACTCTAACCGAACTGGTAGGCATTGGCATCCCTTATTACCTTATATAGAAGTTAACAAGTCCCTCACCCTGCTTTGGGTAGTTGTTTTTTTTTTCCAGTTTACAATGCTGCCATGTAAGTTTGCTTCTGTTTTGGAATTGCCCTATATTTAAAAAGTGATGGCATAGCGGATAAGTGACGTCAGCATCAGCCACATGAAATCACAGTAAAGCGCTTAGAAATGCAAGACATGTTGTGGAGGACAATTCCAAGAAGGAAGACCAACACACATGCTACCAAAATCACAGTGCAAACTCCAGACCAAGTAGAACTTTTAACAACTCCTCTTCGTTCATGTTCCTCTTCCACGATATCTTGTTGCATGCCACCCTGCAATGGATGCTGCTCCATAGGCATAGTCACGACCGTGACTGGTTTTTGCTGGCTTCCTGGCAGCAGTCGACATCCAATATCACCTGGCAACAATGCCCTATCCTTGCTAACAGGAAGTGGCCACATGTAGCACCCATTACTAGGTAATTTAATAAAGACAGGCGTGTTTTCTGAAGTGTGAGGGATTGCAATAACAGCAATGACATCCGGGTCATCTGGAAGCTGAGACACAGAATATCCAGGTGGCAACTTTGTAACACCTCGGCACCAAGGGCATCTAAGGTCTTTCTGGCTGGCCCTCATTTGCTGCAGGCAGATGGAACAGCACGTATGTTTACAATCAAGCAGCTTTGGTCTTCTCCGTGGACTATAATAATTAAAACAAATTTGGCATTCCAGTAAGGAATCTTGTGAGAGAGTCTCCATAGTCACCTCGATCAAAGTTCCAAGGCTGTCTGGTCCAGTCAGCTTGTACTCACTTGTTTTGAGTATGTGTTTAATTACACAGGTGTCAAATGAATCAAATGGAACCTAAAACAAAATTCAAAAATACATTAATTTTGTAGTATTTTAGAACAAATAAAGTAATTTATCCTTTTTAGAACAAATAATAATTTATCCTTTTTAGAACAAATAAAGTAAACAAAATATGCAATAGTCCAATCACTAAACTTAAATATGGTTGTTGTTATTTTGTTTTTTTGTGCACAGTGAACTTATTATTCCAACACAATTTTTCTATTCTGTTATGGAACACTTGTTTCAATGTATCATGTAAACAGTTTCTTTCCTTTCAGATACTGAATCGTTAAAATGAAAAATAGCTCAAAATTCTAATCTTGAACAATCTCCATTTTTTATGGTCATTGACCATATCACAATATTCTCTCAGTTAATTAGCTGGTTGAAAGAATATATAGCCGAAAGGTTTCTTAAACAATTGGCATTCTGTATAGTTAGCATTTCAGAACTGCGCAGGAAAAGAAAAATGTACCCAAGGAAGCAAAATAATTCATTGAAACGGCTCGGAAATCTAGAGAAGAGACAATATAATAAAGTAAAATATTGAACTATTAAAAGAAATCTGCTTCAGCATCTGACTTGCAAGTAAAACATATTATGCAGCAATTGATATGGTGCACAACTCTCCAAATTCAAGAAACTGTTGAAAAGAATCTAGTTAACGATTACACAAATTATTATTTTATTCTTACAAGTTTAAGGATTTTCTAAAAAATAAAAAATAACAAAGAGTCTAGTAAGAAAATGTAGTTATTTCTTGCGGAAATTATATTTTTTTAAATTACCGTATTTATCAGCGTATAACACACACTTTTTCTCCCTGAAAATAGGGAGCAAATGATGAGTGCGTGTTATACGCCGATTGGTGCCTGAAAAAAAAAAAAATTTCTAAAACTTACCTCGTTCCTGCTCTGTCCCCCGGTGCTCTGAAGCTGCGTGGCTGTGAGGGAAGCTTTGTGAGCTCCCCTCCAGCCGCGCGCTCAATAAAGTGTGTGTTTTTTTAAACAAACTTTATTGTTCCGCGCGGCTGGAGGGAAGCTCACAACGCTCCGCTCACAGCCACGCAGCTTCAGAGCACCGGGGGACAGAGCAGGAACGAGGTAAGTACTGGGGTCTGGGGAAGGGGGGGAGGAGGGTGGCATAACGAGCATACTAAGGGGCAATATCCTAGCATATTACATGGCATATTGGGGGCAATATCCAGGCATATTGGGGGCAATATCCTGGCATATTAAATGGCATATTGGGGGCAATATCCTGGCATATTGGGGGCAATATCCTGGCATATTGGGGGCAATATCCTGGCATATTAAATGGCATATTGGGGGCAATATCCTGGCATATTAAATGGCCTATTGGGGGCAATATCCTGGCATATTTGGGGCAATATCCTGGCATATTGGGGGCAATATCCTGGCATATTAAATGGCATATTGGGGGCAATATCCTGGCATATTAAATGGCATATTGGGGGCAATATCCTGGCATATTAAAATGGCATATTGGGGGCAATATCCTGGCATATTAAATGGCATATTGGGGGCAATATCCTGGCATATTAAAAAAGCATATTGGGGGCAAAATCGTGGCATATTAAATGGCATATTGGGGGCAATATCCTGGCATATTAAATGGCATATTGGGGCAATATCCTGGCATATTAAAATGGCATATTGGGCTTCAAAGTTCTTTATTTGAAATGTAAGTTTTTTTTCCTGAAATTTCGTTCTTAAAATGAGGTGCATGTTATACGCCGGCGCGTGTTATACGCCGATAAATACGGTATATCAAATGTTGTAATGCATTGTCTGGTGCTGAAAAGATGTACTATATTCCTAATTCTAAGGTATATTATGTACTATAGTTCACCATAACCGATTTCCATGTGATATAACAATTGACATACCCATGCATGAAAACTGTATATTTCTTTTTACTCCTAGACTTTAAAGAGTGAGAGGGTATAGTGTTTTCCAGTGAGAATTATCATGCCCTACCTTGAAAAGTGTCTGCATGACTAACCCAAGCACAATGCTGACAAATGTATTCATGTGATTATTATATAAATAATGAACAATGCCTTTCAATTATATGGTTTTGATTATTTAAAATATGTGTCTCATTTCAAGATAAATACATTAAGTGAGTCTGTAAAAATATATATATATATATATATATATATATATATATATATATATATATATATATATATATATAGCTTTTGCAGCAAATATTTAAAAATTCCCATTGCCCTTTTATGGTTGTGAAAGTATTAAATTAAAAGTAATTTTACAGGTTTGACAGAATAACAAAATACACTTGGGGATGGCTAACCTTTGACACTAAAGCTGGTGTGGTCTACACTTTTCATAATGTGCATCTTGGGAAATGTGGTCCACAACAAACAGGATTGTATTAGGACAAAGATCTCGCTAAACTTCTGCTTTGATTCAGAAGTGGAAGACAGATCAGGTGCTCAGTTGACAAAGCACAGCTTTCCCTCTGCTATATTTTACAGCAGGTAGACTATACTAGAATTACGAATGATTATTATCTGCTTAAGAATTGTAAGCTATATGTATATACAGCTGAATGGATTTTTTATATATTTTTTTTTTTTAACAGCTCATAAACCTAGATTAAGTACAGGTAAAAGAGGATACATTTTTGATAAAAACTACAAATGCTGTCGAATAATATGTCATGGTCTGAAATTAGAAGACCTGTTGTCCTTAGAGTGGAAACAATGGGGGTATAAACACGGCACACAGGGTGATTGCTCCAAATACTGGCACAATCAGCATGTGTGCCAATGTATAAAGCAGACTCCCGACATTTTTCGGGTGTCGGCAATGCCTCCACCAAATACGTATATTTTCCTTGTGTCGGCGCCCAAAGTATAAGGAGTTATAGAAAGGCGCAATCTCTACTATACATAAAAAATGTTGATTGCTCCTTTTTATAAAACTCACAATACTTTGCAGTGCAGGGGTTTTTATACATAACCCCAATATACGCTATCAATTTTTTAAGAAGTAGATTAAACTAAAGGAAAAAAAAAGTCTCAAAATTTCATAACCTAGTTATCCATATATATCAGCTGTATCAGCAAGATTCCTAGATATACTTCTATTTCTATTCAACAGACATAAATAATGGTAAATGCATGGTAGTTTTTCTTATAATGAAACAATATGTTTAATTCCTACTGTTAAAAAGACTTTATAGCATGAATTGTTTGCCAACCTGCCTTTAACTAGGACTTTTTGTCCTGGTAAAAAGGTTACAAGATGCCCTGCTTCACACCATTCAACAGTCAAAATGGCTAAAGAGGTACACTTTTGCCTTCAGGGAAATGGCTGAAAGAATGGTTCTGGACAGGGCATTTTTTTAGGTGAATGTATGGGCAATAGAGAGAACTTATAAAATGGAGGATTATACTTACAATACTTGACTTTTATCACAACAATATATTTAAAACAACTTGAAATAATTGTTGTACTATTATTATGTCTTGTTTTTCTTTAAATTCAAATATGTATTTGAACAAGCATTAAGACCTGAGGAGATGCTAAAAACAAAGCCATTTACCATAAAGAAACCATTGAAAACTTAACCACATTAGCATAGTTCCAAACTAGTACTGCTAATTAACAAAATAATAAAAAGCATATTCAATAATAATTTATTGTTATTGTTATAAAGCAGTAAAATGCACCACAAAACAGATACAAAAAACCACATTACATTATTTTGCTACAGAATTTTTAGATTCCTAAAACCATGACACATATATATATCTTCTTTAATCTGTACATTTCCTCCTAAGGACTGAAAAATCTAAATTAGAAAGAAAATGTAATTATTAGCATTTCAAAATTAACAGATTCCGCATATATTGGTTAAAAAATATACAACTAAAGTGTCAAATGGTTTTAGCCTACCTAAGGTATGCATTTGTTGCTTTTTTACAATATGAAATTATTTTTCATATTGCATTCTTAAATATTTCAATATAAAATACATAAAAATTGGAACTGATGGATGGTAATTGTTGTATAATCTAAGCTGACTGGTATAAAATATATACTCTTTTATTAATGTACCCTGTTAAAGCCAATAGCAGAGATGTTTTCAGAGTCACAGACGACATGCACCAATCTGCTCTACCGGGTCATGAAGAACCAACTCTACAACATGGCAGCCTGTAAGTTTCTGTCTGATTTCCAAATCAAATGTGAATCGCTTATGAAAAGTGCTACACAGGAGCATCATTCAGAAGTCTTTTTAATCAGACAGAAGTGGTCTTCTGTCTGATTAAAAGTACTTAAAGGGAATGTCTAGTGCCCAAAATGCATCCTCCAAATTTTAATGCATAATAAAGTACTTGAAAGTGCATATTTTACATTTTGCATTACTTGAACAATGGCGGTCTAACACTTAGATGAAACTGCACATTAGCAGAGGTTCAGGACGGCCCACTTTTACTTCCTCTTTTACAAGCTTCTAAGGGATTCCTTTCCCCTGTAGCAGCCAATAACAATTGGAATGTGATTTTCTGTTTAGTGATGTCATCAGACAATGTGTTGCATTAGAGATCCTAGTATAAACAAGAGCATTATAAGTTAGTGCTCTGTCACTTCATAATCTAAGTCATGTCATCAAATCATGACATACCCTTCATAGAAATGCCAGCTTGGCTGAGCATGATAGGCAGTGCAGTCCCCCAATAACACAAGCTTGTCTGAGTATGATAGGCAGTGCAGTCACCCCATATTTCCCATCTTGGATGAGCATGATAGGCAGTGCAGTCCCCCAATAACACCGATCTTGTCTGAGTATGATAGGCAGTGCAGTCACCCCATATTTCCCATCTTGGCTGAGCATGATAGGCAGTGCAGTCCCCCCACAAATGCCAGCTTGGTTGATCATGATAGGCAATGCAGTCTCCCCAAAAATCACAGTTGGCATAGAATGATAGGCAATTCAGTCACCAATATAATTACCAGACACACACACTCCACTCCCTTCACATACTCGCATCACTCACTCACTCACTCCACATACTAACATCACTTACTCCATATCACATTACACACACTAGTTGTTTTTATTTAAATCTTTAGAAATCCCAAATCAGACTAAGTGATATGTTTTATTATTTTATTTCTTTTGACTATAATTTTTATTTTTGTAGCTTAGCATTTTGTTTATCCTATGGTTTCTATTTCATCAACCAAATGTTCTCATCTGAAAACGAAATTATAGAAAGAAAAAATTGCATGCAATAAATACAATTATTACAAAACATAATTATGTACTCAAACAATGAAAGAATAAATACAACACCTTATGGTTATATTTTAAAATACACATACTGTGAAGCAATGCCTTGGTTTGCTATGGAAACATCAAATCTTTTTGTGTCAGTTTTAAGAATTATTCTTAAAGGAAAAATTTACTTAGAGGAAGCAAGGATTAAAATACTTTTATCTCAAAATTATACCCGGTGTATATCTTTAGAGATACACTTGGATTTACTCGGATCTGACTTAGAGCTGAGGCAGAGTTGTTGACATCAGTAGACACTTCTGCTGATCCCATGTTAAAAAAAGAGATCTTCTCAAGGAAGTATGATAGCTGGCGGTCAGAGGATAATCTGGCATGTACTAACAAAAGTACATGCCATGAGGTGTGGAGCTAGCCGGTCATTATGACAGAAATGCTTTCCTGAAGTTCCGTCGAGCAGGCTCTTATTCTGATTAAAACGAGCCTCAGACACTCCTAAACCCAAGGGGACAAAAACGGCAACAAAACTCCACCTATAAACAAATTCTTTGACTGCTCTCTGAACCTCTGGAGTTGCTGCGGGCCTATCCAAGATAGCCACCGGCCCCACCAGAAATCCTTAAGCTCTAATCTACTTGAAGCTCTGAATGATTGAAAAGAGGCATTCCACCTCCTACACACAAAAACATTTGATGCAATTTTAGAGAAAGCCACTCAACCCTTCCACAGTCCAACACCTAGAAGAAAAGGCATTGCAAACGAAAGAAGCAGAGGATGGTGTAAACCAACATATGCAGGACCAAGAACACCAAATATACATATTACAGCTAGTTGAAAAGTCAGACTACAAGACCCGCAGGAGCTATATATGCATCAGCAGGGTCCTGGAAATGGATAATGATGCCGAACAAGGAGCCAGTGCTGTATTTACCGCGAGGCATCCTAGGCGGATGCCTAGGGCGGCAAATTTTGGGGGGCGGCAGCGCCCCCCAGCACTGAAAAAAAAAATGTTTTAAAAATTTAAAAAAACCCGGCCCTTTAAAAAAAAAAAGACCGCGCTTGCAGGCAGATACGGAGGTGAGAGGGGATCGGAAGATCCCCCTCACCATCGCTCTGCCTGCCAGGCTGCACGGGGAGCCGAACAGGCAGCACAGAGAAACCTCCGTGACATTGTAACACTGATATTGGTCATAAATCCCCGAATCACCCACCAAATGTACATATATTTCAAAACTAGACAACTCAGGGTATTTTGACATTTTTTATGTAGCCATTTTACAACCAACTTGTGCCAAAATTTGCAGAGATAAAAAAAATATGTGATGATTTTTTTCACACCGATCCAATTTAAGTATAAACATTCATTCAGACAGCTTCAAAAAAACTAAAACATATTTTTACTTTACACATAACCCCCTAGCAGGTATAAAAATATATTTTAAAAATATGCAGCAAAAAATTGCTTTGCTTACAAGATCAATACATAAGCAGTAATCTACAACAATAAAGGGGTTAATAGCTCTAAGAAGAGCCTATGTATTACTGTAATCAATTACAGTACAAAAAAATTAACCCCCTAAAAAGATCTCTGCTTATGCAGTGATCAATGGCAGGGAAGGGTTTAAACACAGGGTATGGCCTTTATAAAAGCCCTTGGGACTCAAATTTTTATTTCATTTTTATTATTTTAATTTGATATTGTAACTAATTTTACTACACTGATCTGTCTCTCTCCCTCACTAAAACACGGGTGAGAAGAGGGAAGCAGATCAAAAGTGTTTCAGATCAATATTTTACAAATGTTATTTTCTGACCAGGCAGTGGTGATTGCTCATCTCTGAGCATCACCACTGCCTGATGATGAGGCAATCTTGTAACAGCCTCCAGAGTCCAGAGCACAGGAAATAGCTACTTTCTGCTTCCTGTGCTCTTGCTGCTAGAAGGGCAAATCTATCTAGGTCAGCAACACACAGAGAGCAATAGGAAGCGATTAGCTTCGATTCCTATGCTCATTTCAACCACTGGGTGTTTTAAAGGCACTGAGCCTTTAAACGGGCATTTTTAATCGATCTCAAGAGCGATCGAAAATTAAGTTAAATTCCAAACAAAGAAATTTGATAGCCTTTTGCAAATGTGTATTTTTAATACAAAATTGTAGATCATACAGCTAAACCTTGTTACAGCACTATCCACTATAACATGATTTAGCTCATAACGAGATGCTCCAATCAGGATAATTCCCCGGTGCAATCCCAACAGACAATATAGTAGTTGTAGAAGGAGTACTTAGGGGACTTGATATGAAGAATCAGAGATTTATTACACAAGGATCAAAGACCTCATAAAAGTCTCCTGTGTGGACCAAAACGTTGATCTTTGTGAAATAAATCTCTGATTCTTCATGATATCAAGTGCTCCTGTCTCCAATATATATATATATATATATCATATGTTTATCATTATACAATTCATTTTCAAAGGGAGATATTATTTTACCTGACTGGATAACGTTTCAGCCAGGTTGTTGATCCATAGTTATAAATGTTCCTATGACCTAATTGAAAAGCCATATCCATCTTATATTCCTATGCAATTTGATTAGTTACATTGCTACTGCACATTTATGCAGCAGTAATTTACTTAGGGCACTGAAGGATTTACACACAGCAGTATATAGGGTGAGAAAGGACATACATTATTTGTTCCATGAGAAAGATTACCAGCAATTAGTGCAGCCATATGCAATAACATTGTCATATGCCTACGACTCTGCCAACTGCACTGCAATAGCACAGAGAGTCAATCGAATTAAGCATATAATTGTGCCTTGTAGTCCCTTATTATTGCAAGTGCTAAATTATAATTTTTTTAAAAGAAAAAAACATGTTACTGACTTGGAATTATCTTATGTAAATGATAAAGAGTGAGTAGACAAGGAATTACAAACATCATTCATTAATTGTTGATTTTTTTCCAATGCCCTTGTCTATTCATCACCATTCACTCTTTAGTGAATAGACTTCTTTATTTCTTCCTCCACTTCCTAGAAGTGTGTGCAGCCAGATACTAGCACATGTATCATTAAGTCTACAGGTATTATTTCTAAAGGCAAGCTGCAGCAATTATGGGGCAAACTACTTGTTCTAAGATAGCACTTATCCAAGAATGGCTCTAACATGCCTTCACTTACACCTAGAGGGACACCAGTCGTACCACTCCGACGAGGACTACGATAGGCCATAATGTATGTCTGTGGTTGCTGTGTTTCTCGAGTAGAGGAAGCTTGCCTTGCATTTCGTGTCTGTACTCCCCTGATGTGTAGGACCAATCGTATATGCTATTGAAAGTGAACAAAAAATGGTGATGACCTTCTCACCTTAGGTTGTTCAGGATTGGACCAGAAGTGGGTCCCTAACTCACTGCAAACAGAAGTACGCAAGCCATGCATTTCAGGTCTGGGCTGCCCAGATGGGTGGGACCAGTCTGATATGCTAATGAAGTGGAATTGAAATGTGATGCCCCTCTAGAGATGTAGAATTTCATGAGATTTTGAAGACATGGAAAAAATACAGATTTAAAATTATATACATTTTGAAAAAGTGAAAAAAAATGCAGAGCTTATTCAGTAAATAATAAACTAAATTTGTCTTTAAAAGTTTTTTTGGGTTAAAAATATAACAAGGTATATCTTAAGAACATTTCAACTATACGAGAAAGCAGGTAAACTATCCAAGAGAGCAGGAAAACCGTTTCCCTCAAAAGCAACAACAAAAAAATGAATTTAACGTATTACCTGTCAATTACGGCCCAACTGAGAGGACAGAAACAATCAACATCTGTATACCAACAATCAACATCAGTATGCCAACAAGATGGAGACCAGTCACCAAACAAAACTGAAACTTTTTTCCCTGCAGCTCCCCTAGAGCCAGAGATATTGCTCTTATTTGAGAATTGTATTCTCAGTATTTGAATTGTATTCCAGGATTTGCTTGTCTTCAGAAGAGAGAAATTGCAATAATTTGATATTTAGACTTTACATAATGTCTCAGAAGTATTTCATAAATGTCTTCATGTTATAGAATTTAAATAGCATGTCATAAACATATTATTTATAATTGTAAAAGAACATATTCCTCACTAAACAAAATACTGCGTTGGGGGAACAAAACAGAAAAAATACTTTGCAACTGTTCCAGTTAATTTCCAGGGTGAGGGGGGGGGGGGGGGGGTACCATCTTATAGGGCAGACCATTGCGGCACTGTCTGTTCACTGTCGCTGGAAATGTAACAATTGTAATCTTTGCACAGGGTGAACTTTACACCTGGAGTGTAACCGTCATAAACACAGTTTTATGCTAATTACACATGATTTGCTATATAGTAAAATGTTTCATACACTATACCAGAGTTGTCAAACTGCAGCCCTCCAATTGTTTATGGACTACATCACCCATATTCCCCTCCCTGTCTTTAGGTAATAAAGAATCAGGGTCCATTAATAGCTGGAGTACTGCAGTTTGACAACCCTTCACTACTATATGAGCACTGTTCAACATAAAACTTGATGTATGCAAGTTAATGCTGCAAATTAAAGCAGTATAAACAATTATAATTTATACTGCAGATTGTATATTATGTATTTAATGTAATGTGTTACATTAAAGAGCTCTGAGTTTCGGACACAATCAGATCACTACAGTGAGCCAAGTAGCCCTCACATGTGGGCTTCTCAGAGACCACCAAAGTTATTTTGAATCGACACAAAAATCTGTCAATCTGGCTGATTTTCTTGCTGACATTTCAGAAGTCAAACTCATCTAGAACTTTACTGCCAATATGGTAGCATCGGTCCTCCCACATAGACATCTATGTGGAGCATTTCAGCTTTTTCGGGGACTATATCAGGAGGATCTCGGCTGTTACGGAAATATAGCAAAAGTCCTCCCAGAGAAAGTGAGGTCTTCAGCTATAGCCGAAGTAGCTGAAGTCCTCCCGAAATAAAAAATTGTAAAAATATGTAACATTAAAAAAAAAAACCTGACAGTAATGAACTACATTAAAATAAGATTTGCACAAAATAATATAACAAAAATGTTATATTTCAAAAATGCTTATATTAATATAAATATACAAATATATAATATTAATATACCGTATTTGCTCGATTACAAGACAAGGTTTTTTTCCGAAAAAAATTCTGAAAAATACCCCTCTGAAAAATTGAGGTCAGACTATAAGACTGGGATCCAGGTCCCCCGCAGAGCTGCAGGGGACCTGGATCCCCCTCTCTAACAGCAGGGGATGTCTGCACGATGAGCGTATCGTGCAGACATTCCCCGGCTGCCCCCACTAGCCACCAGGGACCAAGAAACAGGTAAGCGGGGGGGGAGGGAGGGAGGGGGGAGGCAGAGAAACGAGGGGGAGAGGAGGTAGAAAGACAAGGGGGGACGGGGTGGGGAGAGCAACAAGGGGAGGGGGAAGAGACAGAGACAAGGGGAGGGAGGGGGGGCAGAGAGAAACAAGGGGGGGAGAGACAGAGGCGAGGGGGGAGACAAAGGGAGGGGGAGAGAGAGACAACACTAAGGGGGGGAGAGAGAGAGAAAGCTGGGGGCAAGGGAAAGAGAGAGGCAGCATTGGCACATAAAAGGAAATAAAAACAAGAAATGCATTTTTTGATATCATAATTTTTTATTAAAAAAGCAATTTACATGTGAATATATACAAGTTGAACTTTTTTCCTATAGGGTAGTCTTATATTCAGGCTTTTAATTTTTTTCCTAATGGAATATCCAAAGTTTGGGGGGTCTTCTTATAATCAGGGACGTCTTATAATCAAGCAAATACGGTATTTGTTTGTGTTTCAGCTATGTTTACTTTAATTCTTCTACAGTTTTCTGTTCAATTCTCCTGATAAAATCTGCAGAATTGAACTGCCCAAAACTTGGTAATTTCAGACGATTATGGCCAACTTCGGGGGGGAGGGGTGTGTGCCTAAATCAGGCAAATTGGGAAGCCAAACTGTGCATCTCCCAGATTTGGGGCCCTTATATGTTACGATCTGCAGTTTTTAAGTATTTGGTCACTATGATTATTGCTCAGAGACAGTTAGAAAGGTCTTACAGTGACACTGAGAAGATTATCAGAATGTCATTGCTATAAAAAAGGAAGTAGCTGTGTGGCTCAGCCATTTTCTCCTGAGAAAATAGGTACAGCTGACCAACGAAAGGCTTAGATATGGCTTGGGTTCTCATCTGCTGGGACTTTGTGCACTTTATCCGGTTGGTCCTTATGACATACTTAAAAACGAGAGAAAGTTCTTCCTGGTAAAACATGTTATTATTAAATAGTACCAACAATAAATGAGGTGAACTTAAAAAGAAGTTACAAACTGCATTATCAATACAGAGCAAGATCACTATTATACCATGAAGGAGAGCCAAGTTCACATATTTACAATTTTATATTCTTAAACCCAAAAGCGGAAAACAATAGTTATACACTATACAATAAGAGAAACTAATACAGCGACCAATCAGTTAATGGTTTAGGCACGTACATGCCAACCTTATTTGTGGTAAGCAAACAAAGAATAGTGATGGTCACACAATGGAAGCCATAAATGCTAGCAGTTATTGTGCTAAACAGGTTTTACCTAGCTCTGATCCCCCTTTCTATAACCACACGCCGTCACGATATGTATACTTTGAGCGGGGCTGATGCATTTAATTGTTGCTATGGATGCTTAGGACTCATACATGGCCACGCAACGTCTGATGCTTGTGTCGGTGGAGCTTATTGACACTTTTATGTTTCTTAAATCAACACTGTATTATCTTGATTGTATTGGTGCCATCCGCAGGTCTAGGGGGATTTATATACAACCTTTTTTAGGTTGATTTCAGTGCTGATCATATGACTCCAAAAGCACATCTGATGGGTTGGGTGGGTGTTTTAAAATTTATGTTTAAAAAAAGCTCACTTGTGTTTGTCAGGTTGAGGGACTGCAAAGATTAAAAAAGTGGAAGGTGTTATTGGTTATTGACCTCTCTAGCATCTTGAATTGTGTAAAGCATTTGCACTAAAATCATTCAGTGCATTGTCACGATAGTGTCAAAATAAATAAATAAATAAATAAAGGATCTGGTTATAAATAAGGATACCGCTTGTTAACCATCTCATTAATGAACCTCTATAATTTGTCATAAATGCATAAGGGGTATGTAATGTTTTGCATCATTTAGAACTGTATCCCAATTCTCACTCCACAAATGTAATACGGATCTCCTACTTGCCAATTTTATTCCCATTACTCCCAGTCTTCCCAGTCTTCCTAGTACATGTATACATACAAATCTGACTCCATTTCTTATTAAATCCTCCCCCCCCCCCCCCCCCCACTTTGAATTGCAATGCTTTCCTGGAATTGCCATTCTCCCCAGGAGGAGGGAGAAGAGCCAGGCAGCTCTTTCAGGGGAACTTATGGGGGAGGGGCACAACATTCCCTCCCTTAGCATCCGGGTTTGACTTTTAAAAAAAAAATCTATATCATCTCGGGTGCTTCGCACGTTGCCCCCCCCCCCCCCTTGGCACCCCGAGGGGCCGCTGGGGTGGACCGCCCACCCCCCAGATTGTCCGCCACTGTTGGGGTATGTGGAAATCTACAAATCAATTTACATAACATAAACGGCAAATGATCCTAAAAATTGTTTTCTTACTTTTTGGATCTGGTTCTACATTTATATGTATAGAGAATCTGCTATTATAGCTTTAACTGGCCTTTAAACTTTTGTGTGCATTCTTCTATACAACAGCTGAATGTCAAGGACATTCTTAATCTCTACAGCAAATTTTATTTTTTTCAGTGGTTTCACATTAAAGAGGGACTAAATCCAAAAATGTTTTGTTTTTTTTTATCTATGAAAGGCCATTGAAAAGAAAACCCGTAGTATTTATTAAAAAACAAACAAAAATAATAAATAATTTCATGAAGGTGCTCCTAGTGGTTTGTACGTGCATACCTGCCAAGTGTCCATATTTAGGAGGTCATTCCTCCTCTATTGACCCATTTTTCTGGAAGCTCAGAATTTTGGGTTTGCATGAGTGGATCCCCGAGCTCCACAGTGATACAACTCACAATAAAGTGTGTCTATTGGTCAGAAAGTCAATGAAAATGTTTCACTAATGTCCTGCCCATAGACACACCTTCAGCCACTCCCACAAAATAAAAGCGTCCCTCTTTGGCCATGTGTGATACTAATGACATCAGAGTATTTAGGATACTGAATGAATACCGGCACCTTGATCAAAGCCATTGTGGTGTATGAGTACCTGGACACTTGTTCCAAAATAAAGTACTGAATAAAGCAGAACTATAACAGCCACCACTACCTATGATTAGGATTAGTTAGAACTAATCATATGAAGATTATGGGTTCCAGGTTTCTACCTTGATCAGATTGCAGTGTTTCATATGCCAATTAAAACACTGTAATTTGATTTTTAAAGATATCTCAGTGCATTTTTTTGCATACAATGGAAACATATGCATGCCAGTAATAAGCATACCAGTTTAAGCACTGAAATACCACAAGAAACTATTATCG
Organism: Pelodytes ibericus; assembly: GCA_036172795.1. Lineage (NCBI taxonomy): Eukaryota > Metazoa > Chordata > Amphibia > Anura > Pelodytidae > Pelodytes > Pelodytes ibericus. The sequence goes on from CM069859.1 coordinate 113,105,363, forward strand.
TATTTGCTCCAATATAAGACGACCCTCCAAACTTTGGATATTCCTTTAGGAAAAAAAACTAAAAGCCTGAATATAATTTAGGAATTATAGGAAAAAAGTTTAACTTGTATATATTCACATCGTGCAGACATCCACCGGCTGCCCCAAACGCAGCTCTGCAGGGAACCTGGATCCCAGTCTTATAGTCTGACCTCAATTTGAGGTCAGACTATAAGACAACCTCGAATATAAGACAAGGGGTCTTTTTCAGAGCATTTGCTCTGAAATAACCTTGTCTTATATCCAAGCAAATACGGTACTTCAATGCCATTTTCAGGAACATCATACCTGCTGATGATCCGCAGAACTTTCAATGTTGTTGTAGAGTTTTTAACAACAGATTATGATGATACCATGAAATGTTATTGTATTTAACCTTTATAGACACAGATCATGTTCCAGCTGTCAAAACTGATTAATGCTTTCTCCACTATCACCTGTATTTGTTTTAACTTGTTGTGGCCAGATACCACTTGCAGTTACAAGTTACTGTTATCAGACTGAAGCGAACATGGCTGAGTGCCTTGGGACTGAGGCACTCCAGCCACGTTTGCAGAGGTCCCCTCTGTCACGTCTGATGATTATAACAGCCAATCACAGCAATTGGATGTTTTTAGCTGTCAAAGCATTGAGTCTTCCTGCCCCATGATTGCAGTGACTAACTAGAGTATGAGCAGCTTGCCCATGTTTCCCAAGCACCATCCAGCCCCCATATTTGGTTAAAAAAAAAATTTAAGATAAGCTAAATTTACGGTCTAACTAGGGCTACAATATAACTATAGGTAAAAAATGGTTAGGAAAAAAACAATGCTCTACGTGTACTTCTTGCCCTATAACTTGAAAACAAAAAAGTTAAAAACATTAGGTATTTCTAAACTCAGAACAAATGTTAGAATCTATTTAGCAGATTTTTTATTAGTTGTGTAATACAATTAATAAAAATTAATTAGGAGAAAAACCTGTTTTAAAAAATAAAATAAAGTTAGGTGATAGAGTTTGTTTAACAGTGTTAAATGAAAACTACCAGAAAACACTTTCCTATACAATCTGTAAAATGAACATTTCTATTTATGTAATGTGTTTATAATTAAAAGATGTTATTAATAGAATATGTTACAAGAACACAATTAGAATCAGAAAGCCACAAAATAAGGAATTTATTATTAGTGTTTGAGAAGGAAAATGATTCCAAGAATGCATAACAGCCACAGCTGGTACTAACTCATGAAACAGCCTTATATTCTGGGTATTGGAAAATGTGGCTAGCTACAAAGCAGCATAGCAGGGCAAAAGGTATAAAAACGAAACTTTTTTTTTTTTTAGTAAAGTAAGGCTCAACATTAAATAGACCTGTCATCTACAAAGGCAAGGGATATAAAAACTTCTGGCAAATGCATAGATCAAAACACATATTTATCGTTCAGAGTTGTGTATGTATATATATATGTATATATATATATACACATACACACACACATCTGGCACATAGCATAAACTCAAAATAATATTTCATATATACATTCTTTTTATCCAAAATGTTAATAAACACATTGTTAAGTGCACATTTCTAAATATTCTGAATATACAGCCTCATTTTTAGGCATTTGCAAAAGAAAAAAAATGAAAGTACACAATCATTCTTTCAAAACAATGAAGAGCTAATGATTTATGGATCAGAGGGACCCGTGTCCAGTATAGCGAATAAATGTATCACGATCAATTCTTACTTTGAACTGGTTGCAACATTACAGAATGCCACAAAACTTGACTTTTGAAAAGTAATTGTACATTTTACTTACCAGTCTTTTCCTTAAACCAGTTTCAGAGCATAAAATAATCCATCATCTCTGAAAATCTGTCCTCCTACCTCCAAAAAATGCCATTAATACCACTTTTGCTGCTCCCACATTTCCTGTTACTGAAAGGGTGAGTGTATTTGAAAATGCAATACTGATAATAATGGGTGAGGAGTGGTTAAATTAGTGGTGTAAAAGTAAAATCAATACTAGAAATCATGTACATATACAGTAACAACCTTTTGTTTCAAAGGGACATATATGTATCAATGCTTCTAAATCACGTAATAAAATATTTTTAATAACACATAAGAAAAACACACAGATTATTTATGAAGAAATAATAATTTTACTCTACAGCAGCTACCGACAAACAGCCTTTACGCTGTACAAAATCACAAACACCAGTGTGTTTCACTTAACAATACTGGCCTTAAGCTGTAAGTACATGTCCAAGTGTGTCCATATGCTACAGTTTAGTGCACCAAGCCCCAAACAGTTATATCTGTTTATTGCACAAACATACTTATATATATACACACACACACTCCCTATTATTGCAACAATAACTGCAGAAGTCACAACACTGTGAAGCAAGCACCAGAGGACAGACACAAAGAATTCAGGAATCTGAAAGCCTTAACATCTTGAACGCCAAAGGGGAAATGAACATGGTCTGTACAATTTAATCTCCTATTAAGTGCACCAGAGAGTCCTGCCATTTACTTTTGGGTCTCTGTTTATACACGTTACAGGAAAAAATTATAGTTGTGGATGTTTTATTTCTTCTGTAACAATAGAGAGCTCAATATACATCAGATGCCAACAGCACAGTACTGCATATTTCCATTATCCCAGCCAAATCCTGAATTCTTCAACCATGAGATCACATAGACCTTCCTTCCTTTTTGTGTATATATTAAATCTTCTATGGAAAACTGGCTGCCCCAGTAGCACCATTAGACAGTATTCTACATACACTCATTGTTAATATAGTTCATTGTTTATATTAAAACATACAAATAGGCTACTGCTGGCTACTCTGGATTTCCCATTTGATTTATAGCAAACATTACCTAGATGTGTCAGTAGCTCCAGCTTCTCAGTGCCTGCATGATGATATCAGCTGGTAGTATTTGGTGTGTTGCAAGCAGGAGGAGACAAGCAGGAAGACAGGCAAGAGCAGCGAATGCTTTTGTTCTGCCTGCAGTGAGTCCAGGCAGACAGCAAAACCAATCACAACATCCTCCTTGTAACGCTTCACTCAGACAACAAAAAGTAAATAATCTGTAATCTCTCTCTGTCTAGAGGTGGGAGACTGGACCATCAGTTGATGCACCTATTGTCAAGCACCGCAACCTTCAAAGCCCCTGAAGGCTATAACCACTGTCACTCCAGCTGTTCTAGACTAAAGGCTGGCATCATGAGAGACGCAGTCCACAACTAAAGGTTAACCTTTCGTTTTCAAAGGCAATACGAACTTGCAATTAAGTGATCATATTTAACCCTGTTTGCACCGGAGGAACCAGGAGCATTGCAAGTAGTGAAACGGTTAAAACTAACCCCAGCAAGCATAAGATGTGGTTTTAAGCTTACCTAACTCGATACTTCCTTTGCAGTAAACAGTATTATGCAGCATTCGTATATAGGAGCATATCGAAGGATAGGAAGAATGTGTATTAACAGTCAAAACATCCTCCTAAGGTGATTGTTTGCGTTAATGCCGCAGGGTCAGTGCCATAATAATCGTCTATTGTGCAGTGTTTGTTATTACCTTCTCAGTGGAGTCAGTCCTGAAGACGAGAAGGCAGACTAGGAGTACAAATGCTGCCAAGCTGTCATCTCAGGACAAAGCTTACATCACCTGCAACAGGGAATGACTGAGCATAATGGGAGCAACAGTAACCGGTATGCTGCATTTAAAAATAGATAATAACCAATTGCTTGAGCTAAGACTGTAAAAACTGGTGACAGCATGCACATCAACAGACAGGGAAGTGGGCACAACACACTAACCTCAAAGCTGCCTGAGAGGATGCACTGCTGTTCAGCAAGCGTCTGCAGCACAAGAAGCTGGAAACCAGCCTTCTTAAGTCTGCCTTATTGGAAACAGCACATTAGCTTCCAAACATAAGTGTTTTCTGCATTTCCATTCCTGGCTTTCAGAAGCAATGCATGCTATGAGCGAGGGTTAAGACACATTGCGTTGGTTCAGATCCGTAGAACCAGTTAATTACACTATGTAAACAAGCAAGCTTCAGAATCAGAACTCACCGGTATTTGGGTTTTTAGTCGCCAGCACTGTGTTGGTGCGAGAGTCTCCTTGCACCGTGACTCCTGACAGCCTATTGCTTTTGGCTGTGTGTCTGGGCTGGTCCCTTCTCACGCTACAGCTTGGGGAGAGGAAAGGGGTGTTGCTTTTTTGTTTTGGTTTTCAAACTTACAGAGAAGCCAGTAAAGGGAAGGAAACCCAGAAAAAAACCATACCTCTCCTGGTCCTGGTAGGTCATAGCTAGATGTGTGTGCAATGATCTACGTTTTCACTGTTATAATATCCATAGTGGGGGAGATAAGCAATATTAACTCTTGCACCACACCCTAGCATGAGCAAAATAAGTCAAGTTCTTACACAAATATCATGCAATACAAAACATACACTAAAACAAATAGAAAGTAACATTATTTATTTTATATATATAATTATATGTATACAAATTCACATACAGTTTACTAAATGTATACTTGTATGTGTATCCAAGTGGGGTCCTAGAGAAATACACGTGTATTGGGCACGCATCATACAGACTCTGATGCTTGTATATATAAATCATACATGTTAATCCCTTTGTTAGCTAGCCTATGGTGTCAGACTGAAGGGAGATTTGTGATATGGGGTGGAAGGTGGCCTGGTTTTGAACCGGACAGTCCAGTATTCCTGCATTCTGCCCAGGTCATAGATGGAGACATCTTGCTCTCTACATAATTAGGTGGTGAGTTTTCTTGGTGTTGTCCAGTATTGTTTTGTATGTGTCCTTTATTTTACTATGAACCATCTGAGTGGAAGCCACAGAACTCCTAATGGAGAGGCAACTGCACATTTATACCTAATAGATAATTTATTTCAATAAGTTGACTTCTGCCATTATGACATTGGCTTCCTGGCTTGCAACTTGAAGCCACACGACCTTCCAAAACACACAGTACTTTCCTCAACAGGACAATGTACATATACAAGAGGGCTTTGAACTATTGGCCTGGGATAGTCGCACATGGTGCACTTTCATCAGTCCACTTATTATCATCACTGGTAGACACAAATAGACAATGCAGCTAATCTGATAGATGAGGTATAGATTGATAGACTGATAAGACAATGGGATAGAAGATATATAAGAAAATGAGACAGACAGATAAAGCAGTGGTTAGGCCTGAATGCATTTTACCCAGTTAGTCAAGTTATTGCCCCTACCCTACCCAAAATATACTTGCATAGGGGAAATAAAGGCAGTGCAACTGGAGATAGTGAGGTATTCACCTCTAAAACAGTCGCATGCCTTTGATGTTTGTGGGAAGGCCAAAATATGGAACATACCTTGTCACATTGCTTCCTATTAGGATGACCACATTTTATTTCTGCCATTCAGGGGCACATTATGTCATGGATGAGATTACACACACAGGTGTATATAATATATAAGGTATACATATATGAGGATATAACACACACAGGCATGTTATATATATATATATATATATATACACATATTATAATGTGCATACAGTCACACACAAACTACCATATTTTCTTGAATATAAGACAACCCTGACTATAAGACGACCCCCCCAAACTTTGGATATTCCTTTAGGGCAGGGCTTGACAAATTTAATTTAGTTTTAGGAGCCAGCCAAAAAATTTAGGAGCCAGACAACGGCACATCACAAAATCGCACGGACACAGTGGCATACACCCACCTCACATACACAGCCAGTTACATACACACACACCACATACACAGCCAGTTACATACACACACACCACATACACAGCCAGTTACATTCACACACACCACATACACAGCCAGTTACACTCACACACACCACATACACAGCCAGTTACATTCACACACACCACATACACAGCCAGTAACATTCACACACACACACACACACACACACACACACACCACATACAGTCAGTTACATTCACACACACACCACATACAGTCAGTTACATTCACACACACACCACATACAGTCAGTTACATTCACACACACACACACCACATACAGTCAGTTACATTCACACACACACCACATACAGTCAGTTACATTCACACACACACACACACACACACCACATACAGTCAGTTACATTCACACACACACACCACATACAGTCAGTTACATTCACACACACCACATACAGTCAGTTACATTCACACACACACCACATACAGTCAGTTACATTCACACACACACACACACACACCACATACAGTCAGTTACATTCACACACACACACCACATACAGTCAGTTACATTCACACACACAGACCACATACACAGCCAGTTACATTCACACACACCACATACAGCAAGTTACATTCACACATACATACACAGCCAGTTACATTCACACATACATACACAGCCAGTTACATTCACACATACATACACAGCCAGTTACATTCACACATACACAGCCAGTTACATTCACATACATTCACACATACATACACAGTCAGTTACATTCACACACACACCACATACAGTCAGTTACATTCACTCATACATACATACAGACCACATACGCAGCCAGTTATATACACACATACACACCTTTTTCTTTTTTTTTTTTAAAGAACAAAATAATATTTCTTACAGTGTCCTCCCTCCCTGCTGCTTACCTCATTGCAGGGGAGGGTGACATTTATGCTGGAGCCCGATCTCTTTCTGTTCCTGTGTCGTGTTGTCACGTGACAATCGGCACTACAGCGTGTTGCGCGAGGGGGCGGAGCTTACAGTCTGTGTGATCCGCACAGACTTTCTCCCCTCGCGCTGAAAAAGAAAAACGGATGGCAGCCGGCAAGGGCTCCCTGTGACAAACAGCACCCGGGCGCCAGGTCTGATTTCCTGGTCGCCATGGCGACCTGGCGCCCGGGGTTTGTCGAGCCCTGCTTTAGGGAAAAAAATAAAATCCTCAATATAAGACTACCCTATTGGAAGAAAAAGTTTAACTTGTATATATTCACATGTAAATAGCTTTTTCATATTTAATAAAAAATTCTGATATAACAAATGCATTTCTTGTTTTTGTTTACTTTTATTTGCCCATCTTCCCCCCCACAGCCATTTGCCCACCAGCCAATGCTGACCCTACCCCCAGACTTGCCCAATGCTCCCTCCTTATCCTTCCCCTCCCCCAGACTTGCCCAACGCTGTCTCTCCCCCCCCCCTCCCTCCTCCAGACTTGCCCAATGCTGGCTTTCCCTCCCTCCCCCAGACTTGCCCAATGCTGGCTTTCCCTCCCTCCCCCCGGACTTTCCCAATGCTGGCTCTCCCTCCCCCCACACTTGCCCAATGCTTGCCCCCCCCTTCTCTCTCCCCCTCCCTCCCCCAATGCTGGCTCTACCCCAATGTTGGTTCTGCCCCCCCCCCCCCCCCCCCGCCAAGGTTGGCCATGCCTACTTCCCCATCCCCCAATGCTGGCTCTCCTCCCTCCCTCCCCCAAAGGTAGCCAATATCCCTGGTAGCTAGTGGGGGCAGCCAGTGGATGTCTGGTCAATGACCGTCTTTACCTCACAAAATAGTATCCACTAACATTTTTTGTGAGACTGAGATAAGGTCAAACTTGAACTCCGAGAATAAGTCAAACTTGATCTCCTATATTTGCCTCTCATTATAGCTTATAGAAGCTAATTGCAACTAGCATTTTTTTCTCATAATCTTAGGTCAAAAATATATAAACTACCCCCCCCCCCCCCGGGTCCTCCCCTAATGATAAAATAAGTGTGACACCCTATATCTGACATCCACTACAAAACATTGTTCTGCACTCCACACAACTCTCTAAATTGTGTTCATCTGTGAATTCATTCAAACCCCAAAGAACGTTTGGGCAACCGTCTAAACTATTGTTGAGAATAGCTGCAAATAATCACTTGGGATATCAAGCAACTGCTTTGTACAAAACTTTTCAGTAATAGTGGCTTCGAACAGTGTGTGTGATCATTCTAACCACAGAATTTGTATACATATATACAAATCAAACTCCTTACACAACCCTGAGGGTGCCCCTTTACATATATTTACTTTTCTTTTGATGAAAGTTTTTATCTCGATATGTATTTTCTGTTCGATTGCCCATAATTTCATTAATTTCACGTTAAGGTAGCAGGCTTTACTGCTGCAAAAAGCTCTGTTATTTAGTTTTATCCAGCATTCTTGGGAATGTTTTCTAAGCATAATCTTCAGTGATAAACATACTTTCTAAAATTCCAAAGCATTCAGACAGATTTGCAGTAAAAAGTGAACACGTAGTCTGCATTAAACTTAAACAGCCACTCCAAGCAATCGTTTCCTCTAATTCATACTTTCTGAAATCAAAGCAGGATAGTTAGGAGGTATGCATTACTTATGAATGTACAGATATTGGCGCATAATCGGCTATGATTTCAAAAATTGGAATGTATTCAGAGGCACATCGGGACTACCTGAGCAGCTCAACATTCAGGTCGATGTGCCCCGAATCTGTCTGCAATTCGGTGGTACCCTTTTGGGACCGATTATCTGCACATATTCAGTTGACCCTTAAATACAACTACCTAATAGAGAGTGCATTGACAATATGTGCATGTAGGGCTGCCACCTTTTCTTCAAAAAAAATACCGGCCTTGGTACTGTCTCCATAGACTTAACATTGGCCTCATGCCAATTTTTTTACCGGCCTGCCGGTAAAATACCGGCCAGGTGGCAACCCTATGTGCATGGTATGCAAATCATGCTTTCTGTGACTTGTTATGATCATTTTAAAGAAATGTTACTAGTGACTTGTTAATGACAATCATTTAATTTAGTCCAGCAGTATGTGCAATTAAAATATTATCATTAAGAAGTCACTAGTGTCAAACTGTGATTTGAGTTGAACTTGCTGTGGTGATTCGTGATCATTGCTGCACTTAATTTTTTGGGGGTGGCAGAGTTTTGGGGTCCTATTGGTTTTCTTTGCCCAGGGGCGTACAGGGTTGTTAAGACAGCCCTGTGAATGTTATCACTTTTCTGGTAAGTCTACTTATTGATGCTTTACTTTTTGCTGTGTTACATTTTGTTTGAACTGACAGGAAATTTGTTTTTAGACTAACAACCGACAGACAAAACCAGAAGCTTGAAGAAATGTGATCGCATATGATACAGATCTGCTTGATTTTCTTCATTTAGCATTTTTTAATTCTCATCAATTATGCAAGAGCAAATTTTATGGTAAGATTACTACCAATATATGCATCAGTGACCAGAGGAAAAATATTAAAGAGACACTACCACCTACATAAGATGTAACTTTGTACATGTAAATTCTTAAATGATTGATATATAGAAATGTACATGTAGTATTTGTTGTTTTGTGTTTTTGGACCTGCCACCGGTAGGTAAGGGACAAGGCCAAGATGTATGGTCTGTGTTGAATTTTGTGTATTGTATATGAATATAAAATAACATATTGTTATTGATGTCAAAAGATACTCCCATGCTCTCTTACTGACTCCTGTTTATCATAGTTAGCAGGACTAGGTGCCTGTGTACAATTTTTCTTTACCTGCATACATTCTGTGTCCCCAGCCCGAAAGTGTGGTACTATTGCTGTAAAGTCATTAGGGGGTGGCACCCAAAAACACAATATTTCATAAAATGGCGTCACCCAGTCACACTTGTTTAGTAAAATATTTTATTAAATACAGTCATATAACAAAAACAAAAGACAAATATGAAATCAACAATACAAAATAATAACAAAAAAAAAAATTAAACCTTTTCGTTTTTGGTGGGCGTGTCCCTTTAAATGCAATTCTTATTGCTCTGAAAGGAAATTGAAATGTAGGTAATATGAAACCATGTTCGTGGCTCTATTGATTCACAATCTTTGAAGTCCTTGGGCAAGGCCTGGGATCAGTGTGGAATAATCACATGGTCAATATTAACGGATACTAGTTGATAGTTATTTATTTTCCCCAATCAGTTAAGACTCAAGGTGCCCTGCATGTAACTGTGCGCTAATGTTATTCACTTGTTGCTAAAAGAGCTTTTAATAACAATTTGCCACATAGTTGCTCCAAGAGAAGCATACCTACCTATTCTCAGAAACATATGGGTGATCAGTGTACTCTCTATTAGAGGATATACTGACAAAGATGTCTCAGCACCCTAAGGTGCTCTTTCCTGAAAAATCATCATCAAACTCAAGAAAGTACCTTCCTAATAAACAGAATTAAGCTTGGGCCTTCCCTAGGGAAACATACTTATTGCATGCTTTGTCAGAAGAACACAATAAATAGTACATTTTCAGAAAGACTCCATAACTACAAGTCTATGTAACGCACATAACCAATGCTAATATCTGACTAAACCATATACCATTGCTTGTTTCATAGAGGTATTCAATCCTCTTTTGGACGCAAATGCCTCTGTCCCTCTTACTTTTGGTGTATATATTTTCTGTGAACTCTAGGATTATATGGTGTATACTTGTGTAGAGTTCTCCAGAGCAATCAAACCCACGATACATTGTATTTAAGCTGGAGTAGATGCATGGATGTTATTTTTTGTAAATAAAATACTATATTCTTATTCTAAATGACATCCCAAATAATATAAATAACTGTTATTTCACCATTTGGTCACATACAACTTCTCAGACATGCCATGCCTTCAGCTATCACCTCTAAAAAGCAGCATCTTTGTTCATACAGTCAGGCTTTTAATAGTTCAGTAGTTTCCTGTAAAGAAAATCAAACTAAGTCACAATAAAATTATTACTTTTATGCTCTGCCACTGGTCTTTCATGTGTGTGGATGAATACAAAAAGTGATGTCGCATAACAGGATACAGTCTTCTTTGCAGGTTAGGTTGGGTCAAGGTACATTGTTCTGCAGGCATAATCTAAAATAATTATAATCACAAATTGATTTCTAATTTTGATACTGTTTTGGTAATTTTGGTTATCTATTTACTAAGAATATTGAAACCATGCACATAAAAACTAATTGTGCAAGAAAAAATGTAAATCTTTATTAAAGGTAATTAAGCACTATTTAAGTCTGTGTTTAATTTACATTAAAATGCACAGTTACTATATGGCAAATTAGAGTCATGGACTATATTTTGGGTTGTCATCCAGCTGGATATTTTACTGGCAGACATGTAAAAAAAAGTTGGCTTGAGGCCAATGATATGCCTATGGAGGCAAATGCATGGCCGGTATTCTTTTGAAGAAAAGGTGACAACCTTAACTATATGGGGTTTGTTTTAGAAATCCAAGAAACACCCTTTGAACTCCTGGATGATTCGGATTCCTATTATCCAAAAGTTAGAGTATTTCTGTACGGCTGATATGCTTATGTTAACAAAAATTGATAAAAAGAAACAATGTTTAAGACCTATGAAAGTGTATGTATTTTGAGTTTTCTTCACTATAGATAATATAAACTCTGGAACATGCAAGCTATTTTCAAGTCTATGATCTCAGGTGGGCTAATGATGCAAATCCCCCTTTAATGTTAGGATAGAGTGAATATGGGTACAGAAGGCCAAAACAGGGGAAGAGGAAGCCAAAGCCATATTCTGCTAGTGCCGCCCAGTTGATGGGACATGAATGTATTATTACATATGAAAGATGTTGTATATTATAGATGAGTTTTCCAACAATCTTGTTGCTATAGAGGGTCACTACCATCAATATATATATATATATATATATATATATATATATATATATTATTTTTTTTTTCCACCTAGTTATATTTAGCCCAGTGTAAATTATTGTAAATAAGATTTTTATAGCAATATAGATTTTATAAGAACATTAATAAACATTGCCAGTGTTTATCTCCTTTTCTCTTGCTAATAAAAGTGATGTTATGGCTTTCATTCTGCATAGGTTTGAAAACAGATGCCACTCCGTCAGAGTTGGCTGGTCACTCAGTATATCATCAAAGAATTTGAGGTTTTAATATTTTTGTTTACAGCAAATAATGAGACAAGAATTGAATGATTTTACTTGGCAGAAAGCAAGATGTAAACAGATCCAAACACAAGTAATTTGTAATGCAAATCACATTTTTAATGTTCCAATTTTGCTACAAAACTATATCACAATAATGTAGACTCTGCTTAGCCCCTGAAGAACCAGACAGGTTTGACAATGTTATACCATAAGAACTAGAGCTACACTGCCATGATTATGTGTGCTTATTTAACCATAATCTTCCTTGTTCTTAATTTACCCATACTAATTGTATATTATTTTAAAGACACTTGGGTGTTTCTTTTGATGCCATATTTTTATCACATATTGGTCTATTCACTTTTCATTTTTTATAACAAATCAGGTTCGGCACCCGAATTTTAGTGAATAGATCCAATAATTTAGTTAACACCTTCGTGGCGCATGGTGCTGGCGTCCCAGGAGACACAAGCACCAAAACTGCACTTTTTGGTGCAGGGACCCAATTAAGACCCATCGCAGAGACCCCGATCCTGTGGGTCCCTGCTAAAATATCGCAAGACCTCCCGACATCACATGTTATGTCACAGAGATGTGCCCAAACCTGGAAGTTCAGACATGGTGCGTTTCTGCAAAATGTAGCCAGTGCTTTGAGCATAGACTACATTTTCCTTGCCAGTCTAAGGCCACTCAAAGTGGCCTCATTAGACAGGTGAGATCCCGCTGTAAGTTATGGCAGCGGGATATGATCACAGCTCATCCCGGGGCGCCACGAGCAATTGACCCCCCCCCCCCCCCCCCGAGAAGAGAAAAAAAAAAAAACAAGCGCTTTAAAAAAAAAAAAAACACTCTTGCAGGCAGAGACGGAGGTGAGAAGGGATCGGAAGATCCCCCTCACCTTCTCTGCCTGCCTGCCAGGCTGCACGGGGAGCCGAACAGTCAGCACAGAGAAACCTCCGTGCTGCCTGTTCGGCTCTCCGTGCAGTCTGACACGGAAGTGCCGACAGGTCACGTAACCGGCGCGCTGACGTCATACACGCGCCGGGTCACGTGACCTGTCGGCACAACTGCCTGGGAGCCGAACAGGCAGCATGGATGAGACCATGCTGCCTGCCACTAGCCACTAGGGGAAAAGGTAAGTGCTGGGGAGATGGGGGGCAAATTGGCTGGGGCTTAGTAAATGGCAAATAACACTGGCATATTGGGCAAATTAGCAGGGGCATATTAAATGGCAAATAACACTGGCATATTATTGGGCAAATTGTCAGGGGCATATTAAATGGCAAATAACACTGGCATATTGGGAAGGTGAGTAGACAGCGCTTGGCAGTTAAACAAAGTAAGTGTCAATCAATATAAAAAACCAAAGATAGTAAATTAATATAAAATATATAAATTTAATAATATAATATATAAATACATATAGAAAAAATATACACAAATGTAACAAAAAAATTACAAATTGTTAAAAACAAGAAACAATATACCATGAATAGTACATGGATACAGAAACGTGCTGGTCAGTAAGGAAGAGGCTGAAGAAATTCCCGAACGAAACACTTCCCTCCTGTTAAGTGAATTTACCTGGCCAGGTTCTAAATTCTTCCTTCCTTACTGACCAGCACGTTTCTATGGTATTTTGCTAACCTAATCAGCAAGTGAGAAATTTGACACTCTGCCTGTGGTTGCATTTGTATCTGGGTCTGTTCATTTGTATTTAAAGGCACATATCATTGTTTCTTGTTTTTAACAATTTGTCATTTTTTTGTTACATTTGTGTATATTTTTTCTATATGTATTTATATACTGCATTTGTTTTGATATATTATTAAATTTATATATTTTATATTAATTTACTATCTTTGGTTTTTTATATTGATTGACACTTACTTTGTTTAACTGCCAAGCGCTGTCTACTCACCTTCCCATTCTGTTTCCCTTTACAGTGGCTTGTTCCACTGTTTTCTCATAAAGACTAGCAGCTTATTTTCTCAATGCGACTCATCTGTCCAATCCACTGAGATATTTCATTGTCAATATCCTCAATCAGTGCATCGCTGGGTTTGTATACATTTATAATAATAATTTTTTTTTTTTTTTTTATTTATTTGGTAAAGGGTTCACTTTGATTTCACAAAATAGGTGCTGTGTATATCACATTTCTACAACACTGGCATATTATTGGGCAAATTGGCTGGGGCATATTACATGGCAACTAACACTGGCATATTATTGGGCAAATTGGCTGGGGCATATTAAATGGCAACTAACACTGGCATATTATTGGGCAAATTGGGGAATATTAATGGCAAATAACATTGGCAATGTGTATGTAATGGGGTGATGGAGGCATGTAAATGGGGTGATGGGGCATGTCCTTGGTGTGCAAGATGGGTTATGGGTCATGTCGTGGGTGTACATCATGGGTAGGGGGGGGGGTGCCCAAATTTTGTCTGCCTAGGGAAGCACAAAACCAAGATACACCACTGGGGGGGGGGGGGAGAGGAGAGAACACTAATGGGGGGGCAGAGGAGAGAACACTGATGGGAGGGGAGAGAGAAGAGAACACTGAAGGGAGAACACTGATGGTGGGGGAGAGAGGAGAGAACACAGATGAGGGAGAGGAGGAAAAGAGACAACTATTGGGAAGAGGAAAGACACATACATGTTTAGAGGGACACAGAGACAGTCATAGGAGTTAGAGAATAGAGAGAGACATGGGAAGGGGAGAGGAGACAGACAGACATGGGAAGGGAGAGGAGAGAGACATAAATAGGAAGGGAGAAGATAGAGACATACATGGGATAGTAGAGGAGAGACAAACAGACATGGGTTGGCAGAGGAGAGACAGACAAACATGGGATGGCAGAGGAGAGACAGACAGATATGGGATGGCAGAGGAGAGACAGACAGATATGGGAAGGGGAGAGGAGACAGACAGACATGGGAAGGGAGAGGAGAGAGACATAAATGGGATGGTAGAGGAGAGACAGACAGAGAGATGGGAAATGAGAGGAGAGACAGACAGACATGGGAAAGAAGAGGATACATAGACGGACATGGGAAGGAAGAGGAGAGAAATGGACATGGAAGGAAGAGAGACAGAGGGACACGGGAAGTGAGAGGAGTGCGACAGACATGGGAATTGAGAGGAGCGTGACAGAAGGACATGAGAGAGAGGAAAAGACAGACGGACATGGTAGAGAGGATAAGACAGACGGACATGGGAGAGAGGAAAAGACAGACGGGCATGGGAGAGAGGAAAAGACAGACAGACATGTGCCCCTCCCGAGATCAGACTCTGGATCCGCCCCTGGCCACGATGAGCTGTTAAACGCAGGACATTCCATGGCATCCTAGCATATTTTGGGCCTAGAACGTCCTAGCGTCGGGAAATGGTTAAATAAGTATAAATTGGTAGAAACTTGTAAAAAAAAAGCCTTTACATATTTTAGCGTGTCATTTTTTTACTCTAGCTCATCTAAATAGATTCATTTACTTGCACTGGGCAATACTTCTGTGTATGATTTATACCTATTTTTGGCAGTTACCATGCAAATTTTGCAAACAAAATTTGAAATTGCTATTGGGCTTCTAAAATTTGCTACACAGATTTTCAGTGTAATAAATATTACAGAACTGACTCACAAATCTTTTTCCAAATCGGTATTAAACATGGCTTATTTTGACACATTTCATTTATCCATTTTAACACCAGCCGCCATAGTTTTGTGATGGTATTTTCTTTTTACAGTGTTTTTTGGTTCACACATACATTTCAGATGTGAATCTCTGGAGTTTCATATATATTAATGTTAATACAACCTTAACATGTTTATAAACATGCCCTGGGTGCAATGATTACCCTTAGAATAGGGGTGTCCGTTTTTTGGGAAAGATACAGGGCCACATTTGGGACAGGCAAGTTTTAGTGGTTAACTTTGGAATTTTGAAGATTGGTGTCTCACTTGGCAAATAGAAACATATGGCACTCTTCATGTAGCCATTTTACCATCAGTTTCTGTCAAAGCCTACAGTAATGAAAGATTTCCCATAACCCTGAGCAAATTTCAACTAACTAGAGAGCACACATACTGCATGAGTATAATATGTCGTTATAAGTTGCTATACAAAATACAATTCCAATGTATCACATTTTCTGTGCAAAGATGTTATAGTGTTGGAAAATACAATACTGTTTAGAGCAAAGTATTGCAAAGGTGTGGAAATTTTGATGATGGCAAATTGTTTTCATTGTCCTTTATGTCTGGAAGCAGCAGAGTGTAGATAGGAAAGACTGACCTGTGGTTAAGCTGCAGCACTTTAATTCTTGACACAATCTTATTCTCAGTAACTGTAAAATGACTTTTATTTAGGGGTTGCTTTGCAGTACAATCTTGCCAGGCCGATTCATCTTTTAAGGTTTTTTTTTTTGTTTTTTTTAATGCATTCTCAATTACTTTAAGCGCCAGCTCATACAGCTCAATTTAGCAGGTAAGTTCTGCTTCATTGGATCTTTAGAAAATCTTTCCAGAATGTTCAACGCAAAGTCAAACAAGTTCTCCTGGTAGCAAAATGGGTCAAGCCTTGAAATAAACATTTCCCACTCTACTTAGACATTGCAAATTGGATATTAAACCAATTCTTAAAACAAAAACATTGCTTATAGTGTACAAATATTATGTTTTGTAAAGTTATTTGTTACAGTTTAAAATTGATATAGATAGATAGATATTACAGTAATAGTAGTTTTTTTGATGATTGGGATATTCAATATACATATAAACCAAATATAAAAATTAAAGATAAGCAAATAATTTTAGCTAAAGCCTATTATGCAGATACATTTCAATTGATGAATGTCTCTTATTGGAATAGTGAAGTGGTAAATATATGTAAACACAAGTCATTTCTGGTTTACAGTTGATCTGGAGAGCCAAATATATTGCTTATTTAGAAAGCCTTCACCAACAGCTACAGCCTCTCATCTAAAAATATTGAGAATCATTATGTTTTTTCAATTCTAGACTAATCTCTGGTTGAATGCTGATGTCTTTGTTTCCTCATGAATTTCTTCCATTGCATTCTTGTGATAAATAGGAAACACTTAGGGTGGGAATCAATATATAAGTTTGAGTATGCATGATGTTATCCCTGATCTGGGTATAACTGGTCTAAGAGTGGTGTAAATTGAGTAGATTTAACTTGAAGTCAGCTGCCTGTACAAAAAGCAATAAAACAATTTCTTATGAATGGGGACTCGACTCTAGTTCGGTTTATAGAAAGCCAATAGTATTCTATAAGCCGAAAGTCTTTAAAACGAACGATGTTCGGTTTATAGAATACATGTAATGCTATTGCTGTTCTATAAGCCGAAAGTCTATAGACTTTCAGTTTATGGAATGTATAATGTAATGCTATTTGCAATGGCATTACTATAAACCGAAATAGAGTCGGTTTATAGAATGCCATTGCCAATTCCATTAACCGAAATTCGTTCATTATGTCGGTTTATGATATGGCTATTTTACTATTTGTATTCCATAAACCGACTCTATTTTGGTTTATAGAATTGCCAATAGCATGAAATGATTTGAATTTAGTATTAAAAAATAAATTGAAAAAAGTGGAGAGTTTTAACCCCTTTGTGATGCATGGTGCTTGCGTCCCAAATGACGTAAGCACCAAAACGTCACGATTTGTTCCTGGCCACTGATCACAAGCCAGGTACACTATGGCAGAGACCCAATCAGGGTCTTAATAGACCCTGTGGGTCCCTGCCCAAAAATTGGAAGCCCTTCGGACGTCACGCACTATTTAGAGAAATGTAGCTGGTGCTCGTTTTTGAGCACCAGCTAAATTTCCCCTGTCAGACTGAGGCCATTTAAAATGGCCTCATCTGACAGGTGGGATCCCGCTGCAAGTGCCTGCAGCATGATCCGAGCCGCAATATGAGCTGTTTAACACAGGACGTACTATGCCGTCCTAACGACTTTAAGGGACTTAAAATCAGGACGGCATAGAACGTCCTAACGTCACGAATGGGTAAACGTTTGCTCTGGTCATAATCACAGCACAGGCTTGTAGGAGTTAACTGTAATTACATTAATACATGAAAAGAATATAAGTAATATAGTAAAAATGTACAAAATAAAATTTATTTTGAAAAAACTAAATGAGGTCCATAAACTTGGAAGGAAACGGATCACAGTAAAAAGAAACTGTGATCAGCAAGGGAAGTGTTAATACCCCTTTTATAATCGAGGTCGTCTTATAATCTGACCTCAAATTGAGGTCAGACTATAAGACTGGGATCCAGGTCCCCAGCAGAGCTGCAGGGGACCTGGATCCCCCTCTCTAACAGCAGGGGATGTCTGCGCGATGAGCGCAGATCTCCCCTGCTGCCGCCCGGCATGACCGCCGGGACTTCTATGATGAAGCTGGGTACTTCCGACTTCCTCATAAAAGTCCTGGTGGTCGTTCCGGGCGGCAGCAGGGGAGGTCTCGCTCATCGCGCAGACATCCTCCGCTGCCTCGCTAGCCACCAGGGAGAATCGGGCAGCTGGGGGATGTCTGCACGAATCGTGCAGACAACCTCCATGCTGCCCGACACTTCCGTCTATTATGTACAGTGCATACATCCCCCGGCTGCCCCCACTAGCCACCAGGGAGCAAGAAACAGGTGAGGGGGGGACAGAATAACAAGGGGGGGGGGAGAGAAACAAGGGGAGGGAGGGGGGAAGAGACAGAAACAAGGGGAGGGGGGCAGAGAGAAACAGGGGGAGGGAAGGGGGGAAGAGACAGACACAAGGGGAGCGAGGGGGGAGCCAAAGGGAGGGTGAGAGAGAGACAACACTAAGGGGGGGAGAGCGACAAATCTGGGGGCAAGCAAAGAGAGAGGCAGCATTGTCACATAAAAGGAAATAAAAACAAGAATTTTTTTATTTCATAATTTTTTATTAAAAAAGTAATTTACATGTGAATATATACTAGACATGTGCATTCGTTTTCGGACGAATGAATTTTCGTCCGAAAAATGCATTTTCGTCCATTCGCCCGAAAAACGAAGAACGAAAATGCTAAGCTAACGAAAGCCGAATGAACGAATGGTTAATAAACGAAAATCATTCGTTCATTCTTCCGTTCGTAGTACTATTGCATTCTTTAAGCCGAAATAGAGTCGGTTTATAGAATACAATAGCATTTAACTATACGGAGACAGAGTCTCCATTCATAAAATTATGAATGGAGACAAACGTATAGTTAAAAGCCGACAGCCTATAAACCGAACGTTCGGTTTATAGGCGGTGGGCATTTAACTATACGGAGACAGAGTCTCCATTCATAAAATTATAAATGGAGACTTTGTCTCCGTATAGTTAAAAGCCTGCATTTAACTATACGGAGACAGAGTCTCCATTCATAAAATTATGAATGGAGACTTTGTCTCCGTATAGTTAAAAGCCGGCATTTAACTATACGGAGACAGAGTCTCCATTCATAAAATTATGAATGGAGACTTTGTCTCCGTGTAGTAAAATGCCCACAGCCTATAAACCGAACGTTCGGTTTATAGGCTGTCGGCTTATGGAATACATGTATTCCTATTGCTATTCTATAAACCGAACGTTCGGTTTATAGAATAGCCATAGGATTACATGTATTACATAAGCTGAAAGTCTATAAACCGATCGTTCGGTTTATAGGCTTTCGGCATTTTACTACATGGAGACAAAGTCTCCATTCATAATTTTATGAATGGAGACTCTGTCTCCGTATAGTTAAAAGCCGACAGCCTATAAACCGAACATTCCTGCAGCCTTTCAAAACGCGCCCTTAAATCGCCAAACCCCGAACTCCAACCCGAACATACAGTGAAATGTCCGTGTTCGTGTCCAGGGTCCAAAAACTGTAATGTTCGGTACGAACCCAAACAGTGCGGTTCGGGTTCGCTCAACACTAGGAGTAAAATATGTCCAAAGAATGTTCTCCATTTTAAATGGTGCTAGTAGTTGAAGCATACACACAGGCTGATAAAAAGCAACAAAGTTACTTGATGTGACTGGTGATGGGGTAATACGGGAGGGGACAATGAATTTACAGGGTTTCCATATTTCAGCATCATCCAGTTACCAGGTAACATTATAGAACTGAGGTCCATACTGGCTTCATTATAAAGCTGGGCTTGGACAAACCAATTGCACTGGGAAAACGCATGTAAGCCTTATGGGATCTGGATTCTTAGAGTATGCTATATGCAGATAACATCTAGATTCATGTATACTTAACTACTAAAATATAATTTCCTAAAATGAAAGGCCCAGTTAGACAAGTAATCAAAAAATGTGCATTGTAAAGATTACGAGGAAAGCAATGCTTGTTAAACTTCTAGGCACCAGTTTACACATTAGTGGCCTTCTTACATGTAATCACAAGTAATCGTCAGCGACATTACCACTAAAGTTACTTTTTGCAATATATCAATACACTGTTCTTGGTGTTTATTGTAACAACCAATATCACAAAAGTCTCCCAGTTGTCTCATATAATGTTCACCGTCCTCTTTCTGTGTAACTTATAAAACTCTAATGGCTTTTGTTTTACATCTAAACTAAACTGTTCTTGACACTGTTCACCGGAGGTTCTGATACACTCATGTTCATGCCACCACAGAGCAAATAGAGTCATTGAGATACATTAACATACTCCATATGGAAAGAAAACTCAAGCTTGGT
Organism: Pelodytes ibericus; assembly: GCA_036172795.1. Lineage (NCBI taxonomy): Eukaryota > Metazoa > Chordata > Amphibia > Anura > Pelodytidae > Pelodytes > Pelodytes ibericus. The sequence goes on from CM069859.1 coordinate 113,126,149, forward strand.
GTCATATTGTTTACTGCATCTGGGTCACAATGAGCATATATATAATTTAATAATTTATATATATATATATATTATGTTTGGAATGAGCAATTACTGTAAAAACATTTTGTCTTATAAAGCTTTTTTTACAGGGTTAAACATCTGCCCTAAATGAATCCATTCTTAATTAGTCTTAACACTTTTAAAGTGAGATCCTACATTTACACAGCATTTCTGTTTGGAGAAGTAAGATAATTAGGCTTATCATTAAAATTCATATACCGAAAATCCGTTGCTCGTTCCTCTAATATCAAACGCTGCCAGAGATTATAAACACATTGTCGCACATTCCATTGGGATATTTATTTTGTAAGCTATTAACTACATAGTTATTCTCTCATAAAGTTTTTTTTTCAAGTCCCTACAGACAAAACTAAGTTTAGCAGATATTTCCCAACAACTCATGCTAGGAGGTCACATCCAGATGTTTTTCTCCCTCTGGAGATGTTTCCTTGGGCTACTAACTCTGTGCTGGCGGCCTGTCAACAAAATAATGAAAGCCATCTGGGACTCAGTGAGCTACAGTGAGATACACTTCACAAGTCCTGCATAGTGAAGCTCGAAATCTGGAATGTTGCTTAGTGTCTGTCACAAGAACATTTTCCCAGAAAGCCAAGTTCCCCAGGGACACTGAACATAATGTGATCTAATACTGTCCCTTCAAAAAATGTCGAGATCTAACTTATAAAAATCTGTAAGCATATAAATTAGCAAACCTACTGTAAATTTACTATGTATTTAAAAAAGACTTGTTTATAAAAAAAAGTTCACTTTGGCACCTTTTTCAGACAGATTTAAAGGCTTACATGGTCTTGATGTTTGTACTCGAAAAACTCAGCCAGTAAAGATGTCATTTAATTTCATGTTTCCGATGTTTTGTTGTTACCTTTTGCCTCTTAACATTTTTTTAAACAGTTTTTGACTTTTTCCATTTTTAAATACAAATAATGTAGCTTTATGTGACACAAACTTCAGTAAAATAAACCTATTTTTACACTAAACTATATCATACCAAAATATGTCTAACCATAGTATAAAATTTGTAAGCACTGATCTGGATCCCTGAATAGCAGCCTATGGGAAAGTTGTGTGTAACTCAAGAAAATTATATTTATATACATGCTTCTTCTAGACAACTTTCAGGTAGCCGCATGGGAATTCCAGTCATGTTTATGTCAAAACCTCGACATTCTTTAATGATCCCTTTCTATGCTAGTGAGTACCTGTCCTCCTTAAAAGTTAGTCAAGGAGCCATCATTTATTAACAATAAAACTAGTATTTGTTATATAGCGCTTTTCTCACAGTGTGAATCAAAGCACTTACAAAGAATTAACTGAATCATTTTATTAGCCAGTCATTGCTACTCATTTATCAACCTTGGAGGGATGAAGGACTGAGTTGAACCTTCAACCTTAAGGTATAAACAGGCATTCAGGGAATTTACCAACTGAGCTATCACACAGCCTTCAATACAACTACTTCATTGACATTCATAACTAAATCTTGTCCTTCACACACGTTTAAAATTACATTTTATGTTGGTACTCATAATTGCTGTTCCTTTTATCCAAAATCTAAAATGCGTCTTAGTTTATGAACTCTAAGTATACTTGAAGTCTTTCTTTACCTGATTAATCCTCTTAACTACTAGAATGAAGATTAAAACAGTGTATGTCCCTGGGCTACATGTACTGTGAGGCCTCCAAGTAATAACAGATTGGGCATAAGTCGCTTGACAAATGTTCCAGTGTTCTAGAACTTAAATTGCACTCACAGTACTTGCCCCAGCACCCAGGACTTACACCAGCATATAAATTCCACTCCTAGGACTTGCCTCAGCACTTACATTGCACTCATATCCTTAAAGTTGAAGCTACTGAGACTCAATGCGCTAATAGATGTAGGTACATTGTTGTTGTTTTTCCATACATTTGGTATTTGTTTTTAATCCTACTTTTATTACAACTTCAATCCCTCTGGCCTCTTCAACCCCTTATGTGTCTTATGGAGCCCATTCCCTCTAGATTGTAAGCTTGCGAGCAGGGTTCTCTACCTCATGTACCAGTCTGTTTCTAGTTTGTCTAACTTAGTATGTAGTCCCCCTTTATGCTCTGTACCTAGCGTTACGTAAATTGTTAACGCTATATAAATAAATGGTAATTTAATGTACTGTAATGAACATGTCTCTGTATTTCTATGTATTGCATGCAGTTTTTTTTTCAACTTTTGATATAGGTAGGAACGTGGTTTACATTGTGTTTTTATACCCACCCTTGCAAGTCAATTTGATAGGCTAAATAACTGATTGCCAGTAATATATATACAGATTACTTTGTTATGTGACTAATTAACTATGACTAAGTGCTTAACGCTCAAAGCAGTTGTCAAGGTGGTTGATCCGGCGCTATATGTTTTCTATGTACATATTGCCCCGTGAGCATAGGATATTTTCCCCAGTCTTCAAATAAAGGAATATTTTTAATGCACCCAGTGATTCTGCTTCTAGGTTTTGTTACTAGTCTGCATTTAAATCCCTGAAGTTTGTATTACCTTATGGTCTGCAGTGAGCACTACTGGCACATGTTACATACTACAGTATTCACTTAGCATCAGAACAGTCTCCCCAACATGCTCTGCCTGGAAAAAGTAATTGGAAACTGAGGTCCACACGTTGCGCTCCTGCCTCAGTTATGTCAGAAGAACTCAGAGAATGTTAATTGCTAAACTAAGTGTCAGCAGTTATTGAATAGACAACTAAAACCTCAAGACAAAACAAGAACTCTAAACGTGTGCCTGCTTGTGTTGTTTGGTTATGATGTCTTAAACACACAGATATTAATATTATTTATGTCTGAGGGAATTATCATTCTTTCTGCAGATATGGGGGTTTTTTTTATTGCTGAAAGGGTCAAATTTAAGAAAAAAATCGACTTTGTTTACCATGGTCAATACAATGTAATCAATTACAAGAAAAATCTATCTTTAAAGCTTAGCATCTAAACTTCTAAATAGAAACATCAGATTATATGGCTGGGGTCTTATGCATTTGTGATTAATGATCTCCACTTGACCTGTCATTGATTAGTTCAAAAATGCTGATGCAATGCTTGATGTACACTCTGCTGGAAGACATCAAAATGGGGTTTTAATTCACTGTTTGAATGTCGCTAATTAACAAGACATTAAAGGCTTCATATTTTCATGGTGATCCAGCCACACAAACAAAACATTCTTCAAAACCAAATTAAATATCTGTAATATATAAATATAGACACTGTATGTAATTACATGTTCCATATGATTAAATAAATGTAGACTGTCATTAATTTATATAAAGCTTGTACATTAATTTAATCCAGTTTATAGGATTAACATAGCGTAATCGAAAGAGTTACTAGAGCATGATACCATAAGAATCACCTATAGTCTTATTAGTAGTACATGATATTCCAGTTGTGCATCTGAAGAATAAATTAACCTTTGTATGAATGACTACCTGTAGATAAGGTACATATACCTTGGAACTAGAATCCATGTGCCTAACTAATTCACTGTACAAATACTAACAAGGGGAATTCAAGGTCCATTGTGTAATAACACACTATACTGTCATGTAAGGTACATTATTTGCATGTCTAATGTTATTTATCTGCTTCAAAGTCATGCAGAGCTTCATAAATGTTTACCTGAATAAACAGATTATAATATCCACACAACCAGATGTATAGCTATGAATTGATAAATGCACATTACTCTTTTATCTTCAGATACAGTATTTATTTGTTCTACAGATGTTCAGTTGAAATGTAAATATGCAAGACTAAATTGAGAGAAATTAGCATTTGATTATAGCAAAATAAAGCTAGCACTGGCTTATTACAATTATTGCTTAGACAGTGCCTAGAGGTACCATTTAGCTGGTATGTTACCAACTGGCAGCATACCTGTATGAAAAACGAAAATTCATTCGGAGCACATAAACCCTGTAAATATACAGCGCAGTGTCTTGCTAGGTGTCTTGATTTATATGTTTTCTGATTGATATGTGTTATCTGATCCAGATATTTCTGTTTTATATGATCAGGATATTTGTTGCTTAACCAGTACATCTGCCTGAGAATCATGGGAACTGTAGTTATCAGCAGTTGGGGTGAAATATGTTAGCTATTAACTAGAGTTAGCATGGAGTTCCCAGTCAAAACGTTTACATAACATTGGCTAAGCATCATCGATAGGTTAGTCCATTTCCAATCCACACACAAACATTTGCCCCTAAGCCTATTTGAATCACTTTGTACAGTAACCTTTTGTGTGGAACCATATGAAATACCTTGGCAAAGTCTAAATAGATCTCATCAACCACAGCTACCAAGTCTATATTTTTACTCCCTTCTTTATAAAATGCAAGTAAGTTAGTTTGACAATACCTGTCTTTCATAAAGCCATGTTGGTTCCTGCTACTCAAGATGAATTCTTTAATATATTCCATATCTGCTTTATGTCAATCTGTGGACACCAAGTCCGAATCCCTGAAAATCAAAAAGAGCCTGGCTAAGCTCTTTAAGTATCCGTGAGTGTATACCATCTGGCCTCCAGGCTTTGTCTACCCTAACACCATTTAATTGTTTTAATAATTTGTATCATGTCAGCCAATCACATGCTTGCTGTAACAATAGCTTTCAGGTGCTTGTCCATGGGCTTTCCTTCGTTAAAAAAAAATATATATATATATATTTAACATATTCGCTTTCTCATTGTCCCCACAGATCATCTCACCTAGATAACAAAGACTCAACATTACCAGACTTTAAGTTTAATTTTCATTTCTTTAATTTTTTTTCATTCTTCAGTTTAGTTAATTTAATTACCTTTTTACAGACTTTGTTGGCATATTTTTATTTTACAACTGCTTCTGCTGATCCCACATATTTATAATGTTTGAATGCAACTTTCTTCTGTTTCTCTAACTCCTCTACGGTTGATGAACCAACTGGTCACTTTAACTCCTTCACGACAATGCCCGTACATGTATGGTGCTCTCAATGCAATGCATTGGTGACAATACCCTGTACATGTACATGCCCTGCACATGTTCGGAGTGACTTTAAAATAGTGCAATTACGACATTTCCACCACGATTAACATGCTTTCCTGGAAGCTTCATGAGTGAATGCTATTCAAGAAAGAAAAAGAATGGCTGATGGGACTGCCCATGGGCAATCTTAAAATGACAGGCCAGTGACAATTTTCACTGACCTGTCAATCATGCCCCCTCACCCTATGCAAATCAGGTGAATGGGGTTTCAGGTTGCTTCTGATTGAGGCAAGTCTGAAACACCAAGAAAAGGGGCTGTCTCATCCATTGCAGTGAGTATTGTGATTAGTGTAAGGGCTAATCACAATCCATTGTCATTCTCCCCCAAATTTGGAGGGAGAGATGGGGTAAGTTCATCCTGGTTGCCTTAACATTTAGGCAGATCAGGACGAACCATTATTTTTTGCACTTGTTAATTTAATCACTGTAAAAATCAATCAGATTGATCACATGCAATACATGTGAAAAATACAGTAAATGACAATCAGTGCTGTAAGAACACTGATTGTTAAAACTGTCCCTTTCTCTCGCGCTGCCACATTTTTATCTTGTAAAGATAGAGGAGAGAAATATACTGTTTCCAAATTTTCTTTTACAAAAAACACTTTTTTTAAAACATTTTTACACTCTTTATTACATTTTATAAATTATGCAAAGGGTTAAGTCTAAAACTAAATGGTCGCAAATGAAATCCCTGTACTTAAGAAATCAATTATATGTGGGGATTCATTTAAAAAGCAAGCATGCACTTTTATTTAAATGCATATATATCTAAAGGAGCAAAAGGGACATCAAAAAAAAAAACATTGTCCTGAAGGGGTTAAAAAAAAAAGCACAATTATTGTGAGCATGCTCAGTGAGTTATGCTACTTGCGTATACAGACCAACACAGGTGATTGATTACAAACCCCATGGCACACACTCCTCAAACCAAAAACCCAAATAACCATTTTACTGCAGGTTAAGATATAAAACCAAAATCCATATATTTATGCTACAGCAAGATATTAAGAGGAATGCTGTTTAACAATACATACTGCATGGACATCTGGAGGGAGGCAGAAGAGGGCACCCGGCTCCCTTTGTCCCTTTGAAAATTCCAACAAGCCCACAAAGGTAGCAGAAGAGAGAGAACCAGTAGGATTGTTAGGGTATGTTGCATAGTTGCCAACATCAGCCATGTTTTCAGGGACACATATGTGTTCCACATGCTGCAGACAGAGCATGCAAAGTACAGCCCGGCAGTATGTACAATGGATATACGCACAGACACAATCCAATTAATTAATCATGGTAGGTCCTATGAGATCTCCACCCTGATTAATTATATGGATTGTGTCTGTGTGTATATCCATCGTACATGCTGCCAGGGCTGCACTTTGCATGCTCTGGCCACACATAGAGAGCAGGACAAACACCAGGCAGGCAGGGTAGTGCAGCAAAAACAATTTGATTTAATTCTGTACACAACCTACAGGCAGGGTGGTTTGGTCTACTCTCGTCCACTCCCTCTAGCTGGTCTCCTCCCCTCCACTCTGGCAGCTGCTCCTTCAAACGCACAGAGTGAAGGGGAGGAGCTTGGGCAGGGAATCATCTTACATGCTGCAGGCACAAGGTAATTTATTTAAAACATGCATTGCAGCTAGAGTAAATACACCAGCTGTTGAAAGTGCATTACTCATGACTCTCAGCCAGCCTGTTGGGGAAAGTGAGTACTCAACAACTGTAATGGCTTACAGTGTTTGCTATTTATTACAGAGCTAAACTACCCAATGCTATATTAACCTTTGTTGACCGCAACAGCAACATTGTTGGTTGATAGATTGGGCTATGGAGAGTCCTACTCTAAGGGCTTTAATTAGGAAAGAGGGGATTGCAGGGAATAGCAAAATTAAGACCAAAATAGCAGGTTTTCAAGTAGAGCTGAATGGGAGACATTTTCCAACTGAGCTACTTTGGCCATAAGTTTTCCTTTCTCAATGCCCTGCAATTTGCATCTACAATGATATTCAGCCAGCCATGTTGCTGTTAGACTGTAGCTGTGGAGGCATACACTGCACTCTAACTGCAGGGCCCATGATATACAGCCAGCCATTTCTGGCTAAAAACCATGGACTCGGGCAGTGGTGGCTAATCTATACCATCCCACCTACTGTAAACTAAAGTTGCCATGATTATGTAATCTGTTAAAAAAAATTACCTTCAATTTGGAACCAAGCAGTAACATGCAGTGTGTGAGTATATCACAGCAGTAAATCAGCAGGTGTGGAGTTGGGTCCCTGACCTGTGCTTCGGCATCATAATAAATCTTAATTTAAAATTGGGGGGAGGAATGATAATGTTTCAACGCAATCTGCGTTCACCATCTAAAGCTTAGAAGCTCCCCAAATACGGTGATGGTGTTTTCAATAGTGCAGATTACCGTATTTGCTCGATTATAAGACGACCCTGATTATAAGACGACCCCCCAAACTCTGGATATTCCTTTAGGAAAAAAACTAAAAGCCTGAATATAAGACTACCCTATAGGAAAAAAGTTCAACTTGTATATATTAACATGTAAATTGCTTTTTTAATAAAAAAAATTATATAAAAAAAAATGCATTTATTGTTTTTATTTGCCAATGCTGCCTCTCTCTTTCCCTTGCCCCCAACTTTGTCTCCCCCCCCCTTAGTGTTGTCTCTCTCTCTCCCTCCCTTTGACTCCCCCCTCGCTCCCCTTGTCTCTCTCTCCCCCCTGTGCCCCCTCCCTCCTCTTGTCTTTCTCTTCCCCCCCTCCCTCCCCTTATCTCTCTCTTCCCCCCTTCCCTTCCCTTGTTGCTGTGGTCCCCCCTCCCCTTGTCGCTGTGGTCCCCCCTCACCTTGTTCTCTTTCCCTGGTGGCTAGTGGGGGCAGCCGGGTATCGTGCAGTCATCCCCCGGCAGCCCGATTCTCCCTGGTGGCTAGTGGGGCAGCGGAGGATGTCTGTGCGATGAGCCAGACCTCCCCTGCTGCCGCCGGCACGACCGCCGGGACTTACCCGGCTTCTTCATAGAAGTCCCGGCGGTCGTGCCGGGCGGCAGCAGGGGGAGTCTGTGCTCATCGCTCAGACATCCCCTGCTGTTAGAGAGGGGGACCAGCTCTGCTGGGGACCTGGATCCCAGTCTTATAGTCTGACCTCAATTTGAGGTCAGATTATAAGACGACCTCGATTATAAGATGAGGGGTAGTTTTCAGAAAAAAATTTCTGAAAAAAACCTCGTCTTATAATCGAGCAAATACGGTATATCTATTTCAGTAACCCCTCTAGGATTTGAAAGCAGCCAAGGGGGCATCATTTACTTTAGGGCTTCAATTTCAAAATTAGGCTGACATGGGTCAAATGAAGTTTGGGCTTCATGTGACAGACACACAGCAGTAAGTGTTTAATATACATATATATATATTTGTAACAGGTTTTTGCACAGGCCCACCTATACCCCTGTGGTCCTTTTCCCCAGTTACCTTCTTTTGCTCTGCTGGGCTATCCTGAGTCTCCGCTACCTGGGAGTTGGGGTACATGATGGCAGCAGTGTCTCCACCCAGTGGGGCATCCAGGGTATGGATGGGGGATCCCACTGGGAACATATCTACACAAGTAATAAAACTCACACAGAGCTAACTTAAATATAACTTTGTATTGCACGGTAAAAGCACTATGCAAATAAATAACAGAAATAAATAACACAGTAAAATATTTAAAAGTGAAATGACTCATTTAAAGCAACCCGCAATAAATACTGCACACCACTCCAGGCTCCGTTAGTTGGTGCACATAGTTGGGGCTCATAAATATTGTAATCCACAATATGGCTGAAGTTAAAATGCTACAGGCAGGAAAATGGAAGACCAAGCACTTTTAGCTGTGTGCTGACTTTCAGGGTGCCCTGTGTGAGACAGGGGGAGAGGGTTTCAGCATCCCACTGCAATACAGGCTGCAATCACATCACTTCACCTGCTATCTCCTCACTGTGAAGCAGGCTTTGCCACACACAGCTCTATATGCAGATCTGCTGACATCTACATGCAGGAATATTCCTCCAGGATGCTGCTGTAATCCTTCTGGGCATTCGATCAGACAGGCCTCAGTTCCTAGAGCCCAGCAACTGCTTAACAGTGTCTTTCTCCTTCTCTCTCCAGCTCTGAACTAACTTGTTTCTTAAAATGGAGTAATCCCAGAGGGGTTACACATTTATGAGAGTGACTTCTCAGCTCTGGTCCAGCTGAAGACAAACTAGGAACAGCATGAACATGGAATACAACCTCAGAGTTGCTTTGTCTACCATCACCACAGATGTTAAGACATTTCTCAGAAGAAAAAAACACCTCTGGCTTTCTTATTTGTTCTAATTAGTCTCATACGTTTCCATGGGTTTTTATTTTCTTGGTTTTTAGCTCAATAGCACTTTCATGTTCACTTGCACTGCAATTGCGGCACTATTCATTTTATGTTTGTGTTGTGGTTCGTGGTTTTGGACAAGGGCCTCTTTGAGACCATAGAGGGCCCTGGGCAAAATCTTAGCAGTGGCCCCCTCTCGATCCAATTTTTGTAAAGTCGCATTGTAAAAAACGTTTGTAAATGTAAACTATTTTCATATCACATTCAACTATTTGTATGTGTAATAAAAATGTTAATTACAAATTGTATTTCTTGTTTTTATTCCCCTTTTCTGCACCCACATTAAGGAATTAACAGAGCAGCATACAGTGACCACAGCACTTGCCATGCACCTATATTGCACCCACAGCACTTGGCTTGCACTCATGTTGCACCCACACAATTTGGCATGCTACAGAGTCATTTTGCCCACAGAACATGCGACAGCTTAACTTTGCCAATTAAGAAAAAGTGAGCCTACAGTACCCGGGTTTCACAATCAGTCTTCCGCACCAGTACGGCCTGGCTCTGCTTAGCTGCCCGAGGTCAGACGGGATCGGACGCTCTCAGACCAGTATGGCTGAAGGCAAAGATTACCCTGCCATGTAGCACTGTTAGCTGGTCCAAGCCCGAAAACAGCTAAGGCGGCAGGACAAAAAAGCGAGCCTACAGCACCCGGGGTTTCTAATCAATCTCCCGCACCGGTACTGACCAGGCCTGGCTCTGCTTAGCATCCGAGATACGATGGGATAGGGTGCATTCAGACCACTATGGCTGAAGGCGAAGATTGCGCGGCCACGGAGCACTCTTAGCTGGTCCAAGCCCGAAAACAGCTAAGACAGCCGGACAAAAAAACAAGCCTACAGCACCCAGGGTTCCCAATCAGTCTCCCGCACCTGCAAAGTTTGCCCTGCCGGGTAGCACTCTTACCTCATCCAAGCCCGAAAACAGCCTAAAATGGTAGCCGGACAAAAAAGTGAGCCTACAGCACTCGGGGTTCCAGACCAGGCCTGGCTCTGCTTAGCTTCCTAGGTAGGACTGGATAGGGGCTCTCAAACCAGTATGGCTGAAGGCAAATATTGTCCTGCCGGGTAGCACTCTTAACTCGTCCAAGCCCAAAAACAGCTAAGGCATCCGGACAAAAAAGTGAGCATACAGCACCCAGAGTTCGCATAAGGCTCCCGCACCGGTAGTGACTAGCTTCCGAGGTCAGATGGGATCGGCACTCTCAGACCAGTATGGCTGTAGCAGAAGATTGTCCTGCCAGGTACCACACTTAACTCGTCCAAGCCCTAAAACAGCTAAGGCGGCCAGACAAAAAAAGGGAGCTTACAGCACTCGGGGTTTCCAATCAGTCTCCCACACCAGAACTGACCAGGCCTGGCTCTGCTTAGCTTGCAAGGTAGGACAGGAATAGGGAACTCTCAACCCGGTATGGCTGAAGGCAAAGATTGTACTTTCGGGTAGCACTCTTAACTTGTCTAAGCCCGAAAACAGCTAAGGTGCCCAGACAAAAAAAGTGAGCCTATTGCACCTGGGGTTCCCAATCAGTCTTCCACACTGGTACTGACCAGGCCTGGCTCTGCTTAGCTTGCAAGGTAAGACGGGATAGCGAACTCTCAACCAAGTATGGCTGAAGGCAAAGATTGTCCTGCCGGGTAGCACTCTTAACTTGTCCAAGCCCGAAAACACCTGGGTTCCCAGTGAGTCTACCGCACTGGTACTGACCGAGCCTAGCTCTGCTTAGCTTCCGAGGTCGGATGGGATTGGGCGCTCTCAGACTAGTATGGCTGTAGGCAAAGATAGCTCTGCCGGGTAGCACTCAACCCGTCCAAGCCCGAAAACAGCTAAGGTAGCCAGACAAAAGAAGTGAGTCTACAGCACCCAGGGTTCCCAAACAGTCTCCCGCACCGGTGCTGACTAGGCCTGGCTCTGCTTAGCTTCTGAGGTCAGATGGCATCAGGCTCTCTTATACCAGTATGGCTTTAGGCAAAGATTGCCCAGCCGGGTAGCACTCTTGACCTGTCTATGCCCAAAAACAGCTAAAGTGGCCAGACAAAAAAGTGAGCCTACAGCACCTGGGGTTCCCAACCAGTTTCCCGCACCAGTACTGACCAGGCATAGCTTTCCTTAGCTTCTGAGGTCTGACGGGATCAGGCGCTCGCAGTCCAGTATAGCTGTAGGCAAAGATTTCCCTGCCATGTAGCACTCTTAACCCGTCCAAGCCTGAAAACAGCTAAGGTGGCCAGACAAAAAAGTGAGCTTGCAGCACCTGGGGTTCCCAACCTGTCTCTCCTTAGCTTGTGAGGTCGGGCACTCTCAGACCAGTATGGCTGTAGGCAAAGATTGCCGTGCCAGGTAGCACTCTTAACCGTCCAAGCCCAAAAATAGCCGAGATGAGCCAAGAAAAAAAGTGAGCCTACAGTACCTGGGGTTCCCAATCAGTCTCCCGCACCGGTACTGACCTGGCCTCGCTCTGCTTAGCTTCCAAGGTCCAACAGGATTGGGTGTTCTCAGATGAGCATGGCTGTAGGAAAAGATTGGCCTGCAGGGTAGCACTCTTAACCCGTCCAACCTCGAAAACAGCTAAGCACATTCATGTTCACTTGCACTGCAATTACTGCACTATTCATTTTATTTTTGTTTTGTGGTTCGTGGTTTTGGACCAGGGCCGCTTTAAGACCACAGAGGGCAGGGCCGCCACAAGGAATTTCAGGGCCCCTTACTGAACACATTTTCTGGGCCCCCTAACCCCCCCCTAAAATATCTCCCACTCGCCCCACCTACCCTCACAAGCATGTTATACCAGTCTAATGTTATATGGAGGGTGGTTGGGAGCAGTTGGTCAATATGCCAGTAATATTTTGTCACTCAATATGTCAGTAATATTTTGCTACTCAATAAGTTAGTATTTTTCCCTCATTATGCCATTCTTTTACTATTTAATATGCCAGTATTTTGCCATTCAATATGCCAGTATTTTGTCCCTCAATATGCCAGGATTTAGTCAATTAATATGCCAGGATAATGCCAATTAAAATGCCAGGATTATTCCATTTAATATGCCAGGATTTAGCCACTCAATATGCCAGGATAATGCCAATTAATATGCCAGGATTATACCATTTAATATGCCAGGATAATGCCAATTAATATGCCAGGATTATGCCATTTAATATGCCAGGATAATGCCAATTAATATGCCAGGATTATGTCATTTAATATACCAGGATAATGCCAATTAATATACCAGGATTATGTCATTTAATATACCAGGATAATGCCAATTAATATGCCAGGATTATGCCAATTAATATGCCAGGATGATGCCAATATGCCAGGATTATGCCTCTCAATATCCCAGGATTATGCCATTTAATATGCCATGATAATGCCAATTAATATGCCAGGATAATGCCAGGCGAACCTGTAAAATATTAGTAACAGGTTTGCACGAACCGGCGCGAACCGGCTGAATCCCACCACTGTGTGTATCAGTCCCAAGCATGATTTCCGAATAGCTTTCGGTATTCCTCTTCCGGCAAGGGCAGGGCACAACACTTGATGCCTATCAGCTTCATCTGTGTAGTCAGTGGCGTCCCGAGGGGAATGTGGACTGTACCGGGTGACACCACTAGCAGGGGTGACACCCATGCTGCAAGCATTCCCCCTCAGGATTCGGCTGCCGGAAAAAAAAAAGTAAAAAATAAATCCCTGCAACGTTACGTCACATCCAGTGTCTGTGTTTCCCTCCTCCGTGTAGGAGGGAAGCCTGCACGGAGGAGGTTTCCAGGGACACGGAGCAGCAGCCAGGTGGTAAGTACTGGGGAAGGGGGGAGGAGGGAAGAATAAAACGAGCACTGTAACTGTAAACTATTACTGGCATCTGAATGGCACAATATTACTCGCATTTGAATGGCACAACATTACTGGTATCTGAATGGTACAATAATACAGGCATCTGAATGGCACAATATTACTGCCATTTGAATGGCACAATAATTATGGAATTTGAATAGCACAATATTACTGGTATCTGAATGGAACAATAATACAGGAATCTGAATGGCACAATATTACTAGCATTTGAATGGCACAATATTTATGGCATTTGAATGGCACACTATTACTGGTATCAGAATGGCACAATATTACTGGTATCTGAATGGCACAATAATACAGGCATCTGAATGGCACAATATTACTGGCATTTGAATGGCACAATATTTATGGCATTTGAATGGCACACTATTACTGGTATCAGAATGGCACAATATTACTGGTATCTGAATGGCACAATAATACAGGCATCTGAATGGCACAATATTACTGGCATTTGAATGGTACAATATTACTGGTATCTGAATGGCACACTAATACAGGCATCTGAATGGCACAATATTACTGGCATTTGAATGGAACAATATTACTGGCATCTTAATGGCACAATAATACAGGCATCTGAATGTCACAATATTACTGGCATTTGAATGGCACAATATTACTGGCATCCTAATGGCACAATAATTATGGCATCTTAATGGCACAATAATACTGGCATCTTAATAGCACAATAATACAGGCATCTTAATGGTGCAATAATACTGGCATCTTAATGGCACAATAATACTGGCATCTTAATAGCACAATAATACAGGCATCTTAATGGCACAATATTACTGGCATCTTGATGGACAAATTGGCTGGGGCATCTTAATGGCACAATATTACCGGCATCTTAATGGCACAATATTACTGGCATCTGAATGGCACAATATTACTGGCATATTAGGCAAATTGTCTGGCTTATTAATGGGAAAATAATACTGGCATATTATTATTGTGTGTGACATAATTTGTGGGGCTCCTGTATGTGGCATATTTACTAAGGAATCTGTTTGGCATGGTATTGGAGGAAATCCAGGGGGGTGACACCATGAGTTACCGCACCGGGTGACACCAACTCTAGTAACGCCTCTGTGTCTAGTGCATAGTTTACTCCTCCTCCAGTCTCTTCTTTTATAGGTCTCACTTGACTGAAAACATTAACCCTTAAATATTTGGCACTGCAAGGGTTAATCTTTTCAATCAGGTGAGACACAAAAATGCTTGAAACTATGAAAGGAGGAAAATCTAGCCAAATCCTGATGAATCTCACAAGAACTGAAGAAAAATCCCCCCAAACAATTTGTGTGACTATCACAGCTAGCTGCTGACAGCGATATTGACTGAAATCTCCTGTAATATATAGAAAAAGAGAAGAAACAAATCTCATAATAAAACTCTGTACAGGGCCGATCCTGGGCGGGTGCATGGGGTGCATCGCGTCCAGGCGCACGGGAGGAGAGGCGCTGAAGCAGGGAGCTCTCTCCCTACCGTCCTCCTCCTTGTTGAACCAAGCACAGCAAGCTCCGCCCCTAACGTCATCCTCCTTGTTGAACCAAGCAGTGCAAGCTCCGCCCCCATCGCGTTCTGAGATTGGCTTCTGCCGGGAGGAGGACGTTCTCTAGAGTATCTGCCAAGACACCATAGAGAGCATCCTCCTCTCTGCAGCCAATCACAGAACGCGATGGGGGCGGAGCCGTCCCCCGTTGCTCTGTGCTTGGATTAACAAGGAGGAGGAGGTAATAACAGTTAATAGGCAAACTGGCTGTTGCCTATGTTAATGGCAAAGTGTACCCTAAGTACACCTCTGCAAATGGGCTGCCCATGTGCTGCTTTGCTGCCTCTCAGAGCCAGCTCTGCAGATCAGTGCCATGTTTCCCCTTAGACCTCAGTCAGCGCTTTCTGCTCTTTCTGTGCACAGTGATGACTTAGAGCGTCAGAACATAACTGTCAGAGTCATCACTATGTGCGAAGAGATCAAGGCAGCGCTAATTGAGTTCTGAGACGAGGTCAGTAGGGGGCATGGAAAAGGGATATGGGAAGAGACAAATACATGGTAGGAGGTATAGGAGAAAGATATAGGGTGTGAGAGACAGACATGTGGAATTAGTGCAGAGTGAGAGCCAGACATGGGAATGAGTGCAGAGTGAGAGACAGACATGGGGAATGAGTGCAGAGTGAGAGACAGACAGACATGGAGCATGAGTGGAGAGAGAGAGAGAGACATGGAGCATGAGTGGAGAGAGAGATGGACATGAGGGTATGGGGAGAGACAGACAGACATGAGGGTATGGGGAGAGAGAGAGACACGTGAGTGACTGACTTGGTGGAATATTATTTATCACTCCTTGTGTACTTCTTTTCCAATGATGCTCAGCCAGACTAATGAGAGACTTTGGCTGGTTGGGAATCATGGGAACGGTAGTTAAAACTCATTCTGCTAGCCAGCAAAAAGTCTCCCATGTTGCTGGCTGAGCATCATAGAAATAATTAAAACCACTAGACAGTATTATGGCAAAATATATATCTTTATTTAAAATAAACGTTGGGCCTTTACATTAAAATAAAGTTTTCTCCCTCCCCCTCTCCCCAATATTGAAATGGGCATGTCTGGAACAGAAATGTCTAAAGGGGAGGAGTTCATATTATATACACGCCCACCCTTGGGCGCCAAAGGAAAACCTGTACCCAGGCGCCCGTGACCCTAGGATCGGCCCTGACTCTGTATGTGTTCTGGATTATTTACTTATTCAGCAGAAACATTCAGGCTCATCAAAAATTTAGATGGTATTCCTTTCCTCCTCCCAAGATGGAAACTCAAAGAGATAACATAAAGACAATCAGCAATAAATAATTATGAATGGATTTTAATGACTATAAATATCTTCCATATAACATCTCAATGATCAGCATCCACATTTAAGATAAATTAGAAAAGGCAGGAATTTAAAACAAAGCGTTGTGGAATTAGAGGGTATAATTTGGCAGATGTAATCTCAAAAGTATTACTTTACAGAATATAATTTTAACAGAAGTTGTCTGGAGTAGGTAAGAATTATTAAGAATGAGCTTTCAAGACAATAGGAAAATGGACGGACCAGTTGGATTTTATCTGACCTCATAATTTATATTTGTTTTCCAAGCTGTTTTTTTAGACTTAACTCTTGTTCAAACACCAAGAAGGTGTAATAAAATGTTTCCACTTGACCTGATCTTTGTATAGTGCATGCTGTACCCTAGATTGTGTGTTTCTTTAGTTCACATATTGATTTTATTTGTGGAACATAATGTTTCATAGTCACAGGACACATAGTAAGGCAAATATAGTGACAGGACCATAAGAGATATAACTATTGATTTTTATATATATATATATTTTTTGTTATTTTTCATTTTGATTTTATGTTGGTATTCATCATATAAGGCCCAAAACTGTGACGGAAAATCAAACACATAAACTGAGTGCTCAGATTAAATCCTTTTATTACTCACAAGTGTTTCTGACCTAGATTTATCAAGTAGTAAAATAAAACAATGTTTAAAACTACCTCAATTTGATTATATCACAAATGTTATTCAACTTTATAGCAATATTTTCAAATAAACCTAATAATCACAGTGTTGTCTATAAATGATACAACCCGCACATTTGATTTGCCAATTTTCCTAGTAAACCAATCCTCTAAATCTAAGAAGTGATGCAGTGAATTCTAGAGCAGTGTTTCACAACTGGTGGGTCCTGACTCAATAGTTGGAAGCGAACTGGTTTCTTTAATTGTTTAACTTTTGATTTGGGGAGAAATTATGATGTAGAAGCGTATGCTGTATTTACAGTCTGAAGCTGAGATTCCTGTTAAGGAAAGGATGACATTGTTTTGATAGTGCTGCTGATATCACTTTCAGTAATGGATTAGCCGTTTACTTTAGGTATACAATTTCAAAATTCACCTGAGACGGGTCAAGTGAAGTTTTGCCTCCATGCGGTAAATACATTTAAGTGAGTGTAATATACCTACCGTTGTGATAGGGGCTTCTCAGCTCTCAAGACTATGAGACACTTATCAGGAGCAAAAAACAACAGTCAAGTAAGGATCTGTAGTGTGCCTTTTACTTGAAATTAATGTTTTCATTGGAGTTATGTTTAATACAATTAAATAATGCACTGGAGTAATGTTACACAAAGATGTCATACCACATGCTGTGGTACCATTTGAAGTAGGGATTTACATTATTTTGTCTCTTAATATTATTTAGATCAGACCATAAGAACTAGAGTTTGACATCTATAGTACAATAGAACTCCTGCAGAATGTGTCTTTCTTTGTATGTTTGGGGTTCTGTATGAATGATCCCAAAATTATACTCACTTTGGTGTTTATTCAATAAACGGTGAACTGTGTTTTACTAACAATAGAGCTACAAAGTCAAGATAGCAATGTTGGAAAAATTATACAAGTCAGCTATATTTCCAAATGACCTATTTGGAGCTAACTTTACAATCAGGAATAGGCAAGATGTCCATGCAAGAAAACCAGTGTTCGTGGCAAGGTCACAAAGTCCACTAAACATCTGCCATAAACAATGTTGGTGCCTAACTCAGTTTGCAGCTCAGTTGCCAGTTCACCACAGTTCTTTATTTGATGGATAAACTCTTCTGTATTTTTTCTATTATATATTCAGAGCGTAGAATACAAGCATTTCATTTTCTTTTCCACCATGAGTTATTTGCAAAAGACAACATTTGCTGGTTAATCAATGCATTAAATATTAAAAATGAATTCAAATCTAAATGGATATTGTACATTATGAAAATAAAAATAAAAAAATATTCTTCCACGTATATTCCTTTACATATAATAATAGCTAAGCTTTAGTTGCTGAAATTAGGAAGTGGAATAAGGAGAATATTTAGCATCTGAGGAAAGCAAATTTGGAAATGAAAAACGTCCGGATGACAAGAGGGTATTATTGAAGGATAATATGTTCATAAATCATTTATGCCGTGTACACATTTATATTCTTCTGACATGAGTGTGGACTGGCACTGTGTTGTTTTTCGTTTGAATTTGTGGTCACACACCACTAGCACCTGTGAAAATGTTAGGAAATAAAACCGCCTAATAAATGTGAAGGTCAAGCATGAACTACTGCATCCCAGATGCCTGCAATATCACACACTGAATAATATAGCCTTTTAATGGCAGTGATGGTTCATAGCAGAACTTATAACTAGGCCATGAGATACACAGAGATGCAGTTGTTCTCTCTATCTCTATAAATTATCCAATGAGACTTACTATGGATATTTTACAGTTGTATACACTAGTTATCTGTAAAAATGTTGCACTGGCAGATTCCTCTGCCACTTCTAGGAGAAACTGTGTTAACACAGACGTTGAGCTGGGGAGCTAAGTTCAGTTTCTCCCCATTTATTTGATAGCATTTTCCAGTTAGTGATATCATGCTAGCGAAGTGAATTCATCGCCAAGTTTTCCTAGTCTAGGTTCTCTTTTTAGTGTTGGAAGAAAGTTTTGTTAGAAGGTTTGGTCACAAAACCTAACGTAGCGGTTATTTAACCCAGACAAAGGTACTCATTACTAAACATTATTAACATTTCCCAAAAAACACCTTGTTTTTTCAATGCATTTATGTAACCATTGTATGAGTAAACAGTATATTTTATGGGTTATTCAGGTGGTATATTCTGTGTGTTTTCCTTTATGTTTGTAAAACTTGCTATTTAAGAAAAACGCCTGACAGGATAAAAGCTATATAGTGCTTTCAGGATGCCAAATCACACTGAGATAACTTTAACTGCACAAGGGTAATCACATCATTAGGTTATAAAACTGTATTTATTAGTTGACAGGTTTCGATTGGTTCCCATTTGCTATTTCATTTACATGCTGATTTCCTAAAATAGATGTTACCTTGTCATTAATTCACCTGAAGTCATGAAATATAAATCATGTGTTTTTTGCTTTAACAAACAGTGATTTGAATAAAAGCCCCATAACATGTTGCCAGTGAGGCCCAACATTCAAAATAATCGCATGCAAATCAAGTTCTAACTCACATGACTTTGGAAGAACAAGGAATTTTTTTTCTTCTCCTAACAAGAATTACGTTTTCTATTAGGGCTATATATTATACATGAGACACACTTGGCAGTTAGCAGCAGAAGGATTGCCTTATCCAATGGGCAATCTGAACATTTGTCAAGATCCCACCTATTGTAGTGTTCCCCCAATCGGAAATCACATGGACAAAAAAAGGCTGGGGAAATAGGAAGCTTTAAGGCAGAGGCACAAATACTCCTTGCTGTGTTTCATCTCTGGTAAGGCATGGTACCAGACAAGATGAAGAGAACTACTCAGAATTCCATGGGAAATTGGAGGAGATAGGCAATATGAGGATGGATAATAGTTTCTTCTATCAATAATTCTTTTTTATTATGCTTTGACATTTTAAGGTATATGGGTGAGAATGAGAGGGAAGGCACTATTGAAAGCTGTGCCCAAGGTCAGCAGGGCCATGAAGTGGCCCTCGCTGGCCAAATGGAATATTCTTAAGACAGGACAGGATGTGGCTAAAGAAAACCACTGTTCTGTCTCATTTTCCACCCAGTTCATCACCACCACCCTGGCCAGTATGTCTTTAATACTAGCTTGTCTTTCTCTCTGAGGCTGTAGAAAAAAGACTAATGAAGCTGAATGTAAAGACATTCGTGATTACATGGACCTTTTCTGTGAAATTCAACTGTATGACATATTGCAAATGAGAAGCCAGTAGAATTTTTTTTTGCTAGGAAACCTTTTTGTAATATTTTGCTTAAAAGTAGAGGCTTTTAAAATATGTGAATAGAACAGATTAATTATGTTTTACACTATCACCTTATAACAATATTTAAATCCCTATGAAAAAGTTGTGCTGATTATTTCCTGTGAATGCAAATTCATTAATTGTATCTTCACAAAATGATGTTTTTATTTTTAAAAGTTCTCATTATTTGGTAAATGAATACACTGTGTTACCCAATATAACTTTCTTGAGACTGCGGGAATCCAAGAATGTATGCAATGATTAATCAGTGTTCCTGATCTTTGACATGCAACTTACAAGCAAGGTTCATAACTACAAAGGTGAGTTCACATCATGAAATTGTGTGAGCTGCAGTTTAATCAGTGACAGACATACTGTAACCTTTTCATTGCTAAAACTCATTTTTGCCAGATAGAAATAATAGTGTGATCCATTACAATATTTCTTAATGTTATTTACATTTAATCAAATTGCACCATGTTCAAACTTTGGGATACAGCATGCATACGTGATGTCACAAGTGGTGTCAAGTGATGTCACTAGGTCTCGAGTTGTTTCTGTAGGGAGCCACAGGGTCTGTAAAGGCCCTGATCAGGTATCTGCCTCTGTGTCTCTGGCTCCTGATCATTCTGTGCTTTTGGTTCTTATACGCACCATTGTTCGTTAAGGGTATGAAAAGATTTGTAACTCAAGCTTTTTATTATGACAATATATTTTTATGTAGAAATATGAACAGAATAAATGAGACAAATGGTTCTTGTCTGCTGATACATTCTATGTTTCTGTTACACTATGTTGTGGGGCTAACTACTAGGTTTATTACGCTATATTTTCTCTATGCAGAAACACACATATAGTTACATGGTTAATTAGTTTGAAAAAAATAAATTTAGTCCATCAAGTTTATCCATTCAACACACCCATATTAGCTGAAACAGAAGAAGGCAAAAAAAAAAGTTCCCAGAGACAGTATTTTCTCAAAGGGGAAAAATGTCTTCTTGATTTTGAGGCCGTCAGTCTTGCCCTGGGTCAACATTACCTTATCTACTTTTAAGCATTATAACCCTGTATGCATTTCATATCTATAAAACATCCAAAGTTTGTTGAAAATATTGATTAAATTGTCCAAAAGAACTTCAAATGGCAAAAGATAGTAAAGAAACCTTCTCTATGTTTAAGACATTGATGCATGTGTTGTCTGAAAGTAAAATTTCCAAAAATATCTTCATTTTGACCTTGGATATACTTGTAAAGGTTTATCATATCCCCACAAATACATATTTTTTCCAGAGTAAATAAACCCAATTTGGACAGCCTTTCTTCATAGCTGAAATTCCATTCCTATAATCATTTTTGTAGCCCATGTCTGAACACTTTCCATTTCCAGTATGCCTTTTTTTATACTGGTACCAAAAACTGCTCTGCATATTCTAGATGAAGTCTTACCAATGGTTTATAACGAGGCAACATTATGTTCTGATTTCTTAGACCGATTCTCCTTTTAATACATGACGACAGCTTTCCTGCGTTGACAGCTGCCAGAGATTGTGCACAGTTTATTGTCCACAAGAACACTCAAATCATTTTCTATAGAGGATTTACTAAACACACAACCATATATTGATATTATAATTTGCATTTTTGGTTTTCTTATCAAAGTACATAATTTTACATTTGTCTGTATTGAAAAGCGCCTACCAATTAACGCCCTTTTCTCCCATCTTTTCTAAATCCCTTTGCAAAGATATAGCATCCTGCTCTGACTTTATTATCTTCCATAATTTTGTGTCATGTGCTCAAATTGAGATATTGCTTCCAGTACCTTCTTCCAATTCATTGATAAATAAATTTAAAACAAAATCGTCATAAGGATAGAATCCTGATGCACTCTACTTAAAACCTTTGTTCAGCTGAAAAATGTGCAATTTACAGCCACCCTCTATAATCTGTCTATAATCCAAGTACAAATATTTTTTTTCACTGATTTGAGGTAGATAACTCAGTAAACTATTGTGTGGCATGCTATCAAAAGCCTTTGCAAAATGTAGGTATAGTAAATCCACTGCATTTCCTTGGTCTATATTGAAAATTATCATTTCATAGAAGCCAGTAAGTTAATTTTATTACTCATAAATCCATGTTGACTACATGTAATCATATTGTTACCTGAAACAAATCCTGGATTGAAGCTCATAATATTCCCTTACACAGTTTCCCCACTATGAATAGTAGACTTACTAGTCAATAGTTTCTCGGCTTTGATTAGGACCTCTTATTGAACAAAGGCATCAAATGTGCTTTTCTCCAATTCAGTGTCACATTTCCAGTAAAAACGGAATCATTAAAAATTAAATAATGGGGGGCAGAGCTAGCCGGCAAACAGTAAGGATGCATGGCAGAGGAGCTCTTCGAGCAAATAACCTACGCAGCCTGTTTTATGCATGACATCCCCATTTACAACGGGAACCCTTGGTGACAGGAACGTAATGGGTCAGAAACAAAAGAAGAAAAAGGAGAAAAAACAGACTCAGAGGGTCCCTGACATAGGCCAACTGTTGACCAGGCCTTTCAGACCTGTCAGTTACCGACGTCCTACATAGCCCAGCCGGGAAGTAAGGCTGAGGATTCCACAATGGACTCAGATTACTCATGGGGTGTGCAAACACCCGTAACCTGTACCCCTGTCTGTGATTATGACACCCCAACTACACGGGGAGACCTCCGCAAACTTTTGCTGGAACCCAAAAATGTATTGAAAGCTGATGTTATTGCCGTCAAACAAGACATGATCGCAGTTACAGCGAAGATGTCCACCCTGGAACTGGCTGTGGATATCATCATGTGGATATCATCTTTGGCAAAGGGACACGTTCATATAGTTTAGTCAGAGATGATGTCCTCAAAATTGATGTTGTTTGTTATTCTTGAAGTTCATTTTTTTTAAAAAGAAAAAAAAATGTACAGCGTCCGAAACAAAAATGTTTCATTATGTTCACCTTCATATAATTATATATAGTTAGAATTTACATAAAACACTCTGCATTCGATAGTGAATACATTCACACAGTGGCGTCGCTAGGGGTGGGCTACTGGGGCTATAGCAAAAATCCCCCCTTAATAGCCCCGAATGGAGTCTCTGAGGCTAAAGTAAACTCTAGCCACGAGACTCCAGGAAAGCTGAGCTTTCCTCCTTCTGGGACATGGTGCCAGAATCGGAGGATTAACCTCACTCGGGGGTGAGGGCCGATCAGGAGGAGAGGCTGCTATAGGGAGCTCTGCCCCTAACCCCTCCTCCTCGAGGTGCAGCCCACAGGCAAGTGCCTGTGGTGACCGCACCTCCTGGCCATACAGACCACAGCGTGATGGGTGCAAGCTCCGCCCCCTTCGCTCTGTGAGATCTGCTCACTAGATGTCCGGCAGAAGTTCCCACCGTCCTCCTCCCTGCAAAAAAAAGGACTGTGTGTGGCTGTCTCAGTGTGTGGCAGGGTGTCTAGGTGTGAGTGTCAGGGTGTTTGCATAAGTGTATGTGTGTGTGGGTGTCTCAATGTGTGTAAGTGTGTGTCTGGGTGTCTCAGTGTGTGTAAGTGTGTGTCTGGATGTCTCAATGTGTGTAAGTGTGTGTCAGGGTGTCTAGGTATGTGTGTATAAGGGTGTTTGTGTAAGCGTATGTGTGTGTGAGTGTGTCTCATGGTGTCTGTGTGAGAAAGAGAGAGAGCAACAGTGTGTGTGAGAAAGAGAGAGAGAAACAGTGTGTGTGAGAAAGAGACAGAGAGAGACGGTGTGTGCGAGAAAGAGACAGAGAGAGGTGGTGTGTGTGAGAAAGAGACAAAGAGAGACGGTGTGTGAGAGAGAGAGAGACGGGGTGTGAGAGAAAGAGAAAGAGATACGTTGTGTGAGAGAAAGAGAGAGAGAGACGGTGTGTGAGAGAAAGAGAGAGAGACACGGTGTGTGAGAGAGACAGAATGACGGTGTGTGTGAGAGAGAAGGAGACGGTGTGTGAGAGAGAGAGAGACAGTGCGTGTGTTGTGTGTGAGAGAGAGATGAAGTGTGTGTGTGTGTATGTGTGAGAGACGGAGTGTGTGTGACAGAACTCATCTGGGCTCTAGCCCCAGATCATTTGAAGACATAGCAACGCCCCTGCCTTCACATGAAGCTGTGATTCCAGCTATAACTCATTTGTGTAATCAGCAATTTGAAAGGAGAGACACAGCTATGATAAAGTATGCAACCATAGGGAGTAAAAACTAAAATGCTTGTGTTTATTACATCAATTACCTGACCTTTGAACACTGGTGTGTACAGTATAGGGCATTTCTCAGGGTCAAAGGCTAAGCCTCTGTAAAGCTCGTCAATAAAAATGACTTTTTTATAAACTAAACATTAAGTCCAATTTAATAAATTGCTGCCTTTTAACTGGAGCTAAACCCTTTGAAAAATATATCAATAAAATATATAGAGATTACTTCCTATGCAGCAGATGTGACCTATCAATGAGACTCACCATGCACATGCACAAAGTATAATGCATTCTTCCCAATAGTTTATGATCTTGTAATTGGTACCCCAGGGGCAATGCCTCGGTGCCACTGACACTGCAGCACCACACAGCTGTGCAAACTAGGTGGGGGTGACAGGTAGGATTGCTCATGTTGTTAAATCTTTGAAGCTGGGCTGTCTTTGATATTGATTCAGCCCTCTTGATCCTGGCCCCCTCCACTTGCTGGCAAACAATCATGCCCTCCACCCTAACCCCACAAAAAAAAAAAAACACAATTACAATTGCTGCCTACAGTATGTAAGTGCTCTTTAATATCCAGGTGTACTTTTGTAATACTGGCAAAGAGTACCCTTATTGCAGTGTGTAAAATGTCTAAAATAAGTGTATCATTGCAGTGTATAAAATGTATATATGGAACAAAATGTGTATAAGGCTGCAAAATGTATACCTTCTTATTATGCACTGCAATAAAAGTACTCAGTGCCTATATTACAAAAATATATGTGGATATTATATAGCACTTACACATGGTAAGCAACAATTAACATATAGCTATGTTACAGTAATGATATATGACACTGAAATTACAGAGGGCAAATATTATACAGTAGGGCAGAGGTGTCCAAGTTTCTTCTGCTGTAGCCCACTTCATCAAAAATGTATGTAGGATTAATTTTTCACAGCATATGTATGTAAGTAACTATGTCTGTTTAAGTATGTATGTGTGTCTATCACAGGCTTCCAGCAATAAAACTCACAGTATTGTGCAGTGTATGTGTGTCACACACTCCCAGTGTCTCATTGTCATGGTTATTCTGGGTTTGTGGCTGTTTTCTCTTCAGCCTCTAGTGGCCGCTATTGTAGTGTGCCCATTCTACTCCTGTTGCCAGTTGCCTCGTTATCCTTAGCCCTTCCCTATTTAAACCTGCAGCTTATGGCAATCAGTGCCTTTGCATTGCTTTGGTGGCTGCCTGATAGTGCCCTGTGTTTTATTTTTATGATTATCTGTTACCAACTCCTGCTAGCCCATACCTTGTCTGTTTTGCCGCCTGTCCTGACCTGTTTGCCCGTCCTGACTTTGTTTGTTTGCTGCCAGCCCCGATCTTTTGCCTGTCTGAATATTCTTCTGCCTGAGCCACTGTACCTTCGCCTTGATCCAGTATTTCGGATCCAGCTTCCTGTTTGTTGGGTTTAGTTTTGGTATACTGGTAATAGTTCAGAGTGCAAAAGTCCTGGGTGAACGAAACCTGCGGCTTAACCATAGGGTGGAATTTCTTCAGGCAGAATATTCTGTTCTGTTGTCGGGGTCCGTTACAAAAGACCTATATCGAGTCTGCACAGCAGTTCTAGTCTCATACCTGAACGTGACAGTTACCACAGGCCCGTGTTCTGCTCTGAGAGATACCAGTCCTGTCTCAGTCTGGTCACAGCTACCAGTCCTGTCTTTGTTCAAGTCTCAGCTACTTGTCCTGCCTTAGTTTCAGTCTGTTACCTGTCCTGTCTCAGTTCCAGTCTCAGTGACCAGTCCTGTCTCAGTCACAGTCTCTGCTACCAGTCCTGTCTCAGTCACAGTCTCTGCTACCAGTCCAGTGTCAGTCCAGTCCCAGTTATTCATCGTGGCTCCTCCCTGGTCTGTTATCCCAGGTTGTGACACTCATACACACACACACACACACACACACACACTTAATGTTTAATACACACACACTCTCTCACTCTCACACACACATTGTGTATGTGAGAGACAATAACAGTGTCTTTTTCTCACACACAGTGTCTCACTCTTTCACACACACGCACACACTGTCTCTCTCACACACTCGCACACAGTGTCTTTCTCACAAACGCTCTTATTTGAACACACAAAGTGTCTCTCACACACACACACATAGTGTCTCTCTCTTACACACACACTCACTGTCTCTCACACCTCTTTCACACGCACACAGTGTCTCTCTCAAACTTATTCCAATTTTTTCCTTTAAAATTTATTTTTGCATCTCTGAAACTATTTTTAGGAGTTTCCTCAAGTCATTTTTTTGAAAATAAAAATTAGAAATGCTGATCAGTGTCATACACTTTAATTGCACATACACAATTGTAAACATAACCAGGAAAACAAAGCCTCTTCTAGTGGGGGTGGATTAGCTTAACATAGTTCTCATGACAAGATAAAGCTTGTTGCCAAAATTAAAACCTTTAATAATGTCCTTGTATTAACTGTGTGAGCTGATATAGTTACGAGTGCTGGTACATGATGAACTCGTTTCCACAGTCGTTTCTATTTTCTTCAGAAATAGACTTTTATAATTGAAGAATTATTCATATTGTTATATATTGCCATGGTTGGACACATTTATGTAGCTACAGATAAAATTCTATGCTATTATTTTATCATATTTATTGCACTGTATTATATTTGTCCCCTGTGTACATTAATACAGTAGAGTGTTAAGACAAGAGTGTTATGGTAGGCTGAAGGTATCTACTTAAAATGAGAAGTAATGGTCCGCAAACTACGATCTATAAAATTAAATGTGCCATTCAAAATCCACAGTATTCATAAAAATATTTTTTTATTACTATTTAAGGTGCCCTATTTCCACGAATATGGGTGCACATGGGATAAACTGATTATCCTGCTTTATGACCTTTGCACTCTATTTTATAAAACAGGGTGAGAATAAGCAATCAAAATGCTGCTTCTAACATGGTCACAAAGTCTTATTTTAGCTATTTTTGGATTACTGAAGATGTCAGAATGTAATCATTTTGCACAAAAAAGCCTTAAAGGTGCTTCAAATAAAAGCATGTACTAGCTGTACATAGTGTAAGCATCTTGATTTTTATGGTCCTACTTTCACAATGTATTTATTGAAAGATATGAGGGTCTACTTAGAGTCTGGATGAATTCGGAACATTTCAGTGGGCAGAGAACCACAAATTTCAAGCTACTCAGGTAGTACCGATATGTCTCCGAATACGTCCAGAGTTCAATAATCAAATGCGATCTCACAGCGATCTGTTCCAACTCCAAAATCAGCCAGAAGGCACGGAAACAAAATGGTAGCCTCAAATGCTCCATTATATTCTATGAGAGGTTTGTACATTGCAAAAATAGCTCAGAAATACAAAAAAAGCCCCTGAAATTCAACCAAAATATACCAAACCTTCCATAGGAAATAGGCCCAGGTTCAAGAAATTGAACAACTTATTATTACAATGAACTTACAGCAAATCACTGTTAAGGAATATGTGAATAATATTAAACACTTGGCAAGACCAACATTTTAGAGCAGGATCACAGCCAGCAGGCTCTAAATCCATTAAATACAATTTGGCCAGCTGTGGCAAGATAAGAGGCAGGGCAAGGGTGGCTAGGACACTTATAGCAAGACAGGGGGAAAGCAAGGGAAAAACACTTTGCCCAGAGTTTGTTTTAGCTAAGGAAAATATTGTATTGGTAAAAAGCCTTTGCCAACACAACAACTGAATGAAAGGGGCAGCAGCCAAACAAAAAAAAATCAAGACAAAGGAGAAAGAATCCTCTGGCAGGAGGTTGTGGATGCAATCAAGAATGTTGGTGGGAATAACTGGTCTGTGGAGGTTATAAAGAAAATGTGCATTTAAAATACACTGTAGGCCTTATGTAAAATTGCACTACACATGTAGCTCACATTAAGTTCCTTTAACACATGCATTAGCTGTGTGAAGGCTAGCTAGGACTGTACAGATAGGGAATGTTAACATGGCTGCCACACTTGATGAAGCTGGAGGGTATGTATAACGAACTGTAGTTGTTCAGAGCAAGTTAGCTATAGTGAAAGAGGGTAAATAGCACCTTGCAGAAATAAACATGTACAGAAGAATGCTGTAAATAGCAAAGGGTCATGGGAATAGTAGTCCAAGGTTGCAGTGCATATCAATGCCTATGCATCAGCATATCTGTATATCTGTGTTAACACATTTACATAGGTGTCAGTTACCTCTTCACCTGCCTGTATGTGCATGTATTTGCATGCCACCAATAGTTGAAACATGTACAATGGATAGTGTTCCATTCATGATAGAGGGAATTATATGGAATAGAGGATGGAAATCATGAGGCCAAATCAGCTGGGTTGGAAAATTCTCAATATCAGCAGCTCTTCATAATGATTATATCTTGGCTACTATGGCCACCAACTTCGGTCTCCTGATGTGTGGGCCCCGGAATCCATCACCCAAAGTGATACACATGTACACCATATCATTCTTGCACTTCCAGTTCCAGTGGTGGCTTGAAAAATGGTGACTCTTCTTGTTCTTTGTGTTTCTATCCATTTTCACACACAATTCATAATAGCCAAGATATTCTCCCAGTTTTTACATATACAGGTACAGGTAACACCGCTTAGCAGACCTTGGCAAGACGCAGATGACACAGCTTAGCAGAACTTGACAGGTAACACCGCTTAGCAGACCTTGGTAAGATGCAGGTGACACAGCTTAGCAGAACTTGTAGAGTTAACAAGAAGTAGCGGAGTACAAAATCAGCAGGCACTAGGATAGTCAGGAGTATCAGTATCGGGGTCAGGGTATTAGGCAAAAGAGGAAAAACGATAGGCAGTCCGAGATCAGGGGCACCAGATATGGATCAGCGTCCGTAACAATCAGGGATCAAATATATGAAGACAAAATCACAGGAGAAAGAATCGCTAGGAAGCTCACGGCGCACTGAATGAAAGTGCTTGGTGGTTTTTAAATCTCCCGCTAGTCGCATGAAGGCGCTTGCAGTGACGTCACGAAGGGGGGGGTGTTGGAGGCGTCTCTCAGATCTGCGCTGGAGGGATCCGAGACACGGATATTCAGGTGAGTGGCTGTGGGGGAGATCACAACAGTCTGCTCCTGATGGTAACCCCGGAGACTGACCTAGGCAGCCCCACTGGCTCAAGACCAGCTAAACCGGTCCTTGGCTGTGGCCCTGGAATTACAAATGGCCATCTCTGTGGAGGTTTCTCTGGAAGGGGATGCATTTGGCTGACTGACTGTACTATGTATGTATCTGAACTTGACACCTTTGTATTCTGAAAGATGTAAGGCAGGCTTCCTCCCCTGTTATGTTAAAAATGTCCTACTGTTAAATTAATTAGGTTGTTACAACGAAATCTACGATGCATGGTTGGGATGCCCAAAACCAAATTAATAAAATTGTGTGTGTTACGGTACCCTCAGCATCAGATGCACAAACCGCTGTTTAGTAGATCTTCCCCCAATAACGAGACCACGCTCTGTGTTGAAGGTAAAACATGAACTACTTTTACTGTGGGCTACACGCCCGTATTTATCCAGGTCTCCCACTTGGTGGACACTCCCCTAGGGGACCCAATGGGAGACTGTAACAATAGACAGACATAAGCCAATTTAGGACCCACAGACACAGATTATTCCCAGCAGGCATTATGATTTCCTCCCCCCTGCCCTGGAGATAATTGGGAAGTAATTCAATTATCTCCAGGACAGAGGCGAATTGCCATTTTAATTTCAACACAAAAAAACACATAAAAACACATAACTTCATAATGGTCGAACATTTCCCATTCGTATCACATATTGCCAGATAGCCTGGATCTGTCACACGGCTCCTCTCTTGTGGAACACTCCGGCAGACCCGGCTTGACCCTGTGGCGGGTCAACTTGGGGATGACCGGACTAGGAGGTAATAGGGAAGTCGGTTGCTGGGGCATTCCCGTTCTGCTTACCGGGTCGGTAGCTGATGGTGAAGTTGTAAGGTTGTAAAGCTAAACTCCACCGCAGCAGTATACCATTGTCTCCTGAGACTCGGTTAAGCCAGACAAGGGGGTTGTGGTCCGTGATGAGCGAGAACTCCTGCCCGTACAAATAGGGGCTCAATTTCTTTAATGCCCAGACCAGGGCCAAACACTTCTTCTCCACTGCCGCATAACTCACTTCCCGGGGTAGTAGCTTTCTGCTGAGGTGTGCGACAGGGTGCTCTCCTCCATCTTCCCCGACCTGGCTCAGCACAGCCCCCAGTCCATAAATGAAGCATCTGGGTCTCGGCAGCCGGTGGGCCGGTCTCGGCGGCACGGGTCTGGGCACGGGTCGTGACAGGGTTCGCTTCAGAGGGATCCATGGGAGCGTAGGCAGAAACAAGGGGAGCCAAGTCATTTCCAAGGAGGACATCCGCCGGTAAGTCCCTCATGATCCCCACATTCACATGTCGGGCGCCCACTCCCCAATCCAAATGTACCCGGGCAACGGGTAGGCGAAACACCGCGCCTCCGGCTACTCTCACAACCACTGTGTCCCCAGTGTGCTGATTCTCTGGCACCAAGTGTTTTTGGAGCAATGTCATGGTCACCCCGGTATCCCGTAGACCACTGACTTCCTTCCCGTTTACTTTAACCAGTTGTTGGTGTTGTTGGCGGTTATCGCGGTGGGCAGCTTGAACAGGGTCTGCCTCATGTAGGACGCCCCAACATTCCTCCTCCTCTACGCAGTGGGCAGCAGGCGGAGTAGGCTGTTGGTTCCCGCTGGTCGGTCTCCTCCAGGACTGGTTCTGGTTAGCATTATTCAGCGGGCACTCTGGTCGTTTGTGCCCAAGCTGTTTGCACCCAAAACAACGGATAGGTTGGGAGTAGTCCCGGGAGTTGAACCGGGGTGGCTGGTAATAGTTATTAGCTGGAGGGGGTGCGGATGGGCGGTACGTCGGTGGTTGGTAGATGGTAGCTGGAGGGGGTGCTGCTTGGCGATACTCTCCTCTGGCAGGAGATTTACCCATGGTACTGTCCAGTTTACGGGCGTCCGTGTACTCGTCTGCCAGACGAGCTGCTTCATGTAGAGTGTAGGGTTTACGATCCCTTACCCACTCTCTGACACCTGGGGATAACTTCTCAAAACACTGCTCCAGTAAGAACATCTGCAGCACTTCTTCCCCCGATACGGCTTGGCACCCTGCCATCCAGTGGGCAGCTATGCGGTGCACTTTACATGCCCATTCAACATACGAATACCCAGCTAACTTGGCAGTGTCTCTGAACCGCCTCCTGTATGCCTCCGGTGTAACGGCATACCTGGAGAGCAAAGCTTCCTTCACTGCTACATAATCTCCAATCTCCTCATCTGGAATGGCCCGAAAAGCGTCACTGGCCCGGCCGGATAACTTGCCTGATAATATAGTGACCCAGTCCTCTGGGGATACCTTGTGTAGCGCACATTGCCGCTCAAAATCAGCAAGGTACCCATCAATCTCTCCTTCTGTCTCCACAAACGGTTTAAATGCAGTAAATGGTACTTTCTTTTTCTCCACCGGATTTGCTGGGGCTGCTGCAGCACCACTTTGGCGAAGCAGGTTGGCCTCCACAGCGGCTATGACCCGGTCAATGGTCTCTATAGTCGGGTTGGGACCATAATGGGCCAGCCTGATTCTTACCGCCCGGTCAAAGCTTGCCTCCTCGGGGGTTCTGTCAGCTGTGCTGGACCCATTGGTTCCTTCAGCCCCTGGTACTCCATCCATTTCGTTTAATATTGTAATAATCTCCCTTTTCCTGAGATTACTGGCTTGTCTGCCTCTCTGTTCCAATAAATCCCTTAGGGTATCTCTTTTCAGCCTTTCGTACGGTATTTCCATTAATCCTGGCTGCAGTGGTCTCTCTGGGCGATGAGGGTCATCCCGTCGCTTGCCACCAATTGTTACGGTACCCTCAGCATCAGATGCACAAACCGCCGTTTAGTAGATCTTCCCCCCCAATAACGAGACCACGCTCTGTGTTGAAGGTAAAACATGAACTGCTTTTACTGTGGGCTACACGCCCGTATTTATCCAGGTCTCCCACTTGGTGGACACTCCCCTAGGGGACCCAATGGGAGACTGTAACAATAGACAGACATAAGCCAATTTAGGACCCACAGACACAGATTATTCCCAGCAGGCATTATGATTTCCTCCCCCCTGCCCTGGAGATAATTGGGAAGTAATTCAATTATCTCCAGGACAGAGGCGAATTGCCATTTTAATTTCAACACAAAAAAAACACATAAAAACACATAACTTCATAATGGTCGAACATTTCCCATTCGTATCACATATCCCCAGATAGCCTGGATCTGTCACAGTGTGGAACTTATTAACTGCCTTTTTAGTTTGGAAGGTATCCTTTAAAAATCATGTATTCTACCAAAACAATTCAAAGCATGGTTATTATCTTATATCAGTGCAATATTATTAAAAGTTGAGAAACAAAGTGAATACGCACTAACAGGAAATAATGCGCACTTAATATATCATGGATTGTAACAAGCACTGAGCCTTTCATGTGATCGCTAACATATTCTCATTCATTTTAGTTGTAGGTCAGTCATTTACAGTACCATGTGTAATATATAAACTAGTTTCCACTGCCTAAAATGTGTTGTGATGAGAAGAGCAGTGGAATTATTGCATCTTTCAGACAGTGCCAAAGGTCAGACAGCATCATGACACTTATTTTCAGGTCTATGGATAAGGCAGTGACCCATCACTGATGTAGAAAAACAAAGCTATTTTACTCGCAAATTGTCAGTACAGACGTTTGTTATTTTTCTTCTAAAAGTATTCCATGAAGCTGATGAACAAGGTCAAGAAGCACAGAAGTAATTTTTAAACCGTGGTTCCTTACATTTGTATAAAAGATAAATTCTTCATGAAGTAATAAGGTTCTGAAACATGGTTTATGATTTTTGAGAGTTTTAGTGGCAGCATTACTGCAGTAATTCAACGTTTTTGAGTTGTTTTTCTTCTTGACTTTTATTTTTCCATTCTAAACATATATGAGGTGAAAATACTCCCAAAATTAAGGCACATAATCAATTAATTTATCAGTCTCCTTAGGATCAATGTACCCCAATGTAAAAAAAAAAAAAAGTCCTCTTGTCAGTTACTGTGCACAGTAAGTATTTTGTTTTGAGTCTTCTTTATGACTACATTCTTGCCTGATCCTTTACATTTGTTTTCTGATTTCTGGAGCTCCGCTACCATCTTCCAGACAGGTAGGAAAATTCATAAGGTGGGGAAAAGGTGGGGAAAGAGATGGCAGGGGAGGAAGATTAAAATAAATAAAGTGGGGAAAGAGATGGCGGGGGGAAGGATTAAAAGAAATAAAGTGGGGAAAGAAATGGCGGAGGAAGGATTAAAATAAATAAAGTGGGGGTGTCAGGGCCTTTACCAGGTCAGGTAGGAGTTTTAGCGCAGGGATAGTGGAGGTGTCGGGTTGCATGTTATTGTTGTGCAGAGGGAGAACATATTAACCCCTTGGCGACAGGACGGACTGTGCCGAGGCGTTAGTGACACAGTGTCAAAACGAGCACTGAAAGCAGAGTTTTTCCGCTTTCAGTGCTCAAGCGGTATTGTAACAATGCTTCCGTGTGGAAGCATCGTACAATACTAAAAAAAATGCCCGTCGGCATTTCGATCGCTCCGGAGAGCGATCGAAATGCCGGTTTTAAAGGCACAGCGCCTTTAAAACACGTGCATTTAAAAAATGAGCATAGGGAGCAAATTTTTCGCTTCCTATGCTCAGAAAGTGTTTCTGATTGCCTCGCAAGTCGATGAGCATCCCCACTGACTGGTCAGATCAATATTAACTCTATATTGATCTGACCAGTTATGATCTGCCTCCCTCTCCTCACATTTTTTTTAGTGAGGGAGAGAGACAGATCAAAGTTCTAAAAGTAAGTAAAAGTAAAAAAAAAAACAATAAATACACAACACACGAATAAAAAAACAATAAAAAAAAATGTATTAAAGCAATTCCCTGCGTTTAACGCCTTCCCTGCCAATGATCTTGCGTAAGCAGTGATTGTGCACATCAGCGCATTTATTTTTGCTGTTTGTGCATTTTTTAGGGGTTAATATTTTTTGTACTGTAATTTATTACAGTACTACAAAGGCTCTTCTAAGAGTTATTAACCTCTTCTTTGCCGTCGATCACTGCTTACGCAATGATATTGACGCCAAAGCAATTTTTATCTGTCTGCATATTTTTTTTTATTTTTTTTTTTCACATACCCGCTAGGGGATTACATGTAAAGTAAAAAAAAACCATTCGCCCTGGTCAGATCAAAATTGGTCGGATCAATATTCACAAAAATTGATCTGCCTCCCTCTCCTCACTTACATTTTTGTGACGGAAAGAGACAGATCAGTATTAGTGATATAAAATAACATTTTATAAAATTGTCAGCTTTTATGAAAGTCTTTCACTGTGTATTAACCCCTTCCCTGCCATTCATCACTGTATAAGCAGTAATCTTGCACAGCAACAGTATGTTTTGCTTTCTGCACTGTTTTATGGATTAATTACTTTGTACTGTAATGTAGTAGAGAATAAACAGTCCCACTTGTGTTTTGATGTAATATATAACTTATGTTCATGACAGAAAATTGTGACTGTTGTGTGGTTGGTAACTTCTGTTTTTTGTCTTACTACTCTTCCTTTTTAATAATGACTCATGGTCACGTTTTATGTAATAAGTGCAGTATTATTCATTAATTTATTGAGTGAGACGTATAAATCAGGGAACTGTTTCTAACACCAAACAGCAGCTTAATTTTCATTTGGCCCCAGTGTTATCTGGATTTTTTGTATACATGTGAACAAAAAATGTAGTGTTTCTGGAAAAGAAGGGTTTGTCCGAATAACAGCAAGCATCTGCCAAACCCGAATGCTCACGGTCAAGGCTGGGCGTGTTAAGTGGTTCTCAGATGAGCATTTATTTTCTAACTATTAATCAGAACATATTTTGTGTTAGGCTAGTCTTTTGTTCCAAATGTTTGTCAAAAGACCTTTGGCCATGTGACTAATTGACTCCAAGGTTTGAATTTATGGGGTGGGATGATTCCTTCATAACTGATTCATGAAGAACTATAGGATATGTGCTTAGACACTATTAAGTATAATATCACTATAACAGGTGGAAAACAAATAAAACTAAATATATTTTAAGTTTCCAAAAATGCCTCTGAAAAATGTAAGATATCTTAGACCTATCAGAAAAATACATTGTCATTTATATACTAAATCCAAGAATTGTAATTATCACGTAAATCTGTTTTTGTTTATGTTTTTAAGTTAAGGTAAGTTGATCTATATAGGACTGACAGCACACACGTTCTCTTACAAATTACAAAGCGAGAAGACTTACCAGCTTAATGAAGATAATGAAAGTGTATCAAGTACCAAAACAAGTGCTCAAATGTTTCGCACTCAAACGGCATGATAAATATGAGCAAGGCAATTACACTAGAAAATTCATTATACAACACAATTAAAGTGTGTCAAAAAATGCTATAATGTAAGAATGCTTTCCAAAATAGACACGTTAATACTGTATCTGCTCAAATATATGAAGACCTTGACTATAACATGATCCCCCAAACTTTGGTTCTTCATTTAGGAAAAATAATAAAAAGCCTAAATATAAGGCGACCCTACAGGAACACAATTTTCCTAGTAAATATTCCTTCACATGTAAACTGTTTTTCATATTTAATAAAAAAAATATGATTGAAAAATGCATTTCTTATTTTTATTTCCTTTCTCTGTCCTCCTTCATTTGAATGCACTCACAGACTTGCCAGTGCAACCCCAGGAGTTGCCAATGCATACCCAGGCTTGCTAATGCACACCCAGGCTTGCTAATGCACTCCAGGATATATATCAATGTGCCCCCAATTGAAACACTCACATATTGGCAATGCATCCCCAGACTTGCCAAAGAGCCCCCAGACTAGCCAATGCTCAGTACACACAGACATCTTCCAATGCTGCCCAACACTTCCCCCAGGTCTTCTGAGACAGCACGTTAAGATCACATGACCTCCTGGTATTTTGCCTCAGAGGTTACTAACAGCATTGGATGATATCTGTGTGCAGTGCAGACTTAAATATACAGATGCCAAGAGCAAGAGGAATCCCAAAAAAAATCTTTACATGTTTTTAATAAATAAAAAATGAAAGACTGATAATGTTAGGTCTTTGTTATCTGAAATTGGTGAGATGGTCAATGGGGGGCAGTGAGAAGGCAGATATTTTAAACAATTGATTTTCTTCTGGTTTTACCAAGGAAGACCTGCTGGAAAAGTGATTGGTTGACACAAGACAGAGTATTAAAACAATAAAATGGTGTGAAGGGGGCCAGACTGTTATTTTCAGGGATTCGTTTTTTTTTTTCAGGTGCCCATATTTAGAAAGCAATCAACGGTTGCTAAGATAATATTTTCAAAATGTCATCTTGAACAGGAATAGTAGGAGCCAACATGGCTTTGTGAAAGACAGATCTTGTCAAACTAACTTAATTGTATTCTATGAAGAAGTGAGTAAAATATAGATATGGGTGCTGTGGTGGATGTGATATATTAAGACTTTGCTAAGGCATTTGATTCCGTTCAACACAAAAGGTTACTGTACAAATTGACTGAAATAGGGTTAGGGCCAAACGTGTGTGTGTTGATTGGCTGAACAATGGAATGCAAAGAGTGGTGGTAAATGTTCTCAAATTGGACAAATATGATAAGTGAAGTACCTCAGCGGTCTATCCTGGGTTCTCTTATTTTTAATTTGTTTATTAATGATCTCTGAGTGTGCATAGGAAGCCATGTCTCAGGGTCACAAAAAAGTAGGGTAATACAGTCTGAACTAGATGTGTGTTCACTGCAAGATGATTTGGACAAATTGGATAACTGGGCAGATAAATGGCAAATGAGCATCAATATAGACAAATGTAAAATTACTCATTTTGGGTATGACAATAAAAATGTAACATGCATTTTAAATGGTGAGTCCTTGGTGAAAGCTACTAATAAAAAAGATTTGGAAGTAATTGTAGACAATAGATTTATCAGTAGTGCATAGCTGGCATTTGCAACAGCCAATAAGATATTGACATGTATTAAAAGGGGTGTAGATTCATGGAAGGCAGAGATTATTCTGCCTTTTTACAGGTCCATGGTAAGACCCAATCTGGAATGTGAAGTTCAATTCTGGGCGCCTTTTATAAAAAAGAGACATTATGGAACTAAAGAAAGTGCAGAGGAAAGCTACAAAACTAATAAGGGGCATGGGAAGTTTTAGTTATGAAATAAAAAAAATTGTACATGCTAGAGAAACAGTGTCTTAGAGGTGATATGATAATGTTATATAAATATTTACAGGGCCCAAACTAGGGGCTCTCCAAATATCTTTTCATTTACAGAACTGTACAAAGCACAAGAGGTCACCTGCTAACACTTGAAGAAAGGAGATTAAGTCTATGACAGCAGAATTCACTTGCAAATCAGTCCATTCCATTAACATTTATTTATACAGTGCCAACAATTTGCATAGTACATTGTACAGGGCATAGAAGGGAACTACATACTACTTTAGATGAAACCTGACAACCTGATAAATGAGGTAGAGAACAGCAGCCTTGGTGGGCTATGTTAAATTTGAGTTGCTCTCATAGCCTTGCCTATGATTGGTTGCTCTCACTAATGTAACTAGGTATTATTGCTTATTTGGATTACACGTACCTGTTTCCAACCACCAATCATTGCTGCCTGTGCGTGACCCCGACTTCTCCCGTCTGACCGACTGGTATTTTTGCTACCTCCCACCTGTTCCTGTATTCTGCTTGTACTTTCCAGACCACACGTCTATCCAACAGTAAATAACTACTTTCTTGGCTACAAGATACTTTGCTTTTCTGGGCTACTATTTGCCACCATCAGCCTGTTCACATCGCCTCCTGGCTCCCAAGAGCACAAATCTAAAGTGATATTTAGGACTTGATTGCTGTTTGGTCTGGTGTCCATATATAGTCAATTGTGGTGAATGATCTGTAGATACACCAAGTGCAAGAAATGATAAAATAAATATACTTGCTTCCTGATGAAATACTGTCCACTATAACACTCTCCTATGTCCTTGAAGATACAAATACATGAACCAGGGGGAAATGAATCAGATGCAATAGCTTAAAAATAATAAAGAAATACAATCATAGTGTAATAAAGTAAAAAAAAAGAAAAAAAGAATTGATTTAGAGTGAAATAATATGCACTCACAAACACATTAAAATAACAGGCGTCTCGGATAATAGGCTTTGATGATCTGCAATATATTTAAAAAAGGAACCCAATGGCGGAACCTTTGATTCCAGATAAAAAGTGTCCCGCTGGGAGCAACGTACAGCTTTGATAAGAAAAAATAAAATAACTCAACTGGCTCAATGGTGTAACGATGAATGTCCTGGAGATCACACTGGAGGCAGTACGAATTCACTATGCACTGAGGTGAAAACCACATCTTCATTACCAAGCATTCTTTGAGAGTGAGTCACACCAAACCTTGCATGGTGGATCTATGCTTTTATCACTCTGCTGGCTACATCTTTCCAATACCATTTTCTTTCTATAAACCAAAATATTCCTGATGCATAAAATATTTCAAAGGTACTGCAAACTATTTTGAAGTGGGATAAATGATTCCTCATAGGAGTTTCCTGACTGCGGGCTGCTGAAAAGACAAAGATAGAAGCATGCCATTTTTTTTTGGTTAATATGTTTTTGTTGAGTTTTATAATAGGTCTAACCATACATCAGTGCCTGTCAAAGTCTAGCTATTGTCCAGCACCTGCCCAAGCCTATACTCAGACTGGCAAGTCTAGTCTAAATCGGATGTTTCTTGCAACCATTGGTTGGACGGTATAGATGTGGTATGTGTGGTGATCAGGCCCGGACTGGCCATCGGGCACACCGGGCAAATGCCCGGTGGGCCGGCGGGGAAGATCCCAGCAGAGCAAAAAAAAAAACTTACCTCGTTCCTGCTCTGTCCCCCGGTGCTCTGAAGCTGCGTGGCTGTGAGGGAAGCGTTGTGAGCTTCCCTCCAGCCGCGCGGTCAATAAAGTGTGTTGGAACTTTTTTTTCAAACAAACTTTATTGTTCCGCGCGGCTGGAGGGAAGCTCACAACGCTTCCCTCACAGCCACGCAGCTTCAGAGCACCGGGGGACGAAGCAGCAAAGAGGTAAGTACTGGGGTCTGGGGAAGGGGGGGAGGTGGGTGGCATAACGAGCATAATATATGGGCAATATCCTGGCATATAACATGGCATATTGGGGGCAATATCTGGCATATTGGGGGCAATATCCTGGCATAATACATGGCATATTGGGGCAATATCCTGGCATAATACATGGCATATTGGGGGCAATAACATGGCATATTGGGGGCAATATCCTGGCATAATACATGGCATATTGGGGGCAATAACATGGCATATTGGGGGCAATATCCTGGCATAATACATGGCATATTGGGGGCAATATTCTGGCATATACCATGGTTTATTGGGGGCAATATCCTGGCATATAACATGGCATATTGGGGGCAATATCTTGGCATATTACATGGCATATTGGGGGCAATATCCTGGCATATAACATGGCATATTGGGGGCAATATCTTGGCATATTACATGGCATATTGGGGGCAATATCCTGGCATATAACATGGTTTATTGGGGGCAATATCCTGGCATATAACATGGCATATTGGGGGCAATATCTTGGCATATTACATGGCATATTGGGGGCAATATCCTGGCATATAACATGGCATATTGGGGGCAATATCTTGGCATATTACACGGCATATTGGGGGCAATATTCTGGCATATAACATGGTTTATTGGGGGCAATATCCTGGCATATTGGGGGCAATATCCTGGCATATAACATGGCATATTGGGGGCAATATCCTGGCATATAACATGGTTTATTGGGGGCAATATCCTGGCATATAACATGGCATATTGGGGGCAATATCTTGGCATATTACATGGCATATTGGGGGCAATATCCTGGCATATAACATGGTTTATTGGGGGCAATATCCTGGCATATAACATGGCATATTGGGGGCAATATCCTGGCATATTGGGGGCAATATCCTGGCATATAACATGGTTTATTGGGGGCAATATCCTGGCATATAACATGGCATATTGGGGGCAATATCCTGGCATATTGGGGGCAATATCCTGGCATATTACATGGCATATTGGGGGCAATATCCTGGCATATTGGGGGCAATATCCTGGCATATTAAAATAAAAATGGGCTGCTCAGTCTTAAATGCCCGGGCCTATTTTTTGTCCCAGTCCGGGCCTGGTGGTGATTGTAACAGATGCCCTAAGAAAGAGACCTCCTTTAAGGAAAACAGTACTGGGAAGAAATATAAAATCAATGGTTTTTTGTCTTGCAGAACAGAGTTTGTAATTTATTTGTTGGAGTGCCCATGTGGCCTTCAATATGTTGGCTGTACAGGCCATCACTTTAAAAAGAGACTGCATGAACATGCCTATAATATCAGGCATGATTATGAAAAACATTCAGTGTCAAAACATTTCAAAGATTGCCACAATAGCGACGATAATAAATTCAAGGCTATTTCGAACATGTAAAACTTGACCATAGGAAGGGTAACAGACAGATCAAATTAAATCAAAGGGTAACCCATTGAGTTTTTAAATTAAATACTACGTACCCCAATGGGCTTAATGATGGTTTTGATTTTGTTTCCTTTTTGTGATTTTTTTTTTTTTATGTTCTTTATGATCTGGTTTGTTTTTATGCTTTGTGTGCTTTTTGTTTTCCCTTCAATGTATACTACTATATATCACTGTATAATGTTATATATTACTGTACATTATTATGGGAACTGCAATGTTGCAAGTTGTTGCCTCACTACATATATTTTTAGTGTTTGGTTTTATAACTGTATAATTTCTTGTGTCATTATTGCATACTATGATACAAATTACTATTATATTATTTTATTGTATATATCATTGAATCTCACATTAATGAGACGCTACATTATTCTGTAATGCTGTTTAGCAATGTGCTTCTGTATTTTTATTAATTCTTTTATACGATGGTCATAATTTTATGTACTTATGCATTTTTCTTTGATGTTTTTCCCTCCTAAATACATCCTTTTAGGATACATTTTCTATACACCCAGATGAACGATCCATTTAAGCAGACAGTATTATGCTTTTACGTGACATAGATCTTTTTAACAACACACGTGAGAGGTGTTTTTGCCAAAAGTACGTTTTGACGGGACAGGAAGGAGTGGCTTCTTCCACTCCTCAGGATAAGACGCCAATTTGTTGTTCTCACTTTATTTCTAAAACCATATGCATTTGCTTCAAAGGGTTTGGATAATTATTTATCTCTTTTTATTCTAATATTGTAATATCAGCGTTGTATCTTTTTTCTTTTGATAACCCATAGACCGCACCTGCCTATGTCTAGCTATTGAACGGCACCTGCCCAAGCTTAGCTACAGACCGGCACCTGCCCAAATCTAGCTTAGACTGGCACCTGCCCTCCCTGTAAAACAGGTGACCTGAGCCCTATAAAAGAGATGACCTGAGTCCCTGAAATGGTTATGTCATGAGCCCTGTAAAAGGGCTGACCTGGGTCTTGTATAAAGAGCAGCACTAATTCCATGTAATGCCAATGCCAATGCCAGTGCCAATAATGAGGATGCTCTGTCTTAGAGCCCTGCTAGGGAATGCCCTGTTAGAGTTCTGCTTAGGTATAGTTTTGCCCTGCCTTAGAGCCCTGTTAGGTGCCTTTTCTGATTTCTATTAAAGGAGTTCTGATGCCACAAAGACCCTACTCATAACAAAAATAAGTTCTGTTTTTATCAATATAGTTGTCACAATGTTGGTGAGGAGGTCAGTGAGGAGCCCCATAAAAGGGTATATGACAGAGTCTGTCTGTACCCCATGACGCATCACCAATAACTGGAAGGTATAGAGCAGACTTGATAAAGAAGAGAGGGCCAGTTTGTACAGGCTAGATTGGAGAGTACCAACAAGACTAGTAATTACAGGTAAGACTTGTTGGTACTAACAGAACTGATAAGCACAGAGAGGATTAGGTGATACAGACAGGATTTGGCACCGAGACAGGGCTGACAGAGGTGTAAAAAATGTACAGATAATCTAGGTCACCAAT
This sequence comes from Pelodytes ibericus, assembly GCA_036172795.1. Lineage (NCBI taxonomy): Eukaryota > Metazoa > Chordata > Amphibia > Anura > Pelodytidae > Pelodytes > Pelodytes ibericus. The sequence goes on from CM069859.1 coordinate 113,168,934, forward strand.
GGCAAACTTATGGCACGTGTGCCACAACTGGCACGCCACACCCTTTGATGTGGCATACAGCCAGGTTGACCACTGACCAACTAATTTTACTGGGGAGAGGCGGAAAAGTTGAAACGCCACACACTTTTTTTTGTATATATCCAGGCTGCAGCAAGGGAGCACTGATTTACACTTCCCAGCTCTCCATCCCCATCTGTGCACCACCAGCAGCTAGATCTTAGAAACTCACCAGAGAGCAGGGTGAGTGGGAGCAGGGCCGGTGCAAGGATTTTCGTCTACACAGGTGAAGGTGCATTTTGGTGCCCCCCTGCTCTGATCCGCCACTCCTCCCACACCATTAAGCCTCCTTACATTATATATATATATATATATATATATATATATATATATATATATATATATATATGAATAATGTATAGTGTAGAAAATAAATACATCTAAATATTCAACTCGCATGCTCTAAATGTGTCACACATTGAAACCCTTAAACACAAAGACACCCTTGCAGTCACACACAGAGACACCCTTACCACTTACACACACACAGTTACACCAATTCACACATAACCTGAGACCCACTATTTTGCCACTCAATATGCCAGTATTTAGCCCAGGGGTCCTCAAACTTTTTAAACAGGGGGCCAGTTCACTGTCCCTCAGACCGTTGGAGGGCCGGACTATAGTAAAAACAAAAACTATGAACAAATTCCTATGCACACTGCATATATCTTATTTTGCAGTGAAGAAACAAAACGGGAACAAATACAATATTTAAAATGAAGTAAAGTTAAATCAACAAACTTACCAGTATTTCAATGGGAATATGATGCCAGTTAGAGCCCAATAATATTATGCTAGTCAGATGCCCAGGAACATTATGCCAGTCAGAGCCCAGTAATATTATGACAGTCAGAGCCCAGGAATAGTGTGCCAGTCAGATGCCCAGGAATATTATGCCAGTCAGATGCCCAGGAATATTATGCCAGTCAGATGCCAAGGAATATTATGCCAGTCAGATGCCCAGGAACATTATGCCAGTCAGAGCGCAGTAATATTATGCCAGTCAGAGCCCAGGAATAGTGTGCCAGTCAGATGCCCTGGAATATTATGCCAGTCAGAGCCCAGTAATATTATGCCAGTCAGATGCCCAGGAATATTATGCCAGTCAGAGCCCAGTAATATTATGCCAGTCAGATGCCCAGGAATATTATGCCTGTCAGATGCCCAGGAATATTATGCCAGTCAGATGCCCAGGAAAATTATGCCATTCAGATGCCCAGGAATATTATGCCAGTCAGATGCCCAGGAATATTATCCCAGTCAGATGCCCAGGAATATTATGCCATTCAGATGCCCAGGAATATTATGCCATTCAGATGCCCAGGAACATTATGCCAGTCAGAGCCCAGTAATATTATGCCAGTCAGAGCCCAGTAATATTATGCCAGTCAGAGCCCAGGAATAGTATGCCATTCATATGCCCAGGAATATTAAGCCAGTCAGAGCCCAAGAATATTATGCCAGTCAGATGCCCAGGAAAATTATGCCATTCATATGCCCAGGAATATTATGCCAGTCAGATGCCCAGGAATATTAAGCCAGTCAGAGCCCAGGAATATTGTGCCAGTCAGATGCCCAGGAATATTGTGCCAGTCAGATGCTCGTTATACCTCCCTCCTCCCCCCTTCCCCAGACCCCAGTACTTACCTCCATGCTGCTGTTCATGTCCGTGGCTGAGAGGGAAGCGTTGTGAGCTCCCCTCAGGCCGTGCACATTCAATAAAGTGTGTTGAAAAAAAAAGTTTCAACACACTTTATTGAATGCGCACGGCCTGAGGGGAGCGCACAGCGCTTCCCTCTCAGCCACGGACATGAACAGCAGCATGGAGGTAAGTACTGGGGTCTGGGGGAGCGGGCGATTTTCCCGCCCCCCCCATTGGGGCGCCCTAAGGCGCTCCCGTGAGTGGGAGCAGCGCACATGGCATGGACATGACAGCCAAGCAGATACAACCCCAGTCCCTGAGAATGAGACAGGTAGAGAACGCACTTCATTGGTGACATGGCAAGTCCTGAGTGCATAAGTGGGTGTGGGGTAAGTCCTTTGAGTGCAAATCTGGGTGCTGGGTCAAGTTATGTGAGTGCAGCAATATGAATAATAAAAAAGAATAACCTGCATTATGTTTTTAACCCTTTTCTCATATCTTAATTTACCCATTCTGTTTAATCTAAATGTAGATGTAGATGTATATAATATATATATATATATATATATATATATATATATATATATATATATATATATATACACACACACACATAAACAAATCCAAAATGGAAAGCACTCACCTAAACTAGCATTTATAAAAAGGGGTGCTGCTGATCAACAAGTATTACTCAATCCAAAAGCCAGTGCACTCACATCAAACCAGTAATGAAATTCACACAGAATGTTAAAAACACTTTTGGATTGTGTATTACTTGGTGATCAGCAGTTTCTAACACTAATAATTCTACCAGAGCAGTCCAATTCTTCCAGAGCAGTCCCTGAAACACATCATTTCTAGCAGTGACACCACAAGTGCCACAGTGAGCATGTAGAAACTTACTGTGACGCACAGCGCAATAGGTGGATCATGCAGCAACAAGCAGACGCTCCACCATGCTTCTTGTTGGATCACTGACCAGGGCACGAAAGAACAGAGCCCCCACCTGGTGCAGCAGCTCACTGTGCATGAGCTGACAGTGCACCGGATATGAAAAGTAATCATATCCAGTGCACATGTGAGAAACCTATAAATCATATGTTATAACCTATACATTTAGGTACATATAGGTACATATAAATACATTTGTGTGTTTATATATGTACATACAATGCATGCTCATACACAAAACTAAAAAAAATGGTGTATGTGCGTACACGCAATGTTGGCAATGTTGGTATCCATTCCTAACATGGAACACTGGATTGACACGAAACAAATGACAATGAGTGCCATTATTAGCCATTTATAAGCCATTACCAGTCAGGTAAAAAAACATTGTTCACTTTGTAAGTTAGATCAACAAAGTTTAATGAAACATAATAGTTTTCCTTTGCTTCAGACAAATTTTCAATATTCCTTCTTATTGTTCGTGGTTAAGGAGTAATCAATAGGAAACCACTGTGTGTCACTACAGTTTAGTAAAATAATTAATCTGTTATACCTGTTTTTGTTCAAAACCACTAAAAGAAAGCATTAGTTTTACCTTGGTAGTATGTGCTGTTCTACAACTTTTCATTATATAACTTAGCATAAATTGCTTGTGTCTCCAATTTTTGCATTGTGTATAGAATATTGAACACTGTTCAGTTTGTCCAGATAGTCCCATTTTTATCACCCTATATATAAATAACGTATTTGCTCAAATATAAGGTGACCCTGATTATGAGGCAACTCGCCAAACTTTGAATCTTAATGAGTGAAAACAAGAAAAGTCCTAAATATAAAGCAACTTTATGGGCAAAAAGATTTTTTCATTTTTAATAAAAGTTTTATTGAAAAAAATGCATTTCTTATTTTGATTTTCTTTCTGAGTCCTTTGCTGCTTACCCATCACTACACCAGATTGCATGCACATAAATTGACCTGGCAACCACGTTGCACCAACAGAACTTGCCACAGCACCCACATTGCACCCAAAGGACTTGCCAAATGCATCCAAATTGCAGTTACAGTACTTGCCACAGCACCCACATTGCACTTACCGGACTTGCCACAACACCCACATTACACCCATAGGACTTTGCACTGTTTCCACATAGCACCTATGGGATTTTGGACATTGCATCCTTATTGCACCTAATGGATTTGCTACTGCACCCATGTTGTAACCAGATGACTTTCCCCTGCACTCACATTGCACCAGCAACAACTTACCGTAGCACCCATATTGCACCCACAATGATTTGCCACAACATCCATTGCACCCTCAAGGACTTGCCACTACATCCAGAGGGACTTGTCACTAGACCAATTTTGCCCCACAATGACTTGTGATTTGCCACCGCATCCATTGCACCCAAAGGGACTTGCCTCTGTATCCATTGTATCCACAGGGACTTTCCATTGAACCCAGATTGTATGATGTCGGTAATTCACACAGCACACAGACAGAAAAGGTGCATAGTGTGTAATGAAGTAAACAAGGGGTGCATCATGCTCCACTTGCTGCATGTACAGGGAATTCCATATCCACAACATTGCAGCCAGGGGAAACCAAGTCACCTCTCTTGTACTCTGCTTAGAAAGGAAGCCTACCCATAATTTATTAAGTAATAATAAATAATTGGTTTATCAAACAGGTAATGTGGGCAATTACCCAGGAACCACTAATAAACATTTTTGGTTTTGGCATAAGTGTACATGCAATGAAAAAAACAACCACAACCCTTTGCAGCAGTTTGTGTATTCACCTGCAGCCAGTGAACACATGGATGTAAGAGAGTAGTCTGTCATCTTACCTGATCTGCTGTTGAGGCATTTCATGTATATGCTAGTTGTAGCATCAACGGCTCTAAAAGCCTGATTACTGGATGTGCCGGTAAAATACCGGTCGGTTGGCAACCCTACCACAGCGATTTGCCATGCTACCATTGTACCCCCAAGGACTTGGCACTGCACCCATTGCACTGACTGGAAAATTCTAAAACCTTCCAAGATGTATTGTGACATTACAGTCAACATATATTCTGTGGCTGCTAGAGATTGACAAACACACATTATATAAATTAAAATGTTGAATAAGATCTCCATTCAAATCAAGTATCTCCCTTAATTTCAGCAGTGCATTATCATTAGTGTTTTATTCAAAAATCTGTAATATATTGTCTCGGTTCTCTACTAGAAGAAATAATTTAAGACTATCAATGTTGATTTAGATGGGTCTAATTTCATGTGTCCTTAATGATCTTTAATCAGTCTCAGTTGTACAGTAAACAATAAACTTTAGCTAACGGGAATGTGATTAATGCAAACTAAGCACAACATCTCTAGTGCCTGCCTTGATTTAGAGCAGATAATTAACTAAGAAATCTCTTTCCAGAAGCATATCCATATCAAGAATAAGTGATACTGTATTTTTAATTATATAAAAAACTGTTTATCTTTTCTAATTTTGGTCATTAAAATGAATATTGGGGCTTAATGAAGTTCATTATGAATGATTTGTGGGAAGTCAGTAGAATTAAACACAGTAAACAAGAACAGACATGGAGTAACATGTTAAAATTGACCATACCTTGTAAGTTTGGAAATAATTATGGTCTAATTTTTCTGTGCAATTTATTTTACAATCATCACTTTGGGACAGGATTCTGCCTAATTAAAAGCGATCATCTTTATGAAGTGTGCTTCTCCCTTCACTATTCAAACAAATATTCTCTAATGTTTTACATTTACAGCATCAAGAAGAAAACAAGAAACACTATGTCAAGCACTAGTACATGTACTCTGTGGGACATGGAACCAGGAATAGACAAAGTGTACATGGCCCAGGTCTGGATTAATGCATGGGCTTTAGGGGCTGCAGCCTAGGGGCCTCGGCAAAATAGGGGCCTTGAGGAGTGCAGCTCAAGGACATGCCTTAATCCGGTCTAAATCCTAGTTTTAGGTTTAGTTCTGTCTTTTTTCTTTTCAATGCAATGTTGCTGACTGCCTCTAGGGGCAGTAAAGCAACAGCCCAGAGCAACAAAAGTTATTTCTGATCACTTCTGTTGCTCTTGCCGGATACGAAGCAGCGTCTTATTGGAGGAGCATGCTGACCTCCACAATGGGGTCCACGATCACTGTATGGGGTGATTGTGGTGCCCTGGGGTGCACATTTTGGTGTTGCATGATGACTTGATGTCACAGCATCAATGCAACACCATAAAAGCATAGTCAGTGAGCATTGATCGCTGCCTATGCGGGATTCACCACATTATGTGCCAGGCACGCCATTTGTCACAAAATGATTGTTTTTGTGTGATGTGCCTGGTATGTCAGTTGTTGCAAAAGGGTTAACCTGGCTCAGTGGGCTGTGGCTGCATTACTTTTCAACTGGAAATGCAACAATCTGAAGACTACACATCCATCTTCCTCAGATGAGACTCTGGCTGGGTTAATGGGTTAGGAAAGAAAGGTATGCTCCTTATTTTGGCCAGACCCCGTAGACATACACTTGTCTCCTCTAGAGCCAGATATAATCTTTAATAGGCTCAAATGTTCCTCCACATATAAATACTGGTAGATATTACAATGTGAACTTTGTATTTGAAGCAAGTAGAACACTTTGGCGTTACGGCTCAAAGGCACATTAACTCATAAAAATAATGTTCTGAAAAGAAAAATGTCAGAAATTAAATAACGTTTTAAACATTCGCTCAGTGCATAGTTGAAACCATGTTGTCAACATTTTTGATAGAATATAACATGAGGTTTAAAATGTGTTGACTTATTTGTGATCTCACTATGTGGCCAAATAGGCACATTAATAAATTCAGTGAACAATCATTCATTTGAGTAAAGTGTCATAGGGAGGCGCAAGCCAGTATATCATATTTTTAATGTGTACATTTCCCGAAAATGTATAGATTAATGTAATTTTCATGAATACAGCCAAATGTATTTACAAAAATAATCATTGGACTTGTTCATTGGCACAATAAATTAATATGATCATTTACACATGTGCCACTTAACCCAATTTTAATAATAATCCACTTTGAGGAACAGACGGCCGAGCAACGCATTTCAGAGCAACATTTAGGGCTCTGTTCATTAAACAGTTCCGTGCTGTGTTTTTTTGTTGTTGCTGCTATTCAGTTTTCAGTCCATCACTGTCTAATGAATAGAACTCACTGTGTGTAGATCTGTCACTGAAGGAGTTAAATGTGTCTGTGCATAGAGCTGAATTTTAATACCGGCAGATTTATAGAGTAGCATTTCAACAGCACAGCAGGCATAACAGCTGCAAATCTTATATATAGTGTCAAGCACTTTTATGGAATGTTTATTTTGAAAATATAGTTATCACCTGCATTTATCCGTAAAGAAAATATTCTCATAAAACATTCTGCTGTGGAATAATCAACATGTGGTTTATGGCTATGTTTAGAGAATAGACATAATAAAGGATGCATACCTGTAGTGTGTTTAGTAAACTGTATGATAGCAAAATAATTACATCATCTTATCTTTCAGGACAATAGTTATAAATATACAATTATATATATATATAAATATATATATATATATGTATTTGGCTACACATTATTTTTACAGAGTACAGTCATCAAATACACTTTTACAAATGTTCAAATAGATAAGGTTGCCTTCGTTATATTAAATTAAGATACATATTGTGCCATCAAATGAGGAATAAGGCTTATACAACAAGTAGAATTGGCTATGACTTGTTAAACTTATTTAAGTAAGTATTGCATTTTAATGATTATTTTGAGCCTTGTGACCTTATTCCATGTGAGGTTGTCAAGTCAACCTTTTTTTTTCACAGACATATATGCATAGCACATGTAAGTACATAAAATATATATGTTAAGGTAAATTTGAATTTCTGCATTAACTTATTACTTGACCATCCTTAGCAAGCATTTAAGTAAAGTCTTATGACTTCATACATGACTTGTAAAGTGCTGTCCAACAGCGTGGTAAATCCATATGTGTCCATTAAAAAATAGCTAGGCTGTCAGGCCTATCCATAGTTAGACATGTAGATCTACGATGTTAAGGGACATGAAGTATTTTACATAATATAGTGAATGAGATTAATTAGTATCTTGTAGTTTATCAATTTTGGTGGTTTGATAAAACTGCTGAAAAATCAATAGTATTTAAAACCTATTTAATTCCAACTGCCATTAATGAAGGATGTTGCCTCAGTGATACATGAGTCAAGTGAAGAAGAGATACACAAGCAGAATAAACCATGCTTTCCTTGACCCCTAATATGTACTTTGACTAATGTGCTACTGATTCAGGATCAGAGCTGTGGTAATACTCTGTGCAATGGAGAAGAAGTACTGCAGAAACACTCTCATTCATATAGTAAAGGTCTATGCTCAACTCCTAATGTGTTTATCTGTAAAGTAAAATTATGTATACAAATAATTCTAATTTAAAAAAAAATATATATTCCAGTAGTGCATATTTTTTGCTATCTCCAACTTCAGCACTAATGGGTAAAATGTTTTTTTTTTCTAGGCTATCATAGATGTAATGTACATACACAATGGATGGTTAATGAACCCCATGACAAACAATAAAAGCTTTCGCTGAGCACCAGAGGGTCCAAGTGTCTCAAATATTTATGAATAATATAGGGCAGTGGTGGCGAACCTATGGCATGCGTGCCACTACTGGGACGCCGAGCCCTCAGCAGTGGCACACGGCCAGGTTCAGCTCTCACCGCTTATCTGCTCCATTGTCCTGGAGGTGCAGGCATCAGCGTAATAGATTGGCGCCGCCGGTCATCTGCTTCTTCTCCAGATTATTGGCGCATGCGCGTTCTGTGAAGAAGTATGAATATGATAAGTGTGTGTGTTTGGGTATAAGTGTGTGAGTATGAGTATAAGTGTGTGAGTATGAGTATAAGTGTGTGTGGGAGTATAAGTGTGCGTGTATGAGTATAAGTGTGTGTGTGTATGAGTGTGTATGAGTATGAGTGTGTGTATGAGTATGAGTGCCTGTATGAGTATGAGTGTCTGTATGAGTATAAGTGTCTGTATGAGTTTAAGTGTGTGTGTGTTTGGGTATAAGTGTGTGTGTGTGTGTATGGGTATAAGTGTGTGTATGAGTATAAGTGTGTGTATGAGTATATGTGTGTGTGTATGTGTGAGTATAAGTATGAGTGTGTGTGAGTATAAATGTGTGTGTGAGTTTGAGTATAAGTGTGCGTGCACATGGGTATAAGTGTGTGTATGAGTATATGTGTGTGTATCAGTATAAGTGTGTGTATGAGTATAAGTGTGTGTGTGAGTATGATTATGAGTGTGTATGAGTGTGCGTGAGTATGAGTGTGTGTGTGTATGAGTATAAGCGTGTGTGAGTATGCGGTGTTGGCACTTTGTGGTCTGCAAATTTGTGTCGGTCAAAAATGTGGCACTCGGGACCAAAAACGTTCGCCATCACTGATATAGGGTGTCTATAAATCTAATCAGTCTGATGGGGTTTTCTGCTCCTGTAGTATTAAGTGCTCTTGGATGTCCACCACATTTATTAAAGCTGGGCCAAGCCCTAAATTTATATATATATATTTATTTATTTTTTATTAAACCATCAAAATTACATTACACAGACAATGCATATATGGTTCATACAAACATATTAGTCATAGTGCTTTAAGTGGGTAGAGGGGTGGGTAGGATTGGACAATACAATGTGCAACATCATTCATTGCCCCTAAATGCAGGCTACGGTATGTACACTCCTCACTATTAGTTATCATGGTCATATTCTCCATCTCACTCCTCATTGTCCCTCTCCCCCTCCCTCCATCCCTAACCACTGTCCATCTCTACCTCCAACATATGGGAGGGATAGTCCGCTCACTCGCTCTAGACTAAAAAGATGTGTTATTTCTGCTGTAAATAAAACATACATACCCACAAAACAGACAAGACAGACATAACTGTGCCGATGAACAGAACCACCTAATAAGTGTCTTTAGTGACATAAAAGGAAAACTCCAACTTTTATCTGTTCCCTAACATCTGGGACCAATTCTCCCACTGGCTTATTCTGGGGTTTCCATAGCTCTCTTGCCTTAATATTCCCGCCTCCATCCTACACTGTATGGCCACTTGATTTTTTATCATGATCCACGATAGTATAATAACTGTTTTCCAATTTCTGGCTATGGACAGTTTTGTCGCAACCAGTATGTGTATAATTAACTCTCTTTTTGCCTTAGGCATGCTTGGCCACCCTAAATTTTAATGAGCACTGTCAAATGCATGCTACCATCCAACTTCTGGAATGCCGGGCGCAGAACTTGGGAGGTTGAATGTCAGCACTACCCCACATGAGCGGCAGTGCTGTCGCTCAAACTGACAGAGCTAATGCGCATGCGCACACACACAATGTTGCCAGTGTCTCAGACACCAGAGAATGAGATCTGGACTATGTTGCACTTGCCGAATTCTACCTCTGTCCTGAAAAGTACAACGAGACAAAGCCTCAAATCTAGGCCTGTCCAGGGTAAAGCAGGACAGTCGGGAGGCATACAATAGCATATCTCAGATGCCACACACCAATCAGTGCTACCTGTCATGGAGCTGCATGTCAACCTTCTGTCTGATTAAAAGTTGCTGTGAAGGGTTGAGGTCCTCATTAAAGAGTCACTCAAAGCAAAATATTCTGACACAGTTTTGTTACTTGTACTCTAAGAAGTCCTTCCACTTTCATAATTGCTACAGTTTTATTTCTATTATACTAAATAGATAGCAATGTATGCTTGGCCATTTATTTGAGGTAGAACTCTGCAAAATGAATAGTTAATCAGTTAATTAATCAAGGTAATTAGTGTGGGAACCTCTCCTTAATTAAAGAATGGGTCCCTTCTGGTTTTGCTTGCATTCTACATTCTGCAGGGGAGCAGGTAAAATGTATGTGTCCACCAAACACTGGCTGATCTGTCAATCCTAGCTGTGCACTTAAAAAAACACTTTAAAGGGACGTTCCCCACTTGTTTAACCCTTGGTTCCTTGAAGGAAACATGTCCCGGGACTTGTAAGTAAATCGGATGTGTGTGTTAATAGATACACGCGGGTTTACTATTTGCTGTGTCTCAAATGCGAGGCAGTTCCTGGTTGTGAGCAAATGCACAGCCAATCAGAGTGGGGGCTCTGATTGGCTGGTGCAGAGAGAGACCCCTTTTTTTGCATGGGATCAGCAGGTGGGACCTAGCCAAAGTCCCCCCTGCTGATCCCATGCAAAAACAAGGGGTACACCGACCAGATGGCTGCCTGCTTCCTGTGGAATCATGGCAGCTGTCGGTCAGAGGATAAACTGGCGTGTACATGGCAGTTTATCCTCATACTAGGGACTACGGACAAAAAATGCTTGGTTTTCCTTTAAGATGTTGCCTTTTTACGTCCCAGACTACATCCAAATGCTGATAGGTCAATTCGAGAATCATTAGAAAGTATAAACCTGATGTTCCATCCTAGAATATGTCTTATAGCTCAGTTCACACAGTTGTGTATTTCAGTTTTGTGTGGCCCCGACTAGATTATGCAACCAGCAAACCTCATTAATCGCACCTCTTCCTCTCAATGTTGCACACCCTTGCTTAACCTTTCCACTACAGCAGATTGCCCCTTTACAACAGAGCCAAATGACCCTAGGTTCAGGCCTAGCTGGCCCGTGCAAAAATACAACACTGGGTTCGTATCTGAAACTATTTTTCCCCCAGTGTGCATGCTTCTGTTTGATGCAAACTTCGCATTTCCATTGGGTCACTTGTTTGCATGCAAAGCCATTTATGTTTTGCTTCCCCTATTGTATTTGTACCATGGCTTTACAAATATCTTTTATATCCTTGCAAGAGGTTGTTCTAAGTTTGGCTGACTATCCTGGTTTGGTTCTATTGGTCCTATGGTAGCATCTGCCATAAGTAGAACTTAAAGCCAACGTATGCGTGGTTATCCTAGACACCTTAATTCTGCAAAATGTGTGTTACGTATTTCAAACAAAAATATTACACTAAAAAGAAAGGCTTTTGCTCCTATGAAATATAACCTGTATGGCAACAATGACATATACTATTATTTCACTGTTGTAATAGGATTCTGCAAAAATGTTGTGCCCTTAAATCTTGTACTCTCAGTGATCACTGGGCAATAATTCTTATGCTTATGGCAGTCACACAGTTGCTTATTACCTTAGGATATTTCTCCACTTATCTTATTTATTGCTGCTAATGTTTTACCAAAAACCTATTTAACTGGTTGTATTTTATTAACAATGTCACAAGGCTATCACACATCTTTGATTCTGTTCTTGTGCTGTAATCTTTAAACATACAGCAAAGGGAAGTGGTAACTTCTGCTTTCATATATATTTAAAAGCAAAACTATAATTCTTCTAGAAGTCTATTGTTATTATGGTCTATACCCCCATTCTGTATAAATACTCAATAAACAGAGGTTTGCAGAGAATTGAGATGCAACTTTCAAACTTAAGGCCAAAGTAGATGAGTTGGAAAAAGTCTCCCACTCTGCACTAGAGAACTTGGACAAGGGGGTTAAGCACAATAGTGGCACATTTACCGTATTTGCTCGATTATAAGACGAGGTTTTTTTCAGAGCAAATGCTCTGAAAAATCCCCCTCGTCTTATAATCAGGGTCGTCTTATAATCGAGCAAATACGGTATATGGCACATTCAAATATATATTTTTGTTACTTTACTTTGAAAATCTCCACTGACTCTAATGTGAGGATGTTTGGAGAACCATTGAAAAATGGGTTTTAGACAGGCAGGTGTGTATTTCTAGCCTGCTTAAAACAATGTTTTGTTTAATTTTCTTTTTCAAATTCCAATTCTCGCACTAATATTTTGAAACTAACTCAATAATGTTTCTAAAGCAAAAAGAAAAAAGAAAAAAAAGAAAAAAGAGAAGGAGCACAGCAAACTTAAAATAATACAAAATAATATTTGAAAAATGTGTTAAGATAAAATTCTGTGACTGGAAGGGAGTGATTGTGAATCAAAAAGGAAAAAAATGCAATTGAGATATATTGTATATTATACTTATATTCAGGAGACTTGATTGCAGATCTCAAGAGGCATTCATAAAAATAGAAACAGAAACAAAATAGTGCTCTCTGGTTGAAAAGCAACAACAAGGATTGAAGTGATGGGAGTTGTACTTACAAAACTGGAGCAGATTCACTGCTCTATATAACACTGTTTGAAAGACTACCTTTATGTGTAGAAAAACGATTATATATATGTGTGAAATTTAATTTAATGTGCATGATGTTATTACTCTTTTTGAGAGTGTCCAATTTACTGGCCATAATTTTGACCATGGATAGCATTCCATTGTTACATCACTAGCCGTTTTCTAAGGGAAAAATTACCAATTTTTCACTTAATTGGGGAAATAAAGGGTCTAATTAATCATGAGTCTTTGAAGGCAGTGCTGCACCAGTTCAAACATCCACAGAGGGGGAAATGAACACATACATTTACCTTTTAAAAACCAGTTACATTAAATGGGATATGCCCGTATTAGTATACATAAACATATGAGAATATAAAAAATGCATATAAAAACATGGAGAAATACAAAAATTACAAAAATACATAAAAAATACAAAATAACATCATTCCATATTTATAGAGAAAAAGATATTGCACATAAGTAATTATTGCACATATAGGGGTTGTGCATGAAGAAAAGGGAACCCCATGGGGAAAAAAACATTGTTATTCAGCAGCATAGCAAGAAAGGATCTTTTTATATTATTACTGTTATTATAACTATAAAGCTGTGAAAAAAGAAGAAGAGAAATTATTAATGGGGGAAAATATCACTTATCTATGCGTCTCATGGTCCAGGTGGGATATATATATTAATAAAACTAGTGAAGGAATTGTAAGAAAAATAATAACAATAATAATATTTTGTATATGAAGGGGACCTATAAAAAATTATAGAGATCGAATTCTATATTTAATCCCATTGGTGTTAGGGTCTTTAAAATATATACCCACTTCATTTCGGTTTTACCTATTGTTTTAACAAAATCTTCCCCTCGCCAATGTTTTTTAAGCTGAATTATTCCTATAAAATGCCGTTTTCCTGGGTCTTTCCTGGGTGTTTCTAAAGCACCCTACAAATTTGGCATTGTAAAACAAACGTTAAGTAAAATCACATCACTACATGAGACACTTTATATCTTTTCAACGATAATTTAAATGATACAATAATATACTATTTAAAATTGTTAGTGAATACATTTTTATTGTTTATCAATGTATATATTGTATTGTATATATTGTATTAAGTGCATACATTAACTAAAACAAAAGAAATAATACCACCATTTATTACTATTTCAGATGTGTCTGCAGGGAGAGCTCAATGCCCATTCCCAAATGATCCAGGATGTAGGGATTACCCAGTTGTGTTTAAATAAGTATATTAATAAAACCTGGTATGGTGTTGTTCCTTGAGGACTGGTTAGGGAACCACTCATAGGTATAAAACTGTATACATTCTTATTTAAACACAAGTAATCCATGGTGGGAGGGGGGTGAGGACTGGTTTCAGAATGACTGGACTAGAGCATTCTTTAATTACACAGATGGACTCTACTACTGGTTTATTTTGGTACTAAAGATATGCAATATGCATTGTTTTCTTATAGTAAAATCATTAAAATTACTGAAAACATAAGTTTTAATTAGAGGGACTGCGTATATAGATCATAATAAATGACATGTTGACAACTCGACTGGAAATGTAGCTCAGTGACTACAACTGGGACTGTGTGTGTGTTTATGTGTTTATGTATTACCGTGTATATGTGTGACTGTGAACGTGGGCATGTGACATTGCATGTGTGACTGTGTGTACATGTCCTTAATGTCCCAACTGAGACTGTGTATGTGACACTGCATGTGTGAATGTGTATGTGCCTGAGGGCAGGATCATCAAGGGGGAGCAAAATTGCAGTATTGCACCAGTCCTGATATTGTGTTAACAAAATGTCATACAAATGCAGGAAATTCGAGGAATATAGCCCCTGAGGCAGTGATCTTGGTAACCACATAACTCATAGTGCAGCACAGACATGCATTCAAGGGTCACGCCACATTAGTATCCGGAAGTGCAGCTTCTACGCCAGCTGTTTCCATCTCTATAACACGCACAATTTGAAACTCTGGGATCTGGGAAATGTAAGCTTGTATGTGCCTTTAACCCCTTAGTGACCGAGTGCTATGTTGCATTTGACGTGCCTTGAAGACCAGAATTCCATTATTTTTGTCATACGTTTACTGAACTGTGAATTTCTTTCTTTGTGTTCAGTCCACCCACACAAATTATATATCATTTTTTAAAGGACAGATAGGGCTTTCATTTGATACTATTATTTTCATCATATGATATCATTTACTATTAAAAAAATAGAAAATATGATGAAAATATGCCATAAAAAACACTTTTTCCAACTTTGACCTGATTTTTTTTTTTACACAATTACAAATGGTAAAAAAGACCCCGTCTATATATTTCTACTATTTGTCCTGAGTTTAGTAATATCAATGTTTCCTTGTTTGTCTATGTTTTATTTCACGTAATAGGGCAATAAACAATATTAGTGTTTTTTTTTGTTTTCTAACCATTTTCTTCTACAGTGATTTTTTTAACCCGAACCCTAAATTTACCCCAACTCTAAATTTAATCTAACCCTAAATTGACCCCCACCCCTTAATCTAACCCTTGTAATCACCCGAACCCCCATTTAACCCTAATTATTACCCTATTTGGACCCTAACCCTAGATCTAGGTTCAGTATATCAAGGGTTAGCTTTTTCCATTTATTTATTTATTTAATTTATTTATTTATTTAATTTTCTGTTTTTAACTGTAATACCGCCTAACTGCCTGTAGGGGCAGTCAAGTAGCGGTTTCAGAGCAACGGAAGAGATTTTTTTTTTCTCTCTTCCGTCGCTCTCCTCTGGGCATGCTGTATCGGAGGAGCATGCTCCTCCGATACAGCACACACCCGCGATCACCGGGCGATCGCGGTGCCCAGGAGGGCACAGATTGTGTTGCATGATGCCTCGTTAGATCATGGGGGGTCGAGGGGGGGCTGAAAGCCCTCTCAGAGGCTGCTTCGGATCCGAAGCAGCCTCTGAGAGTAGCTGCAGGCATGTAGTGTTGCGCTAATGAGCGCAACACTACATGTAAACGGAGGACGTATATATATGTCCTCATGGTCCTTAAGGACTATGCTTTTCAGGACGTATATATACGTCCACATGCGTTAAGGGGTTAATATAAAAAATAAAGAAGTGTTGCACAAAAATATTTATATATATATATATATATATATATATATATATATGGTAAAAAAATATATATATAATTGACTGAAATAGCTTTCAGATTTAGATTTAGAGGAGTATAAAGACAAAACTCTCTGTATTATAAAAAAAGCTTGAAAAATTGGAAGCTGGGACAAAACAAATTAAGGTCAAAAAATGTATGAGGGATAAAGAGGACTATAGGCTTAACACAGTCAGACAACCCACTGACTATCGCAATAATAAAAAAGCCAATCAAGAAGCAATGAGAATACCTACTAAAAAACATTATTCTCACTCAAACAACTTTCAGGCACATACCAATCAATCTTTTCACAACTTCACTTACTATAGTCCAAAACAAAAACAATATTCAACACATCAAAGCACTGCCTTTAAAAGGCATACACCCAAGACACCACCCATGTCGAATATTCAAAATAGACTCACCAAAATAAGTGAGGGAATCAACACACAAGTACGTAAAAACGTTTCATATTCACAAGCACTCACTACAAAAGAAAATATTGTTTCAGAACAAAATAGATTTCACGTTCTCTCACAATTAGGAGACACATCCCCCATCTTAGACCACAATCACAGGTTATTAAAACCTCTACCACAAGACACCAAAAATTCCCATTTTTTAGATTTGGACCAAAGAGCACAAAGAATCCCACCAAGACCACAAAGATCTCCAAACCAAAGAAAAAAAAGATTTTTCCCTCAGGGAGAGGAAAACGAGGGGGCAAGTTGGTACAGAGAGGGAGGGCAAAGGAGATAAAGAAAACAACAACTCCCTCTTTCTCTGGCATCTTTAACTTGTCCCAAAAAATCCTATCCCAAGAACAAATGTTGATACTCAGTAAAGGCTTAAAATTTGCTCCGACAAAGAAATTTAATATGTTCGCAGCGTATATTGATGTCAACAAGTTCGTCAGACAGGCAACATTAAAAAGATTTTATGCTTTGAAGCCTACTATGGAAAACAATACCAACTCAAATGCGGATCCAAATAATATCACCATTTCCAATTTAAAGAAAAAATCCACTTTCTATCCCACCACCTATAAATCTGGTGTTTTGGACACTTTTGAAAAATTGGTTGTAGATGACCTTAGAAAAATTAAATACACTAGATATGACACTAATAATTTCACCAAAAGGGAACTGCAGACCCTTAAAGAACTACAAGAAGATGAAAATATCGTCATTAAACCTGCTGACAAGGGTGGGGGTATTGTCATCTTATCCCGAGATGACTATAAAACAGAGGCACATAAACATCTGAGTAACTCAGAAGTTTATAGTATACTGAGAGAGGATCCAACTAACAAATTTAAGAAAGTGCTATCATCCTATCTAGACAAGGGCAAAACTAATCATTTTCTAATCAAAAAAGAACTTGATTATATAAATATCGCCTATCCTAAGATCCCAACTATATACTTCCTCCCAAAGATCCACAAAGATCAAAAAAATCTCCCCGGAAGACCAATAGTGTCTGGTATAGGATCCATCTTTTCAAATCTTTCAGAGTACTTAGATGTGGTCCTACAACCCTATGTTCAAAATCTAAGATCCTATTTAAAAGACTCAATAAACTTAATTAAACTTCTAAAAACTATAGATGGGATGATAATTACATCTTAGTATCAAGTGATGTATCCTCTCTCTATACTATTATTGATCACCACCAAGGTTGTCTAGCCGTAGACAAAATTCTTGAGAGAGAAAATCATATGACCCCAATACAGAGAGAGTATGTCCTAGAGGGTCTAAGGATTATCCTGGAGCATAACTTTTTTTGGTTCGAGGATGTTTTTTACCTACAATGTAAGGGAACAGCCATGGGGACCAGGGTCACCCCCAGCTATGCGAATATCTTCATGGGAAATTGGGAGGACCATTATGTGTATGAGCATGGCTGGGAGGCGAACCTGGTCCTGTTTAAAAGAAATATAGACGATTTGTTTTTCAACTGGAAAGGCGATCAAAACAGCCTTGACAACTTCCTGACATTTCTAAATAATAATGATAATAACATTGTCCTCAATACAGTATGCAGTAAGACCAAAATACAGTTTTTGGACTTGGAAATTTATATAGAGGATGGGCATTTAAAGACCAAAAACTTTTTTAAACAGGTGGACACTAATAGCTTTATCGAATCTAACAGCTGCCATTACCCACCATGGCTTAAAGGAGTTCCAAAGAGCCAATGTATAAGACTGAGAAGAAATTGCACAGATCTTGACATGTATCAACAACAGGCCCATATCCTCAGACAGAGATTTGAGGAAAAAGGCTATGAACTCCCAACTTTAGATGAAACTATAACAAATGTGGGGCTAATAGAAAGAGACACACTACTCCAACCCAAAAATAGGATGGAAAGCTCCATGATGTCCAATATTCCTCTAATATTCGATTATAACAACAAATCGACACACATCAAAGGAATAGTCAAAAAACATTGGGATATTCTTTTAAAAGACGACACCCTAAAAAATCTAATACCTGAAAAACCCAGAATAGTGTTTAGAGGAGCCCCAAACCTAAAAAAGAAACTAACAAAGAGCTTTTTTGAAAAACAAAAAAAGAAAAATCCACCACACTTCATGACACAAAAAGCAGGCTTCTACGGATGTAAAGTCTGTGAAGCCTGTAAAGTTTCGGCATCACAAAAATACCCTATCACCAATTATACATCTTTCTCCAACAAAAGGGAATTTTCCATTAAACAATTTCTAACATGCTCCTCCACAAATGTCATCTATCTGGCCGAATGCCCATGTGGATTACAATATATCGGAAGAACATCAAGAACTCTTAAAAAAAGAATGGGGGAGCATGTTAGAAATATTAGGAAAGGTATCACTCAGCACGCCCTCTCCAAACATTTTTTAGAAAAACATAATAAGAATCCAAAAGGTTTAAAATTCTGGGCAATTGATAAAGTACAGAAACACTGGAGAGGAGGGGATAACATCAAAGAAATGGGAAAAACAGAAATGAGATGGGTTTTTAACATAGATACCCTCCTTCCGAAGGGTCTTAATGCAGATTTTGATCTGCACAATTTTTTGTAAAATTCATTTACATTACCCACTAAATCTCTATGTATGCCCTGCTTCTCTAGATTTTATTCATTTTTTTACTTTTTTCTTTGTCTTTTTTTTTTTTCCTGCATGTTTATATCCATGTGTCTGATGTGTAGTTTGGTATGCATATGTACGGCAGCTTCGAGCTTACTAAGATACGGATATTTATAGGACACAGCAGAAAAAAGGGACTTTTAAAAAGGGAATTTTACAATGGGACCTCATCTCAAAAACGAAGCATATCATGTATGAAAACATCCCTCTGACTTCGAGGATATATTCCCAATATGTATAATACATGCCTCCATGAAAATACCCCATGGATATATATTTTTATATTTTTTATATACATTTAAATAATAAAAAAATCAATAAAAACCCAATTTATTTGTTTATACGTAATAATGTCCACAAAATATTTTTAACTTGAATTTTTGCTGTATATTTTTAAGATTTTTGATATTAAAATGGGTTTGGAAGCTGCACAAGCTAAAGTACATTATGCTGCTCAAATAGAACATTGAGTTACTTAGTAGATTGTAAAACCGTTTCTCTCTGCATATTCTCTATGTTATTATGCTGCCAACCACGCCAACCAAATGGCCGACGGCCGAATCTCGCGATGTTTTGGCATAAGATCACGTTTGGCGACGGAGTCGCCATGACGTCACGCACCCGGAAGTGAAGCCCGCGATATTCAGATATTTAAGGAACTCACACAGTACAGTGGTCACACGCTTAGAGGAAGCCTAAGGAAAGGCGAAACGCGTTGCGTGACCCACTGTACACCATTGACTTTAGCCCATCTTCAGCCCTGCCAAGATTTGGGACCTTTTATTTGCTTCACATCTGTCAACTGATTCGGCTGATTGCTGCATGAAAAGGAAAATCTGCAGTGCTGCTCTTCCAACGCTGTATATGTAAGATACTATGTTTTATTAAAGTTTTTTGTATTCTTCTATATACTGACTTCATTTCCACTTTCTGCCATTACATCCATATATGGCCACTGAATGAGTGAGAAGAACTGAAGAAATCATTCCAGTTGGATCAGATAAGCTCTATTTTCTATTTACTTTTGTGACTGCAATTCACCACCTCAGTATAAAATATTTCACATTGCCTACAGGGCTGCACTATGGTTTTTGTCTTTTTCTGTCTTTTCGTGTGTTGAGACTGTTGGCATTACCTGTATGTTCAGTTCATGAAGTGAATCGCTATTTCAGGCAATTATATATATTTTTTTTACCATACATTATTCTGTGGGTGGAAGACCTCAAGCGCACCTACCACCCCTGTTTTCTGTTTGGGTGTATTTTTCACCTGTGTTTGTAGAGATACACACAGGTTGGTGCTGCTTGGTCACGGATCTAGCGCTGAATTTTATCCTTCTGTTCTATATATATATATATATATATATATATATATATATATATACCGGATCTGCTCGAATATAAGACAAGGTTTTTTTCAGAGCAAATGCCTATAATTGCAGGAGTGTCTCTGTATTATACAATAGGAAGGCCTTTTGGTCCCTGGTAAGTAATACATATAAAGAGATTAAGCCCCATAAGCAACAGTATTTAGTGTTAGGACCCACCAATATTGGAGTACTTTGACGTAGTGGTGGGCTTAGCATAATATGGCCATATATGTGACTAAATCTCCAATTTTGTTATCTTAGTAAGACAGGTGTTTTTAAGTAGCTTTATTGTAACCTATAGCTTTAAGAGTTTTTCTCCTACCTGCTTTTAGGTGAGTGCGCTGATTTTTGGATTTTGTATACATATATATATATAGGAAACAAAGGTAAGGCACAGCGCTTATAGATAATATATGTATATAATGACCTCCACTCCACCAACAAAGGAATAATAAATAACAGAACTAATACTGACCACTGGAGACAGGGAAGGTACACGATGGGGATGGAAAAGTCCCGGATAGTATATGGAGTAGCAAATGGCTTGATAACAAACAATGAAAAACAGGGAAGCAGCTAGTCTTATAATTGAATGCAATGGAAAAATCCACTGCAAAGTGGACCATATGTAATATACAGCAATATAATATAAAATCACAAGATGAGACTGAAAATATATAAACAAAAATACAATGATACACTAAATCAAGGGCCCCAAATGGGTGCAAAACAAAAGAGATAAATTATTAAAAATACATAAAAAATATATATATAAATATAAATAGAGCCAAAAATCCCTTACCCACTGGGTCTGTTTGCCTGGCCAGGTCTATTGAACAGTTAGGATATTGCACTAAACAGAAACACAGCTACACCCCACAGGACACGTTTTGAATTATCTTCATCAGCTGTTGGGCGGTAGTGCAATGACACCAGTGGGGAAGGGATCAGCTTATATAGTCACACATTTAGAAAAAAAACACAATGAATGATTATTCTCGTCAGCTGTACACAATTGGAAATGAGGAAGTGCTGACCATAGAGAATCGTTTCTCAGGGAAAGACACGACCGTTGACATAGATACGAAAATAACACAGGGGATTCTCTGGTTTCAATTTGCTATAGAAAACCATAAGGAAATGTTTGGAAGGAAGGAGCGTCGTCTCCATAGTAACACATCACGTAGCGACGTGTCTCCGCCCTGCATAGCCGGCATAGCAGGGGAGAGAAAGTCGCGAGGGACGTACCCATGGAGAAGAGGCATAATTATAGGTTACTATACAGTAATATACGTCCTGTGACAATTATTTGTTGAAAAAATAGTCTGAACGTGAAATAACACAAATAACAGAAATGGCCACATGTCTATACTATGTAACAAGGAAACACGATCTGATGGCCATCTCTTAAGTATTCAGGTGCATGGATGTGTGCACTGGATGATGAATATACAATATATTGATATAAGAAGAAAAATATATAATAATTGTGCACAAGTATACATATTAATCAACAGATCAAAGGTATACATTCTGTCAAAAAACAGAATGCAGACTAAACATAGAAATGTAATACAGATTAGACTTCACATAAATATATATAATACAGACATATATAGCCCATAGTGTATATTTGATAATAGAGAAAACTTTGGGGCTGGAAGTGTTGACCAGGAGACATGTGTAGGGAGAGAGAGACGGATCATTGCAAAAATGGTATTAAATCAAATTTATCATTCAAACCCTTTGGAACCAAAGTATCCAATGTGAGTATCCAAAAAGTTTCTCTCTTCCTCAATGTCGACAGACGGTCTCCCTTCCTGGGTCCCATGTTGACCTGTTCTATAATCCAAGCTTTCAATAAAGTGTCATTCCTATTATGAGTCTCCTTGAAATGTCTGGATACAGTATGTTTGAGATAACCTGTTTTGATATTATACCTGTGTTCATACAATCTCTTTTTGAAGTTTCTACTAGTTTGGCCCACATATTGGAGGCCGCATGGGCACTCCAACATGTAGATCACAAATTTTGACATACATGACACATATCCATGAATGTCATATTTTGAACCAGTGACAGAGCTAACAAAACTATCTTTCTTTTTAGGACAACAATTGCAATGCCCACAGAGACCACAACGGTACCACCCTTTATTGGTTCCCAGAAAGTTACCATTATTTGGACAAGTTGGATTTTGAGACATTTTAAATTTGTGTGTTAAGTCAGAAGGGGCCAATAATGTCTTTAGGTTTGCATTTTTTCTACAGACAACCATACTCTTTGGAGGAAGGATTTTATTTAGAATAGGATCTGTCTGGATGATATACCAATGTTTGTCCAAAATTCGTCTAATAGTATTAGTCTTGTCTGAAAAGGTAGTAATAAAGCTATTTTCAAACTTATTGTTGTTATTCGGTTCTTGATGATTCTCTATTTTAATATCATTAACTCTATCTATTCTAAACTTTTTTGTTTTCTGGGTTCTTAGTTCCTGTTTTTGAAGAAATGCCTCCCTGTCCATCTCCCTTGCAAAGGTTTTATTTTTTTCCACTAACTTCTTGTTATATCCCCTTTCCAGTAATCTATTTTCAATGACTTGGGCTTGAACATCAAAGAGTTCTACATTTGAACAGTTTCTGCGCATACGCAGAAACTCTCCTCTCGGGATATTCTGTATCCATTTTCTATCATGATAGCTTTTTGCATTCAGATAGGTGTTTTTATCCACAGTTTTAAAATAAGTGTGTGTCTCAAAAATCTTTCTCTCACTGTTATTGATAATAGTAAGGTCCAGAAAATTGACAAGTCTCTGGTCGGCTTAAAATGTAAACACCAGACCCAATTGATTATTATTTAATTCCTCAAAAAAAATATTGAGAGTCTCCATGGATCCTCTCCATAGAATGAACAGGTCGTCTATATAGCGTCTATACAGCAGAAGTTCTGCACAGCGATGGGGTCCAAAAATTGTCTCGCTCTCCTAGCTCCCCAGAAAAAGGTTGGCGTAGCTGGGGGCAAAACGTGTCCCCATCGCTGTGCCACATATCTGTAGGTAGTAGTTTCCATTGAAAATAAAATAATTGGATTCAAGAATAAAACCAATACTCCTACACAAAAATTCTCTATGAGGGCCACTCAAATAGTCGTATTGATTTAACATATTTAATACCCCTTTAACTCCATCTGTGTGTCTAATTGATGTATATAGGGCTTGAATATCGGCAGTAACCAAGATGATATCCTCCTGCGAAGGAATAGTAGTTAACAATTTAATTAGTGACTGACCGTCTTTAAGATATGAGGGCATTAAAGGGACAAGTACCTGTAAAAATAGATCCACATATAATGATAGATTTGAGCTTAAGGATCCGATGTCCGATATAATGGGTCCTCCTGGGGGATTCTCTTTATTTTTATGAATTTTTGGCAAATGGTAAAAAAGTGCTATTCTGGGATTTCTTACAAAAAGGCAGTTATATTCCTCTTTCGAGATTATTTTCTTATTTTTCGCCTCTTGTAGTAATAAGCCCAGACTTTTAGAGTATTTTTCAGTAGGATCAGCTGATAGCCTCTTGTAGAAATTAACATCAGACAAGAGTCTATCAGCTTCTCTAAGATATACATCTGTATTTTGTATCACCACACCCCCTCCCTTATCTGCACCTCTAATGACAATCCCACCAGAGTCCTGCAGGTCTCTCAGGGCCTTGCGTTCAAACCTGGTGAGATTGTCATAACTGCACTTCACATCTATCTCTCCCAGTTCCCTTTCCACGAGATTCTTAAAAACCTCCAAATATATACCTCTACTTGAGGTGGGGTTAAATTTAGATGGAGGTCTAAGGTTGGTGGTGACAAAAAGGTCATCTATATCAGTGCCATTTTCTCCCAATAGATCATTTAGAACACACATTCCAGGTAAGTCACTAGCTGACAGACCACTATTTATATCCCAGATTTTCTAGGGGATGGTGTCTTGTTGGTGGGAGGTACTAAGTTTTGCTTGGTTAGGAAAAACCTTTTCACTGCTAATTTACGTACAAATTTATTAAAATCTATCAGTAAGTCCACCTTATTCAAACATTTACAAGGTGCAAATTTTAAACCCTTCAATAGAAGAGTAGATTGACTTACAGTTAAAACATGGTCAGAAGTATTGTATATTCCAAACTTTTCCAAATCTGTTATTGAACAATCCTTGATCTTTTTATTGTGTCTCTTAGTATTTGTTCTTCTTCCTCCTCTTCTTCCTCGGACTCGAAATCTGACCACTGGTCTGTCGTGTCCGTTTCTGATGGTCTTTTTCTCAGGAACGAATTGACTTTTCTTTTCCCGAATCTCTGTTCTAAAAAAGATGAAGGTATGGAAGAGTATGTCGAGGAGGAGAAAGAGGTGGAGGGAACAGAAATTGTAGAGTTGGTAGAGGAAAAATTGGTATTAGTAAAATTTCTTTTTTTGTCTTTCCCTTTTAATCCATCAAACCTATTTTGTGTTGTAACACCAAAAGTGACTTTAGGTTTCCCACCACCATCTCTTCTTTGACTGTATCTCTCTTTTTCTCTTATGTTCCTGTTCCTCATATCAAATTTAGGGTTCTTGTCCGGCATATTGTATCTATTTCCCTGGTTGGACTTATCTCTACTAGGAGCTCTCTCTCTATCTTTATTTTTCCAAACGAACTGTCTACCATTTTGGTAGTCTAGTCTATCTCTATTAAATTTTGACTGTTTGCCAGAGATAATGTCTGTCTCGATTTTATCAAGTCGCTTCTCTAAAATATTTTCAAGATCTTTCAATTCGGTAGCATTCC
Source organism: Pelodytes ibericus (assembly GCA_036172795.1). NCBI lineage: Eukaryota > Metazoa > Chordata > Amphibia > Anura > Pelodytidae > Pelodytes > Pelodytes ibericus. Next base: position 113,194,354 of record CM069859.1, read on the forward strand.
TATATTTATCTACCAATTTGATCTGTTCCTCAATTCTCTCCTCTACCTTTGAAGGTAGAACATTTTTTCTTCTCCTAATAGCTATTTCCATAAGTTTAAAGGAACATTCTTCCAAAGCATTGTTCCATTCTCCCAACAGGGCCACATCATTATCACCCATGTTGACTTTTTTATTTATCCTGAGACCTCGTGGTATAATACGTGCCTTAATGTACTGCTCTAAGCTAGTAATATCCCACCACTATTTTTGTTATTTATTGTACCGAACCAGGAGTGAAACACTGGTTGATTGAGTTGCTGCTATTACTATCACATTTTGGCGCAGTGTATTTCTTGTTTTTCTTAATATCCCACCAGTGTCTCAATTCCGATTCAAGTGTTTTTTGCAATTCAAAGAACCAGGTGTCTATATTCATGGATTCTACATTATTAGTGTTAAAAATATTTTCTCTAATTTGTGCTCTTTTGCTCTTTCTCTGAATATAACTCTCCATATTAATAAAGAGAGGAACAGACAGTGAGAGAGACTTTAAAAAAAATAGTGACAAAAGAAAAAAGTGACGTGAATAAAATCAAACAATAAAGTATTTGATAAAAGAAATTTAGAACCGAAGTTTTGTAAATATATAAAGCAGCTATGCTAAAGTAACCGTGACTAAAAAAGCCAAAGCAAGAATAAAGGAAAAAAAGGTAAGGCACAGCGCTAATAGATAATATATGTATATAATGACCTCCACTCCACCAACAAAGGAATAATAAATAACAGAACTAATACTGACCACTGGAGACAGGGAAGGTACACGATGGGGATGGAAAAGTCCCGGATAGTATATGGAGTAGCAAATGGCTTGATAACAAACAATGAAAAACAGGGAAGCAGCTAGTCTTATAATTGAATGCAATGGAAAAATCCACTGCAAAAAAGGAGAGATAATGTAAGAGTGAGACAGCGCTAAATATGTATATCACAAAAGTTGTAGACTACAAAGATAGAAATGTTATAGAAAAAATAGAGTTTATTACAAGGAAGTATAAATATACAAGTAAATGACCATATGTAATATACAGCAATATAATATAAAATCACAAGATGAGACTGAAAATATATAAACAAAAATACAATGATACACTAAATCAAGGGCCCCAAATGGGTGCAAAACAAAAGAGATAAATTATTAAAAATACATAAAAAATATATATAAAAATATAAATAGAGCCAAAAATCCCTTACCCACTGGGTCTGTTCGCCTGGCCAGGTCTATTGAACAGTTAGGATATTGCACTAAACAGAAACACAGCTACACCCCACAGGACGTGTTTCGAATTATCTTCATCAGCTGGTGGGCGGTAGTGCAATGACACCAGTGGGGAAGGGATCAGCTTATATAGTCACACATGCCTCTTCTCCATGGGTACGTCCCTCGCGACTTTCTCTCCCCGGCTATGCCGGCTATGCAGGGCGGAGACACGTCGCTACGTGATGTGTTACTATGGAGACGACGCTCCTTCCTTCCAAACATTTCCTTATGGTTTTCTATAGCAAATTGAAACCAGAGAATCCCCTGTGTTATTTTCGTATCTATGTCAACGGTCGTGTCTTTCCCTGAGAAACGATTCTCTATGGTCAGCATTTCCTCATTTCCAATTGTGTACAGCTGACGAGAATAATCATTCATTGGGGTTTTTTTCTAAATGTGTGACTATATAAGCTGATCCCTTCCCCACTGGTGTCATTGCACTACCGCCCACCAGCTGATGAAGATAATTCCAAACGCGTCCTGTGGGGTGTAGCTGTGTTTCTGTTTAGTGCAATATCCTAACTGTTCAATAGACCTAGCCAGGCGAACAGACCCAGTGGGTAAGGGATTTTTGGCTCTATTTATATTTTTATATATATTTTTTATGTATTTTAAATAATTTATCTCTTTTGTTTTGCACCCATTTGGGGCCCTTGATTTAGTGTATCATTGTATTTTTGTTTATATATTTTCAGTCTCATCTTGTGATTTTATATTATATTGCTGTATATTACATATGGTCATTTACTTGTATATTTATACTTCCTTGTAATAAACTCTATTTTTTCTATAACATTTCTGTCTTTGTAGTCTACAACTTTTGTGGTATACATATTTAGCGCTGTCTCACTCTTACAATATATATATATATATCGGATCTGCTCGAATATAAGACAAGGTTTTTTTCAGAGCAAATGCTCTGAAATAGAACCCTCATCTTACATTCGAGGTCATCTTATAATCTGACTATAAGGTCAGACTAGAGGTCAGACTATAGGACTGGGATCCATGTCCCGTGCAGAGCTGCAGGGGACCTGGATCCCCCTCGCTAACAGCAGGTTGATGTCTGCGCGACCTTACGGCTTCATCATAAAAGTGCCGGGCAGCAGCGGAGGATGTCTGTGCGTATCGTGCAGACATCCTCCATGTTGCCCGACACTTCCGTCTATTATGACGGACCAGCTGTCCGTCATAATAGATGGAGGTGTCGGGCAGCATGGAGGATGTCTGCACGTATCGGGTAAAGTTCCTGGGTACACCTCTCAAAGGACGTCACTCTCCATCACTTTTATGTGCCTGTATTTCTTCATGCTGATTGTAAATGTGCGTCATTTCATTGCGTATTAATACCACTCACATATTTGGTCTTGATTTCTAGCCGAGGTGCTTTTATTTGTTTTGCTAGTGCACAGGAGCTAGAGGAGGTCCATTAAAGAGTTTGCCGTTTTTTTACACACAAATGCAACATACAAGGATGTGAGACTCTGGGGACAATTTCCAGTTTATAGTCGCATTACTTAGCTAAATTGCACATTTTAACTTATTAGCTGATATCCCATATACCAGCATTTATGCAGTGGGGTGTACCACTGAGGTGGTTATTTTTGCCATACCCAAGGATTATACATTTATTTAATTGCATTAATTTGTATTATTATTGTCACCATTGACTTTAGTCCAGTGGGAACTACTTGAGGTTTTACTACTGTTGTTTGTTATTGCCTATGCCATATATATATATATATTCCATATTCATGCTTATCTATTTTTATTATATTTTTCTTTACTTTGGTTTATTTGCTTATGTTAATTAACTGTATTATTTTGAATATCCATGTTTTATCTATTATTATTTTTTCATACTTTTTTTCTCACTTAGTAATGTTTTATTTTATTATTTATTACATTATTATTATTTTTGCTATCATTTTCTTTGGTTGGTGATATTTACAACAAGAGTTTTAGACCTCATCTTTCATGAGGCATATACTGCATGTATTAAACGTGTCTGTGGTGTCTTTTTTGAATCCCACCAATGGCTCTAAGCCCATATGTTAGCAACGCCCTTGAATCTAGGACTACGCTATGTCCTTCAGAGAGACACAGTTCTCAGTACTCATGGACAGAGAGAGAGTAAGTTCAGAATAATACAGAGTAGAAAATACGTTAACAAGGGAAAAATAAATTATTTTTCTTTAAATAAAACAATGCAGAATGCCTTAAAAATGCTGGCTAATATATGATATTATGGGGAAAAGGTAAAAAAGTTATTTTTCGTAACGTTAAAATCTAATAAAATGTTCGAGTTGATGTAGTATTTGTATGTGGAAATAAAATTTTCTGCAGCATATGTTGTTTGTGTTTAGGTAAAACTGTTCAAACAATATGCTGTTGCAAGTATTTTTAAATCACAGTCACCTATTTGAGTTTTATATTTATAGTTATTGTTGCACATTTAAAAATTGCAGCTTGCCATATGTTACTCTGCCATTATTTGATTGGCAGCCAGGTTGATTATATCATAATTTATGCACATATACAAGGCTTTTTTACAACGTGTCTCATTTATTTCAAGCAATTAAAAAGTACACAACTTTCCAAATTGAGTAATATCTAGTGCTTTCTTTTAGAGGTCCACCCATGGTCAGCCCAAGATTTTGTTTTGCCTGGGTCCCAGGATGAAATGCTGCCCCCCACCCACGAAAACATTGCCTACCAAAACCACACCCATCAAAACATGCCCACATCCATTATGTTATATCATGATACTTAAAACTAAAATTAAACTTATCAGGAACAGAAATTTGTCTATGTGCAAAACTATCCGAAACACCATTAAGGTGCCAATGAGCAGTAAATGCACAAACTTTGTATATCATCCCAATGAGCAGTAAATGCATAAACTTTGTGTATCATGTCAATGAGCAGTAAATGCATTCACTTTCTATATCATGCCAGTGAGCAGCAAATGCATACACTTTAGTAGATCATGCCAATGAGCTTTAAACTAATAAACTTTGTAGATCATGCAAATTAAATTAAACTGCATAAACATCATATATTGTGGCAATAAGTTTTAAATGCATAAACTGTGTATATCATGCCAGTGAGCTTTAAATGCATACATTTTTTATATTATGCAAATAAGTTGTAAATGCATAAACTTTGTATATCTCCTCACTGGCTACCTCATTCTGCAAGTGGTCACCTGCAATCCTGTATCTTCTTCTTACTGAGTGGCAGGATGTCCCTGCACTCAAGTATTGCAGCTGCCACAAACTGTAACACTTTGCGATACACTCTCTGAACTGTTTTGGGGGGGGGGGGGGGGTGTAGGGAGAACGACATGCCACCCCCTGAAATTGGCACCTGGGTCAATGGACCCACATGGATACACTGTAGACCCAGCTCTGGCTCCATCTCGGCAAAAGTATAATATTATATGTATTATTATCATAGCTGATCAATTTTTAATACGGTAATACTCTGTTATAAATATATAACTGGGGAGGTTTAATAAGGAGTTGCTGAAAGCATAGGGACTAAAACTTGTTATAGGTATGCCTCTTTCAAAGAGGCATTTCAGCTATAATATGTTCTTATATTCTGTGTTATACATGTTTTTGCTATATGGTAAACACATTTATTTTTACAATTAGAGTTATCCTGTTTAATACTGTAAATAATTTCACCAGAGCCTCTTTGTCGGTGGCATCAGTGAGAGGGACTACACGGGCTACCAGCAGGTTCCAGACTCTAATAAAGTATTGGCATTAGTCTATCTCTGCTTAATGCAGCTTTTTCAAGCACATGACATTCAGGAGTTTGCAGTTCAACCAGTCCTGTGTGCCTTAAAGTAACACAAAATGGAAGACTTGGGGAAATAGCTAATATAGTAAATGCAGCTTTTAAGAGATAGAAAGAGTTGAAAAGAAAATTAAAAGACATTTTTGTTTTGTTTGGATTTTACAGCACTTGAAAACTCAGTATGTCTGCAAAGCACTGCTTCCTCTTGGTACACCAATCAATAGGACAAGTCCATCATATAAATGTAAAATAAAGAACTAACCAGGGTTGCTTGCATACAGCAGCTTAAATTTGGAAGGTGCTCCATTAGATCTAGAGTGTCCACATCTTTGGTATACTTAAATATGATAATAGGCACGGAAAACAAAACACTCCTCCACGTTGAAATCCGAAATAAAACACACTTTGGAAACTTGTAATAGTTATGATATGTAGTTTATTCACTGGTTTGTGCAACCAGGGAAACAGCACAGATTGACAATAGCCTTACGCGTTTTGCGCAAATTTTTAGTACTTACGATAGGTATAATGAACAAGTGTGTAACAATTACCTATATAGTGCAAATAAAGACTCCTCTGTGCCCTGTTGTATCTACCCCAATTAAAGTGCTAGTGCAAAGAGCACTATGTCTTTAGTTATCTGTTAATTTATTTAAGGTCAAAATTATTTTTTATAATTATTATTATACCCTATCTAACAGATAGTGGGTGATGATAAACACTGCAGATGGATGTTATCCAATAGATGATACGAGAAATGAAGGTAACACGTGATAAGATGTTAGTACACTAAGTATTAATATAATGTGTTACAGCTGTTTCACAATTAAGGCCTGGTTTTCTAGCAGTGCGTTTGCAAATTCAAAACGCCTCCCCTTTGTTAAGAAATTTTAAAATATGAAAAAGTTTTTTTGTTAGTAGCTAATGTAACAAGATATGTATAACAATATGGCTTATGAAATATTTGTACGTTCTTGTTCTTCCTGATACTTTGGTCGTTGTTAATTCTTTTACTTCTTTTTTCTTTTTTATGTGCTCTTTCCCCTTCCCCCTTTTTCTTTCAATACTGGTAATAGGTGGATGGGCTCTTTGTACTAGCATTTTAATTGGGGTATTTACAAAAGGTCAGGGGTCAGTCTTTATTTGCACTATATAATTAATTGTTGCACACTTGTTCATTATACCTATGATTAAGCACTAATTGTAAAAAAATATTACAATTAGAAAACTATTTTCTCCCTATCTTGTAAACACAAAATGTTTAGAAAGCCTTATTAGAGAACGAAAACAAAACTTTCAAGACTGTATCATTCTCCATCATTCACAACCCTAGTCAGCTTTTACTAAATGAAAGCGACCTTTGACCTTTAAAAATATAGCTTCAGGAAATGTGGATTTCTCCCATAAAAAAGGGCATAGTCTTAAATTAGAGAGGCAAATGTTTAAAACTACCGTATTTGCTCAATTATAAAACTGCAAATGCTCTGACAAAGATCCCATGTGAACTCCTGCCAGTCCATCATAGAAGCCTTCAGCAGAAGTGTCAAACAGCATTGAAAGAGGGCAGTGCGCATTGCACAGACATCCACTGACTGCCCCCACTGGACAACAGGGAGTATGGAGCATCATTGGCAAGTCTGGGGGCAGATGGCAGCAGATTGGCAAGTGGGGGGGGGATTGGCATGTGTGGGGAGTAAGACAAATTGTCGAGTCTGGGGGACGATAGCAGTATTGTACGCCGTACTGGAGACCGTATCTCTAGAAGGATGTAGATACTTTGGAGAGAGTTCAGAGAAGGGCTACTAAACAGGTTCATGGGATGAAGGATAAAACTTCAGGAAAGGCATCTTAACATGTATAGCTTGGAGGAAAGACGTAAAAGGGGAATATGATAGAAACATTTAAATACATAAAGAGAATCAACAGTAAAGGAAGAAAGTATATTTAAAAGAAGAAAAACTACCACAACTAGAGGACATAGTCTAAAATTAGAGGGGCAACGATTTAAAAGTAATATCAGGAAGTATTACTTTACTGAGAGGGTAGTGGATGTATGGAATAGCCTTCCAGCGGAAGTGGTAGAGGTTAACACAATCAAGGAGTTTAAGCATGCGTGGGATAGGCACAAGGCTATCCTAGCTATAAGATAGGGAACTGGGGACTAATAAAAGCATTTAAAAAGTTGGGCAGGCTAGATGGAATGAATGGTTCTTATCTGCCAACACATTCTATGTTTCTATGTTTAGATCTTGCTACGGTATTCAGTCATATAAGTAAGTTGTGCAACATAAGGCCCTACTCAGTAAAGAGAGAATTGCAGGGAATTGAGATTTGAGTTCAGCTGGATTGGAGAATTTTTCTAACTCGGCAACTTTGGCCTTAAGTTTCAAATTCCCATCTCAGTTCTCTACAATTCTCTCTTTATTCAGTACCAATTGTAATAACAAACTAGGCTTAACATATTATTAAATAGAAAGGTTGATATCTATCTCTCAGTTTTAGGGGTGTCTTTTCATGCATTAAAAATAAAAAATAATACTAGTTGTTGTTCTGTTCCATCTATGATAATGGGATGATACTCACCATTAGTTCATTATCATAGTTGCCAACAGTGCTGATTTTGCATGGAGAGTTCTGTTTTTGGAGGTCTGTCCCAGCGCTACTGCTGCCAAAACACAGTGCTTAGTACTGTGAACAGGCAGCATTGCTTTTAAACTATGTATCCTAAATCATATGAAATGAGTTCCAGACACCCATTATCTGTACCAAGTATCCTGGAGTTCAATGTGTGGGGTCATGATATCATGTGGTATCATGTAACTCTGCCAACTTTAGGCTCCTTTTTGTCTCAGGACCCCAGCAAAGAATGTTGGCAAGTATGCATTATGTTCCTTGGCTACACACAGGAACTTATAAGCATAATGCTAATGTGCTATGTGATGATAGCAGCACACATTATGCACTTTATCTATCAGCCTGCAGCGGAGCCACTAATATAATAATAGGCCATGGTGTAGTATTAGCTATAGAGTGTTGTAAAAAAAATAAAAAAAAAATACGTAGTGATTTTGGTAGGGGACTGTCATAGGCTGAAATAGCAGGCCCTATAGGTTGTAACCTACTCTGGAAAGGAATCACCGTTTTTTGCTCGCTTGCACCATTACAGAGGAAACCTCTCCATTAGCACATTAGACTGGTCCCACCCATATGGGCAGTCCAGATCCAAATAGCCTGGCAGGCCTCCTCTGCACGAAGAATACAGCAACCACAGACTTATTTTTCAGCCTTTGTTTTTTGTCTCAATGAGTTATCAGGGTATACCCAGACGTGGGTCCCTAGCTCTCTGCACCTAGAGGGATTCCAGCCGTACCACACTGACGAGGCTATTGAAGGCAGAAACATACGTCTGTGGTTGCTGTATTTTTCATACAGAGGAGACTTGCTAGGCTATTTGGATCTGGACTGCCCTTATGGGCTTGACCACTCTGATATGCTAATGGAGAGGTTTCCTCTGTAATGGTGCAAGCGAGCAAAAAACTGTGATTCCTCTTCCGGGTAGGTTACAACCTATAGGGCCGGCTATTTCAGCTTTTGCCCATTCCCGCTGAGAGGGATCCCACACCTTTGTTTTTTTGTCTCTTAGTGTAAAACTATAATGATGTTTTGTGGCAAATATTTCATTAGGTTCACAAATGTAAAAGGTAAGCTATATTTAATTAACTGACTTTTCTCAAAAATGAAAAGAATGTCACTTGCGAATGTAGATTTCAATTAAGTTAGTTATTTATTATTCTGGTTAATCTTCATCATGTTTTATGCATTAAGTGGCTTTTGTAAGCCTATATTTTATGCCCTCAGAAGTTATTTTTGCCTGGAATGCTCAGATGTGATCTTGATGACCTTCCTTAATTAACAGACCACTTGAAGAGGTAGAAGGTAAAATATATAAGATGGTAAATTATCCTATAAAATATGGTACTGCATATATTTTCTACCAGCTGTTGTTAAACTGCAGGCCTCATGCTTCTTATAGCAGATATCGCTCAACAGCTGGAAAACTACAAATTCTAACCAATGCAACCTAATATATCAAACTCTTTTACTGTCAAATAACATGCATTTATTATATTTAGAGGATATGTCTAAAAGGATAAGTCAATAGTTTTATATTTTTTTAAAGCGCAATCGCTGTTTGTTATGTATAATGGTGATTGCGTTTTTTTTTAACTCCCAACATCTTGTAGTGCGTGAAAGGGACCTCCATCAAACTGTCTTGGGGGCCCAACACTAATCAGAAAAGCAACTGATTTTTTATACGCAATGAGCAACAGCACAATCTAAATCTAAGCATTCAGCGTATATAATACAGACTCCTGTGAGTCTGAAGTACACAAAGAAAACGTTGGCACTCTTGGATCCAGTATAACGTGGGATTTATTAATGGTGATGGAGGTACAAATGTGCAAACACAAATCTGGAACAGCAGACAACGCATTTCGCGTCTAGCGACACTTATTCATAACTTTGTTTGATAAAGTGAACAAGTGCTTTTAAATACTAACATCAAACCAATCAAGTTAAAGGTCAAATTACATCATATGAATGACAAACAATTATACGGCATGACTAAATAGTACTAAAATAAAGTGCAAACTAAAAAACACATACCAATAATTACAGTAAATTTTAAAGTGCATGATTAGTGTCATTTGATTATTAGACAAATCGAATATGTGATACAGTGTCATTATATTTTAATTGAAATAACATACATATAAATATACAAATGTACAAACAAATTGGGGTCATATCTGGCACTGTAGAAGTGAAAGGTTTTGAAATGGGGAAATAAAAATTACATTTTAGTAAATATATAAAAGGTTACATGTAATGCATGTTCAATTTAATATTTACTATTAGACCATTGGGATTACCTCATTGTAATGGATACACTGGAAGTGGGAATCTCAATGCAGAGGTTAAGGTGCAGTGACAAAGCAGGATTCCTGGAACCTAGAACCAGGACGGTGGCTTTCACCCCAACAGCCAGGTACCCGAAGATTGAGCCCAGGAAATAAACTGCTGGGGACATGTGCAGCACCGAACCTAGAACCAGGAAACCAATAATTGCAAAGGCACAAGAGACAATGTAGAAAACAGAGAGCAAGCCAAATTCAGGACTGGAGACAAACAGCAATTATGAAGGACAAGCCGGGAACAGGAATAGAGAAAGCAGCGAAGTCAAATGAGTCGAGTTCCAGACTGGAAAGAACAGTGAAAAACTGAAGTCAGGATTGGAGAAAACAGAGAGGTCAGATAAGCCGAAATCAGAACCAGGAACTCTTGGGATACACAATCAGTAGCCAAGAAAAGAGTAACTATCATAGGCAACAGAGGAAGCAACTGAGAGGTATTGATACAAAAAGCAGAGGAAGCAACACCCCCAGGAGGAGGGAATACAAGAGGAGGTGGATGAACAGTAATCTACAATTGCAAGATACTATTGCAGCAGCAGAGGCCATATTGGAGACATAACTGCATGCGGCAGCCATGGGTGTCCGCAGAGGGGGGGCAAGGGGGGGGGTGCTTGCCCCCCCTGGATTTTTGCAATTCCCCTTTTTTTTTTGTATTATTATTATTTTTACTCAGTGTGCAGCCCCTAGTTGTCCCTAGGAGACTGCACACCAGTTGCTGGGGTCGGAGGAGGCACCCAAAGCTGTTGCTCTCTGCAACTCTGCTTGCTGTAATACTGGTCTCCCATCCACATTGGTGCAGGTCTCTGCAGCTGTCAGTCATGCTGCATGGAGAGCCAATGACAGGGGTGCCTGGGGATATGAAGGAATAGCCTGCCCCTCAGCCCTCCATGTGGCAGCATGACTGAGAGCCTGAGAGAGAGAGCCTGCAGGGGAAGATACTCAGAGACCACAGTTGAGCCTCTGTAACAGGTATTAAGAGCTTATAATAGCTTTAAGGTACATGGCAGAGTGGGGGAAAATCCAAGGAGGTCCCTCCCATTTCCCTGAGGTCTCCATTTGTACAGTCTGAGCAGCTCCTCTGACCAGGCTCTGCTCACATCAACATGGTGACAAGTGGATGGGGCAGAAAAGATAATGGAGGATAAAATAATGTGATAGATAAAAGCAGATTGCAAACAAAATATGTTGACATGGGGCAGAAAAGATAATAGAGGATGAAAAGAGGTGATTGATTGGAGCAGAATACAGACAAAATTGTGACATGGGGCAGAAAAGATAAAATGTAGGTGAAAAGAGGTCACTGACATGGAGGAATAAAACACATAAAATGATGGGGAAAGAGATGGCAAACATGCAGGAATAAAACATATAAAAAAGGGGGAAAGAGATAAAAAAAATGTCATTTAGGAATTTGGGTGTTTAGGGAATCTGTTGCTTTGTGTTTATATTGTGTGCTATAGTGTTGTATCTGGTGCTGTGGAGTTATATTGTGTGCTATAGTGTTGGATCTGGTGCTGTGGAGTTATATTGTGTGCTATAGTGTTGTGTCTGGTGCTGTTGGGTTATATTGTGTGCTATAGTGTTGTATCTGGTGCTGAGAGGTTATATTGTGTGCTATAGTGTTGTATCTGGTGCTGTGGGGTTATATTGTGTGCTATAGTGTTGTATATGGTGCTGTGGGGTTATATTGTGTGCTATAGTGTTGTATCTGGTGCTGTGGGGTTATATTGTGTGCTATAGTGTTGTATCTGTTGCAGTATGCTTATATTGTGTGCTATAGTGTTGTATCTGGTGCTGAGAGGTTATATTGTGTGCTATAGTGTTGTATCTGGTGCTGAGGGGTTATATTGTGTGCTATAGTGTTGTATCTGGTGCTGAGGGGTTATATTGTGTGTGCTATAGTGTTGTGTCTGGTGCTGTTGGGTTCAGTGCCGGCCTTAAGTGTCCCGGCGCCCTGTGTGGGCTTTCCCCATGCCCCCCCCCCCGTCTTTCACCCCCCGTCTCTTTCCCAGTGGCCCCCCCCGTCTTTCACCCCCCGTCCCTATGTATGTGTCCCTTTACTCTTCCTTGCCATGTCTGTCTCTCTCTAACTCCCCCATACCTGTTTTCTCTCTCTCTCCCTCTGTTCTGTCTCTCTCCTCCCCCTCCTCTGTTCTGTCTCTCTCCCCCCTACCCTGTCTCTCCCCCCCCTCTGTTCTGTCTCTCCCCCCCTCTGTTCTATCTCTCTCCCCCCCTGTTCTGTCTCTCTCTCTCTCTCCCCCCTCCCCCTGTTCTGTCTTTCTCTCCCCCTCCCCCTGTCTCTCTCTCCCCCTCCCCCTGTTCTGTCTCTCTCTCCCCCCTCCCCCTGTTCTGTCTCTCTCTCTCTCTCCCCCCTCCCCCTGTTCTGTCTCTCTCTCCCCCTCCCCCTGTCTCTCTCTCCCCCTCCCCCGGTTCTTTCTCTCTCTCCCCCTTCCCCCTGTTCTGTCTGTGTCTCTCCCCCCCCTCGCTTTGCCTGCAAATGTTGATCCAAGGAGGGGGTGGAGCTAACCGACTGAGCAGTGTAGCTCTGCCCCCACCCTATGAAGCAGAGCAGCGTCTGCTTCACGGGCAGCAAGAGAAAGTGCTGCTCGGCTCCCCATGCCTAATGCAGGCTCCCCATGCTTAATGCAGGCCCCTCATGCTTAATGCAAGCATGGGGAGCTGAGCAGCACTTTCTCTTGCTGCCACGGCTCCCCCCTCAGCCGGTTAGCTCCGTCCCCTCTTGGATCCAGCAGAGCTTGCCGAGCAGAGGGCTGGTGAGGGGGGATCTTTTGATCTCCCCAATCCAGTGCCTCTACCGGCTCGCACACCCCTAAGGCCGGCCCTGGTTGGGTTATATTGTGTGCTATAGTGTTGTGTCTGGTGCTGTTGGGTTATATTGTGTGCTATAGTGTTGTGTCTGGTGCTGTTGGGTTATATTGTGTGCTATAGTGTTGTGTCTGGTGCTGTTGGGTTATATTGTGTGCTATAGTGTTGTAGCTGGTGCTGTTGGGTTATATTGTGTGCTATAGTGTTGTATCTGGTGCCATGGGGTTATATTGTGTGCTATAGTGTTGTGTCTGGGGCTGTTGGGTTATACTGTGTGCTAAAGTGTTGTATCTGGTGCTATGGGGTTATATCTTTGCTATGTTGTTCTATCTGTTGCTGTGGAGTTTCAGCTAGAGCTCTGGATATTTATCTGGTGCTGTGGTTTATATCTTGTGTCATGGGTTTTTAGCTGGTACCGTGGGTTAATATCTGGTGTTGTGGATCTATATCTGGCACAGTGGATCTATATTTGGTGCAGTGAGGCTATATCTAGTGTGGTTGGTTTATATCTGATGCTGTGGATCTGTATCTGGTATTATCAACCCTTTGCATGCCTTCACTGATAATGACAAAGCTCCTCCACTTCATGATAACTTGTCAAAAAGAGGCACGGTGCAGAAATTCTGGCTACCTCCTCCTCCTCCTCCTCCAGCGCCGCTTCCACCTACACCGCCACGGTCACCGCCTCCTCAACCTATGGGTCACTTATAAACTAAAAGAGAATACCCTGCACTCCAACCCTCTCTCAAATGGATAATTCTGTTGATCCTCCTGGCAGCCATGCTTTAGATTTAGATTTATGTTCTTCCAAAGCTAAAATCAAAGATTCCATGTAGCGCTATTTTATGGCTCTGCTATAATTTTAATTTGTATGTATTTTATGTTATTTTAAGTTATTTCCCTATCCACATTTGCTTGCAGGGCTCCTGTCCTACTCTTACCCACATTTTAATTGCTTTTGCAGCCCTCTAGCCCTTTCCATGACTTTTTTAGAGGGATTTTAGTGGCCAAAAGTCCGTGTCCCCATTGACTTCAATGGGGTCCGTGTTCGGGGTCAAGTTCGGGGTCAAGTTCGAGCATGGACCCAGAATTTTTCCGAAGTTTGCTCGAACTTCTCAAACCCGAACATCCAGGTGTCCGCTCAACTTTATTAATAAACGAATCTCCGCACAGATCACAGATTCTCTGTCCACTTATACCCACACCCCTTTAGTGAATGATGCATAGTATCTGCCGTCCTTATCAACATTGTGACAAGAAACTGACATTTTGTCAGAAACTAAAAAGATACTAAGACCTTGAAAGCCTGTGTTATCTGACCCCAAAAATATTTTATTTTTCACACATTTGCATTTGCTTTATTAAATACATTTTAAAACAGGGAACATCATGTATGCACATGTGCTAAATATACATCAATGGAGAAGTAGTATATTTAAAGAGATTTTGATTACAGAGCTAGCCAACCTAACAGTTTTATCTGTTTCCTCGTCATCATCATTATCACCGTGAGTTTCAACACTCTGTGCTGATGGAGAAGTATTAGCTGAGGAAAATGCCCCTGAAGCTTTAAAGCCAATCTAGTGCGCTCAATCCTCAACATCTGGTTACTATGCTATGTCTTTGACAGACACTCTTCAACTTACCAGTCTGCAATCCACTTCAGTTGAGCAACTTTCTCTGCTAATAAAATATTTGAATTAATTGTCTGCTCCATCATGAATGCATAAAACGCATCTTGTTTCTCCACCATCATGGCAGATCTTCACATCTGCACCCTGTATAACAGCAACCAGACCATGAATGCCATCGAATGTCATCATTGGAAGAAGAGGCAACTGCAAAAATATCCTTCATGATCAGGCTTCAATGGCAGCCGACCCAAGACAAAACAAATAACCTATTAAGTTACCAATCACCCACTAAAATAATTAAATGAATATGTAACAGGGAATTTAATTTCTTCTGGTTTATTGATTGTTTTTTCAAATATATTTATTTTGTGTAAATAATATATATTATATTCATAATTTTATGTATGTATTTCTATTTTATTGTAATTATATATAATACATATATATATATATATATATATATATATATATATATATATATATATATTAGTATTTCTATAATATATTTAAAATACACACATACATTTATGTGTCTGTATATATATATATATATATATATATATATATTTATACAAATTATTATATGTTACATGAAACTAATTTTTATTATCCATTCATTTACCTAGACCCAGCTGTTCAGGTGCAATTTTGGTGCTATTCACTGCTACATAACTCATTTTGTGGAGCAATGATCATGACCGAATTGACAGGAATTGAACCAAACTTGGTATTTATCATGAATATTTGGTGCTACATGAATAAACAAAACAAAATACGGAGACCCCAACCCTTCCCCCTACTCAGTGCTCACCGCTAGTATAGATGTGCTCTGCTTGGATTAATTAGTTCCTGCAGGGAAATACTCTGTCTCCACCCGTGGTCCCAATAGACTATAAATCCAAATGATTAATGTTTGGGTTGCAAAAAGGAACTCCTTGAAGGAAACTGAAGACTGGACTTAGACTTGCCATTAATAAGTGCAGATACTTTATTATTCAGTAGCAATCAGCAAGGCATTGTATGTGGGAGGCGTTCTCAGAGGTCAGCCTTATTTTTTTTATCCATTTACTGGACTTAATCGTAGGTCAGCTACATGAAAACACAATATGGTTTAAATACATTTTATTGGAATGCCTGTCACAAACCTGAATGCAATGACTTAATTGGCCCTTTTAAAAGAAGTTTTTCAAACTGCATATTTCTGAAGACTGATCTTAGTCTGACTGGCTAATAAAATAATCTGTATAGCCTTCACCACAGAAAGAGCATCAGACCTTAAGTGATAACCCAACCCAACAAAAAACTAACATAGATCAGAACGACAAAATATAAGTTTAAGGCAAGTTCTAGAAGTAGAATGAGAGCTCAAATCTCATTGGAATAGTTGGATCAAACTCACAATACTGTTGTATAAGATAAAAGAGAGTTCCAGATTCCTTTGTAGAAGTTAAATTAAGTTCAACATCCCATTGCATAAGTTGATACTAATCTCAAGATCCTATTATAGAAATTGAAACTGAGCTCAAGATTCCATTGTAGACGTTGAAACCAAGCTCAAGATTCCATTGTAGAAGTTGAAACTGAGCTTAAGAGCCTGTTATAGATGTTGATACCAAGCTTAAAATCCCATTGTAGAAGTTGAAAGCGAGCTCAAGCTCCCATTGTAAATTTTGGATTCAAGCTAAAGATGCTAATGTAAAAGTTGGAATCAAGCTCAAGAATCTTTTGTTAAAGTTCAACGGAAATTTAAGATCTAGTTGTAAAAGTTGAAAGTGAGTGCAAGATCCTGTTACAGAAGTTGAAACCAAGTTCAAGATCCCATTGTTAAATTTGAATTCAAGATCCCTTTGTAAAAGTTGCAACTGACCTCAAGATTACATTGTAGATGTTGAAATTGAATGCAAGATACTGTCATAGAAGTTTTTTGTTTGTTTTTTATTATAAACATACCAAACATCAGAAAAATATCAAATAAAAAAAGTCTTGACAAGTATTGTAGGAACATTCCTTATACATATAATGGCATAGCAAAAGCAAGTATAGTCACAGATGTAGTGCATAACATTCACCGAACATTAACACATAAAGAAAAAGGAGTCAAGAGGAAAAGTGAGAGACATGGTAAGCCCTACCTAACTGCTTTTATCGAATTACTCTATACAAGTCGGTGGGCTAAGTTAAAGTGTTGTACCCTATATATAATTCGATAAAAGGAGTTAGTTAGGGCTTACCATGTTAATACTGTCATAGAAGTTGAAATCAAATTCACAAACCTGTTGTAGAATATAAAGGAAAGAGCCAGATCCCATTGTGGAAGTTGAAATCAAGGTCAAGCCCCTATTGTAGAAGTTGAATTCAACCCCAAGAACCCATTGTAGAAGTTGAAGGAAAATCCCAAGATCCCATTATAAAAGTTGAAATAAAGCTCATGGTCCCATTATAGAAGTTGGAATCAAGCACCCATATCATGTTGTAAAAGTTGCAATTGAGCTCAGGATACCATTGTAGAAGTTAGAAATGGGCTGCGGATGCAGTCATAGAAGATGAAATATCCTGTTGCAGATGCTGCATTGTTGATGCTCCATTTCACAGTCCAAAGTAAGCTTAAGATCCTGTTGTAGAAGTTGGAAACTGGCTCAAGATCCAGTTGTAGAAGATAAAAATTAGTTCCACATTCCATTTGTAGACGTTGAAATCAAGCTGAAGATCCTACTGCAGAGGATGTAACCGAGCTCAAGATCCCATTGTAAGAGTCGAAACTGAGCACAAGATCCAACTGTAGAAGTTGAAACTGAGCTCAAGATTTGGTTATAGAACTAACATTATGCAAATATTATGCTTTATCTCTCTTTACTAAAACATCTACAACTGCATCTTGAGCACATTTCCAACTTCTACAATGAGATCTTGAGCTCGATTCATTCTTCTACAGCAGGATTATGAGGTTGATTCCAACTTCTACTATGCGATCGTGAGCTGGATTCCAACTTCTAAAATGAGATCTTGAGCTCAATTTCAATTTATACGATGGGATCTTGATTTCAACTTGGGATTATGACATCAGAGAAACACCAAGGAAAATGCCAAGCGAGGATTTCCCATACTTTTACTAGATAGAGGCACATTATCTGTAGGCCATATCTATATAACTTGATTTGTTCCAAACACTGCATTTCCCCTTGTTCTAAAAGAAACAGTGCTTTATTCTAAAAACAAACAAATTATAGTTTCATTTTAATTAATTTCTAAGTAGGTTTCATGTATAAAAATCAACTATGTTCTAGAGTGTTTTAACTGACTAATGTCTAATGAAAAAAAATGGCAAAAATAAAATCATGGGCCCTGAATTGAAATGCAAGGAGTAACATGAAAGGTATCTATTTATTTTCTTATTATTGGGGTAAGGAAAGATAATTAGTCAATGATTTCTTTTTTTTATGGCTTGAAAGCATTTAGTTAGGGAGAGAGAAAAAAAAGCATCCTTTGCTGTTATGTCAACAACTGTGTTCTTCAATGTCAACACTAAAATAGTAGATTTCTGCATTGGACATCCATATCTCCAAAATCCTGAACATCTTGGAAAGAACCAGTCATGTCTTTATAGAAGCAGAAATGTTACTTTGAGAATAGCTATCACCAGTTCTGTCTGAAACCAGTGTACATGGTGATGTGAAGAAATACATGGCACTGCTTTTTACAATAGCATGGGTAGTGTAGAGAAAAAATCCATTTTTAAAAACATGTTGCTGCTTGTAAAATGAGAGAAATACAAAAAATGACAAAGCACTAGTGTAAGTCACTGAAAGATTTGGTCTGCCATAATACTGTGCTTTTTTAAACAGCACAGATAAAACTGCAGATGAGTGAAAAGGTGCAGTAAAATAATAATCATAATAAATTGGGATTTTACAGAGCTCTTTATGAAAATCTGAATACTTCACAAATACCATAACTAACATTGTATTCTGTGAGTTCATCTCAGATAAACATAACACATTTCTGGTAAATGCTAAAAAAAAAAAAAAAACAATTCTTCTTGGGGTGACGCACCAGGTGCAACTACCTTAGCAAATATCACAGACTTGCCCAAAAAAGATAAACAAGAGGAAGCCTCATCTGAAGGTGAAATATGTTAACGGATGATTCTTGGGACACTGACATTTTTTACCACTACATCTGTTACTATTCATTTAAGTGTAATGTACTTTTATTTGCTTCTGTATTAAAAACACTTTGCACTATATTCATTATGCTTATCCCTTATTTGGAGGAGACAAGGATGACCTACCATCACACAGACCATCATATATGCTTGAGTGCAAACTTTGGAGCACTAATATATTTACCACAACTACCTCAAACATATTACACTATATTCTTTGTGTATATTGTTTTTATTTTCGTTGCATATACGCAAAAACTGTGAAGACATCATGCTGGAGTTATACCAGGTCATATATACCCTGCACTTATATCTTGCACTAAGCGCACCGTCACTTTGTTGTTCGTTTAAGTGCATATGTAGTAGCACTGGCACAAATAAAATACCAACTAAGTGCACAAGGCTTGAATGCTTTGCCAAACAATATCCTAAGACTATTACACAGAATGTTTACCCTCTGGCTTCCTAGAGAACCATGACACCTAATGAAGAACATATCACACAGGACAGGGATAGGCCCCAACATTGTTCATGTTGGAAATGTATTGGACTTTGTGACAATTTAATGATGTTCTTTGGACCTTTACAGTTTGCCATAGACAAAGGTATCTTGTATGGAAAATTTGCCTATCCCTGGTCCCAAATCTGAACTGTACTGTAAAAGGTTATGGGAGCCACATTGTTGAATTTCCAGGAACCTGATTTTGTGCTGACTCTGGGCACTGCCAAGAGACATAAGCTTGCTGGCTAAAAAGAACAAGATGAATTGTATAGTCTCAAGAGTTCTTTCATGTAGTCTGGATTATGATCATTTAAGACTTTAAACGTCAACAAGTCTGTTTTAAAATATATTTTCCATTTAATAGGAAGTCAGTGCAGAAAACACATAGTTGTAAAAGGTTAATATTATAGTCTGATTCTATTCACATGATATCTACTGCTGCAATAAATCACAAGTAACAATTAAAATTGACTTTGTATCACTTGGAGCGCCAAAGTCCAATATTGATTTCCTGATGTAGAAAAAAGTATCATTGTTATATAATTACAGGAAAATGGTAGTGTTTAGAGAAAACAACATTTACAAATTCAATATAACATTTGTCCTATTTTCTCCATGAAACAGTCAATATTAAAATGTTTTTGTATTTTTTTTCCAAAAACCATAACTACAAAATAAAAAGGAAATAAAAAATGGTGGCTGCACAAATTAAAATAACATTTACATGCAGCATTTCTATGGAGCAGTTGCATATGCATGGCTACATATCATGTATGATTTCTGACAAAAATGCCAAACACACTCCTTGCTCCTCTCTGAACAATGATATTGACACCAAACATGTTTATATGTCTTCCATGATATTGTTATTGTTTGGTGATTCTACGGTTCAGTTCTGGACCTTACCCCTTTTTAGGAGGGCCATGTTTATGCTCCTGATGCACATGTATACTGGCAAGACAGTTTAATCGCTGCACAAGGTGACTCTTAACCACAAAGCACCTAAAAAGTGCTATAAAAAAGTAAAGTTGCATATTCACCAAAAGGTTGATATGTGATGATAAACATAAATTAAATAAAAAGGATGTTAAATAGCAAATGCTGCATGAAATCCAATCTGTATCTATATATATATATGTATATGTGTGTGTGTGTGTGTGTGTGTGTGTGTGTCACAACAGGCATAAGAGAATTCAAAATAATGGAATTACTTACAAGCCCAGTTCCATGTAATTCTTGATAGAGCAAAACATGTGTTTGCAGAGATAATACTCTAGGGAATGATGAAAAGTAAAGTATGAATGGGTCTGCACACTTACAAGTATCGGGTGCCACGAGGGAGCGTAATTCACGCCCATAAAGCAAAAAGAAAATATAGGAGACTCAGTTTAAGGGAGTTTAATCCACCAAAAAAATAAAAATAAATAACAACGTTTCAGCCCAGCACTGAGACTTGAAAAAAGCTCAGTGCTGGGCTGAAAAGATGTTGTTTTTTTTTGGGGGGGGGGGGGTGGATTAAACTCCCTTAAACGGCGTGCTGAGTCTCCTATCTTTTCTTTTTACTCTAGGGAATGAAACATTCCATTGATCCATCATACACCAAATTGTGTGGGTGCAATATGAGTATAAGCCGAGTGCTGTGGGTGTAATATAGGTGCATGGCAAGTGCTGTGGGTACTGTCTGGTGTTGTGTTAAGTCCTTTAGGTGCAATGTGGGTGCAGGAAAAAGGGAATAAAAACAAGAAATGCAACTCTTCAATAACATTTTTATTACATATACAAATGGTTGAATGTGATATGAAAATAGTTGTATTATTATTAAAAAGTTGACATTTACATACAGTTTTTTACAATGCGATGTTAGAAAAATTGGGTCCAGGGGGGCCCACTGCTAAAGACTTTGCCCAGGTCCCACTAGGGTCTTAAAGCGGCCTCCACCCCAAATATGTGAAAGAATGGCAACGGATTGTGATATCTTTCTATACATATCACAATCTTCACTGCAATAGCTGAGGCTGTTTCTTTTCTGGGTGTTTCAGACTTGCCTCCATCAGAGGCAGCCTGAAACACCCCTCACCCGATTTTCATAACTGTTAAGGCAACCTGGATCAACTTACCCCATGTCTCCCCCCAAATTTGGGGGAGGTTGGCAATGGATTTTGATTAGCCTTTTCTGTAATCACATTCCTCACTGCAATGTGCCATTGCATGCTAAGACAGCTTCTTTTCTGGGTGTTTCAGAGGCAGTCTGAAACACCCCTCACCCGATTTGCATAGGCTGAGGGGGCATAATTGACAGGTCAGTAACGATTTCCTGGCATGGCATGTTAAGACAAAAACATGTACACTCACTTGGGTCCTTCTCTAAGGATGTTAGCGGTGTTATATGGCTCTCTGCCAGTAATATGCAACTCCCAGCATAAAGATCGCAAGACTTGTTAAACCGCTTGGCACCTTCTCTTCTTCACTTCCGTTTTTTTGGGGGCTCAAACCCAAGTGACTTTACCACTAATTGGGATAGGATATACCAACGTTTACTTTAACTATCTGCCCTAAGATGTGTCACCTTTTCTCCATGTTTCTCTGTTTTATGTGCTGAATCATCCACGAGCTGTTAATAATAAGATAAGTCCTTTTATATATATATATTTTGTGCATCTTTTCTGATTTTCACCTGTCGTTTTAATACTGTCAACGGGCAGTCCAAGCGGCCATTTTTATTTTTATTTTGCTTTCCTGGATAGCATTCACCTGTGAAGATTTTTTTGTGCCTCCTACACATTAGTCATGAAAGTAGGAATTGACAAGGAATTTCAAACTTATAGCCAAAGTAGCCAAGATGGAAGTATTCTCCAATTCCCTGCAATATCCTCCCTCATGAATAAAGCCCTACAGTCTTGTCAATTCTCTGCAAAAAAAATTTTTTGTACAAGATCTGTTGTGTAATAGTGTGGGCTTTATTTGTGAAAAAGGAAACTGACAAGGAAATTGCAAACTTAAAGCCAAAGTGGCCGAGTTGGAAAAATTCCACTGAATTTGAGAATCTTTCCAATTCGGCTACTTTGCCTTAAACAACATAGGCAGCATAGGCAGAACACTTTGGGAGGTGGGTGATTACTAATGATGCCTTAATGTAGAATTGCTGTGTATGTAACATCAAAAGACTAAAATATGGGGTAAATTAAAGTGATAAATCTGAATTTGCTGGATTTCAAAATATGTCACTGGTAAGTCAAATTAAAATTACCTAAATGAGGAAGAGTAGTTCTTTAAGGCTGCACTAAAAGTCATAATTTCTGTAACACTGGATCTGATAAAATGCACAAATACCCCAAAATCTATTTTCCTTATAAAAGTGCTTCCAGTTGGAACACAGTAACCTAATTCACCAACAATTTTTATTGTGCTTCCTTTGTTGCAAATATTCATGTTCCTATATGAATTCCATAGCTGGCAAAATTCCAACACAGATTTGCTAATCATTAACAAATTCATATTTAACAAGATAAATAGAACCTTTATTGTTCTCAGATTACTCCTGAATAAGCACTAATATTTCTAAATTAAGGTTATATTTTTCATTAATGGGTTGTTTAAAAAATGACTGCCTGAGTGTAGTGACAGTTGGATTTTTCTCTTCATGAAGCCAATAGCTTAAAAGTGAATTTCTGAGGCATTCTCATGAATTGCTAATTTTTTCCATTTATACCGGATATCTAAGCTGTCTGTGTTTGGTGCCTGCTACCAGCAAGTTTGAAGGTTACAGGCAGTAAGAAGCTGTTTAGCAGTCCTTAATACATTTCTTGAATAATTTTAGTTTTGTTCTAAATTTTCCTAACTTTTAGCTGACTTGCTCTTATTTTTGTATACATCTTAGAAAATAGAGAATTACTTATTCCTGTACAGAGATTTTAGAATTGAATTATTATTTGACTATAAATCCCTTATTTATTCATTTTTTCTACTTCCAACAGGTCCACTTGCATATCTATAAGTCTTGTGTGGGTTCACCAGGCTAATGCACCATCTGTAGAAGCTGGTTTACCTTCAGCATTGCAGGTTCAATTCCTGACTCAGCCCTTCAGCCTTCTGAGGAAGATAGCAGAGTAGCATTAAATTGGGTAATAACATCTGCTGGATGCTGGACTAAAGTACATTTCCTTGGATGTACTTGAAAACCAGAGAATATCCTTTCTGGGTCTACTCAATAAAGATTGAATTGAGATAGAGATTTCAGACTTTAGGCCAAAATTCTCCACTGTTGCTGAATAGGAGAATTTTTCCAACTCTGCTACGTTTGCCTTAAGTTTGAAATTTTTCGTGTCAATTCCCTGCATTTCTGTCTTTACTAAGTTGTTACCTTTTGTTGTTATTATTATTGCACTGTTTTGTTATACCTGTCTATTACCTTTAGCTAAGTAATAGGAGCACAGTATTTTGGAGCACATCATTAGATACTTTAATTAAGCTTTGGTAACTCATTCCATGTCCAACTTTAGACATCATATTGCCATTGAATTTTCTTCCAGTGTATACTGCTGAAACAGCCATACCATGAATATACTGCACTCACATTCTGCAGCTACTTTCCAACTAAAACAAAAGATTGCGCTTAAAGCATTTAATACACATATGCCATACCTACCACACTGACATACTTGCCAATGTCTTACAAGACAGTCCCAGGATGTGAAGGGGTGGAGCTTAAAAGGGGTGGAGTTATGTAATGCTGCAAGATGTCATACAACATTGCAAGACACTGTAGCATCAAGCTCCAGGTTGCCCAATACAGATACCAAGTGTCTGCAGGTAATTTCATCACATTTAGGCTGTGTATATCTGCTGGACATATATAGTTTAAATGCAGTGCTGCCTGTGCACAGTGCATTGCACTGGTGCATGCTGGTGTAGCATGCCGGGATCACTGTAGGCAAAATTAACTCTACAGTCTATTTCTCCCTTGGTAGGAAAGACTCTAGAATTAATCCTACCGTAGGTACACTACACTCTAGAATGCACGGTATCAGCAGGCACAGCATACTCTACTCATAAAACCCTCTTGTAGAGTGTGCTATACCCTAGCTAGATCGTCCACCCCACCTAACCCCACCCACCCCGGCAGGTGATCATGGATGCTACGTTATTTACATGCGTTGTTCATGGTTAGCACATGTTGCTAGGTAGCTGGCATGATTCCAGTGACGTAGCTAGTGTGGAGCTGGTCGAGATTAGTAAGATTTATTTTTATTATTTTAGTTCACTAGTGCAGTAATAATGTTATCACATATTTACTTTAAAATTACATTTAACGAGTCTTTTTGTAGACTATGTATAAACAATAGTTGTTCTACTATAAAATAATAAATAACATGACTAAAATTATTGCTGACACCTATTTGCAATTTTTATATGTTCACATCATTAAAGTCAATTGTGCTGACCAAATAAAATGATTCCCTAAGATTATAGTTATATTTCCATCTAGCATATTAACAAAATGAATTCCGTATATATATTTAAAATAAAACAAAAATTCATATTTAACTATTATTTGTCAGAGAGCAATTGTTTTTTTGTAAAAATATAATATATGAGGTGTATTCTGTAAAATTGTGTAAGAGCCCAAATATATTATTTTGCATGTTCAAATTAGATCATTTTTCTTGTTGAAGTGGACAATTCATTTGTGGACAATTGACAATTTTCATTTTCCAAATGGGAGTGCCTTGTGTCTGCCAAAAGATAGCAGTGTGATTTGTCCCACTTTGCTTAGGTAGCTTGGCCTCTAGATGGTTTGTGCCTTTGGCATGATTCACTCTGGAGCAGGGCCGTCCAACATGCGGATTCAGAAAAATAAATTTGTGTAATTGTATGTGTGTATGTGTGGAATGTGTGGAAGGGAGTCTGTGTGAATGTGTGAAAGAGTGTGTGTTGAAGCAAGACTGTGTGTATGTGTGTAAGGGTGTGTGTGGAAGGGAGTCTGTGTGCATCTGCGGCAGGGAGTCTGTGTGTGTGTGTGTAGGTATCTGTGTAAGGGAGAGTGTGTGTGTGTGTAGGTATCTGTGTAAGTGTGACGAACGTCCCGTGGTTCAGAAGTGGAGCCCCAATTGCAGAAGTGACAGCCCTTGCCAGGCACCACAGTACTGGAGGATCAGCGAGACTGCAGCAGTGATAACTGGCACGAGTGTCAGGTATATGAGATGAGAGTTCCCAGGTGCCAGGAAAAGGGTAGTCGGGTGGAATCCAGGTAGTGGAGCCAGAGAATAGAATAGACGATAAACAGGCCGGGTCAGGGAGTCCAGAGATCACAAAAACGAGGAGGAGTGCCAAGGTCAGGGAGCCAGAAAGCGGGAAGTCCAAAGAATCAAGCCAGGTCAGGAGTCCAGAAGAAGGGAAGGTCAGCAAAACAATCCGGGTCAAACAACAATTGCAGAATATAGCACTAAACAGGAACAGGCAAGGTGAATACTCAAGCAATTTTAAAAAAGGCGCGCTGGTGTTTTAAAGGGCCATAGCCCCGCCTCCGTGACGTGTGAGACGCGCGCCGTGCCGCTCGTTTCCATAGAGACGCTCGGGAGAGAAAAGCCACAGAGGTCTGACGCGCGCGCGCTAGTAACCAATGCCGGGCGCGCGCCGAGCGGGGAATCTGACGGCTGGGGATGTGTGTGCTGTTATGTCCAGATCGTGGGACCCGTCTGGCATCAGGTCTTGCAGGTGGGTGGCGGGGGGTAGCCCCGCGATCCTTACAGTAAGGGAGAGTGTGTGTGTAGGTATCTGTTTTAAGGGGAGTGTGTGTGTGTGTTTGTGTGTGTGTGTGTGTGTGTGTAAGGGAGTGTGTGTGTGTAGGTATCTGTTTAAGGGCGAGTGTGTGTGTGTACGTATCTGTGTAAAGGAGAGAGTGTGTGTGTGTGTGTGTGTGTGTGTGTGTGTGTAGGTATCTGTGCAAGGGAGAGTGTGTGTGTGTAGGTATCTGTGTAAGGGAGTGTGTGTGTGTGTGTAGGTATCTGTTTAAGGGAGTGTTTGTGTGTATGTGTGTGTGTGTACGTATCTGTGTAAGGGAGAGTGTGTGTAGGTATCTGTGTAAGGGAGAGTGTGTGTGTGTGTGTGTGTGTGTGTAGGTATCTGTTTAAGGGAGAGTGTGTGTGTGTGTGTGTGTGTGTGTGTACGTATCTGTGTAAGGGAGAGTGTGTGTGTAGGTATCTGTGTAAGGGAGAGTGTGTGTGTGTGTGTGTGTGTGTAGGTATCTGTTTAAGGGAGAGTGTGTGTGTGTGTGTGTACGTATCTGTGTAAGGGAGAGTGTGTGTGTACGTATCTGTGTAAGGGACAGTGTGTGTGTGTGTGTGTGTAGGTATCTGTGTTAGGGAGTGTGTGTGTAGGTATCTGTGTAAGGGAGTGTGTGTGTGTGTGTAGGTATCTGTGTAAGGTAGTGTGTGTGTGTGTGTGTGTGTGTGTGTGTGTGTGTGTGTGTGTAGGTATCTGCGTAAGGTAGTGTGTGTGTGGGTGTGTGTGTGTGTAGGTATCTGTGTATGGGGGAGGTGTAGGAATCTGTGTAAGGGAGTGTGTGTGTGTGTGTGTGTGTGTGTGTGTGTGTGTGTGTGTGTAGGTATCTGTGTAAGGGAGTGTGTGTGTGTGTGTGTGTGTGTAGGTATCTGTGTAAGGTAGTGTGCGTGTGTGTGTGTAGGTATCTGTGTAAGGTAGTGTGTGCGTGTGTGTGTAGGTATCTGTGTAAGGTAGTGTGTGCGTGTGTGTGTACGTATCTGTGTAAGGTAGTGTGTGTGTGTGTAGGTATCTGTGTAAGGGAGTGTGTGTGTGTGTGTGTAGGTATCTGTGTAAGGGAGTGTGTGTGTGTGTGTGTGTGTGTGGGTGTCCCTGTGTGTTTAAATGTGTCTGGATGTTTGTGCATGTGTGTAAGGGTGTGTGTGTGTGTGTGTGTGTGTGTATTTATATAAAAGGGCGTCTGTATATAAGGATGTCAAGGTGTGCTTCTGTATGTAAGTGGCTGTGTTTGTATGTGTGAGTGTGTATATTTGTGACAGTGAATGTATATGTAGAAGTGTAATTGTATGTGTAATTAATGTGAGTTTTATTGTAATACAGTAATGGGTAGTGTGAGTGTGCGTTTTATTGCTGTGGAGTTTGTGATACACTCACACACTACACATTAATGTGAATTTTATATATACATGAATAATGAATATGATATATTATATATAATTTTCTCTCAATGAAAAATGAATGTGGCCCAAGCACACCTACATTTCTTTTGAAGCGGCCCACTGAAAAAAAAACTTGGACACCCCTGCTCTAGAGTATCAGTTAACTGGAGAGAGACCAGTGACTCATACAATGGGACAGAACCGAATTTGACCGGACATCAGTCAGTGACAAGACTGCCCAGGCATAATAGGGTGCTGTTGACAACTATGGAATGATCATAATATTTATACAAACTTCCCCCTGAAAAATACCGGCCTTCCTAAAGCCTCCAAAGTTCAACAAGTAGTCTAATCTGCAGGAACATTCCTTTGGTTTCCATGTTGATTCCCTTTTAAGATGTTCTTCCAGAGCTGCCTCAAACATGTCAAATTATGTTTTGCAAATCATCATATAATTTCCTTGTAAAGTAAGTTGTCCTCTTTACATATAGATATGGACATTATGCCTATATCAGTTGACAAATAAAAAATGGAAAAATAATAATCTGTCTTTTGTCCTAAACACTCTTAGATCTTGGGATGTAGTCTAAGCAGTTAAAACATACATTTTACAACTTCCTTCATTAATTAGTATACGATGCCACTGGCATAAAATGCCAATTAAGTTGATGAAAGGCGGGTGGGCAGAAAATAATAAAGGTCAGTTGCAAAACATTTTTTTCCATTGGGCCTGCATTTTGTTTAGATAGAATTTAGTGTTCTTCGCAATGAATGTTTTTTACTTTGTATGAAAAGGCTCGTTCATAGGATTTTTAGAAATGCTGAAGTATATACCCTTCATCCGCTTCAGAAATTTGTTTAGGTCATTAACCTTCAATTACATCTTGGAAGCAAACGCACTCTTCTTGAGAATATAACTGCAACTAAGGAGAATTGCAGTCATTGTTGCAGAAAGGGATCTGAAAGAATGGGTTTTATATAGAAACCACCCTGAAGAATAGAACATATAGGTCAGATACATTTGCCATTTTAGCTGTATTGGGCATGTTGACATTTTCAAAAAAAATGTACATTAAAATCACAGTTGTAGGAATGAGGTTCTGTTCAAAAACCTACTGAGGCATGAAACAGGGTGAACTTTCGTAATGTATGCTTTAATCCTTTCATCTCCATTTCCAGGTGTACAAAAATGGAGCTTGAAATGATCCAATACAATAATAGGTTAAATAAGCTGCCTCTTTGGTTTTTCCTTCATACCTTAACCTTGGTACTTACACAGAAACCATCAAGTCTTACGTTAAATCAACCTGTCAGTTCACTTTGATTGGCAGGATGTCTAAACAAATTTGACATGGGCTAGATATCTTATTAAGAAGCCTTTCCTAGCAATCAAAGTTATATTCTAGGAAAGAGCGAGAACACAGTTCCTATCAGTGATGTAATTTATTGAAAAATAATTAATTTAAAAGCAAAATAATTATTTATGACATTAAGTTATAAAATGTTCAACTTTACTTGATAAATGAAGATGGAAATATATATTTCTGTAAATATTACTCAAGGGCAATGAATAGACAATTATAAGTAAAGTGTATGAGGCATAGATCTAAATAAACAGAGGATACAACAGGAACATTTTATTTTTAAATTCTGCATTTTGTTATCACAATACACACGAATATTTAGGAGATAGAGCCCCTTTGAGTTACAAATGGGTGGCTTAGATCAGGTAGGAGGGGGAGATTTAGGTGGTGTTGAAAACCAAATGAATTAATACAATTTCCAAGAGAATAAATTTAGAGCGCCAAAGATTGCCCCATGTGAAAAGAAAGCATTCAACATTGTACAGAGGAGACTTGCCATGCGTTTAAGATCTGGACCATCTTTCTAGATAGGACCCATCTGCCAATAGCTGTCTCCTCAGTAATGGTGCAACAGAAAAAACTACTCCTGAGTAGCTATCATCACATATAACAGGCTGTTTTAGCTCTATTGATGCTCGTTTTTTTGTTGGTTTGACACACATATTGTGTATGACCCATTTGGGACTACCTCAACATTCAATGTTGTGCAAAGGGCACTTGCCATGTCTTTTGGATCTGGACAACCTCTACAGGTGGGGCCAGTCTGATTTGTTAATGGAGAGGTCTCTTCCTTATTTATGCAAGCAACTTTAGCTCTGTCCTCAGGGCTGCCATCAGGGGGTAACGGACAATACATCCAACACGGGCCCTGCACGCCCAGGGGTAGCCCGCTCAGGTCCTGTGCCATTAAAAAAAAAATGAAAAAAAAGAATGGCCAAACGGGGCAGCTGCCCAGGGCTCATTTATTCCTGGGGCCCAAAGCAGCTACCCCGTGTGCCCCCTTGGGCCGCAACATGGGCCCGCTGCCCGCGTGACTGTCTCACATGGAGACAGACATGATGGAACACAGCCGGCAGTCCCCATCCAGAAGATGTGGACCCGGCTTTCTGTTACTGCCGCCGGATATGACAGAAAGTCATATCTGGTAGCTGTATTTCCTGCTTCCTGCATGCAGCTTGCCAGGGACGAGCAGCATCCAGGTTAGTACTGGGGAAGGGAGGAGGAGGGGTTGGATTTTTTTTATTGGGCAAATTGGCTGTGGCATATTAATGGAGAAATTATCAGTGGCATATTAATGAGCAAATTATCCGTGACATATTAATGAACACATTTTCAGTGGCATATTAATGGAGAAATTGTCAGTGACATATTAATGAACAAATTGTCAGTGGCATATTAATGAACAAATTGTCAGTGGCATATTAATGGACAAATTATCAGTGGACTATTAATGGATAAACTAACACTGGCTATGGTATATTAAGACTCCATGTCTAATGAGGGTAATGGAGCAGCAACAAATCTTGGATGTGCAATACAGGTAATGGGGTATGTCCTGTGGTGTATTTAAAAACCTGGATAAAATGACTTTGGGAGGGTAGGGGGCGAGAGGGAGATGGCGGGGCCCAGAATTATTTTCAGTAAGGTATCCTGCAATTTCTGATGGCAGCCCTGTCTGTCCTTTCTTAATTTAGCTGGTTTCATATATTTTGTTAACCCCTTCGAGACAATGGATGTACCAAATATGTCATGGAAAATCTGTCAGTTAATGACACCTAATGTACTGCTACATCCTGTGGTGAAACACGCATAAGCAGCAATCAATGGTAGCTGGCTTTGCTTAGCCAGTGAATATATCGAGGCATCCAGCCCCCAGGATTATGCAATCACTCCCTGGAGCTATAGCCATTTTGGCGCTGCCCTATAGTAGGCAAAGGCTCCAGAAATGATCATTAATCACTTTCATCACACTGGTGCTATGCTGCCTCTAGAGACTGTCAGTAACATTACAGGTAAAATTGTCCAAATTAAGCCTATACATATAGGGTTAGGGTTATACTTATGATTACATATAGGATTAGGGTGCTGATTCTGGTTATTTCCCTTATAACAGAAAAACTTGTAAACACTGAATATCTCTAAACTCACAACAAATATTAGAATCTATTTAGCATGGTTTTTTTTTTTTTTGCATTTGTAGATGTTTAAAAGATTTTTCATTGAAAAGTTACAAAAAGTTTTTTTCCCCATCAAATATTATGATTTTTTTGTATAGTAAATTATATGGTATGATGAAACTAATGGTATCTGAAGAAAGCCCTTTTTATGGCAATACAAATTGTTTACAATTTGTGTGGGTGCAGTAAATGAGAAAGAGGAAAATTACAGCTACATACAAATACCACAGACATGTTGGCTAACAGCCATTGTTGGGGACGGTACAACATTTTCAAAACAGTCCGATGACTAATACAAAATTAATGCAACTCCTTTCATTAGCTTAAAATACATATTTCTAAAATGTTATTGTATGACTCACTATTTTCACATATTGAGGGTTATGTATTACTATGGTGCATACGCAGAAAGCACCAAATAGTGGCTTTATGAATAAAGCAGACTCTGGTAATGTTTTGTGAGCCTGTGGCAGGTTTCTGGGTTGTGCCGGAACTCATTGCGCCAGTGCAGCCCAACACTTCATAATATTAGAAGTCTCACAGTTGCTTTCCATGTCTATTTCTAATGTCTCGGGTCCTCTGGACAACATCAGATTACCTACAATAACTTACAATATTCTGTAAATAACATCTATAATAAATCAACAAATGCAGAAAAATAGTGAATCAGCTATTCTGGTCTAATTTATGGAACTCAGTTCACCATAGTTCACAGTTTAGCCGGCTAACTCCATTGGGCTATTCACTAAAACTGAACTGACAAACAAACTGTGAAAAATCAGGCGTTAATATATGATTTGAAAATATAATTCAACTTGCCTATATATAAAAGTCTATATTATTAATGCCCGATTGTTACAGTTCCTATGGTCTGTGTAGGCTTTTCTCAGTTGTGGTGGAATTAAATTTCATAATCCAAAGTTTTTAATTAAAAGCCCTGCACTGTCACTGTATACCCCACTAGAGCTTAAAAATTAAACACTCCATTTAGCTAACTGTATTTCTATGGGGAACAGGAGGATAACTCTTGCAGTGTTTGATTATTGATGTAATATAGACTGAAGAATTCAGGGCAAACTCTATAGAAAGTCAGAGGTAGTTTATTGCAGCACAACATGCAATAAATGTACATTCCATAGGGATGTTGTAGTCCATTCACAGTAGGCCAAACAGTTCTATTATTTTTTCGTGTGCTTATTGAGCATTCGGCAAGTGTAATAAAAGATTCACATGTACATACAGGGTATGTCAAAATTCGGTTGTACTAATGTTTTAGTCTAGTTAGGTGCAAAAATGTACTCATTTGTAATACCATATATTATTATAAAAATGGAAATAGGATTGTAAATAAAGGAAGGAAAACAGGAAGAGGGGCATTTTATAGAAGTATAAGAGAAAAGGAGGAATTATATTAATGTAAGTGGAAAGAGTGCCAAGGTAGGCTATGCAAGGAAGATTAAAAGCAGAGCTGTCACAGAGAATAATGGAAAAGTCTGCAGGTAGACAAGGCCGACCACCCAGGGCACACAAGTGCCATTAAGATGGGCCAGTAGACAATAGAAATGGCCAAAATACCTGTGTGCCTTTAGGTGTTCAGCGGTAAATACGGTTATTTTATTGTGCTCATGGGTATGCTTAAAACCACAAGCACACAAACATTAGTTATGTTAATAACCTATTACATATACTAATTATTATGAGATAGTTCCAAAAGTTAAGTGAATATATTCACTGGAGTTGCATCAT
Organism: Pelodytes ibericus; assembly: GCA_036172795.1. Taxonomy (NCBI): domain Eukaryota; kingdom Metazoa; phylum Chordata; class Amphibia; order Anura; family Pelodytidae; genus Pelodytes; species Pelodytes ibericus. The sequence continues at coordinate 113,227,002 of CM069859.1, forward strand.
AATGGTAAATATTCAAGACCTTAGCTAAATTCCACCCGGTGCTTATTTCAGATTGTCTTAAGATGTGACTTCAGCTTCTGGGCATAAGGGGTTAAAACAGGTGGCAGTGTAAACTGTGTAGCAAACCACCAAAGTGGCAAAAACCAGTAGTATGGATATTAAGAAAATAAGGTAGAGCTGCAGGTGCTCACTGGAGCATAGAGCACTGTGGTCCGAGATTGTCGGGTTTACGGTCAGTCATTTTGAAGAGGGCTTGACAAGGTGTTAAGTGTACTCCTGTCATTATTTGACTCACCAATTTTTAAGACGTGTGTACCTGCAAGGTGTGAAGTTTAATTAAGTTATTTCCATAGTGTACTGTAAATATAATTGCCTGTGTTTCTAATGTGAGTCATGCTCTTTCCTGGTGTATTATATATTAATTCCTGCTTGATGTAATCTTTGTCTGTATACAAGTTTGTGTTGGTCTCAATAAACTACCGTATTTGCTCGATTATAAGACAAGGTTTTTTTCAGAAAAAAAATTCTGAAAAATACCCCTCGTCTTATAATCGAGGTCGTCTTATAATCTGACCTCAAATTGAGGACCTGGATCCCCCTCTCTAACAGCAGGGGAATGTCTGCACGATGAGCGCAGACTCCCCATGCTGCCGCCCGGCACGACCGCCGGGACTTCTATGATGAAGCCGGGTACTTCCGGCTTCGTCATAAAAGAACTGGCGGTCGTGCCGGGCGGCAGCGGGGGAGGTCTGCGCTCATCGCGCAGACATCCTCTGCTGCCCCGCTAGCCACCAGGGAGAATAGGGCAGCTGGGGGATGTCTGCACGATACGTGCAGACATCCTCCATGCTGCTCGACACTGCCGTCTATTATGATGGACCGGCTGTCCATCATAATAGACGAAGGTGTCGGGCAACATGGAGGATGTCTGCACGTATCATGCAGACATCCCCCGGCTGCCCCCACTAGCCACCAGGGAGCGAGTTACAGGTGAGGGGGAGGGAGGGAGCAGAGAGACAGGGGGAGGGGGGGCAGAGCAACAAGGGGAGGGAGGGGGCAGAGAGAAACAAGGGGAGGGGGGAAGAGACAGAGCAAAGGGGAGGGAGGGGGGAAGAGAGAGACAAGGGGAGGGAGGGGGGCACAGAGTAACAAGGGGGGGCAGAGAGAAACAAGGGGAGGGGGGGCAGAGAGAAACAAGCGGAGGGGCAGAGAGAAACAAGGGGGGGAAGAGACAGAGGCGAGGGGGGAGTCAAAGGGAGGGGGAGAGAGAGACAAAACTAAGGGGGGAGAGAGACAAAGCTGGGGGCAAGGGAAAGAGAGAAGCAGCATTGGCACATAAAAGGAAATAAAAACAAGAAATGCATTTTTTTATATAATTTTTTATTAAAAAAGCAATTTACATGTGAATATATACAAGTTGAACTTTTTTCCTATAGGGTAGTCTTATATTCAGGCTTTTAGTTTTTTTCCTAAAGGAATATCCAAAGTTTGGGGGGTCGTCTTATAATCAGGGTCGTCTTATAATCAAGCAAATACGGTAGTTCTTATTTCACCCTACACTAAGCCTTGGCTAGTGGCCTGGGTGACTAAAGATATAGGGGGATCCCTGGTTTAAGTCACTGTTCTCAGCCCATGTTGTCTCCAGTGGCTTTTTAAAAGTCTCTTAGATCCAGAGGCTCTAAAATTAGTATTGGCTTTCTGTTGATAATGTTTTCGGAGTATTAGTCAATGTTGTCTGTCAATCTGATAGACTGACAGTCTGAAAGACCAATAAGTGGTTGTGTCTGCCGATGACCTGTCATGATACTTTGGACAGATTCAAAGAAGCGAATCTACTGCATGGTTTCATGCCTACACTGCCACTCATATCTTCTATAAAAATGACAGAAAGAGCTAATAAATCAGTAGATTTTACCATTCTGGCATTAATCCATGTTTACAGAATGTACACTGATAGAAACCACGGCCAGACATAATAATAACTATATATAAGCCTGAGTGGAATACTAGAAATGCATTAAGGTGTGAGGGAAACATGATCAATGATTAGTATTTATGTTTGACTCATTTTTTTACCGCGGTTGCAGATAATATTTCCTGTCACTGTCTTACATTTTATGCATTATGGGAAAAACCGTTGGTGTGAGACTTTCAGGGAATAACAGCTGATCAGAAATAAGATAAAATGGTGTGTGTTTAACTAGTGTGTAACTTACAATCAAATATCTATCTGTTTTGCTAATTACTTAAATTGTCTACTATAAAACTCAATTTATGAAGTAAAAGTAAATGCACCATGAAGAGAAAGCTTGAAAGAAAGAAAACAAATGAAAAACAAAAGTAATGGTGCTAAAAAGTGTTAAAAAACAACTAAAAACACTTAAAAGTTCCAATTTATGCAAAGTTGCAGCCACCAGATAAAATTATTCTAATATACAACTGAATATTACATGATTTCCTTTTGTGGATAAAAGTAAAGAAACTGGTATTATTTTGGAGTTTTTAAGAATTTAAAATTGTTTAATTTTGTACTTAATATTCCTTCTTTCTTTTCTAAAAAAAAATGTAAATCCTGTATCATTAAGTTTGGTTATAAGATTTATGTATTGATTTTAAACCAGTAAAATATACATTTAATAAAAAATGTTAGAATATGTCTAGTATATTAACTCAGGAATAAGGGAAAGTTCTGTCTCTAGAGAACCAGATTTCATAATATAACCATTTAGTGAATTTCACCTCTAAATCACCTACAATGCCAAACGGAGAAATTACATGACATGAATGCTTTATTGCTTAAATTTGAAAAAATATGAACAAGGCATATACTAATTACAAAGTGCTATATGAATCTTCCACTGTGGAATAAAGAGCTTGTACTCTGGGACATATAGTAAAAATATATTAATGACTACTGTTATTGCCTCAAAAATGATGTTAAAAATAAAAGACAATATAAAAGATATATGACTAGACTGAAGAGAAAATCATAAGGTACCACAAAAAAAGAAGTGGGATGGCAAAGTGATATTTTTTTAACTTACAATCAGACATCTTTTGTGGTGTGAGAACTCCCTTGACCTGTACCACTGCCTGTGATGCCCCAACTACACAGGGAGACCTCCGCAAACTCTTACTGGAACTTCAAAATCTATTAAAGGCCGTCAAACACAACGTCACTGCAGTTACAGCGAAGGTCTCCATCCTAGGACACCAGGGACCAAATGTCAGTGATGTCTCAACATATCTGCCAGCTGGAATTCTCTTGGGGATTCCAGAGGTGGTTGGGCCCTCTGACCTCCGGGGATACCTTGCTGGATGGTTAACCAAACATTAATTTTCATTTGTCTCTGCCAACCACCTTATCGTGAATGCCTTTCGGCTTCGCAAAGCAGACCAATGCACACTGAGATGTCCTACTGAAGTTGCGAAGTGCCGCAGATAAACTCGCCTTACTATCCACCATATGCAAAGTGCAATGGGAACCCTACCAAAATCACATACTTCAGGCATTGGAGGACTTACCTCCCACAACCCTCCTATGGAGCCGCTTGATTTCCCAACTATCCGGCCACCTGCGTGCCTTGGATGTCCGATTTTGCTGAGGTCTGATGCACTCCATGACTATCCACAAGGATGGCTGCCATCTCACCATTGCGGTATGGAAGAAGTTGAGGATGCTCTTCTGGCACTAGACCTGCCTTAATTGCCACAGGTGGCCCAGATGATACCTGCTTCACCATCACAAATGCCAGACCCCCCCCCCCCCCTCCTGGCTGCAGAGAGCAGCAGACACAAACCCATCATCCCCCCCCCAGGGGCATAACCTCCGCATCCCTTCACTGGGTCGGCAGTACTTTTTCCAGGCCGCAATAGTGACACTGGAGCCCAATTAATTTTTGCCGTACCCCCTCGTACCGCTGGTTACCCTCTCCCTCACTACTCTTCCTTTTCACATTACTTGTTGTCCCTCTTCTCACCCTTTCTCACTTTTGTTTCCTTTTCTTCTCTCTGGGTCAGGCCGTACAACTGGTTTAACTTTCATTACCTATGATGTTTATACTATCTATGCGTTCCCACCACAGATGATTGTCGACTATGGTTTTGTATTGTTTTTAATTATTTCTGTATTGTCTGTTCCGAACCCTTTTCCGTAGGGTGAGGGTAATTGATTACATCTTTACTCCTGGGTTCCAGATTGCTCACCTCTCTCACGAGTGCCCAGACCCATCTTTTATGGCTACAGTCTGCCACTGCTAAACATATTGTAGTTGTATTTAATTGTTTAACATCAGTTTTGTATATATTGTTTTACTTTAAAATGTCGTTTACGGCACGAATTGAATGTTTGAATTACCTGTTCTTCGAGGAGTTTACTGCTTCGTTTATTTTTGTGAACAAAAATCTTAAAAATCGGAGTTATAACTACTACCCTGTACCGTGTATATTGTGATTTTGACCACCCGTCTTTTTCAGGGTGAACTTTTGCTATATCTGATGTATATTTTTACTGATGACTCAATAAAAACTTTATTTATTTATTATTTTTTTTAAAGTCCTTCTAAATATCTTTAGCTAACACACATTGCTTAATATGAACGCCGGATCATGATGTAATGAGGTTTGACCGGCACAAAATTCCCTCCCCCCTCCCCCGCACTGCACACATCCATTTTGTGAGGTAGGCAAAGAGTCAGCAAGTGGGCAGATGTCCAGGTGGGTGCACTTTTATGATATGTTGCCCTAGACCTAGGCGTAGTCCTAAATATACCATTAGTCATCTCTCCATTTAAGACACAGTTGTTGCATATAATGTTCTAATTGTCTTTAGTTGAAGGAGAAAGCAGACCATAACTAACAAGTAATTCATAATTCATGGCACATGGTGAATATAGGACACCCTGTTTAAAGGTTTTTGGAATCTGTTTAATAATTGTCTTCCAAGTGGATAAATAGAAATTAGACAAAGCTGAAAAAAATGTGTATCTGCACCTTCATCCTATAGAAGGCAGTACATAGTGATTGCAGGCATAACCATGTTTAAATGTGTTTGTCTTTAACACCCGATGGAACACTGACTGATGATCCATTGTGCGGAAGGTGCTCTGCATGTAAGAGCGGGAGCTCCACACTCCACTTTATAGTAAGATTCAAGCTCAATGAACAGTGTAGGAAACGCAGCATTCATCAACCAAAATAAAAGTAGAAGAACTTCGTTCGTTACTTTATTTGCCAACAATATAGCCAGTCACCAAACACTTTTCACACAAAACTGTGTGTGTGAAACTTCCTTATATGTATACCTATGTGTATCAGTGGCGTCACGAGGGGGGAGCGGGGGGTGCGGACCGCACCGGGTGACACCCCCAGCGGCGGTGACACCTGTGCTGCCGGCACCCCCTGCATTAAAAAAAAAAATCAAAAACTTACCTCCTTGCTGCATCTCCCGGTGCAGGTCCGTGGCTGTGAGGGAAGCGTTGTGCGCTCCCCTCCAGGGCAAAATCCTGGCATATTCAATGGCATATTGGGGGCAAAATCCTGGCATATTGAGAGCAAAATCCTGGCATATTAAATGGCATATTGGGGGGCAAAATCCTGGCATATTAAATGGCATATTGGGGGGCAAAATCCTGGCATATTAAATGGCATATTGGGGGGCAAAATCCTGGCATATTGAGAACAAAATACTGGCATATTAAATTGAATATTGAAGGGCAAACTCCTGGCATTTGGAGGGGCAAAATCCTGGCATATTGAGGGGCAAAATCCTGGCATATTAAATGGCATATTGGGGGGAAAATCCTGCCATATTGAGAGCAAAATACTGGCATATTAAATGGCATATTGGGGGGACAAACTCCTAGCATATTGAGGGGCAAAATCCTGGCATATTTAATGGCATATTGGGGGGGAAAATGCTGGCATATTGAATGGCTAAATCATGGCATATTGAGTGGCTAAATAATCCTGGCATATTGAATGGCTAAATCCTGGCATATCGAGGGGTTAAATACTGGCATATTTTAATTGGCAAAGTGATGCGTGGCATGGTCTGTGGGGCAAAATAACATGTACTATGTGGAAAGTAACACTGGCTAGTTCTGTGGGGCAAAGTGACACTGTGGCATGCCAAATCATGTAGGTGCAATATGAGTGCAAGCCAAGTGCTGTGGGTGCAATATAGGTGCATGGCAAGTTCTATGGGTACTGTATTTTGCTGTATTAAGTGCTTTAGGTGCAATGTGGGTGCAGAGGAAGGGAATAAAAAATAGGAATGCAAATTTTCAATTACATTTTTATTAAATAGAATATTAAATAATTCAAATAAGTATAAATGCAACTAGTTTATAGATATGTATTGTTTTCAAATTGTACAATTGTCACCTCGTGGGGCTCCTGTGTGTCACATAATTAATGGCAGTCCCATGTGTAGCATATTTATTGGGCCCCATGTGTGGCATAATTAAGGGGCGCCTGTGTGTGTGGCATAATTAATTGGGCTCCAAGCTGAGGCCTAATTTATGGGGCTTTGGTGTGGCATAATTTATGTGACTCTTGTGTGTCATAGTTATGGGGCTCCTGAATGTGGCATAGTTATGGGCTTCTGTGTGTGGCATAGTTAAAGGGCTCCTGCGTGTGACATCATTTGTGGGGCTCTATTTGGCATGGTATTGGAGGAAATCCAGGGGGGTGACACCATGAGTTACCGCACCGGGTGACACCAACCCTAGTGACGCCTCTGATGTGTATGTTCTGTTTTGTAGGAAATGAAACATGTTAGGTGATTGGCTCTCCTCTTTGTGGTGTATATCTATCAATTTTTGCTGGAGTTGTGCCACTTTTGCTACACTGTTTATTCATCCTTGAAACAGAAGTCAGACAAATGTGTTCTACATTAATCCCAGGCAAATCATTGTGGGTACAATTACTAATGAAAGTCACTTTTATTAAAACATCAACAGTGCTGATGTTTTGTATTTTAATCTAATCATATAGTGTGCTGTGTCCTGGCCAACTCTGGTTTGTCCAGGATGTCTCCTGGAAGAGTCTGACACTGGCAGACACAGTACTACTGCTATCTGATTTACTTATCTACTTACATTTTTATTAGGCCAAGAACATACACATCAAAAACAATGTGGAGTAATTCAGACTCAGTAAGCAAACAACACTTTTCAGAATGGTAACCATCTGATTTGGTGCCTAAAATAGGAAATTCATATTCAAGTTTGGTTTTGGGTTCTTTTCAAGAATGGAGACTTTTCTAAAGAGTATGTAGAATAACATACCAGTTCTGTAATAGCACTGTAAAAATAATGCTGCAGACAGTTGTGTGGTCCATGCCCTTGCTAGAATGTAGTATACCCCCTCACCATAAAAAACTACCGTATTTGCTTGATTATAAGATGACCCTGATTATAAGACGACCCCCCCAAATTTGTACATTCCTTTAGGAAAAAAACTAAAAGCCTGATTATAAGACTACCCTATAGGAAAAAAGTTGAACTTGTATATATGTAAATTGCTTTTTAATATTTAATAAAAAATTTATATTATACAAATGCATTTCTTGTTTTTATTTGCTTTTATGTGCCAATGTGGCCTCTCTCCCGCTCCCCCAGCTGTCTCTTTCCCCCCCAGCGTTGTCTCTCTCTCCCCCAAAAACTTCTCTCTCTTGTCTCTATCTATCACCCCCTCCCCTTTTCTCTCTGTCCCCCTCCCTCCCCTTGTCTGTGTCTCCGCCCCCTTGTCTGTCTGTGTCCTCCCCCCTCCCCCTCCCTTTGTCTCTCTCTATCCCCCCCTCCCCTTTTATCTCTGTCCCCCTCCCTTCCCTTGTCTGTGTCTCCCCCCCCTTGTCTGTCTATCTGTGTCCTCCCCCTTCCCATTTCTCTCTCCCCCCCCCTCCGCTTGTCTGTCTGTGTCCTCTGTCCCCCCCCCCTTACCTGGTTTCGTTCCCTGGTGGCTAGTGGGGGCAGCCGGGGGATGTCTGCACGATACGTGCAGACATCCTCCATGCTGCCCGACACGGCAGTCTATTATGACGGACATCTGGTCCGTCATAATAGACTGCCGTGTCGGGCAGCATGGTGGATGTCTGCACGTATCGTGCAGACATCCCCCAGCTGCCCGATTCTCCCTGGTGGCTAGTGTGGGAGCAGAGGAGGTCTGCGCGATGAGCGCAGACCTCCCCTGCTGCCGCCCGGCACGATAGCCGGGAGTTCTGTGACTAAAGTGGAAGTACCCGGCTTCTTCATAGAAGCCCTGGCGGTCGTGCCGGGCGGAAGCAGGGGAGTCTGTGCTCCTCGCGCACACATCCCCTGCTGTTAGAGAGGGGGCTCCAGGTCCCCTGCAGCTCTGCTGGGGACCTGGATCACTGTCTTATAGTCTGACCTCAATTTGAGGTCAGATTATAAAACGACCTTGAATGTAAGACAAGGCATTTGCTCTGAAAAAAACCTTGTCTTATATTCGAGCAAATACGGTAATAACATACGTTCACCTCCAAGAAAAAGAAAATGCCTGAATAAAAGGGTACTCTCTCTCCACTTCTTGCTTCCCTCCTTCTATATATGTCATAACTCCCCCCATTCACCTACAGGATCCCAATACTACTTCTCTCTGCTTACAGGATGCACTCAGTGTCCAACTTTCCACTGATTTATATACAGGTTGGAGAGGTGCAGTATATTATGTGGGAAACAAAATGAAAAAACATATAGTGCAAAATCTATGTGTTTGATACCCTCCCAAACATACTGTATGTTGAAAAAACATCCCTTCTTTCTTACCATAGCAATCTCTTGTATTCCATAAATTTGCTTGGCTATCAAATATATAGCTAGAGGTAAGAAAGTGTAGAAAAATAATGAACTGCCTGAAAGAAACAGAGAGTATCTTGAGTAGGTGTCTTGTGCATGGTGCCAGTGGTACACTGCCTCTATGTTCCCCCTCAACTAAGATTACCAATGCTCCCCCTCTTGTGGGTGGTTTCAAAGGAGCTCAGAAAGGTATTCTCCCTGCTCCTACATGCTGCCTGTGTCAGCATATAGAAATGTGATATCCCTACCACCCCGCAGGATGTTACAGAACCAAGAACACATTCCTACTTTGTGCTTTGAAGGAAGCAAGAGTTAAACATAACATGTTTTAATAGATACAAGCAGGTTTACTGACTGCTGTGTCTCACATGCAAGACACAGCAGTTCCTGGTTGTCGCGTGCTGACAATGTCAGCATTCGCACAGCCAATCAGAGCGGGGGCTCGTCCCACTCTGACTGCCTAATGTGAGGGTCTCTCGCTGCTAGCGCAGAAAGAGTTGGTTGACGACCAGAGGATAAACTATCAAAAGTACACACCAGTTTATCCTCATACTAAGAACAACTAGAATTTCACGTGTGCCTCAGCCACCCCAGTGGTAGAAAAGGCACTAATTTTGACCTCCAACCTCAGACAGAATTACCCCAACCCAGGATGCCTCATCTCAACCTTGCAAAAGGATATTCATTAACGATTGTGCAAAGATTCAGATGAGGTGAAGTCTGCTGAAATGAATGGGACCGAGATGAAACTCACTACCAATAACTTCTATGGGGGAGGAATAAAAACGTTTTAAGGCTAAGACCTACCGTTAAGTTAGCTTGTTACAAATTCCCTTCCTTGCGTCAACCTGGTCCCAGAGGCTCCCCAAATATCATCTCAGGCCTGTAACACATATGGGGGGCCAGAGCAAGTAGCCCCCTGTAATTTAAACGATGCACTGAGCTGCTTCTGGCCCCCCGCTACAGTGAACATGACTGGGAACTCCCAGCGCCCCTCTGCTATATAGACAAAACCCAAAGTTACTTCTGTACCAACAGCATTCTGGGATATAGTTTTAACCCCTTCATGACCAGACTGTTTTTGGAATGTTGTGCGTTAGTGACCGAGGCTGTTTTAACACTTCTGAGGTGTTTGTGTTTAGCTTTAATTTTCTTCTTTGTCAGTTGCTGTACCCACACATATTATATATTGTTTTTTTCAGGACAAGAAGGGCTTTCTTTTCATGACATTATTTTGTTCATATAATTTATTGTATTGTGTAAAACATAGTTAAATATGGTTAAAATTAAAAAAAATAAACACTTTTCCTGACTTTTCTTTGTAAATTCTTTTACTAAGCTTCAAAAGCTAATGAAAAAACGTGCTAAATAGATTCGACTATAGGTCCTGAGTTCAGAAATACCCAATGTTTATATGTTTTTTTGCTTTTTTTTTGCATGTTTTAGGTTAATAAATACAAGTAGCATTTAGTTGTTTCAAAACCATTTTTTTTAAAAATTAGCGTTAGTGACACTGTAACACCGATATCTGATATAAATCGCTGAATAACCCCCCACATGTACACATTTTTATAAAGTAGACATCCCAGGGCATTCAACTTGGGGTAATTTGACACTTTTCACTCATTTTACCACCAATCTTTGACAAGTTTTGACGTAGTAATTTTTTGTGTGTTTTATTTCCACACACTTTGAAACTTAGGTATGAATTTAAAGGGGTTCGTCTATTTTATTGCCAAACAAAACCCCAATATATGTTCAGCAACTTCCCCTGAGTATAGCGGTACCCCACATGTATAGGTTTGCTAGGTTTATGTGGCAGGTACAGGGCAAAATTTAGGATATAGTTATTGCAGCTTTAAAACGTGTATTTATTATATAATACTTGTGACTACATTTCCTATCATGCTCAGCCAGCCAAAAGCTACCGTAGCAGAATAGGAAATGTAGTCTATAGTAGGAAGCACCGATTTTTGCTATCCTTGCTATCCTGCGGCTGCATGGATCAAATATCCAGCTGCTGCGGGCCCCTATCTACTGCTGGTTGGCCAATGCAAAGCACTGGCCCCACTAGCAGTCTTTTTTTTTTAAATAAAATATCCCTAGAGGACCACAGACAGACATAACATGTCATTGGTCCTCTACGGAATAACTATTTATTTTTATACAATTTATTATTATTATTTAAATTTTTTTTATTTATTTCATTTTTTTTACATTTTTTTATTTTTATTTAACTCTAACCTTAACCCTATGGTTAGGGTTAGTACAAACCCTAATTCTAACTCTAGGATTAGGGTTTTGATGAACTCTAACCCTAACCCAAGAGTTAGGATTAGCACAATAGGAAAAAAAAAAAGTTTTTTTTTTTTAATTAAAAAAATCCTTTGGGGGGGCTGGTTGTTACTGGGGGACCAGGGGCAGATTTGACACACTATATTTAGTCTCTCCCTGCCCCACGATCACCGTGGAGCAGGGAGAGACTATAGCTGTCAAAGCAGGCACCTGCTTTGACAGCTATTAACATCCGGGCGCTGTGATTGGCTGTCACAGTGCCTGGATGTTCCCGGGGGGTCCTCAACCGGCATGGCTGAAGTGTCTCGGTATCAAGACACTTAGCCATGCCGGTAGTAGCGCGATCGCGGTATGCCAGCGTGCATACCGCGATCAGACCTGCATGGCGGTCCTGGACCGTCATCGGTCACTAAGTGTGTTTTTACCGGTCGCGAAGGGGTTAATTTTTCATATTTTGTAATGTAATCACATAAAATTGCCTTTCATTTTGTAAGACTGTAGTTTGTGATGTAAGGAAATAAATAAGGATTTACTTAATGAAGAGATAATTGCAGGGAATTGAGAGGAAATTTCAAACTTAAGGCAAAAGTAGCTAAATTGGAAAAATTCTCCCAATCAGCTGCACTGGCCTAACGTTTGAAATTCCACTCTCAATTCCCTGCAATTCTGTCTTCATTGAGTGAACCTTACATGTGGAAACACCATAATCCTGATACATTTTTCCTGTAACTGCGGGCTTTGCACTGATGAATGAAAGTGTATCAAGTCACTCTTTTTCATTTGGATGAGAACAGTTGGAACACAGTATTTAAATATAATCCTTTATTGTCAGATAGGCGCATGGCTAGAGGGACAAATGGAATTTCTTAAGTAATTTTGATCATTTGCCCCACAAGTCACCTATAAATAATCCCCAAATAAAAAGAGCACACTATACCTTTAAGAGTAATGAAACTGTATGTTAGTTTTTTCCTTTTTTAAGTGTAATACTTCCTTCCTTAGTAGTTTTGTGAAGCTAGCAATTTGTTTTACTGAAGGAACATAAATAGACTATGAAACTTGTAATGAAAAATGCTTCCACTGTAGCATGAATGCCTAGTCAAGGATTTTCGTGCGATTTTCTACTTGTAACCCTCAACATTTTTTAATGCCGAGCATTTATTGTCAAACAGGGATAGTGGGTCAGAATGCGGCCATAAATTAGATAGATCTTTATACATTTATTGTTCTGAGATGTTGGAGTACTACATCTCCCATACTGCCCTGCCAGCCTCTGAGCTGACAGCATATTATGGAAGAGGTAAGCCATCACCAGCTGAGGGGCCACAGTTTGACACCCCTGCTTTAAATAATACTTTGATTAACTCTCTGTACAGTATACATTCCAAAGCTTCTTCTTTATGAAAGTCTTATAAACAGGTGTAATACCGTTTCATATTAATAAAAGCCTATTTTATTACAGTGAGATAAAGAGACAATGGAAATAAATATTGAGAGAGAAAGTGATGTCAGCATGTGTTTATTGGGTAGCACATTTCCTATTTTAGACAGAAGGGAACCTAATGTTCTTCAGTTGTTAAATAATGGATATTGAGTATTCCTAGCCAATTCACACTGGAAGAAAAGCTTTTGCAAATTGAAATAAATGGCACTTAATTTGTAGATTCATTTTACATGTAGCTTTTCTTTTTTTAAGTAGACTAAGGTCCCTGCAAATTGGAAAGCAATCTTTGCAATTCTGAATATTGAAATTTAGATTAGAGAGATGGTAAAGAGTAATTATCGACCCATATGTGCTTTAGCTAAATTTCAAACACAGCAAATGTTTCAGGCTCATAAGCACATCAATAAAAACAACAATTTCCAAACAAAGCATTGGAATACACGTTTTCTTTATTTTATTTAAGAATAATACATATTTTGATGCAATAAAAATGCAGTATTAACAGTGTATTCTGTTACTAGTGGGGTACCTAAGGAATCTGTACTTGGACCCATACTTTAGTGATATTACAGGAGGTCTTGATGGTAAGGTATGTCTTTTTGTTGGGGATACAGAGATTTGTAGCAGGGTTAATGTTCCTGGAGGGATAAGCAGGGCCAGACCTTCCATGGGGCAGTTTTAGGCAATTGCCCCAGGCGTCACCATGGCAGGGGTGGACCTTTGCCGCTCCATGCAGTCCTTTTTTTTTCTCTCTCTTTTTCTGTGTGTAGTGCTTGCTCCACCCCCTCATGGTACACTGAATGATCTGAGCTCAGTGATGCAGAGGCAGCAGGGTCCAGAGTACTGGTCGCAGGGGCAGAGGTGATGGAGCATGCCCTGAGTGGTGGTCGGTGAGGCAAAGTCCGGAGTGCAAGGCAGCTGTTGGAGCAAAGTCCTAGATCTGAGTGTTCGGACAAAGTTTTCAGTGCAAATCTAGGTGTTGGGGCAAAGTTCTGAGTGCAAATATAGGTGTTAGGGCAAACATTTTACTTTTCTTTTCACCCCGTGTGTGAGCTCTTGGAAACATTTTTATGTCCAGGCTGGCTAAGGTGCAATCCAATCATTTTTTCAAAGAGCCTCATGTTTTTTTTCATGGGCATTTTTTTGGGGTGGGGAGTATATATATATATATATATATATATATATATATATATGTACATATATATGTATATATATATATATATATATATATAAATATATATATACACACACACACACACATATGAATATACCGTATTTGCTCGAATATAAGACGACCCTGATTATAAGACGACCCCCCAAACTTTGCATATTCCTTTAGGAAAAAAACTAAAAGCCTGAAAATAAGTCTACCCTAAAAAAAAAAGTTAAAATTCTATATATTCACATGTAAATTGCTTTTTCATATTTAATAAAAAATTATATTATCAAAAAATGCATTTCTTGTTTTTATTTACCTTTATGTGCCAATGCTGTCCCTCCCTCCCCCCAACGGTGTCTGTCTCCCCAACGTTGTCTGTCTGTCACCCCCCTCCCTGCCTCCCCCAATGTTGTCTGTCTGTCTCCCCCCTCCCTGCCTCCCCCAATGTTGTCTGTCTGTCTGTCTCCCCCCTCCCTCCCCCCCAACGTTGTCTATGTATTCCCCCTCCCCCTCCCTCCCCCCAACGTTTTCTCCCTGGTGGCTAGTGGGTGCAGCCGGGGAATGCCTGCACAATATGTGTAGACATCCTCCATGCTGCCTGACACTTCCGTCTATTATGACGGACAGCTAAGGGACCCGGCTTCATCATAGAAGTCTCGACGGACGTGCCGGGCGGCAGCGGAGGATGTCTGCACGCATTGCGCAGACTTCCACCGGCTGTTAGCGAGGGGGATCCAGGTCCCCTGCAGCTCTGTGGGGGACCTGGATCCCTGTCTTATAGTCTGACCTCGATTTGAGGTCAGATTATAAGACGACCTTGAATATAAGACGAGGGGTCTTTTTCAGAGCATTTGCTCTGAAAAAAAAATTGTCTTATATTCGAGCAACTATTCAACTTTATATTAAATTTAAAAAATACTGAAAAATGCATTTTTTGTATTTATTGCATTCCTCTGAACAAACATTGCACATGACAGGACAGGAGTGACACTGAAGAGCAAAGAGGGGGGAGCTAACAGGGGACAGAGGTGACAGTTGGGAGCTGAGTGGGGACAGAGGTGACACTGGGCATTATAGTGGGCACATGGGTGACACTGGACACTAGAGTGGGCACAGGGGTGACACTGAGGAGTAGGGGGGATGGGTGAAACTGAGCTGCAAAGTGGGGACAGGTGTGACACTGTGGAGCAGAATGGGCACAGGGGTGACACTAGAGAGCAGAGTGGGCACAGGGGTGACACTGGGGAGCTCATTGTGTCCCCTCTAAATGTACCTTCCAGCATGAAGGCTCCTGTGTTGTGCAGAAGTCTTAAAATTCCAGGGTCATGTGAATCCGTGCAAGTGGCTGGGTCTCCCAAGTGATGATACCGGCAGCATCGGAGGATGTCTGCACAACATGCAGACATCCTCCTTTGATGCCGATACTAGACACCAGGGAGATGGAGTGGGGGGTGCTGACCTGCCACTCCCCTATGGCAGACACACCCAGATATAATTAGACACACTAAGACAGACACAATTACACACATACCTACATAGATATTTACAGACACAATTACATGCACAAACGTACACAGACACAGATTTATTTTCCTTTTTTAACCACAACATTTTTATGCTGTTCGTCCCTCTCCCTGTTCATTTACCTTTTATTTTCAGGGAGTGAGTGCCAGCGGAGCATGCATGTAGAAGGATGTGTGCCAGCGGAGCATGCATGTAGGAGGATCACTATGGGGAAACAAGGTGCCCAGCGTGTGCAAGTGCGCACTATTGTCAAAATGCCTGCTCTACATGCCAGCACTACTCATCTTGGTACCCCCTTCTTCCTCAGCTTTACAGTGCCTTGGTGCCTGCACCCAAACAGGATTGCCCTGGCACCCCCCTATAGTGTGGCACCTTGGACATTTCTATAATATTTCTTAATGTACACATGAACTGTATATCAAGTGCTGTATTTTCATGTTTAAAAGCCCACTCCAAGCAAAAATAGTTTCCACTGTTTTATTATTTGGACAGTAATTCCTCTTTAGCATGTTAACTGTATTGTCATCATTTTCTGATTAAGCAACTACTGAACTTTAATATGCATGATAAGTTTCAAGCCGTAATGCTCCTTTAAGAAATATATTTGAATGCCAGATGCCTGTCTCAAATTCCATGCTTTTTTAACTTATTAAGAAAATGATTAGGTATAAAAATGTTTTACTGGTAATATGCATGTATAAAACAATTGGTAATTCAGATATATAAAATAAAACAAATTTTCATGAGTTCATTAATACTAAAGATACATTGTTCGAAGCATCACACTAAAGATGCACCCACTAAGCACACATGTTAAAATATAGTGTTGTTAGGAAGAATTGTGAAAAGCAACCAGATAAGCTATATCACAAATAAATTAGTCTTTAAAGTTTTACCTGTTTTGTAACTTAATACAGTAATTATAAAAAAAAAAATAGTTTCCTTGAGGAATACATGTATCTGGTGCTTGACATTTGTGTTAATGATGCAGTTCAAGAAACACTTTGAAAGACGGATAGGATAGTTTGGGGTCATTTTCAAAGATAGAAATTCTATCAGACTACAATCGCCTGAAGGACTATTTTATCATTCCCACTGCAAAATTTGGCAAGGTAGCCTTTCCTATCCTGAAAACACCATAATAGTGCACGGATATTAAGAAGAGATTGGTATACATATGATCCACCTGCAATTGGGAAAATCTCTTTCTCACACCTGTATTTAACAAAAGACTCTCCTTATTTTCTCTATTCATCTCTCCACCTCTGAAGAAACCACAGCATATGTGGCAAAATGTGTCAGGTCGTCTTTATACTACACTTACTGATGCAGAAGCATTTCAGATTACTGAGGAAGAACCCCTGTTATGTACAAGCAAAGTGTTAATCCTGTACACACTGTGGGTTTTAATGCAATGCTTTTAAATGTTCTGCTCACAAATTGCATTATCAATATTATTAATATTATTAAACTTGTTTTCTACTTTTCAAATTTTGAGAGTTCCAGATGGATTTTTCTCCTCTTTTCTCTGTTCCATTCAGCGCTCCCACCAAACATTCTAATGCAGTTCAAGAAGCCTTCTTAGCTTTTAATACAATTGGTTTACTTTAATTCATTAAATAATAAATATTTTTTTCTCAAGTAATCTGTGTTTGTCTCTTCTTTCCTGTGGAATGTGTTCCTGTTGCCAATAAAATAAGTTGTATTGGTCCCTTTTCCATCTCAGTCACCACTTGTAATGCCTTCCTACCTGTTTGGTACAGTATTACTTACAACATCTTTATCTTGGCATAATTCTACAATCTGTGCTACAGTCCATTTCATTTATTCATTCACTTACAAATCACCTCAAGAATCTTAACAAATGCACTACCTTCTGAAAGAAGACATGATTGGAAATATAATTCCCACATTCATACATAATAAAACATTTTTTTCAGAAAGCCATTGGTCCCATTTTTAGTCTAGCAGTTATCTACTTATGTGAGCACCAGATTTTCCTTTCCTTTTAAATTGCCTTTAGCCATATCTTATAATAAATTCTCAGAATCTTGTTCTTGAGAGGTTTGTCCTAATATTTTTTTTCCTTTTCTTCCTCTGGGGCCATGTATTCCACGATGGATTCAGCTAAGATATAGTATTTTGTTCGAAGCATCACACTAAAGATGCACCCACTAAGCACACATGTTAAAATATAGTGTTGTTAGGAAGAATTGTGAAAAGCAACCAGATAAGCTATATCACAAATAAATTAGTCTTTAAAGTTTTACCTGTTTTGTAACTTAATACAGTAATTATAAAAAAAAAAATAGTTTCCTTGAGGAATACATGTATCTGGTGCTTGACATTTGTGTTAATGATGCAGTTCAAGAAACACTTTGAAAGACGGATAGGATAGTTTGGGGTCATTTTCAAAGATAGAAATTCTATCAGACTACAATCGCCTGAAGGACTATTTTATCATTCCCACTGCAAAATTTGGCAAGGTAGCCTTTCCTATCCTGAAAACACCATAATAGTGCACGGATATTAAGAAGAGATTGGTATACATATGATCCACCTGCAATTGGGAAAATCTCTTTCTCACACCTGTATTTAACAAAAGACTCTCCTTATTTTCTCTATTCATCTCTCCACCTCTGAAGAAACCACAGCATATGTGGCAAAATGTGTCAGGTCGTCTTTATACTACACTTACTGATGCAGAAGCATTTCAGATTACTGAGGAAGAACCCCTGTTATGTACAAGCAAAGTGTTAATCCTGTACACACTGTGGGTTTTAATGCAATGCTTTTAAATGTTCTGCTCACAAATTGCATTATCAATATTATTAATATTATTAAACTTGTTTTCTACTTTTCAAATTTTGAGAGTTCCAGATGGATTTTTCTCCTCTTTTCTCTGTTCCATTCAGCGCTCCCACCAAACATTCTAATGCAGTTCAAGAAGCCTTCTTAGCTTTTAATACAATTGGTTTACTTTAATTCATTAAATAATAAATATTTTTTTCTCAAGTAATCTGTGTTTGTCTCTTCTTTCCTGTGGAATGTGTTCCTGTTGCCAATAAAATAAGTTGTATTGGTCCCTTTTCCATCTCAGTCACCACTTGTAATGCCTTCCTACCTGTTTGGTACAGTATTACTTACAACATCTTTATCTTGGCATAATTCTACAATCTGTGCTACAGTCCATTTCATTTATTCATTCACTTACAAATCACCTCAAGAATCTTAACAAATGCACTACCTTCTGAAAGAAGACATGATTGGAAATATAATTCCCACATTCATACATAATAAAACATTTTTTTCAGAAAGCCATTGGTCCCATTTTTAGTCTAGCAGTTATCTACTTATGTGAGCACCAGATTTTCCTTTCCTTTTAAATTGCCTTTAGCCATATCTTATAATAAATTCTCAGAATCTTGTTCTTGAGAGGTTTGTCCTAATATTTTTTTTCCTTTTCTTCCTCTGGGGCCATGTATTCCACGATGGATTCAGCTAAGATATAGTATTTTTTCTACTGACAAACCCTTCAGTTAGATCTGGTTACATGATTGTAACGTTACCCATAATATAGCACGTTAGAATCTGGACCTGTGCTCCTTCAAAAGACAGATCTTTTTTTTGTCTTTGAACTTAAAGGATGACAAGCAGCATATGTCAAGTTCTCTATGGACTCATTCAATTTCAATATTCCTTCATGGGTCCCTTCACAGCACCGTATAAAAGAACTCCATCAAAACTTGGAATACATTTTCTGTACCTGGTGCCTCTGGGATCATTCTGATCCTTAAGTTCTATTATCTGAGGGTTCTATTATCGAGATCTGCCAACTGTTTTATCAATTGCACTATAGATCTTCTTTGCGCTCTCTGCCGTCTTTCCACCATTTTCAGAGCTGTACGAGTTGGTCTTTATCTACTGCTTGTAGACATTTACCTTACGGTGTACCTTATCTTTGAACTCAATTATTTTATCTCTAATAGTTGTTTTAATTACTACTAAGTTGTCCCATAGCTCTTTCTTTATCTGCTCCATTGAGGTGGCAAAATCTACTTTTGTTAGAAGGTCTTTATTTTGACTAGTATCAGAGTTCTCTAACATCATGTCTCCTTCCAAAGTTACATGTTATAAACTTGATTCAATTTCTTTTCTTTGGTTTGTTTTCTGGTGCCAATTCAAAGTTTGGTGACAGTGTGCTAGGCAATGGGACCAAAAAGGTCTGTTTATTTTTCTTCAGTGTGACGTTTGTTGTTGAACCCTTCTTGCTATTTTTTCCTATCGTCAGATAGTCTCCTTTTGGTCTATAGACACGGTATTACATTACCAGCCACTCTTGGGTCCGGAGCAACTCTTCTAACATCTGTTCACATCTGCATTCAGCCATGCCCTCTATGTATGCATGCTTTACACCAAATTAGGTATTCTAAATTATGTATGTCTACAAAGTAGAGGAAGTAATCCTAAATATGGTCCTAAAAAACATAGGTGATAATTATGAAAACTAATATGTGTAGTATGTATATTTATTGTTTTAAAAATGTCAAAATTGCAAGACAAAATCTACAAACACTGTCATGGAAAATTACCACCCTCATATTTAGAAATATTTATACTGTTTCTTCAGAAATGTGTAAGAGAGCTCATTTTACACCAATGACAGGTACAGAGAGACACAGACGCTGTACTCATTTTAAAAGCTGCAGAGTAAGCTGAATTCATCAAACTCAAATTTTCACTGCCTTAGTTAGAAATGTGTCCAGAATCAGTACACAGATATTAATGATCTGCCACTGGCCCACAGTAAAACAAAGATATGCTAATTAAATAGAAGCTGAACATTATTTCAAACAGAAAGTTATTTCTACACAACAAATTGAAGTGGTAATAAAAGACATTCATTAATAGATATTAATATTTATTAAAAGGACACATGTCGGCAAAAAATGAAGTTATGTTTAATTGAAAGATTAAATGTACATTTTTGAAAGAAAGTGCGTTATAGAGCCCCCTTTGTTCCAAAAAGCTCTGTTAGGGGGCTGACATGTTTAGAATAAGGAAGATCTGATCCATCTGACCCAAAATATTAAACAACATGTCTGCCTCCTCATAGAGCTGGTAAAGGAAAAATAAGGTACTATATTTGTATTTTTTAATTAAAGCATTCCTATTTAAAAGACCTACACTTAATGGAATCTTTCAACTAACCATATCTTACTTTTTTGCTCACAGTTGTCCCTTAAAACTCTATGGAGTCGATTTCACTCATCCACTAGTGTGTCGGTTGAAGGATAAAACTTACCAGGAAAGGTTAAAGCATCTTAACATGTATAGCTTGGAGGAAAGATGTAACAGGCGGGATATGATAGAAACATTTAAATACATAAAGGGAATCAACACAGTAAAGGAAGAGAGTATATTTAAAAGAAGAAAAACTACCACAACTAGAGGACATAGTCTTAAATTAGAGGGGCAACGATTTAATTACTTTACTGAGAGGGTAGTGGATGTATGGAATAGCCTTCCAGCAGAAGTGGTAAAGGTAAACACAGTCAAGGATTTTAAGCATGCGTGGGATAGACACAAGGCTATCCTAGCTATAAGACCGGGAACGGAGGACTAATAAAAGCACTCAAAAAAAATTGGGCAGACTAGTGGACCGAATGGTTCTTATCTGCCGACACATTCTATGTTTCTATGTCTTATCAGTTGTATTTTCTATCAATATGTTTCTGTAAATTAAAACTTGCACAATCACATTTGTGAAGCTAACTCTAAAGTTGCTTCAGAAAATTACAAAGAAAATGTATTACTTTTTTTAAACAAACTTTGTTACTGGGTTTGTTATCTCCGCTGTGGTACTGTTTGACATGCTTCTGAGTGCATCTCATATTGTTGGTTACTTTGCCTTTAAAAGTGGAAACATAAAGATTCTCACACTACATAAGGTGCACTGAAATGCTGCTAGGTCATTCAGTCTTTGATATACTGTTACCAGGATCAGTTACCTTAAGCTGAACTGCTAAAAATGGATTGAAAAGTCACTTCCAAACCATATCTGATTCTCTTGAAAAGCGTTCTGGATACCCTGCAGACACCCTGGAGCAGGCATGGGAGATAAAACTGAACATGTAAATACGAGTATGCTGCAGGCTGTTACAGGCCAGACAAGGTAGAGCAAAGAACAAGAAAAGCAAAAACAAGATACAGGGTACAGGGCAAAACAGGGACAACACTATAACAAGACAAGGCCCAAACTAAAAACAAGGACAATGGCTACAAAGGACACGACTAACAGAACTAAAGGAAACTTATAAAAGAAAACCACAGCTATAAACGCAGGACTAGCCTAGGACACCAAGTTGAAAATGGCAAGTGTTTCGTTGCGCCTGATGGCCATGAGAAGTTAAGCTTGCCACCAACGTCAAGGTACCGCACATCAACAAGTCCTAGCGCTATCCCTGCCTACATAAAAGTAAGACTAAACTAAACAAGGAACATAGACACCAAGACAAAGAACATAGCTGCAGCTGGACATAACTCAAAATGAAAACACACAGAACAACGTGGGGCACATATAAATGAGTAGGGAGAAACAAGGCAGGAGAAAATAAAGAAAACAGGAACAGAACAAGGCAAGGAAATAAGAAAAACAAGGAAGGGGAAAAAAAACAAGCATAAAACATAACAACAGGAAACAAGACAAGAAAAAAAAAAGTAGGAACTGGATACATCCTCAATTAGACTTCACAATGGTAGTAGCATGACAATACTTCTGCAATATTCAGCCCTACATAGTTATTTAACCTGTACATTTACCTTGAACCTGCTTCTGTGCATTTATCTGTAACCTACACAAATACCTATGTTATTTCTGGGATCACCTATATTGCTTAAGAAGAACTGTGATAATAAGTTCTGAGTGTATAACAATTGCATCTCAAGCATGCATAAGTACTTAACTTGCCTTGGTGCATTTTCCCGGAACCTACATAAGAACTTACACAGTTTCTATATCCATCTCTATAGTAAGAATGATTTTACTTTTCCTCCAGTGTTTCTTGAAACAATCACTATTGTGTGTTTATTTTTTTTTTCTCCCTATGTGCAGGCACTCCACTTCAGTGAATTTGTATTGGGTATTTGGGATTCTATGAGTGGATGCAGCTGTGTATACGATAGTATACATACTTATTATATATTTTAGTGTTCATTTGTTGTGCCCCAACTTTACTTATCATCAGATGACACAAAGTATTTCTTGAACAGTTTCCATCTATGTGGTGTAAATAGTACAAGAGTCCAACAAAATGGAGGAAATTCAAATTCAAATTGTACTTCTAAACTGGAGATCTCTATATTATCTGAAAAATGTCAAGTTAACCTATTGCATCAAAAATGTTTAGGAATGTGTTTTTTATAACTTAATGTATGCGTGAAATATTTTACTGTAATGTTAAAAAAAAACTCTCTACAGAGTTATACATTTCCATAAAATTACATTCTAGAAGAGGTCTGGTTACCCAAAAATATGAACAAAGTTCAGCTGAATGCGCTGGTGCCTTTTGATCTGTAACAAGGAGACTCATGCTTTGTAACTCAATACAGATTTAAATTATTCTGATACAATGGCTAGTTATACTAGACTTCTACATGAAGTACATGTTGTACTTCAGTTAACTGATTTGTGCTTGTGATGTTTAATACAATCAGGATAACGATGATCAAGGTAGTACGTCCTGAGCGTAATACTGCTCTCTGAACAAAAGTTTTACATCTGGGATTGTAGTACATTGACTATTGCCCTTAAAAACCACATGAAAATGACAATTGTTTGCTTCAGGAATAATTTCTCAGGAGTTTTCAAATACTTCACTGTCACAAATAGTTGCTGTATACCAGCATATTAAACAATTGACGTCTGCTTGTTCCTGTTATAGTTCTGTTTGTTTCAAATGTCTAGTGATTACTGTATTTTGTACAATAAGCTTGACTAAGGAGTGCAGCTACCCTTAGATCAAATCTTCTCTACTCTATACATTTTTTTCATTACAACAATGTTTAGAAAGACCTATAAAGCTATGAATCTTTTGTGAACATTTGTACATGTAAAAGGATGATATAAATAATATATTATGAACATCGGAAAGACATGTACATTAAAAAGGCACTATTTCAAGTCCTTATTAGTCTAGAGTGTTTTCTTCATTCTGAATCAAAGATTACCATGCAACATGTACCAAAATGCTGAATAAAAGATTGTATTACATTGAATAGCATTCATGTTGGCTGTTATATTTTTAACAATAAACCTAAGCATCTTAACCCTTTAAGGACCAGGGATTTTCCTGGGCCAAGGACCAGAGCGTTTTTCAATTTTTAATACGCGGTTTTTGAAACACAAATTTCCTCTCTCTCATTTGACGTACCCATACAAGTTATATGTTGTTTTTTAGAGGACAGTTAGAGCTTTCTTTTGATACCCTATACATAAAAATGATTAACATTTTAGTATTAAAAAATACATATAAAAGAGGAAATTTTTGAGGAAAAAAGGTTTTTCCCCATTATTTTCCCAATAATAAGCTACATAACTAGTGCAACACTAACCCACTTATCCCCCCCTAATTAACTAACTAATAAAAAAGAAAAATATTGGTTCCCAAACCCCCCATAACAAAAAAGACAGAAAAAAACTCTGAAGAGTGCGATGTCAGATCAGTAAAAATCATGCAACAGGCATGCAGGGGTTAAATTGTATTAAATAAATATATTAAAATTACCTTTATTTATTCAAAAAAACTTTATAAATTGTAAAAATAAAAAAATCTGTTAAAAAAAAAACTAAATGAGGGCCATAAAGTGGAAGGAAACTGATCACAGTTAAAAACTTTTTTTTTTTTTTTTTACCTATGTGTATGTAATTAATTTATTTTTACTTACAGGTCACTCTCTGTGCTTCACTATAAGAATGTGAAGCACAGGGAGTGAATTAGAGGCAAAGTCAGTGTGTGAACACACTGACTTTGCCATCTAATTTGCATGTTATCGCGGTGATGACTAAATCACCGCGATCACATGCCCGGAAACTGACCGATCGGGTCCAGGAGCTTTGCCTCGGGTGCGAGGCTTAGTCCTGGACCCGTTGCAGACTAGCTGGCGGTGCCCACGAAGCGCACCGCCGGCTAGACTGCATGACGAGTTAACTCGTCATAAGGTCGCTAACGCTGCGGCTCTTATGACGAGTTAACTCGTCATAAGGTCGGGAAGGGGTTAATGAAATTAACATTAACCTGGTAATAGTTTTATTTCCCTTTAATAAACTACAATATTATCAGTTTTATGCGTTTTTTTTTTTTTTACAAGTCCTTGGGTGCATTATGGCAAGCCCTGGGGTACAACATGGGTGCAATGACAAGTCCTTTGGGTGCATATGGCAAGTCCTGGGGGGGAACTATGGATGCAATAGTAGCTGTGTATGCAAGTCCTCGGGGGGAACTATGGATGCAATGGCAGGTGACATGGGTGGAAAGTCAAGTGCACAATATGGGTGCAGTGGAAAAATCTTTGGGTGAAGAGGAAAGTCCCATCGGTGCAATAAGAGTGCAAAGTAATATAAATGCAGTGGAAAGAAAATAAAAACAAGAAATTCATTTGTTCAATAACATTTTTATTAAAAAGTTTAAAGAAAATGCTTTATCAGCAAAACTGTTTATCCTAGAAAGTTGCTTTATATTTATGACTTTTCTTTTTTCATTTATTAAGATCCAAAGTTGGGGGGTCACATTATGATCAAGGTTTGACTCGAGCAAATATGGTGATACATAGCACAGCTCAGAGAAGTATACAGATCAACCATTTTAACTACACAGGTACAAAACTATGCATGGATAAAACTGGTAAGCTTCCTCCACTAAGCAAACTCACCAGGATTTTCCATTGCCCAATGTATAGCTAAATTGGTGAGATGAAATTTTATGTCTGTTATTCTTTCCTTCTGATAATCTCCTCTCTCCTAGTGGGCATTACTCTGCCTATTTGCTATGGTGTTGACTTAGGCAGATCATCTCACACACTATAATTTGACTTTCCTATGTCACTGCACATAAGGCAACTTGGTCTACAATGTTTATGTTGGCCTCCAGGGTTGGTGCTGACAGGTGATGTGTGGCAGATGATGTGTGCCCACTTCATGTGCATTAGGCTTACAATTAGTGAATTAGAACTGGTGGACAGGAATCAGAGGACAGATTAAGAAACAAGAGATTTTGGTAAAGTAATGTATTAACTATGCTTTGGCCAATTAATTAAATACACGGTACTTGGACCACACTCACACCTGTTTAGTAAGCACCATATTATAACATTTCCCTTCTCCGTGCTTGTACATAGTTGAGGTTGTTAGCTACTCTTTGGCTGCAGCTTGGTGTCCAGGGGTTCATTGTCGAGGAAGTGTAATTAATCATTATAGACTGCTTTTCATACCCGCTATAGTGTAGTTAGTTAGATCTCACCCTATTGAGAATGTGCCTTGACTTTGTGGGTGAGCTTATTTATGCTTCTGCAAAAACAATGGTTTGGACAGCACCCCAGAACCGGCATATGTTGCACAGAGCACCACTAAGGCGACCACAATTTTTACAATAAAGGCAATAAATGCAGTGTGCACCCATACAACATATAATCTTAAAAATTTTAAACATTTTTAATAATTTTTAAATATTTTTAAAAGCACCTAGCTTAGATGAAAAAATATTGGAGATTTAGTCACAATATATGGCCATATTATTAGCACTTAGTGGTGCTCTGTGCAACATATGCCGGTTCTGGGGTGCTGTCCAAACCATTGTTTTTGCATATTTATGAAGCCTGACCAGCTTTTGGACGTGCACTCCACCCACTCACAGGTGCTTTGAGTATGGTGTCCAGTGAGATTTGTATAAATTCTAGTTCAAGACAGATTGTCAGAGAGATTCATTCCAAGTAAGTAGCTAGAGATAGGACTCACCAAGTTTGGAGTACTTTGGCGTAGTGGTGGGCTAAGCAAAATATGGCCATGTATTGTGACTAAATCTCCAATATTTTTTCATCTAAGCTAGGTGCTTTTAAAAATATTTAAAAATGTTTAAAATGTTTAAGATTATATGTTGTATGGGTGCACACTGCATTTATTGCCTCTATTTATGCTTCTGACCAACTCAAATAACCTTAACCTCTATTCGATTACATTTATTCAGTTATTGTCCATTTTATAAAGGTGAGAAATGCAGTCAGTTCTTGTTTTTAAATACAGTACTATGTACTACTTTTCCCAAAATGTCTACTTTTGTTGGACATATTCTAGTACTTTATATAACATAACAAAATATGCAAAGTTTATAAAACATCACTCACAATTGTTGTTAATTTCAGATTTGAAATGCATTTTTAGCTCTCTTCCAAAGTAGATAAATTGATTTTTCAGTGCCATTTAATCTACTAATTGACAACATTTGTTAAAATCTTGGTCTTTTTAAGACTAGGTAGTCTATCTTCAAAACACACATCACAGTACTGGGCTATATTCAGCTGTATCCATTATAATGCCATTTATTATTGTAGACCACTTACCAGAATTTGCATTGATTATAATGTTGCCATAGGCACACATTGCCTGGATACAGAGCCATTGCATGTTTATAAGGACATGCAATAAGATGGCTCAGGCATGATGTGTGTAAGATTTACAATCATTAGTATATAACTGACTTAGATTAACATATTTTCCCTTTAAAAGACATATGAAAAATGCAGAGTTTATCTCCACGTCAGTGTTTTTTTTTTTTAAACAGATTCTGGCTGGAATTGCAGAATATTTAAAGTTATACCAACATTTATTGATATGGGTAAATTTATTGCTGAAATTGTGCTGGTAGTTGGAAGTTCAGCTAGCCATTTACCTGAGAGGATGCATCATGACTGAGCTCCTCCAGGGAATGCCGTATATTCAGTAAAAAAAATTAATTTCTACAATGCAAAAATTACCAAAATTACAGCCTATGAGCCAGCTTACAGATATGGGCAGGAAGGGGAAAAATACTGAGAAGCAGCAGACCCCAAATTGATTAGATTTTGGGACATTACTTACCAGGTCAGCTAAGCCACAAATTACATAGTTACAAAGTGACTACGTCATCTGTAAGATGTGATTCGCCCAAGGACAAGTCAGACTCTTCTAGGGTGGAAATCGATGAACAAACAATGACACGGGTCACAAGACCTGACCCTGGCTGTGCCAACTATGGAGGCCAAGCAGAGCTATTAACATTAAAAACTATTAAAATATCTGTGCCGGAGGTGGTAGGGCCGTCTGCAACCACATCTACCTCCACAAGCTGGTAGCTCAAGCTATACAAATGTCGGATCTGCCTGAGCAAGTACTCACAAACTCTTTCCCCGTTTAAAAGACAGTGAGAGCTCCGCAGGAAGCATCCGCAGATATCATTGGTAAATTTGGCACATTGGTTGATAAAATTAGATTTCTGACTGCATGAAGAGTGGGGAGAACCTTTGATTTGGACCACACTAAAAAGTATTAAAAGCCCATTTTTGTGCAGTAATTCATTAAACTGCAGATGCTCTTACAGTTTATTGTTGAATCTGTTTAGAGTCATAGGAGGGAGTGTAATATCACTAAACCTGGCCGAAAATGAGCCTGCATGTTTTAAAGGGACATTCTAGTCCCCAAACTCACTGTGGTACAAGTTGAAGACTACTGCCTGTATAGTGCACAGGCTTTTTCCACTGTGATTTTAAGTGGGCATTGTGCGAAGAAAAAAAAATTTATATATATTTATTTTTTTTAATCTTTATTTTATTTTTTGTGATAGAAAAATAAAAATATTCATGTCACACAAAGAAAGAAAAAAAAAAACAGACAACATAGCCGGTAACAAACACATTTCTAAATCTATATAATTCTCCAAAATATATTGCAGTTGTTAGGGAGCGTAGGAGGGGAGGGGGGGAGAAAGAGAGGGAAAAAAAATGTGCATTTGAATTTAAGTATTATTACATATATAGTGAAAAGTAGTATTGAAGTGCAGCCCTAAATATAAGTGACATAGTGAGTGAAAGTGAGAAACGAAGGAAAAAAAAAAAAAAGATCCCCTTCATTTTCCATTCCCTCCTCCTCCCCGGCTCTCTCGATCTTGATGGCCAAGATGTATTAAAATGCATTATAAAACACCCTATAGTATAGGGTCAACAACCCCTCCTAAAGCCCTAGTGACCAATTATCAGTTCGAAAAGTGGCCTCACCGGAAAAATACACCATTCATACTATAACCCACTTGTCTCACAACAGGGATATCTTATACACACAAACACATACAGCGAGGACACAGAGTAACGACGGCAACTTGTCCCCAGGTGGTTTAGGATCAGGAATTGAGCGTTTGTTCCTGACCATTTCTATGGTTGGTATGCTCTTGGTCGCTTATTTTGCTGGGTTATGGCGGAGCTCCGTCTTCAAGCAGCCATTCACCACGACGGCAAGCCACGCCCCCCTAAAGATATATTTTCTATGTTAGATTAAATACTGTTAATCCCAGAGGTTTTGAGGATTTTGTTATTTAGGCTGAGTACTTTCTTAATAACTTTCCATTCTTGTATTAGCTGGGTCAAGATCTCAGAACTGATCGTTAATTTAGTGATAATCTTTTGATAATTAAATGTCCAGAGTAAGGTCTCCAGGTCGCTACTAACCATATGCCTCAGCCTCTATCCTATACCAAGGTTCAATTTTTGAGTCTTCTTCCTGTAGTCTGTATAAATGGGTCAGAATATTTGCCTGATAGACTGTCTTTACATTTGGGTATCTTATTCCTCCCTCCTTGGTTTTTCTACCTAATACGTGTTTGGCAATTCTGATTTTCTTACCTTTCCATATATAAGAGTTGAATGACGACTGAAGCATGTCCAGCCATGCATCGGGGGCTCTTAAAGGGACCATACTGAACATATAGGCCCATTTTGGTATAAGATAATAGTTGATTGTATTTACTCTCCCCCACCAAGATATTGATGTGGGGGAAAATGTTTATATTTTATTGAAGCCCTCCCCCAGTGATTACTCTGAATGTATATTACAGGTGTGGCAGCACTGGCTGTTTTTGTTTAATTTAATCACTTCCGGTGCTGGTGGAATAGAAAGCAGTGTGTGGAATGTAGAAACCTGCCGGATGTTCTCTGTGCTGCTTCCTGTCTGATCAGCAGCAGTGATCCATCCTCTCACCAACTATGATCATATGACTGAAGCTGACTGCCAGGTAAGGACAGCACTCAAATATGGACTGGCAGACAAAGGTAACCGATTCATAGTCAAGGATGAAGGCTTATTTTTAAAGGGCAAATTCATATGGAATACAGAGTTGAATGGACTGACAGGTACATAATGCAGAGAAACATATAATGCCCAGTGACCTATAATGCAGTCAAGTAATGAAAGCTGACAGTGAAAGAAAGTGGTGATAGATACATTATACAGACAGGTAGAGCTTAGCCTAGTAGTATAACATGGGAGAGTTGTTTTGTTGTTGCTCTTGTTCTCCAGATGAATAGGGTACAATTAGGAATTGTCCACAGGAAATCAGACCAGTGGTCGTGTAACAGCATCAGTTCTGCCACCTTTATGTCAAAGTGATTCAACACCATTTTAGGTGTGCTGGCATTTATGAGAGAGAGATGGAATGCCTCAGCCAGCTTGTGTGTGTGTGTGTGTGTGTGTGTGTGTGTGTGTGTGTGTGTGTGTGTGTATATATATATATATATATATATATATGTTAGTGGCAGTGTGAGGGAACAATGCTATATTAGCCCCAGAATGGCACTTTCCGTGTTCCCTGACTAGATGGGGTTAAAAATCAGGTTACTCTAGTACATGAATTAGGGAGATATATAAACCATCTGGATAGGGTAGCGAGACTGTGAGTCAAAGACACTGCTGAAACTGTGGAGGAAGAAAAGGTATTTTTGAAAGCCTTTAATTTTTGTTTGTTAAAACAAATTTTCTATGTTCTTTAGTCTCCAGTGTGGAGTAGGAGTTTGTTTTGTTTTGCTGTGCCTCAATTGGTGCCGGCTTGCTAAATAAAGCTTTCATCATCATGGAAGACAGAACAGTTTCTGTTGTTTATAACCCAAGCCCCGGCCAGCCTGCTACAATATATATATATATATATATATATATATATATATATATTCTAAAGCACTGGTAGCTGCATGCAACATATTTTGGATTTGTTTTATTATATATATAGAGATGAAATGCTTTGAGCACGATTGGCATTATGAAGTGACAGGACACTAACTTATAATGCTCTTGTAGACACTATGACCTCTAATAGTGCAACACGTATGATGACATCACTAGGGAAACAGGAAATCCCATCCAAATTCATATTGGTTTCTTCTGCAAACAAAAACCCTAAGAAGCCTAAAGCAAAGAAACTGGAAGGTGGCCATCCTGAACCTCTGCAAATGTGCAATTTTATCCAAGTGTAAGATTTTCATATTTTAAGCAATGCAAAATGTAAATATACTTTAATAACATTTGGAGGAGGTATTTTGGACACCAGACAGTCCCTTTAACAAGTACTTAGACTTAATGTTAGGTCATTTTGGAAAGATATGCTTCTTTAGGTTTAAACTTGCGGGTGTGAACATCGTAAATTTTGGTCAACAGTAGTGGAATCAACAAGCAGTTTTAAATATGTTGCTTAACCCTCTGTTGAATTCAGTTTAGTTCGAGTCAGGAAGCATTGTTTATATGGAAAGTGCCAGCACACCCTCAAATAGATATTTTCTAATATATGTAAGTTTATTTTATGATGATGCTACTAAAACCTCAACTTCCAAATAGGATACAACAATAGTTTCTTCCACAAAAAGTACAACAAACTAAAATAATAAAAAACAAAGTTGGTTTATTTTTTTGACTGTTTTCATAGTTTGCATGGTTGAGAAAAAACAAGTAAATTACTTGTTTTGTTACCCCTTGTATTGATCTAAACATTGATGTGGTAAACTGTAATTTCTGT
Organism: Pelodytes ibericus; assembly: GCA_036172795.1. Lineage (NCBI taxonomy): Eukaryota > Metazoa > Chordata > Amphibia > Anura > Pelodytidae > Pelodytes > Pelodytes ibericus. The sequence goes on from CM069859.1 coordinate 113,258,322, forward strand.
GTTTAAAAAAACAATGCCCATTACCCACCTCTTTTCAAGAACAAAATCAGAGTGTCAAGGAAAGATTGAAATAAACTCTGTGGCATCACACAAGGTGACAACAAAATCTTATATCTGATTGGTTAAGCTGCTACTGGATTTACCTTTGTATTGTAATGGCCCAAAATAAGGACATCAGGGCATATGAATTGAAAAAACAGTGAATATTAGTTTATAGATGGCAATGCACCCTTTAGTAAATTGGGAGGAACATACTCGACCATGATATGGCACAAATAAATACCAGAAAATAATCACAACTTTCAGTTTATATTTAACCCCATAGATTGCCGGTGGAATGTGCAGCATACATATTTGATATCCATAGCAGCATTCATTTGAACCCTCATATTTTACAGAAGTTCTACAACAAATGTTTTAGTGCTAATTCTGGAAATATGATAATCCCATAATGCCTTAAAATGTGTGACAAACAGAATTATTGTTTATGGTTGTTCACAGAGATAGTTCAGGAAGAAGTCCGTCTTTTCCTGTCAAGTCGAATGATGCTTCTTTGTTCTCCATACCTCAATTTTCTTTGTAGTTAGAAACTGAGCCAATCCACTCAGAAGCATCATGAAGATGGTCATACACATCACAATAACATAGTGGCTGATACTGTAAACAAAAAATAAAGGTTTATTTACAATTTAGAAACAAAAAAGACAGTGACTATTTTATTAAGTAACTGAAACAACAATCATTTTACATTAAAAGTAAACAAAATGACTTAAAAATGCAATTGTTGGTAATGATAAAAAATACAGTATCGAGGCTTTGGCTCTCCAGATGTTACTTACTGACAACTCCCTTTAAACCATATCCAGAGGATGGTGGTTCTGGTATCCCAAAAAAGAAAGATAAATATTTTTTTTTCTTTTTACTATCCACTTTTTCTATTATTATTTTGCAAATATGAGTTTGAGTTTTTGTTCTTACCTCACTAATAAAACTTTGTATTGCTTATTATATATGTACAAAGGAATATTTTTGTTTATGAATGGACGCAAAAACTATAATAAAAAAAAGCCACAAGGAACTAAAATATAGTACATAATAATGTTTCTATTCTAGAATAGTACCCAAACTTTTACTTCCCCAAATAAGTTACCAGCTAACACTGTTTACATTACACTAGACTACCATCATCTTGAAAATGAGTAAGGTGCACATTTTTTAAAAGGGATATTATAGCTAATTTATGCATTTCTACTAATTTAAAAGTAACATGCAGCACTTTCTATACTCAAATTAAATACAATGGATCAGAAATGCAGTAAAGACTGTTAATGTTGTAAATGAACATTGTAGATGAAAATGGCAGATGTATAATGGAATATCTACTTAGGTGTTCAGAGGCCCATTATCAGCCACCATTAATCCTGTGTTCCAATGGCACGTTGAGAAACAGAACAAGTACATTAGTGTATCTAGTTTGAGAAACAATTTTCAGACATTGCAATTCTACATTTAACTGGAGAATTGAAATGAACAAAATAATTAAAAAAAAATATCACCTCTGGGCCAAAATGGCCAATTTTCGTGTTGGTTCGGAAGTAGCCCGAATTCATGCGGTATTTGTATAACGGAAGTGAAACTTGGAGCTCCGATTCTCTCAATGATTATCAGACGCTTAAATTAAAAATTATTGTTTCTAACCTTATCAATGTCTTGACTGTAATTCCTATTTATTTTGCATCTCATGTGATGTATGTTTTCATGGAAAAAAGGAAGTTTCTAAGTGACATCCAAACATTAGAATGGCATCGTACATTTCATAGCCAGCACCTTTGCCAGACAGATGCATTTTGTCTAAAATAACCAGGCTTTGGAAATCAATAAAACAATGTAAGCAATGTACGCAGTAGTGTTAAATGTGCTATCCTGAAATAGTGAATGTATTGCCGGTAACATAAACTAAAGTATAGACGTACATAATTACACCGTTAGTCTACTGAAGTAGAACTGCGTAAATATAGCATGGTATACTGTCCATTTGGGTGAAAAATATCCATACTGCGGTGTTGGCAGGAAGTGATCACCGATTGCCAAATTAAGGACAGAATTATGTATAGAGTCTGCCAAATTAAGTTCCTGTTTACTTCAAGTCACCCTCACATCAATGCATTCATATAAACGTGTTCTGTTATATACAAATTAACAGATATGGCATGAAACTAAGACATGTAAACATGTATCACCTACTACTAACACAAGAAAAATTAATAAGGTCACATGGACCAGTTCATATGTTCTTTCGGAACTATTATCACGTCTTAAGTCTATGAGTGCTAATGCTCTTTGAGTCCCACCCTATGTAAGAAATTGTTATTTTCCTTATACTTAGTGGTGGTGAACTAAAATGAAACAATTCTTAAAAGGTTTTTGCAATAAAGGTCTCTCTATAGTAGTCTATAGTCTATGCAGTTCAAGGTCATTTGATGAAGTTTATTTTTAAGAAAACAATTGTATTTATCTTTGGTTCCAAACATTTATTTTCTACGTTAAGCCATCGAAATTGCTGTAAGTGGCTGTCGGTGATAAGATTGTCTAGGTCAAGGGATAGCCACAGGCAGCTAGTAAACATGATATTTTCCCAAATTAGAGTTGAAAACATAAATCTTGTACAGACAATAGTATTCTCATCATGACAGACGTAGCGATTAGAGCTTTAACAATGAATCGGTCAATATCCAAGTATTCAGTTAGAAATATTAAGTTGGCTAATATTTGATGACCGAGAATAATTGGCACCTTCAAATAAAGACATAATCTGCACTCTATCTATTCTAAATAAAGGAATATTAACCGGTGTAATGTGTTGTGATCAAATATTCTAAATAAAATGATCGTTGCCTTAAGATCAAAAAAAAACGTTACAAGTTGGGAATTAAATACTCATGTACTGTAATGTCTCCACTTAATGTGTATAAGGCAAAGTCACTTTTAGTAATTCCCTTATTGAGAGAATACAAAATGGGGCAGCAGATAAAGTGATGGAAACATTACATGAAAAAGGATGGTTACTTAAAAGGGTGCTAACTAAATCACAATATAAAACAGCCACAAAGGTTAGACATATTAGGGTGATTGCAAATCAGCAGATGAGTTGTGAGAGTGCTGGAGATGGGACACAAAAGTGCGGCTGCCTCACTGCGAGATGTTCAGACCAGTGATTTACACAGCCATCTTTCAATCTATTTCGTACATCCTGATCGCTCAACATGTGAAAGCATTTTCAAATCACAATGTTGCCTGACAGTTGTTAAACCTGGTGTAGGATATATAACAGTGTGGGTAGCCATTTTGTAAGGCATTTTTGCCCAATGGTTTCTCTGCGACCAAGGAGAACAACTACATGTTACAGGACCAGTCGTATCCTATACTGCAAACACTCTTTTTACACGTTATTCCCACAATCTGGGATTATAATGTGTCCATACTCACTGCAAAAATACATTCAATAGCTTCTCTAAACACCAGATCTAAACATCACTGAACCATTATGGGAAGTTCTAAGCCAGAAGTATATTTCAACCTTCTTCATCCTTGAACTGGAATGCTTTTCTTCTTAAAAAGAATAGTGCAGCATCCCAGTTAAGGACTTGTTTTACAGTATTCCAAGGGCTGAAGCTGAAGACAAAGGTTCTTCTACTTATGAGACATTCAATATTGTTCAATACTGATGCTGCTCCTTATTCCATATATGTATAATGTATAGGTTTTTCAATACATCCAATATGTTAAGTATTTCCTTGTACTTTTGTGCTCACGTGTTAGGTTTTTCAAATGTTAGCAGATACATCAGATTTGCTGACAAGTGTACACCCTGAGAGAGTAGGACATATGTGAAATACCAAGTGGAACATTTAGTAAGTGCAAATTTATACTATAAAATGAAAATTCATGGGGGTGCCAAAGGTGAAGATAAAAGGACTTCACCAGCAAGGCAGGCAGCTCGAGGAGTAGTGCTGTACACACTGAATAACGCATTTCAAGCACATAGCGTGGACTCAGACTCATTAAATCAGACTTTACTTAATTAGTCCAAATGACTTTGAATGTTAAACCGCCAGTAAAGTTTTTTTCACTTGTGCTTCTAATATAGCATAAGTGAAAAAATGAATGGCCCTAGTATGACGATAAACTGGCATTTTGAGGTCATTAAGCTTCTCAGGGCTGCTGGTGTCACATACTGTCTCTGACAGCTGATGCACCTTAGGAATTAAGTCGGACTGGTCGGAATTAAGTTTGGGAGGAATAGACCACTGACGTTGCACGAGGGGATTAGAGGGAGAAAGAGGAATGATAGTGGAGAAGAAGGCCACATAATGGAGTGTGATATAAGTAAAAGAAGGAAAGGGGAAAACTAGGAGAATTAAGAGTTGCATAGACTATTTAGGAGGGAGGAGAGGATGGAGGGAAAGAGGGTCTTTGTTGTCTTGTTTTTTTTCTATTCTCTCCGTTCCCCCTCCTTTAGCGGGAGGTAGTCGGAGAGAGGATAGGGGAACCGTAATGGTAATTGGTCATTCGGAAAGGTCTCAGCGGGGGGGCACCAGGGTGAAGGTGCCCATTAGAATTTCTGTCCTGAGGCTCTCTCAGATTTTGGAGAGACCCACAGGGACCGAGGGGAGTGGGGTGGTTCACGTAGATTTTATGTTTGTAGTGGTCAACATTGTTTCTGTTGCCAGGGGGAGAAGGTGCGGATCAGTTAAAATAGAATAATCCAGTGACAGAATCAGGTTTGCTTCAATAAACACAAGAGGTTTAAACTCTCCGCATAAAAAACATATATTTCTGGATTTCCTAAAAAAAAAAGATGTTTCCCTAAATGATAAGAAAAAAGGAGGCATGGCCCTAATGTTTTGAAAAAAAACTAGCAATTAAGATTCTACATGCCGACTTAGAGCATTATCTGTGAAATAAACACTATACTATTGTATATAAAGTTGAAGTACAAGGAACTCTGATTATTCTCTGTGATGTTAACTGCCCCCCAGGTACTCAGAATGATACAAAAAGGGATCGCTAGTGGAGAGTGCGGCTGGAGGCAAGCATCAGCCAGTTTAACTCTCTCTGTTTAAAATTTTACAGTGATGCGTGTTATAATCACACTGTAGTGCAAAATGACACAATGTATTGTACATAGTGTGGAGTTTACCGAGATGGGTCTGCGGGGCAGAATCATAAATCTCCATAATCTATGATCGGCATTAACATTTGCTGCACAATAAGTTTCCTTACCGTGGAATCTAGGTGAGATTTGTTTCTATATAGAAAGCCAATCCTAGGATATAGCTTTGAGATGAGCTTATCAATATGGAGACCAAAAGATAAGTTTGGGTCTAGCCACACGCCAAGATACTTATATGAATTTACCTGGGTCAAGTTATAACTGGATTTGGTTTTGATGATTATTTTTTAAGGATTGTTTAATTTAAGTAGTTTAGCATTTGTCCCAAACAACATGGACACAGTTTTTTCATTGTTGATATATAAACACTATTAGATAATATAGAGTTCATGCATGTTATACATAATTAAACATATCTTTGGCGAATGTTCCACCTAAATGAAAGAGATTACACATGTTTCTCAAAAACTCATTTAACATACTCTAGGATAGACCTGATCTTGGGAAGAATAATATGCGTACATATAATAACAACAACATGATCCTATAGTAACAGGATATTCTCCAATCAAACAGATACAGCCATTCAAAAATTTACACATATTTCTGTGTAATAGTTATTGGGTTGATTAGGACATGAGTGGGTATCTGTGTTTGTGTGTGTGTGTGTGTGGGGGGGGGGGGGGGGGTCAGAGATGTTGGCTATGTATATGAATAACTATATGTATATTTAATACTTTTTCCTATGTTAATAAAACATTCTCTCACAAGAGAAAACCCTTGTGTATATGTAAATATACACATCTGATTAACTCAGGATCAGGAAAAAGATTAACATTTTAAACCTTAAAAACACTTAAGTTTTTCTTTGAGCAAGTGATTATCATTGCTTTTAATCAATTACATATCTCTGCCCAGGTCTGACATTAACCACCCATATGTGTACAACTCTACTTAGAATTTCCACTGCCTTATCATTAACATTTAGCATTAACTATTTATTATGACATATTAGATAAAAGGCACATTTCTCTCTTTGATCATACTGCTTTTAGCAGATGTATAGTAGTTGCCATTTCGGAACAAATAACTTTTTCTTCATAAACATAACAGAGACCCATGAGTGAGAATGAAAGCATAATGTAAAAGTACAGCACTCTCTCTACAAGTTTCACTCAGATTCAAAACTGCTGGCTAAAGTAACTGATAACTATGCAAGTCATGAGCTTTGTAAGATCAATCAGTAAACCAGATTTGTCTATGCTGAATATTCTATTCTGGTATTTACAGTGGCACTCTAAGAACTCATGATGCAGTGTTGCCAAATAGAAGGTAAATAATTTATTTGGTTTTATTACAAATATGTCATTCTGTTATTACAAAGCAAGTTCATTTTTTTTTTTTTTTTATTCACTTGATCATATTTGCTCTTTTTCAATATTTTTTGTTAGTTTGTATTGTTATGTAAGCTAGTTTGAATTTGGGTTTTATTTTACAAAATACTTTCCATAGATATATACTTTTAGACCTACTATATTTCTAAAAGATGAAAATGGGACATTGGGTAAAAACTGAGTATTAGTAGCCAAGTTTGAGATTTCTTCAAATTCTATTAATACCTGCTTTCTGCAGTTTACTTGTCCATTCACAGCAGTTCACTTTTTACTGAATAGCCCAATTGTTTTCTAAACTCATATTTCTTTAGAATTTACATAAACCCATTTGTTACTGAACTTTTATGTGAGGTTCAGGGGTACAGAGTGAAAAGTATTCAAAAATTGCCCCTGGGCCCCCTGACTTCACCAAGCAACATGTCTCACAGTACCAGCTTTGCCACCACTTTGTCAGTGCCAACCTTGTCCCCAGACAACTTGTTTGTGCTCAAATAACTTTATGTGCCATATTTGTTCCCAAAAAAAAACCTGTCTGTGCCATCTTTGTCCCAGAATTACATGTGTAACCTTTGTCCCAAAGCAGTTTGTCTGTGCCATCTTAGCCCCAAATATTTTGTAGGGGCCATATTACATCCAAAACAGCTTGGTTGTGCCATATCCATCCCCAAACACATTGGCTATTCTCTTATTTTCCCAAACAGCTTGTATGTGCCATCTTAGCCCCCAATAGTTGGTCTGTTCTCGTCTCACACCGCTTAGCTGCAGCAGTCCATGAGAGGTATCTCTCAGAACCCAAGAAGTTTGCTTCTGCCATCTTTGTCTCCAAGCAGCTTGGCTGTGCTGTCTTTGTCCTAAAACAGTTTGTATGTGCCATCCTTGAAAAGCACAGCTTGTCTACTGCTACATAAATTGTTGTGCTATATAAATGTTAATGTAATGTAAATTATGTAATGTATGTGCCATCTTAGCCCCCAAACAGCCTGTCTGTCCATCTTCTCTCACCGCTTAGCTGCATGTCTCTCGACCTTCATGGAGTCTTCCCATTTAAAAGCCCCTGCATGCTGGACCAGTCACAGGGGTCGCTCAGGCACCCTACAGTGACATGCACAGTTGCAGTGTACTCACAACTTCCACATGTGCTTGCAATTTGGAGAAGCTGCATGTACTTCCTAAAGTACAGAAAAGCAGTGACAAACCACAAGTGAATAAAGTGAAATAATAAATTGTACAGATACTCCCCCTCTTGTACTGCAGCTCTCTAATAAGTTCCCCTCGTGAACTTCAAAAACTTCAAATCACAAAACACCAACGTAAAACGGGATATTTAACAACTATCATGACTCCTTTTACATGCAAGTTGCACTTTATGTGCTTGATTCTGTTGTACGTGCAATTTTTTAAATATTAAACATTTTATTGTGATATACTGCGCAATTGGTTTCTTTGTGTTTTTAGACTATGTAATATACCTGAAAATTTTATATGATGAGTGTGATACCTATCAAAATACAGTTCCAATGTATTGCTCCCACAGTATTACACTATATGTCTTTACTCTTCCCCCCTGTATACGTGCCTTTGTGTTGGTGTGTTGTACTTCCTAAAGTACATGCCAAGCCTCCCTAAGAGTAGATTCAATATAAAAATAGCTATTCTTTCTATTATTTCTAGTGTAGTTACACCTTAATAAGATGACCTTAGTCAACCCGAAGCTTGTTCTTCAAGATGTGCTTCTCTTGTAACAGATACATTATTTTCTTTGTTGTTTGTTTTGGTAGCTAGTGAAAGGTCTTTGGAATCCCAGTATAAAAGACTATTTCAGAGGGTAAACAGTTTTTGTTGGATTAGATTATATTTTCCTGATCAAGAGTCATAAACTCTTCTTTGTGTTGTTAAATCATTACAGGGTAGCAAACATTAGTTAATTCAGTAGCCTCTATAAAATGTTGTTACAACAAGCCTACTATTTCGTAATGAAAATATTTTGCAGGCAAAATTACCTTACACAACTATTCACATGACCTAAAGAGGACAATAACTACCAATACCCTACTGCAATATAATAGAGGTGCTATGTAGTAATTCCAATTATAATTACATTTTAAACGGACTTACATTTTTTAAATCTGAACAACAAATGTGTATAACAACAGTTTTTTTGGTCATTTAGAAGAGTTGAATATTTACTATTCTTTCATTCTCCCTTGCATGTATTATTAGGATTGACTTCACACCAGCATTACAATCTGTTAACACTTATGTAGGTAACAACCTCCTTATTTATAAGAAACAGCAAAGCAAATACTAAATGAGTATTATCGATAATGTTGCTGATGATGGTATGAAATGACATTGGTCCTGTATGTGTAAATTATATATACGTTGTGGTGATGACCTAGGTTATTGTGTTAAAACTTATTTCGCTCTACTGAGACAGGCAAGATATTCATAGAATCAATATGCATTGATAACACAAACATAAACAACACTTTACATGCTGAAACCCAGAACGATAAATCCGTATGCCTATTTTCAGAAAGTGAACAGAAGCATGCTGTAATGAAATTGGTTATGTCTGAATATACAGTTGCCTTTTAGTAATCATAAGAGGTAAAATGAGGTGAAAAAGCAGACTTCACAGTTTTTAGTTTGGCAACATTTGCATTTCTGTACATTCTAAAGGGCGATTCCATACATCAAACTAAGTATGATAAATCTGGTACGTCTAATATATATATCCTGTTGAATCCCTTTCAATGAGTGCTGTGATTGGCTGCCAGGAGGTACTGGGAATAGCTTTTTTTTTTTTTTTTTGCACAGAGCAAAAGATGGCAACCCTCATGACATCAAAAAGCCTGTAAAAATCTATATGCATTCACTGGAGCAAATAAAAAGTGTCAAATTTAATAGGCATTTATTTGTCCAATGTTATTCAGATGGGAATGATGTTTTAAAATACAAAGAGTAAAAATTCACCAACTTTACATACTGCATGCAAGTTATCTGCATGTCATATGTGCCTACATAATCACCCACGTAGGGTAGGAATTTAACATGCTTACACATCTGGACAAAGCAGGCAGTGGCCAAAACGCTGATCTGCAATGACGTGTCTCCACCAACAAACCAACAAGAGTCCTTCAATGTCAGTCTCCTTCCAGTCATGTATTTTCACTCAATAAACATTTGTTTTAATAAACAGTGCTGTTTGGCTTACATTGGAGTCACTTCACTACCATTTTGTTAATGGTTTGAAATACAAATGACTAAAGGGTCTACTCAATTAATATAAAAACAAAAATAATTATCTTATCCAGGTGCACTGGAGAATTTTTCCAACTCTGCTACTTTGGCTTAAAGTTTGAAATCCCCATCTCAATTTCCTGCAATTCTCTCAATATTGAATAGGCCTTTAACTACATACAAAAGAGGGACTTTTTTTTGTTTTCTGGCAGTGGAAAGCGTTTCATTTTTTTTTTCAGTACATGTTTTGTGGTTGCTCCACTTCAAAATATAATCAATTGTTATAGCACAGCGTGGTAGAACTGGTTTACGGTTAACATAATTTTGGTACATTAAAACTATACACACTGATCAGCCATAACAATGACTACCTGAATAATATTGTGTAGGTCCCCTTTTGACACCAAAACAGCCCTGACCCATCAAGGCATGGCAGATCATTTATGTCCTGTAAGTTGTGAGGTGGGCTCCATGGATCACACTTGTTTCTCCTGCACATACCATATATCCACAATTGGATTGTGATCTGGAGAATTTGGAGGCCAAGTCAAAACCTTGAACTCGTCGCTGTGTTTCTCAAACCATCCCTGAACCATTTTTGCTTTGTGGTAGGGTGCATTATCCTAGTGAAAGAGGCCAATGCCATCAGGGAATACCATTTACATAAAAGTGTGTACATGGTCTGCCACAATGCTTAGGTAGGTGGTACATGTCAAAGTAACATCCACATGAATGGCAGGACATTGCCTAAAGCATCACACTGCCGCCGCCGGCCTGGCACCTGTCAGTGGTCTTAATGTTACGGCACATGTGATTATTATACACATATTTACAATATATGTGATTATTCTACACACTCTTACAATATATGTAAATATTCTAAACATCTTACATTGGATTTCCTGGGAGGACAATAAGGAGCAAACCACTACTCTTGAGAAAGATAGTTTCTGCCCATGTGAAGATTACTAGACATCCCCAACAATACATTCAAGTAATTAAGAAACATTTTTTGTGTGGGATATAAGCATTGTTTGGAATGGGGGAACCTCATCCTAACTGTTATGCATGGTGTGAGGAGTGTAATAATTTGGACATTGGCAGTTGAACTAACAGTGGAATTTGCCAGAAAACACTGATCCCAAGCAGCGCTCTATATTAACAATGGCTGTTAATATTTTTGGAACATAAATCAGTGAAAATACAGATCTAACCCCATTTCAAAACATTTTCTCTACATAGCAGTTGTTCAGCATTAGTACGTATTTTATGAGGCTTGTAACCAACTTTTTAGGGGAGTATTTCTGTACTATTATGTTAATAAGGGATACCATGTCCAATCTACCATTAAAGCCTAGCAAATCTTTTGCTGTGTTAGTGACTTCTTTTTAATTAGAGAATGTTTCCCTTTTAGGATATGTGGTTTTTGTGAAACATTTATCAACAAAATATGCTTTACATGAATACAAAAACACCACAAATAATTAATGATAGAAAAAAAATGGGGGTGAAAAACATCCAGCGATTGAGCTGAACTGGGATTCTCTCTGTTATATACATAATGCAGTCATGGCATCTAGCACGGATGGACAAATTCAAAGCAGAAACATTTGAATTTTCCTCCTTCACAGCTTCAGGGGTGCAGCAGCTGAAAAATATATGGACCACCAGTCTTCCAAAAAACTGACAGATATTGAGTTAGCAAAACTGACAAGCAGCTGTAGGACCATGAGGTTTATTGCTCTTGGGAATGTACCTCATTTTGTCATGTAAAAAAAAACGTTGCCATGCTAAGATCCACCTCAGCTTTTACAGGCCCCTTGGGGCTCTGCAGCTGTTGCACCCAAAGAGTTCAACCACTGCTTCACAGGCAGGTCTCTTGTTTGTATTAAGGTGAATTGAAATTATGTTAGCAAAGTTTAATGAGCCAGAAACATTGACACACACAGGATACTGTTGCCATGATTTAAAAGATGGGTTTATGATAAGGTTTCAATACATTCCTCAACACTCCCCTACAAATGTCAGAACAAAGACAGAAGGAGAGTGACAATGACAAATTAAGGCAGCGTTATGACATCCTGTTGAACAACTGTCCTTTTTAATAGCTTTCTATATATCCACCTGGCAGAAATGGGGCAATTGAGCATACTTGTGTTAATCATTTAAACTAGGCCTGCCTCTCGTACCCAGGTGAGTGCAGTGGATTAACAATCATGTGGTAAGGGTCGCTACTGCGATGTGGCCTGCTGTTATACTCATTCTCCCTGTATCCCTGATGCAGAACACATGAAATTGCCTCATATCTTTTTCAAAAGTGGCACTAAAATTGTTTTGGGGCAAATCTGATACTGACAAGCAGTTGGGGGACAAAGCTTGTACTGCCAAGCTGTTTGGGGGTAAGCTGGGGGCAAGCATTGCACTGACAAACTAGGAGCAAGTCGCATTGACAAGCTGCGCGGGGGCAAACTGTTTGGGAAAAAGCTGGCACTGACAAGCTGTTTGGGAGGCAAACTGGTATTGATAAACTATTTTGGTGGCACTAACAAGCTGTTGTATGGCACTGCTGGTGACGTGTTGTTTGGTAAAGTTGGGGGGTGGGGAGGGGTAGGGACACGTTTGGCACCAGGGCCTTGTGGTTTCTAGTTCTTACCTTTATGGTGTGTGACATACTACTGGTGCAGCATAACTATAACTTGCGAGGCCTGAGTACATATAAACTTTAAACAGAATTGTCTATCACACTTGTTTTTTTTTTTTTTTTAAAGACCTGCCTGCTATGCAGTTGATTAGCAGTACATCATTTTATAACACTGTACCTTGTTCCAATGTCCAACCAACTTCCATAATCTTGAACTAGGAAGAAAAAATGCTAGAGAGAAAAAAAACAACAACAACAGAATGGCACATTAGATCAAACATACAAAAAAGGTTAATATAAATAACATGTACTCTCATTAGTTAAGAACGTCCAACTGGAGGGGTATTGACAGAATAAGGCCCTTGCAAAGTAATCTATTAACTGTAGCCACTCAACATATGCTTCATAAACATCGATACCCAACATGTTACATCAGAGGATGACTGTCAACTTGTGGTCCGTGGCCAAAAACTATTTAGTGGCCCACACTTCAATTTTACCAGCCCATCTGTTCTAATACAAGATAGACACAAATACACAGGCCAAACAGCTATTCTGACAAATTGAGAGATATACAAGGTAACTGGATTTCTTCTATGCCTGTGTCATGTATTCAGTAGTGTTTCCTTGGTGCTTTCCTGTACACTGATTGAAGTTGCAGCCCTCAACTATTATTATTATTATGAATATCACTGCTTATCTGAGCTCCTGCCTCTTTCTATTTGCTTTTGTTTAATGGAAAACATCAGCAAGCTATACATTTCGTAAGCACATCATTTTCTGTTGTTAAGACATTCTCTCTGAATAGTGGCCTCTGGGATAAACTTTTGATGTGATACTATTTACACATGCTGAACAGCTTCCTGATTATGGGTTTAGTGCATTCCCATGACCGTCACAGATTCCAAATAAATAGTCCTTTCAGCAAATCACGGTGAAAAATACCAGCGTATAAAATATACAGTACACATAGAAAAACATTGTTACTACAAAAACAAATAAAGGTGGACTGAACTGTTTATTGGAGACACCTAGAATGCTAACACAAACATGCTTATAATCGGTGTATTCACTTGGTATTAGAGGACATCAATGTACAAAGCCTACAGTTCAGCTCTGCACACTAGATCAACAAAGATCCTAATCACGGACATCCTGTTTGTGATTATTTTGCAGTGTGTTACATAACTTACATCATGTGTCTGCAAGCATAAAACGGTCATTTACCATACTTTGAGTACTGCAAACCTGCCTTGTAATTCATACTACATGTTTGTATTAAACACTGCAGGGCCACATTTCTCCCACTAACACCATCTGTTTTTTGTTCTAAAATATGTAAATATTTTATAAAACTATTATTTCAAACGTAAAATGCAGAATAAAAAATCTTGATAAAACAAATCTGGAAAACCAGAACATGAAACAAAACTAAGACTAAGAAATCCAAGAAAAACATAAAACATTTACACAAAGTAGTGTCAGAAAAGAGAAAAATAAATCTATTTATTTATAAAAACTTATGCACATGAAAGTGAGAAAAGGGCAATTACGAAGTCTTATGTAGAGGGGCAATTGTGCTCTTTTATGTACGAGAAAGAGTGCAATAGGTGTAATATCCTAGGACCCTTGACATACACTTTATACAGTATTACAGACCCAACTAGTCATTTTTCTTCAGCTATTGTAGATTAGGTTTACCATTTTACTCAGTCAGCCAAGTGAACTCCTTGCAAAAGTCTGTATTTTTCTTATTGTAGCAAAATAAAAAAAAAACATTTGCCCAGTAGAGGGCACTTAACTATTTTGCTCTGCCTCTGATAAGTGGTAAAATTATTAAAGTGAATCTAGTTGCCATTTCTTTTATCCTGTGACCTAAAGCAAGTGGCTTTCCCTGAAGAAATAGTGAGTGTCAGCAACCGGATAAGCCTGCACAGGAGCCAGAAAATGATATGAATGCTCTAAAATAAATACTATTTCCCTATCCCATTAGGGTCTAGTGTATTTGAAGAGTAACTTCTATGTTGAAAGAACAACTGTTGACAAAAAATGTACCGTATTTATCGGCGTATAACACGCGCCGGCGTATAACACGCACCTCATTTTAAGAAGGAAATTTCAGGAAAAAAAAACTTAAATTTCAAATAAAGAACTATGAAGCCCAATATGCCATTTTAATATGCCAGGATATTGCCCCCAATATGCCATTTAATATGCAGGATATTGCCACCAATATGCCATTTTAATATGCCAGATATTGCCACCAATATGCCATTTTAATATGCCAGATATTGCCCCCAATATGCCATTTAATATGCAGGATATTGCCCCCAATATGCAATTTAATATGCCAGATATTGCCCCCAATATGCAATTTAATATGCCAGATATTGCCCCCAATATGCCATTTTAATATGCCAGGATATTGCCCCCAATATGCCATTTTAATATGCCAGGATATTGCCCCCAATATGCCATTTTAATATGCCAGGATATTGCCCCCAATATGCCATTTAATATGCAGGATATTGCCCCCAATATGCCATTTTAATATGCCAGGATATTGCCCCCAATATGCCATTTTAATATGCCAGGATATTGCCCCCAATATGCCATTTTAATATGCCAGGATATTGCCCCCAATATGCCATTTTAATATGCCAGGATATTGCCCCCAATATGCCATTTAATATGCCAGGATATTGCCCCCAATATGCCATTTAATATGCCATGATATTGCCCCCAATATGCCAGGATATTGCCCCTTAGTATGCTCGTTATGCCACCCTCCTCCCCCAGACCCCAGACCCCACATCGTTCCTGCTCTGTCCCCCGGTGCTCTGAAGCTGCGTGGCTGTGAGGGAAGCGTTGTGAGCTTCCCTCCAGCCGTGCGGAACAATAAAGTTTGTTTGACCGCGCGGCTGGAGGGGAGCTCACAACGCTTCCCTCACAGCCACGCAGCTTCAGAGCACTGGGGGACAGAGCAGGAACGAGGTAAGTTTTAGATTTTTTTTTTTTTCTGCATATAACACGCACACACCATTATCCTGGCATATTAATTGGCATAATCCTGGCATATTAATTGGCATAATCCTGGAATATTAATTGGCATTACCCTGGCATATTAAATGGCATAATCCTAATATTTTTTTTTCTTTTATCTTTATTGCTCATATCCAAAAGTACAGACAGTGTAAGATGAATTCCATATTGCCTATTAAACGTACATAAATATGTAGAAAAAGAAACAAAAAAATAAAAGAAACACAACTAACATATATAATACATAACACATACAAGTCAAGAGAATCAATATCAGATCACATTAATCTTTCAAGGCACAGTATTATTCTTACAGGATAGATTATTTTTAAAATCTGTTACCATTAGGATATCATACGGATAGGGGGGTAGCCAAGTATACTCACTCAACGCACAGGGGGTATGCACTCTTGACTCTTAAGTCCCACATCCTTATCTTTGCATATTAATTGGCATAATCCTGGCATATTGAGAGGCATAATCCTGGCATATTGGCATTATAATGGCATATTAATTGGCATAATCCTGACATATTAATTGGCATATTTGTCTCTCTCCACTCATACCCCATGTCTGTCTCTCTCGCCACTCATACCCCATGTCTGTCTCTCTCTCGCCACTCATACCCCATGTCTGTCTCTCTCTCGCCACTCATACCCCATGTCTGTCTCTCTCTCTCTCTCTCCGCTCATACCCCATGTCTGTCTCTCTCTCTCTCCGCTCATACCCCATGTCTGTCTCTCCCCTCATCCCTCATATATTTTTCCATCTCTATCTTTCTGTTCTCCATGCTGGCCTCTTGTACACACAGTCATACATAAACACACACAGTCACACATACACAGTTACACACTTAGTCACCCTCACAGACATACATTTACACAAACACCCTTATACACACTGTCACACACATACATAAATACACACAGTCATACATAAATACACAGTCACACAAACACAATTACACACTTAGTCACCCTCACAGACATACATTTACACAGACACCCTTATACACACACATACATAAATACACACAGTCATACATAAATACACAGTCACACATAAATACACACAGTCACACAAACACAGTTACACATTTAGTCACCCTCACAGACATACATTTACACAGACACCCTTATACACACTGCCGCACATACATAAATACACACAGTCATCCATAAATACCCAGTCACACAAACACAGTTACACACTTAGTCACCCTCACAGACATACATTTACACAGACACCCTTATACACACTGTCACACATCCATAAATACAAACACAGCCACCTTTACACACTTAGACATAGGATACACTTGCACAGACACTCATGTACACACACTTACACAGACAGTAACACACACATAGTTATACACATTGACACACACATACACACTTATACACATACACACACACACATACACAGACAGTAACACACACATAGTTATACACATTGACACACACACACACTTATACACATACACACACACATACACAGACAGTAACACACACATAGTTATACACATTGACACACACATACACACTTATACACATACACACACACACTTACACAGACAGTAACACACACATAGTTATACACATTCACAGACACTTTCACACTTTCTTTCTTTTTTTATTTTATATGTTAACACCCCCCAACCCCCCCCCCCCCCAACTGTTATTACCTCCTCCTTCTTGTTAATCCAAGCACAGAGCAACGGGGAAAGCTCCGCCCCCGTCGCGTT
This sequence comes from Pelodytes ibericus, assembly GCA_036172795.1. Classification (NCBI taxonomy): domain Eukaryota; kingdom Metazoa; phylum Chordata; class Amphibia; order Anura; family Pelodytidae; genus Pelodytes; species Pelodytes ibericus. The sequence continues at coordinate 113,275,562 of CM069859.1, forward strand.
CTGTGATTGGCTGCAGGGAGGAGGATGTTCTCTATGGTGTCTTGGCAGATACTCTAGAGAACTTCCTACTCCCGGCAGCAGCCAATCACAGAACACGACGGGGGCGGAGCTTGCACCCGTCGCGCTGTGCTTGCTTTAACAAGGAGGAGGACGGCAGGGAGAGAGCTCCCTGCTACAGCGCCTCTCCTCCCGTGCGCCTGGACGCGGTGCACCCCGTGCACCCGCCCAGGATCGGCCCTGGGTAGGGACTATATGTGAGTGCTTTATATTTCATTGCCTTCACCTTTATACCTTCATTTGTTACACTGGGTATATATCCTGCATTTTCTGCACAGCAGATTGATTGCACTGTCACTTTACAGCACAGATAGCGCACTGTCACCTTGTGTATTTTTTGTATATGTGTTTTACTGCAGTACTTTGGGATAACTGCTAGACAAGTTGCTGCTCGTGCAATATCTTCTCTAGCGCCACCTACCTCACACCAGTTTCATTGTCTTATAATCCTGGCATATTGAGAGGCATAATCCTGGCATATTGGCATTATAATGGCATATTAATTGGCATAATCCTGACATATTAATTGGCATAATCCTGGCATATTGAGAGGCATAATCCTGGCTTACTGGCATTATCCTGGCATATTGGCATTATCCTGACATACTGGCATTATCCTGGCATATTCATTGGCATAATCCTGGCATATTAAATGGCATAATCCTGGCATATTAAATGGCATAATCCTGGCCTATTGAGGGGCAAAATCCTGGCCTATTGAGGGGCAAAATCCTGGCATATTAATTGGCATTATCCTGGCATATTGGCATATTAAATGGAATAATCCTGGTATATTAATTGGCATAATCCTGGCATATTGAAAGGCATTATCCTGGCATATTAATTGGCATAATCCTGGCATATTAATTGGCATAATCCTGGCATATTGGCATTATCCTGGCATATTAAATGGCATAATCCTGGCATATTGAGGGGCAAAATCCTGGCATATTGAGGGGCAAAATCCTGGCATATTAATTGGCATTATCCTGGCATATTGGCATAATCCTGGCATATTAAATTGCATAATACTGGAATATTAAATGGCATAATGCTGGCATATTGGCATTATCCTGGCATATTAATTAGCATTATACTGGCATATTAATTGGCATTATCCTGGCATATGAAATGGCATAATCCTGACATATAAATTGGCATAACCCTGGCATATTAATTGGCATAATCCTGGCATATTAATTGGCATAATCCTGGCATATTGGCATTATTCTGGCATATTAAATGGCATAATCCTGGCATATTAATTAGCATTATCCTGGCATATTAAATGGCATAATGCTGGCATATTGGCATTATCCTGGCATATTAATTAGCATTATACTGGCATATTAATTGGCATTATCCTGGCATATGAAATGGCATAATCCTGACATATAAATTGGCATAATCCTGACATATAAATTGGCATAACCCTGGCATATTGAGAGGCATAATCCTGGCATATTGGCATTATTCTGGCATATTAAATGGCATAATCCTGGCATATTAATTGGCATTATCCTGGCATATTGAGAGGCATAATCCTGGAATATTGGCATTATCCTGGCATAATGATCCCATATTCATTGGCATAATCCTGGCATATGAAATGGCATAATCCTGACATATAAATTGGCATAATCCTGACATATAAATTGGCATAACACTGGCATATTGAGAGGCATAATCCTGGCATATTTGCATTATTCTGGCATATTAAATGGCATAATCCTGGCATATTAATTGGCATTATCCTGGCATATTGAGAGGCATAATCCTGGAATATTGGCATTATCCTGGCATAATGATCCCATATTCATTGGCATAATCCTGGCATATTAAATGGCATAATCCTGGCATATTAAATGGCATAATCCTGGCATATTTAGGGGCAAAATCCTGGCATATTGGGGCAAAATCCTGGCATATTAATTGGCATTATCCTGGCATATTGGCAGAATCCTGGCATATTAAATGGCATAATCCTGGTATATTAATTGGCATAATCCTGGCATATTGAGAGGCATAATTCTGGCATATTAATTGGTATAATCCTGGCATATTAATTGGCATTATCGTGGCATATTAATTGGCATAATCCTGGCATATTGAGAGGCATAATCCTGGCATATTGAGAGGCATAATCCTGGCATTCTGGCATTATCCTGGCATATTCATTGGCATAATCCTGGCATATTAAATGGCATGATTCTGGCATATTGAGGGGCAAAATCCTGGCATATTGAGGGGCAAAATCCTGGCATATTAATTGGCATTATCCTGGCATATTGGCATAATCCTGGCATATTAAATGGCATAATCCTGGCATATTGAGAGGCATAATCCTGGCATATTGGCATTATCCTGGCATATTAATTGGCATTATCCTGGCATATTAATTGGCATAATCCTGGCATATTAATTGGCATTATCCTAGCATATTAATTGGCATTATCCTGGCATATTAATTGGCATTATCCTGGCATATTAAGAGGCATAATCCTGGCATATTAAGAGGCATAATCCTGGCATATTAAGAGGCATAATCCTGGCATATTGGCATTATCCTGGCATATTAATTGGCATAATCCTGGCATATTGGCATTATCTTGGCATACTGGCATTATCCTGGCATATTCATTGGCATAATCCTGGCATATTAAATGGCATAATCCTGGCATATTGAGGGGCAAAATCCTGGCATATTGAGGGGCATTATCCTGGCATATTGGCATAATCCTGGCATATTAAATGGCATAATCCTGGCATATTGAGAGGCATTATCCTGGCATATTGAGAGGCATTATCCTGGCATATTAATTGGCATAATCCTGGCATATTAATTGGCATAATCCTGGCATATTAATTGGCATTATCCTAGCATATTAATTGGCATTATCCTGGCATATTAATTGGCATTATCCTGGCATATTAAGAGGCATAATCCTGGCATATTAAGAGGCATAATCCTGGCATATTGGCATTATCCTGGCATATTAATTGGCATAATCCTGGCATATTGGCATTATTCTGGCATATTAAATGGCATAATCCTGGCATATTAATTGGCATTATCCCGGCATATTGAGAGGCATAATCCTGGCATATTGGCATTATCATGGCACACTGGCATTATCATGGCATATTAAATGGCATAATCCTGGCATATTAAATGGCATAATCCTGGCACATTGAGGGGCAAAATCCTGGCATATTGAGGGGCAAAATCCTGGCATATTAATTGGCATTATCCTGGCATATTGGCATATTCCTGGCACATTAAATGGCATAATCTTGGTAAATTAATTGGCATAATCCTGGAATATTAAGAGACATAATCCTGGCATATTGGCATTATCCTGGCATATTAATTGGCATAATCCTGGCATATTAATTGGCATAATAATGGCATATTAATTGGCATAATCCTGGCATATTAAGAGGCATAATAATGGCATATTAATTGGCATAATCATGGCATATTAAATGGCATAATCATGGCATATTGAGGGGCAAAATCCTGGCATATTGAGGGGCAAAATCCTGGCATATTAAATGGCTAAATCCTGGCATATTGAGGGGCAAAATACTGGCATATTAATTGGCAAAAGAATGGCATATTGGGGGGCAAAATACTGGTATATTAAATGGCATATTGAGGAGCAAAATACTGGCATATCAAATGGCAAAATACTGTCTGTGTAAGTGTATCCTGTGTCTAAGTGTGTAAATACTGGCATATTAATTGGCAAAAGAATGGCATATTGGGGGGCAAAATACTGGTATATTAAATGGCATATTGAGGAGCAAAATACTGGCATATCAAATGGCAAAATACTGTCTGTGTAAGTGTATCCTGTGTCTAAGTGTGTAAATACTGGCATATTAATTGGCATTATCCTCGTATATTGGCATAATCCTGGCATATTAAATGGCATAATCCTGGCATATTAATTGGCATAATCCTGGCATATTAATTGGCATAATCCTGGCATATTGGCATTATCCTGGCATATTAAATGGCATAATCCTGGCACATTAATTGGCATAATCCTGGCATATTAATTGGCACAATCCTGGCATTTTGAGAGGCATAATCCTGGCACATTGACAGGCATAATCCTGGCATATTGGCATTATCCTGGCATATTAATTGGCATAATCCTGGCATATTGGCATTATTCTGGCATATTAAATGGCATAATCCTGGCATATTAATTGGCATAATCCTGGCATATTGGGAGGCATAATCCTGGCATATTAATTGGCATAATCCTGGAATATTGGAGGCATAATCCTGGCATATTAAATGGCATAATCCTGGCATATTGAGGGGCAAAATCCTGGCATACTGAGGGGCAAAATCCTGGCATATTAATTGGCATTATCCTGGCATATTGGCATAATCCTGGCATATTAAATGGCATAATCTTGGCATATTGGCATTATTCTGGCATATTAAATGGCATAATCCTGGCATATTAATTGGCATAATCCTGGCATATTGGGAGGCATAATCCTGGCATATTAATTGGCATAATCCTGGAATATTGGAGGCATAATCCTGTAATATTAAATGGCATAATCGTGGTATATTAAATGGCATAATCATGGCATATTGAGGGGCAAAATCCTGGCATATTAATTGGCATTATCCTGGCATATTGGCATAATCCTGGCATATTAAATGGCATAATCCTGGCATATTGAGAGGCATAATCCTGGCATATTGAGAGGCATAATCCTGGCATATTAATTGTTATAATCCTGGCATTTTAATTGGCATTATCCTGGCATTTTAATTGGCATTATCCTGGCATTTTAATTGGCATTATCCTGGCATATTAAATGGCATAATCCTGACATTAATTGGCATAACCCTGGCATACTGAGAGGCATAATACTGGCATAATGCTGGCATATTAATTGGCATAATCATGGCATATTAAATGGCATAATCCTGGCATATTGAGGGGCAAAATCCTGGCATATTGAGGGGCAAAATCCTGGCATATTAAATGGCTAAATCCTGGCATATTGAGGGGCAAAATACTGGCATATTAATTGGCAAAATAATGGCATATTGGGGGGCAAAATACTGGTATATTAAATGGCATATTGAGGAGAAAAATACTGGCATATCAAATGGCAAAATACTGTCTGTGTAAGTGTATCCTGTGTCTAAGTGTGTAAAGGTGGCTGTGTGTGTATTGTGTGTGTGTGTGTGTGTGTGTGTGTGTGTGTGTGTGTGTGTGTGTGTGTGTGTGTGTGTGTGTGTAAGGGTGGCTGTGTGTGTATTTATGTGTGTGTGTGAGTTTGACAGTGTGTGTAAGGGTGGCTGTCTGACAGTGTGTGTTAAGGTGGCTGTGTGTGTGACTGTGTATAAGGGTGTCTGTAAATGTATCTGTGTGTGACTGTGTGCGTGTGTGTGTGTGACATCATGCGAACGGTAGTAAAAATTCATTCTGCTAGCCAGCAAAAAGTCTCCCACGTTGCATTTTTCCTATGAAATGTAGTGATGTAAGCGATCATCTGAAAATGTAACAATTACTGAGATTAAAGTGCTGAATATTGATGTTTCTCTCCTTATTGTCATTGTTGCTAATTATTGTGAGAAATCATTTACGTGATTGGTGTCTTCACATAAATGAGTATTATTAATAATGTATAACTAAAGGCAAACTGAGCAAATTTGTTATTTAAGAAGAGCGTATCAAACTGGTACCCCTTTGTATCACTCAGTACCAATGAAGTAGCTCTCAGTTTCAAAAAGGTTGGTGACCCCCGGTGTGGACAAAGACATTGCATTTGAATTAAATTATTCTCATTGGTTTCTGCAGCCAAAAAAAAAGAAATCTACTTTTACTTTTAGCTAGAGTGGGCAGTCCTGGTTTCTTGCTATCTGCTGTAATTTCACAATTCTATCTAGCTGTAAGTATTTTATATTTTAAGCAATGCAAAATGTAAGTTATGCATTTTAAAGTACTTTGAAAGCACATACATTAATATTTGGAAGATGTGTTTTGGCCACCGGACAGTCCCTTTAAATTATATCTTTAATAAATAAAAATGCAAAAATATACATTTACTTCTTGCTTATCAAGTTTTTTTTTTCTTAGCAACTGAATACCGTACATACCACCAGCATTAAGTTAAGGCATTAGTGCTCTCTTACAATGGATAGTAAAATAAATCCCCTTAGTATGCCACAGGGCAATGCATTTAAACTATCTTAATCAGCATTTAACTTAGAATTAGCATACTTTGTAGTTGCTATCTCATGTAGATGTAAAATCTGATCTGCAGTACCATGGGTTTCTCTAGAGCCAATCAATTATATAGCTTTACTTGCTACCAAATCCAAATTAAGTTATTTCTCCCAAATGTCTTCCTTTCTATTTTATTTATACTAGCTAAGGTTTTAATGAAGCTTCACCTTGACTTCCTTTGTAGTCAAAGCAAGCAGATGTTAGATATTTCTCTTTTCTTATTATGGCAGTGAAGCTCAAACAAAACAATGAGGGAAAAAAATGTCCTTGACAATCCGGCAAAAGGGTTTTCTACCTTCTTTATTCCAAATGAGGCATAAGCTAAATAAGAATGCACAGTGATACATTAATTATACAGAACTATTCAATAGATGAAGATGTTAGAGTAGTAGCATTAGGTTTAGGTACATTCCGCTTCTTCCCTAGTACCCATGACATCTGAATAGCTGTGGTCGCATGTGTCATTGCCACTGTGCTACCGGTAGCCAATCTGCATTGACCTTCAGAACAAGCATCAAGAAGACCTTCCTCTCTTTGACATCACTTTTAGATCACATCAGTAAAGGTATAGCTTTGGGTATTCAAGGATTAGATCTTCAATACAGGAGTAAACACAGACACACTCTCCAACAACAAATACAGAAAATTAGCAATTTCACCTCACTGGTAACACACCATTGGTTGAGCCGTATACCACCGACAACTTAGCTGCCCCACAACTGTCAAGTTATTGAAGAGGATGTCTAAAAGGAATGGAGTACCAAAAGGCCAGAAAGGATGGTCAGGAACTGCTACTGGTCAGGCCTGGTGGAATACAGGCCCAGACGAAAACAGGCGAATGGTCAAGGCTGCTGGCGAGCAGGTAAGGTCAAACGGAGGACTAGGCAAGAGAGAAGTTGGGTCACGTTCCGGGGTAAAGGCTGGCAGCAAACAAGAATGGAGGTCAAACAAGCAGGAGTCAGGTAACGGAGAATCAGGAAACAATAACAACACAAGCAAGGTATCAGACCGTTAGTGATGTTTAAATTGCCCTCTAAGCCCAGGGAACTCCTACAGGCCCATTAAGGGAGGGAGGGGGATAGTTAATATAATTTAAGGGCTATGAATATTAATCATCATTCTAGGCATCATCATTCTAGGCATGCGCAGACAGACCCGTGACATCATCAAGCTCTGTCTGGCTGCTGATGCGGGGAGTGCGGCCGGCCAGACATTGGCGGGGCGGCTGAAATTGTCTCTGATGGAGTCATTCAACAGGGAGCCCTTTGTGAGGTCCATCGTTGCCATCATCACTGAGTTACAGGTAACAAAAGAGGAGTGGACCAATATCCCCTTAACTGATTGTTGCTCATTGGAGAACTCTAGATATGGTGTATAACTGAATCACTATGTATGTTTCAGTTTGAGGCATACAGGTATGAGGGAAAATGGCACCTTTAAAACATGTTTATAACCAGCATCCTCAATGTAAAAGAAAGTCTTAACTGGCACTAAAGGAATATTTAAACATTTTCTTCTTATTAGGTCAAAGGATAAAACGGCATGTACCTTAAAATGTAAGCACTCTTTTATTCTCAAACTAAGTCCACTAAACTTTTCCAGGAAGTCCTATCATGGTAAGGTAGAAATGTGATATACACAGCGCCTATTTTGTGAAATCAAAGTGAACCCTTTACCAAATATATTAAAAAAAAGAAAAAGGGGGGGGAAAATTATTATAAACGTATACAAACCCAGCGATACACTGATTGAGGATATTGACAATGAAATATCTCAGTGGATTGAACAGATGAGTCGCATTGAGAAAATAAGCTGCTAGTCTTTATGAGAAAACAGTGGAACAAGCCACTGTAAAGAGAAACAGAATGGGAAGGTGAGTAGACAGCGCTTGGCAGTTAAACAAAGTAAGTGTCAATCAATATAAAAAACCAAAAGAAAGTAAATTAATATAAAATATATAAATTTAATAATATATAAAACCAAATGCAATATATAAATACATATAGAAAAAATATACACAAATGTAACAAAAAATGACAAATTGTTAAAAACAAGAAACAATGATATGTGCCTTTAAATAGAAATGAACAGACCCAGATACAAATGCAACCACAGGCAGAGTGTCAAATTACTCACTTGCTGATTAGGTTAGCAAAATACCATGAATAGTACATGGATACAAAAACGTGCTGGTCAGTAAGGAAGGAAGATTTTAGAACCTGGCCAGGTAACTTCACTTAACAGGAGGGACGCGTTTCGTTCGGGGAACTTCTTCAGCCTCTAAACAAACATGCATGCTGGTCTGTTTGTTTAGAGGCTGAAGAAGTTCCCCGAACCAGCATGTTTTTGTATCCATGTACTATTCATGGTATTTTGCTAACCTAATCAGCAAGTGAGTAATTTGACACTCTGCCTGTGGTTGCATTTGTATCTAGGGTCTGTTCATTTCTATTTAAAGGCACATATCATTGTTTCTTGTTTTTAACAATTTGTCATTTTTTGTTACATTTGTGTATATTTTTTCGATATGTATTTATATATTGCATTTGTTTTTATATATTATTAAATTTATATATTTTATATTAATTTACTTTCTTTTGGTTTTTTATATTAATTGACACTTACTTTGTTTAACTGCCAAGCGCTGTCTACTCACCTTCCCTATCATGGTAAGGGCTGTGTCTCACCAGTGGACATTTTTTATGGTTTTAGTGTTTTTCATGGACTTTCTTACTTGCAATGTTTTGTGGAGAATAAAAGTGTTTTCAACCAGACTGGGCACATCTCCTTCTCATTCTCTCATCGTTTGCATACCAACATTGCAGAGTGGGGGCAAGTATATGATTACCGAGTGCAGATTCCACGCTCCCTGATCATAGGAGCTGTGTATGTACATACAGCACTAGAAGATCTGTGCTAAGTATCTTGAATTTGTATTATTGTGTGTTTGTACACAACATTGTCATATCTTATTTTATGCACAGTTTATATTTGTCATTGCATTGTATTTTTTTGGTACACAGCATTGCTATACCATTGTATTTGCACAGTGATACAGTTCATATGAGAACACGCTGTTGTTTTTGCACTTTTTTTATGCATGCTATTTCTTCTTGCAATATTGTGGTTTTTGGTCACCTTCGGGGCATTTTAATATATATACATTTTCTGTTTGTATACAAGTCTCCATGCGCTGTGAGTTAATATCACTCCTTTTTTTGTACTTCTTTGTTACAATATTAAACTTGAAAAGAAAAAAAACATTAGTAGCCGTTAACAAAAGAAAAGTTTAGTAGCGCTTTATATTCAACTATCACAGGCATTCCCAACCATGCTCCATTCCTCCTTGACATTTTGAATCATACTGGCTGTTAATCATCAATGGGTTACGTATTAAATGGTAGGGTTGGCAACTTTTCAAAAATAAATACTGGCCATGCATTTGCCTCCATAGACATAACATTAGCCTCTAAAATAGGAGCTGGGTGACAACCCTATTAAATGGATACCCTCCATCAACAGCATTAAAACCTGTTGTTCTTTTAGCACCCTCTGTTTGTGAACAATAAAGAATATGGAATACATAAAGCAACACTCTGCCTGGATTATTTATAGCCCCATTGCAGACATCTCACACACTCTCCAGTTGGAAAATGCTGAACTATAAGGTCAAAAGGTTTAAAAAAGGAACAAGTCATGAAAAAATTTATAGACTTTCATAAGACAAACCTTCACTACCGAAATCATTTTAAAACCTTTCAAAGTCAGTGGAAGTCATTCCTCTGGTACATAATTAAAAGGCTCAAGAGCCAGAAAAGGTACAACACACCATTGATTGGAAGTACGGTGTCTAAAAATAATCCTTCGACAAAATGAATATGAAATATCGTTTAACTGCCCCTTTGAACTTTTCTAGATGCAACATCATATTTACTGACAATGACAGATTACAGAATGGGAAATAATTTATTGAAAAAAAAATCTGCTTATGCCTGCCCAATTCTGCTAAACAAACAAAACTGCCTCTGCTCTATAATGTTATGAATATTGCAGAATGAGTTACTGGAGCACAGCCTTCCTGATTTACTGAAAAAAGAATATCTACTGAATCAATGACTTACCAGAGACATAATGTCTGATATCACAAGAACGATGAGAAAGAGGCTAAAATATAGAAAAAGAAAGGTAAATGTTATTTCACTATAATAAAACATGGCTGCTGGATGAAAATGCATACAATTTTTTCACAGAACGGTATTGGAACCTATGTACCACCATGCTGATGACATCACAGCATGGTCTGTACCATTAGAGCTTGCTCTCGGTAGAAAAGGCACCAGAGTGAATTTTTTGTAAAGAGTAACATTCACAGAGACGTAAACATTACACAAAAAGAGAGATGGAGAGTGGTATAGGGAAACACACAAATAATTCTTCAGAATTCAGTGTTCAATGGTAATTTTTCTCCCTATACGGGTCATGAAAAGATGCACTACCCTTTCACATAAAAACTAGTTTTATACACAAAATAAAACATTTGGTATGACTTAGAGTGTTTCATGTTACCTTGGTGGAGTGCCCTGTTTAAAATGTCCTCCTACTCAGAATTATTGAATTATTACCAGCACTCATATAAGTTTAATTTGTTATAACTTTTATTTAAATTAATACTGATTGCAATTTGATATTACACCATAAGAAGTAAACAAGTACATCTTGGTTTTATATATACATTAAACATAAAATCACTGTACATTTTACAGATTAATCTCGTAGAATGCAGTACAAAGCTAACATTATTGCAGACAAGAGATATTGATTGGACCATAGCACTTTACCCTAGTCTGGCATGTGTTCCCTGTTAGTTTTAATACACAAAAACCTATTACAAACTTTATAGCTGTGTAATGTGCCAGCAAGACGTAGATTATTATCAAACATATTACTTCCCCATTGTTTTGCGTTTTCAAAACTGATAGTAGATTTATTATGCCATAATTCCATGTTTACTAGACAGATTGACAGCTCAATATATTCTTGGAGAGATTTGACAAAGACATGATCTTGTGTTATATGGGCATCATGGTTAATATATTGCTTTATAGCTATTATATTCATATGTTATCTCAAGAGTCTATCAACAGTGCACCTTTCTATCAAAAGATCTTCAGTGAAGACACTATCTGAGGAAAGGCTGACATTTATACATACAAGTACCAAAGTGTACGCTACCAACTATTCTGTAAACCAACATCGCTAACAAGAATTTCTCATTTGAACGGGACAATGTTAATTTGAAATGTCTATACAGCTTTCTTGAAGAATAAATCATAGCCTATTGAACCTATTGAGGTTAAGTGTTACTAGCAACTTGCACTATTGATTCATTGGCTGCACTTGCTCATTGTTCTCATCAGATGACCTGTGCGGCTTGTAAAAGGTCATTAACCTGGACAGTTATAGGATAGAGCCATTTGGTAACAAAACTTAAAACAGCACACAAAAATAAAATGTATTAAAAAGATGAAGCTATCATTTGGTTTATTACATATCTAGATGAATTGATTTGCACAAAATGGACAAAAATATTGGGACACACAACTTAATTATTGAATTCAATCAGACACATTGTCATAGGTGTATAAAATCAAGCAACAAGCCATTCAGTCTGCATTTACAAACAGAGCTCAGTGAATTTAAGTGTGGTACTGTGATAGGATGTCACCTTGGCAATAAGTTAGTTCGTGAAATGTTATCCCTGCTAAATATTCCACAGTCAACTGTAAGTGGTAGAATTGGATATGGAAGTGTTTAGGAACAGCAGCAACTCAGTCATGAAGCAGAGGACCATGTAATGTCGCGCATGATATGTAAAAGTCAAAAATGCACTCCTGATTTCATAGCTGAACAGTTCCAAACTTTCACTGGCATTAATATCAGCACAAAAATTGGTTGGTAGGAGCATCATGGAATGGGTTTCCATGGCTAAGCAGCTGCATGAAAGCCTCACATCACCAAGTACAATGGCAAGCGTTGGATCAAGTGGTGTAAATCACACCACCACTCGGGCAATAGAAATGTGTTCTGTGGAGTCTTCACTGTTTGGCAGTCTCATGGGTGAGTCTGGGTTTGGAGGATGAGAGGTGGATGTTACTTGCCTTAATGCCTTGTGCCAACAGTAATGTTTGGCAAAGGAAGGATAACTGTATGGGGCTGTTTTTCAGAGTTTGGGATTGGCCCCTTGCTTCCAGTGAAGGGAAATCTTAATGCTTCAGCATACCAAGACATTTTGGACAATACTTAGCTTCCAACTTTGTGGGAACAGTTTGGGCCCTTTTTTATTCCAGCATGAGCGTACTCTGGTAAACAAAGCAAGGTCCATAAAGATGTGGTTGGATGAGTTTGGTGTCTAAGAACTTGACTGGCCTGCATTTAGCCCTATCCTCAACCCCATCGAACACCTTTCAGATGAAATGGAACGTAGATTGTGAGCCAGTCCTTCTCGTCCAACATCAGTAACCTCACAAATGCTCTACTAGATGAATGGGTCAAAATTCCCACAGAAACAATCCAAAATCTTGTGGAAAGCCTTCTCAGAAAAATGGAAGCTGTTATAGTTGCAAAAGGTCAGACCAACTACATATTAATATCTGTATATGTTGAATGCGATGTCATGAAAGGCCTTGTTGGTATAATTAAACTTTTGTTCATCTAGTGTATGACACATCTATAAATGATTAAAGGCTAAACATTAATCAATATGACTAAGTAAATTAGACTAAAATACACATTCACGACAAATAACAAAAATACATATTCATATACATACGTGTACCAAACAGTACAGCGGGTGTTAAACGCAGGGCTACGGATCCATAGACTCCATGCCATTATACTAGTGGGATTGTGATTTGAGTCCTGAGATTCTGCTAAATGTCCTCTTTAATGCGGATGAGAAAGTGTGATCTGGTACCCCGTTGGCTTGTTTGAAAACCATCGTAGCACTGTGTTACAACAAGAACCACACTATAGCTTTCTTGGAACATGCACAATATGCATGAAAACCCAAAACAGGTTTCCTAAATTCCCATTATGCTTGTCCACATGTGTATATATAGTAAATGTTAGTAAAGAGCATGTGTGGAGTTATGTCTATTTAAAGCAGTTTCACTCTACGTGGTATTTAGTAGCCGATCATCAGAATAATTATTGTATAGCTGCTATTTGGAAGATGATAAAGTACTTGTTCACTCATAATGTTTATCTGATGTATGCCATTTTTTGCTCTTTTAGTCACCACATCATTTGTTTAAAGATTCATTTGCAATTTTAGAACAATGACAACACAATCTGGAAGCTTTAATGCGCATTATAATGTACATATACATGGAATGTTAACCTAGCATATCAAACTAGATAATAGTGTAAATGTATTATGTATGGACTCACTATCATTCATTCCCATTGCCGTCTGTAAATAAATATATAGACTATACAGATTGTTTGGAAATGTGCTTATCAGTTAAATACATATTTCTAAATATTACGTCTGGCTATCTGCCATGTTCAAAAAAGCTTCAAGGAAAGACTAAATTAAACATTCAACCAGGATTCTTCTCAAGGATGGCAACTTGTAACCTTAATCTACTTGAGCAAGGCCGTTCCCATTAAGGTTTAACAGCACTTTGTCAGTTCATTTTGCTCCCTATACCTGCTTAATTGCCATACCATAAACCTGCTGGTAACAGACCAAACAAAAAGTCTTTATCTGACCACACTCTCTCAGTGTAGTCTGTCATTAAACCAATAAATCTCCTCTTTCAAGGACTCCGACCTAGCTTTGACTGTTAACAAAATGGACAGGGCACACTATACAATAAATCTAATAAAAGCATTGATTTACGTAAATGATCACTTTACACACAAACCTAGATGAATGTGGTATGTGAGTTTATTACTTAAGGCAAAGTTTCTAACAGATTTACACTATTGTATATTGTTAATTTTGTGTATGTCTTTGTGCTCTGTCCATTGAGTTTGCTGGTTTTGAAGTGCTAAAGAGCAGTACTAATAGTGGCTGCGTTCTAACTATCCTTCCATCCATTTTGCATATGTCTATAAATAGGTGTACCTTTCTTATTTGGTTTCAGCTTTAATCACTGAGTTATTATTCTCATTAACCCTTTCTTAACAATGGACGTACCATGTATGTCATGAAAAATCTGTCAGTTAGTGACAGAGGATGTACAACACACAAATATTACCACCCCCGCAGGCTCTAAAATCACTCCTTGGAGTAAATCGCAGGAACCATATTGGAAGATAGCATGCCTTTTCAATATGGAGCTGCCCTGATTTAGGCAAAAGCCTCAGAAGTGATCAGTTATCACTCCAGAGGCAGTTAACAACATAACAGTAAAACAGGATACACATATAGATCTAGGGTTAGGGTTAGAGTTAAGTTACAGTTAGATTCAGGGTTATGGTTAAAAAGTAACTGTAGGAAACAATGGTTAGTAAAAAAGCAATGAGCTACTTCCAGTTATTGCCCTATAAGTTGTAGAGAACAACGGAAAACATGTAAACATTAAATAAACTGGCATGTAATGTCAAAAGTACATTACATTACCATTTTTTATATAGCACCAACAATTTACACAATTTTGGAGATACAGACAAATTTAGCCCACAGACTAAAACATGAGGTAGAAGGCCCTGCTCACAAGCTTACAATAAAGAAAGGATGGATTGCCAGTTTATGCTCATTGAAAAATAAAGTATAACAAACGTGATGTTGACGCTACTAATTGTGCCAGAAAATCTGTTAATTAATTAAGCAGCTCACAGGTGAAAAAGAGGCAACCTACTAACCTCTAATTGAAATACAAAAAATGATTTAAAAAAAACGGAGTGCTAAATAAAATTAATCGTGCATGAAAAGATGTATAAAATTATACTTAAACCCAGCACTATAAAGCCAAATGTTTTTCCTATCTACTAGAATACTAGATTGGAAAACCCTTGATGACCAACAACTATAGCCGGTATTTTTTTTTTTTTAGGAAAAGGTGGCAAACCTATTTCCAGATAATATCTTATCCCTGAAAAGCCAAAATTAGGTTCTCATCCTGAGCACTTATGCCCCTTCTAAGATACAGCAGTTTGCTTGCATACTTGCCAACTTTCTGCAGTATCAAGTACAAATACACATTTTTGTTCAAAGGAAAAACAAATACATTACCAGCATAAACCATCATGATCTATTTTGGGTTATCCAGAGAAATCATGTTTATATCATCAATTACACTCCTGGTGAGAACAAAACTGACCCAGGAAGAAAATCTCATTAAAGACTGTTAAAACTGTGATTTTCATCATACCTTTTAGAGGGAATCTGTGCTGAGATCTGAACAGTTTCAAAAGCACACATCACCAAAATAAATGGGATAAGAATCTGTAAAAGAGAGAAAATCACAAACTTAGAATGAAAACTTTTTTGTGCCACAGTATTTCAGAGACTTAGTAAGTAGACATTACCTAGCCATTGAGTGATGGGACTGATTGTCACGTTGCAGGATGAATAATTTATTACATTAGAAGTATTTAAAATGAATGCTTCCCTTCTTGAACACATTCACATTTTGCACAAATACTGAAATGAATACAGGAATATGTACGCACTGATTAATGCATGAGAAGACGCAATTTGTGGCTTCCAGAAAGAACGCATTACATTCAGCACGAACGAGAGATGTGCCAAAGAAAAACCTCTTATGCGAATCCTTCAATCAAGCCTCTTAGCAATGCCAAAGTAAATTACTATTCTGCTTTCATAGCCCTCTATATAGGATAGTCTGATAGTTATCCAAATATTAAACTGAGAAACCTGGAATACATATGAGTGTTTACATGAGAATTATGAATTGCATAACGGTCAAAAGAAGTTTATTCAATAATGTCTATGGGGTAAATCCTGGATGTGCAATGTGGTGTTGAGGCATGTCCGGGGTGTGCAATATGGGTGCTGGAGTAAGTCCTGAAAGTGTAATGTGCGTGCTGTGGCGAGTCCTCGGTCTAAAATGTCCTTTTCCTTTCATAAAAAAATGAAGTTCTGTTTTATTGAAAGATCAGATCAAGTGTTGGCATTTTAACCCCTTGGCGACACAGGACGGACTAGGTCCGTCCTGTGTGCCGAGGCGTTAGTAACACAGGACGGACCTAGTCCGTCCTGTGTCAAAACGAGCACTGAAAGCGGAGTTTTTCCGCTTTCAGTGCTCTGATGGTATTGTAACGATGCTTCCGTGTGGAAGCATCGTACAATACTAAAAAAAATGCCCGTCGGCATTTCGATCGCTCCGGAGAGCGATCGAAATGCCGGTTTTAAAGGCACAGTGCCTTTAAAACGCGGGCATTTCAAAAATGAGCATAGGAAGCAAATCTTTCGCTTCCTATGCTCAGAAAGTGTTTCTGATTGCCTCGCAAGTCGAGGCAATCAGAAACACAAAAAAAAAATTCACGAGTGACCAAGATGGCGCTGCCCTTCTAAGGGCAAGAGCACAGGAGGCAGGAAGTACCTGCTTCCTGTGCTCTCTGGCTGTCACACGATTGCCTCTTCACAGAGGCAATCAGTGACTGCCAGGCACACTGACAGGCAGTGGGGATGTTCTGCTGAACATCCCCACTGACTGGTCAGATCAATATTAACCCTATATTGATCTGACCAGTTATGATCTGCCTCCCTCTCCTCACATTTTTTTTAGTGAGGGAGAGAGACAGATCAAAGTTCTAAAAGTAAGTAAAAGTTAAAAAAAAACAATAAATACACAACACACAAATAATAAAACAATAAAAAAAAATGTATTAAAGCAATTCCCTGCGTTTAACAACTTCCCTGCCACTGATCTTGCATAAGCAGTGATCGTGCACATCAGCGCGTTTATTTTTGCTGTTTGTGCATTTTTTAGGGGTTAATTTTTTTTGTACTGTAATTTATTACAGTACTAAAAAGGCTCTTCTAAGAGTTATTAACCCCTTATTTGCCGTCGATCACTGCTTACGCAATGATATTGACGCCAAAGCAATTTTTATCTGTCTGCATATTTTTATTTTATTTTATTTTTTTTACACATACCCGCTAGGGGATTACATGTAAAGTAAAAATATTTGAGATTTTTTTTTTTAAGCTGCCTGAGCGCATAGCGATCAGTAACAGCGAATTAGTGGCAAAGGCGGTTTGGTGATTTCTCAATTAAGCTCACCATTCGCCCTGGTCAGATCAAAATTAATCGGATCAATATTCACAAATATTGATCTGCCTCCCTCTCCTCACTTACATTTTTGTGACGGAAAGAGACAGATCAGTATTAGTGATATAAAATAACATTTTATAAAATTGTCAGGTTTTATGAAAGTCTTTCACTGTGTATTAACCCCTTCCCTGCCATTCATCACTGTGTAAGCAGTAATCTTGCATAGCAACAGTATGTTTTGCTGTCTGCACTGTTTTATGGATTAATTTCTTTGTACTGTAATGTATTACAGTACTAGATAGGCTCTTCTAAGAGCTATTAACCCCTTCTTTGCTCAAGATAACTGCTTACGCACTGATTCTGAGGCCGCGGACTCAGGGTTCGATTTTGACCCTATTCAGCTTTCTGATACATCATCTAGCGATGTATCGGTGGCTGCTGAGCCCTTGCCACAAGTAGTGATGGGGGTCTACCGATAAAAAAAATATATGGTTTGGTGGGGGTAAATTACATTGGCTGGCTTCAAAGATATATCCCATAAAGGACACGGAAGCAGGTTGACTACATGTCAAAATTCCAAGTTGGAATTTTGAGATGCGCATCTCACAAATGTTGCCTTCTAGCCAAAAACAAACCAACAAACCTATGCATGGGTGCTATCCCTGTACTCGGGAGATGTTGCTGAACACATATTGGGTTGTTGTTTGGCAGTGATATATACCAGAATCTGTGAATTCATGCCTGAAGTACAATGCATGTGGAAAAAAAACTCCCAAAAAAGTACTACCACAAACTTTTACAAAGGCTGGTGGTAGAATTAGTACCTATACAGTATTAAAATACCACCATTTGAAATACCTTAGGATGTCTATTTTCCAAAAATATATGGTTTGATGGGGTAAAATTCATTGGACGGCTTCAAAAATGTTCCAAATGGAACATGGGCGCAGGCTGACTACATGTCAAAATTCCAGGTTGGAATTGCGCACCCCCTAAATGTGGAATTTTAGACCCAATACAAACCAACAAACCTATGCATGGGGGGTATCCCTGTACTCAGGAGATGTTGCTGAACACAAATTGAGGTGTTGGTTGGCAGTGGCAAATACCAGAATCTGAAAATTCGTGCCTGAACTACAATGTGTGTGGGGAAAAAATGAGATCCCAACCCTTTGACATAGGTTGGTGGTAGAATTAGCACTTGGAAAGTGTTAAAATACCACAATTTTAAATACCCTAGGATGTCTAGTTTTCCAAAATATATGGTTTTATGGGGTAAAATACTTTGACAGGCTTCAAAAGTGTCCCAAATGGAACATGGGCGCAGGCTGACTACATGTCAAAATTCCAAGTTGGAAATGCACCCCCCCTAAACGTGGCCTTTTAGCCCCCAAATAATCTAACTAACCTACACATGGGTGGTATCCCTGTACTCAGGAGATGTTGCTGAACACATATTAAGGTGTTGTTTGGCACTGACACATAATAGGATCTGTGAATTCATGCCCGATGTACAATGAATGTGAAAAATAAATTACTATCCATAACATTGACATAGGCTGGTGGTAGAATTAGTGCATGAAAAGTGTTAAAATACTACCATTTGAAATACCCTAGGGTGTCTAGTTTTCAAAAATATATGGTTTTGTGGGGTAGAATACACTTTTTGGCTTCAAAAATGTCCCAAATGGGACATGGGCGCAGGTTTTCTGCACGTCAGAATTCCAAGTTGGAAAACCAAAAAGTGCACCTCTCAAATGTGGCCTTTTAACCCCCAAATAACCTAACCAACCTATACATGGGTGGTATCCCTGTACTCAGGAGATGTTGCTGAACACATATTGAGGTGTTGTTTGGCACTGACATATAACAGGATCTGTGAATTCATGCCCAAAGTACTATGTATGTGAAAAAAAATTACTATCCATAACATTGACATAGGCTGGTAGTATAATTAGTGCATGGAAAGTGTTAAAATACTACCATTTGAAATACCCTAGGGTGTCTAGTTTTCAAAAATATATGGTTTTGTGGGATAGAATACACTTTTTGGCTTCAAAAATGTCCCAAATGGGACATGGGCGCAGGTTTTCTGCACGTCATAATTCCAAGTTGGAAAACCAAAAAGCGCACCTCTCAAATATGGCCTTTTAACCCCCAAATAACCTAACCAACCTATACATGGGGGGTATCCCTGTACTCAGGAGATGTTGCTGAACACATATTGAGGTGTTGTTTGGCACTGACATATAACAGGATCTGTGAATTCATGCCCAAAGTACAATGTATGTGAAAAAAAATTACTACCCAAAACATTGACATAGGCTGGTAGTATAATTAGTGCATGGAAAGTGTTAAAATACTACCATTTGAAATACCCTAGGGTGTCTAGTTTAAAAAAATATATGGTTTTGTGGGGTAGAATACACTTTCTGGCTTCAAAAATGTCCCAAATGGGACATGGGCACAAGTTTTCTGCATGTCAGAATTCCAAGTTGGAAAACCAAAATGCGCACCCCC